>OX376200.1:3642500-4325833 GCA_947363905.1 Lithophane semibrunnea | reverse complement strand
TTTTTTAGTTAATTTAGCATAATAAGTTACCCAATGTATATATTAACCTTAATTTATGGAGTATGTGTAGGGAGTAATTTGATTCTAGTTACCTATACCTACTTATAACTATTATTAAGTACTAGCTGCGCCCCGCGGTTTTACCCGCGTAAGTCTCGATCCTGTGGGAATATCGGGATAAAAAGTATCCTATGTGTTAATCCAGGTTATAAACTATCTGTTTGCCAAATTTCATCCAAATCCATTCAGCCGTTTTTGAGTGATTGAGTAACAAACATCCAAACACACAAATACAAACTTTCACGAGGATGAAATTTTTTGATGACTTTTCGTCGTTTAAAGTGAGGATATATTCACCAGGAAACACAATCAGCGCCATCTATCATGTGGAGTTGAAACCTTCAACCGAACGATGATTTAAGTGACACCCCTTAACCGGCACAACAGACAGCTTCCTTTACCTCACTAATGGTAGGCCCTGGATAAGTAGTGTAAGAGGACACACAGATGGCAGTACCTACAGCCGTCATTTAGGCCAGTTATTATAATTAACAAAATAGATAAGAATACTTATGATTGAAATATAACTATCGTGAATTCATGCAAGCCTAGTACTTTTTGTTAGTTGTCCTAACTTAGGTCATGTGCCTTTCATCTAAATCCGTTCGAGCGTGAACGTTTAACAAATAAACAAACTCACTTTCGCATTATTATTATAGCTTTATTTTATTTATCCATACAATTAAAATTACATTCTTAATTATGTTTAACAAAATATTTTATTATTGTATGGCCCCTGTTGGGTAAAAAGCCTCCTCCATCTTTTTCCATTTTTGTTTGTCTTGGGCGGTGTTCATCCAGTTTGACCCAGCTGTTTTTACGATATCATCAACCCATCGTTTCTTTTGCCGTCCTCTTTGTCTTTTTCCAGTGGGGCCGAGCCACTTTGTTGTTTCTAATGTCCATCTGTTATCCTGGTACCTAGCTATGTGGCCTGCCCACTTCCACTTCAGTGTCATGGCTTGTTGCAGTGCATCCGTGAATTTTTTTTTGTTGCGTATGTCGGCATTTCGTGTTTTATCTATTCTTCTTAATTTCAGGATACTTCTTTCCATTGAGTGCTGGCACGAGAGGATTTTGTTCTTAGTCTTGTTAGTGAAAGTCTAAGTCTGACATGCGTATGTTAAGGAGGGCAATATACATGAATCCATTATGATCTTCTATAACTTCAGACTGTAATTTCCTTTGAGGATTTCTTTCTGTGCCCAATACTTTTTCCATGTTGTGTTAATTCTTCTGTCTACTTCGTTCTCATTTCTGTTGGTGCCGAATGACATTAGTTTTCCGAGGTATATATATTCATTGACGTATTCTATTGTCTTTCCTTCTATCTTTATTGGGGTTTGAATATTATTGGTCATTATTTTCGTTTTGCCGGTATTCATTTCTAATCCTACTTTTTTGCTTTCTTTATCGAGATTTTAAAGCATTTTTTCTAGTTCTGCGGCAGTTTCACTAAAAAGAGCTATATCGTCAGCGAATCTTAAATGAGTTAGACGTCTGTTATGTATCCACACCCCCTTGTTTGTCCAATCTATATTTTGGAAAATATCTTGAAGAACTCCTATGAACAACTTCGGCGAGAGCGGATCTCCCTGCTTTACACCTCTTTCTATCGGGAACTCTTCTCCTTTCCTTTCTAGTTTTATTCTGCTCACACTTTTGGAATACACATTTTTTATGATATTTGTGTATTTTTCATGTATGTCGTTATTTTTAAGTGCTTGCCATATAGATGCATGTGCTATAGTGTCGAATAGTCAACAAATGCTACGTAAAGTGGTTTGTTGAATTCCTGGTAATTTCTCTATTAGTTGGTCTACTGTATGGATATGGTCACTCGTTGAATAGTTTGGTCGGAACCCTGCTTGTTCAATTGGCTGGTTTTCATCTATTTTTGGTGCTATTCTGCTGAGCAAGATCGACGAAAACAGCTTATATACAGCCGATAACAAACTGATAGGCCTGTAGTTTCCTACTTCTAGTGGATTTCCTTTCTTGTATAGTAGTACTATGTGTGATAGACCCCATTGCTCTGGTATTTGCTCGGATTCTACAATCCTGTTGAAGAGTGTTGTCAAGTATGGGATTAAAACTCGTGCTCCGATTTTTAGTGTTTCATTAGCTATATTGTCTGGTCCTGGACTTTTTTCTATTTTCAGTGCTTTTATGTGTCTCAATACTTCCATTTCGCTTATTGAATCTATTGTTTCTTGGGTTTGTTCTTCGCCTTCTATTTTTTTGTATTTGTTTTCATTTATGACTAATTCTTCTTCTGGGGATTTTTTATAGAGGTCTCTATAGAAATCGGTAGCGCATTTGATCTTGCCTGCTTTTTGTTTCATTCTGACCGCCCTTTAGGTTCAGAATCCATGTCTTGTGTGTTGCCAGTTCTTTGTTGGCTCGTTTTGAACTTCGAAGCGTTGTGAGGTTTTTTTCGATGATTATCTTTCTATAAGTGCTGTAGTCATCTCTGGTAGCTTTTTTTGTTTTTTTTTAAAGTTGTTTCAATTCATCTTTCTCTTCCTTAGTTTTGTTTTTTAGTAATATTAGTTTCCCACGTCTGGCTATTAGATCCAACGTTTCAGTAGTCAGTATTTTGTGTTTATAGGTTTTTGTTTTGTTTTCACGTTTGAGACTTTTTGTTATTACTTGTTCTAGTTTGCTGTTTAGAGTTTGTATATCTTGTCTGGTATTTAAGAATTCGTAGAGTGTTTTGGAGTACTTTTCTAGGATTTGAATGTATGTTTCTCTTTCATTTGTAGTCTTAAGTAGGTTTGTAGAAAGTTTGAAAGATTGTCGACTAATTTTGGGTGTTTCCATCATAAGCGAACATCTGAGCATTCTGTGGTCTGATGGAAAATTGGCTAAGTTGAGTACTTCCACATTAGCTACGGACTTTGGAAAGTTGGTCAGTACGTAATCAATTTCATTTCTTGTATTCTGGTCGGGCGATATCCATGTCCATCTGCGGGACTGTTTCTTTTTAAAGAATGTGTTCATTATGGACAGTTTGTATTCGTTAGCATGTTGTATAAGGCGTTCTCCCCTACTGTTTCTTCTTCCATGTCCATATTTTCCCATTATCAAGTTTTCTTCTGGTTTTGGTTGCACTTTCGCATATAAAATATTTATTATTATTTAGAATAAATAAATAAGTGTTTTTTCAACAAGGCTCTAAATGTATAATGGGACCAATGAGTAATTCGTCAACTCGTCCTACATGCATAAGGCCCTACTGCATATTTATTTTGATTTTCTGCAAGTCGTCCTAAATGGGCCATAGTCATGTAGGACGAGTTGACAAAGTAAAATTGTTTTTTTTTTTCAGACTAGCACACAGATAGTTTGTACAAGTCCATATTATTATTAGTAAGTAGATACTTATAGCTATGTTAGTAAAATTTATTAAAATTATTATTTTGAACATGCATGAGTGACCAATGCCTCAGAATTTAGCTGTCCACTCTTTCCGATACCACGTTCACTCGGACCAATGGAACTAAAAATAAAAACTTTTCACAAAAAAAAACAACCGACTTCCAAAAAAAATACTACCTAAATAAAAAGTGAAATCAATTTTTAATTCGGAAGTCGGTGGCAAAAAACGAAAATTAAAAACCGAAGACACCGACTTCCAGAATTAAACTTATTTTTCACTATTTTGTGGTTTTTTTGGAAGTCTACGTATTGCTCTGAACCAGCTCAAAGTAAAAGTGTTACCACGTACGTGAAGCCAACTACATATTACCAACGTAGTAGATATCTAAGAACTGTATTCTGTTCTTTAAGGGCGCACCCAATCACAAATTGCTTAGCATGATCCTCTGTTATGCCGAAAATACTGCAGCATTAATTTTGAAATAAATATATGTTAAAGTTGAGGATTGATGCTAGGTCTTATGTGAATCGAAAACACGATTACATAAAATTTTCTCGATAGAAAAAAATCCAAAGTTACCTCTGCGCAGAATTATAAACCGCTGGTATTAAAAAAATACTTCAAATTAGATTATAAATCTTTGCATGATAACTGAACTAACTATAAAACAGGTCTTATGTGTGTAATTTTCTTTTAATTACCATTATTTTCAACGTAAAAAGCAATTACCTAAACTTTTCGACGCTTTAGAGCCGCTAGCGCCCCACTCCGTCTCGTTCTCACTCAGGTCGCGAGTAGAATGGTGCGAGCGGGATAAAACCTGAGGTAGGGTGCGCCCTTAACGAGGTATTCCAAACCAATTAGGAAGAAGACTCACTCTCACCTTAACACAACACCGTAGTAGAATAAAAGTGATAAAGTTTTGGGCCTAGTACGCCATTAACTGGAATCTAGGTTTATGGTGGCGAAATATACTGCCGGAAAAAACATTTAATCTGCCAATCTACCTAGCCTTTTCCCAACTATGTTGGGGTCGGCTTCCAGTCTAACCGGATGCAGCTGAATACCAGTATTTTACATGGAGCGACTGCCTATCTGACCTCCACAACCCAGTAACTGGGTAATACGATACCCCTTGGTAAGACTGGTTGTCAGAGTTTCGGGCTTCTGACGACCCGTAACAACTGTAAAAGATCCACGAATGACAGCCGGGACCAACAGCTTAACGTGCTTTCCGAGGCACGGAGGAGTCTCAGTAGGTATGTAAAGATGGTCACCCATCTACCGACCAACCCCGGCAAGCGTAGCTTAACCTGATGGATCGACCCGATGCGGCTGTTATTACTTAGCCACGAGCTCCTCCGGAAAAAACATTATCACTGAAAATGCTAGTACCACTTGCCAAGAAGGACGTTGATCCAGTAACAAACTTCTTCGTAATTGTATTGAAGCTCCCTGGATGCTCATAAAGAGTTCCTCCTTGCGACAATAAAATCAAATAAGCTGAGTGCCCGCTTCGCATGCTGCAAATTAATTTATCTCATTATTTTATATTGCTGTGATATCAGTAGGTAGGTACCTATTTTATTTAGTACCGCTAACTCAGTGTGATTGATATTATTGTAATAAAATTTATTTATTTATATAAAAAAACTAAAACTAAAAGGACTTTCTAACTATACCAATAAATATAAAAACAAACGGACCCTCAGGCGTCGAAGTATTCGTCCGCATCGCTGTCATCCGGAAACGTGCCCAGAAGACTGGCAGCATTGCCACGTTGAATGGCAATGCTAATTCTTTGGCCAAGGAACAAGCCAGCCCTCTGGTCACTTGTAATAAAATATTATTGGCTTGAAATAATGCTGCTATTTTATTTCTACTTCAGAAAAAGATGAGCTTGAGCCGTAGTACTGGATTTCAAGAAAATACGAGGTCAGCTTATTTAGATTTTTTTACACTGACGAGTCGTGACGCCTACTACTAACAGCATTCTAAAAGCAAGAATAATCATAAAATATATTTATCAGTAGGTATCACACATAATTTTCCTTGCATTCCTACACAGCTGCGTAATATCAAACTTTAAGTCGTTTGATCTATCGCTAGTTTCAGCTAATTTATTAATCTCTAGTCTCTCTAAGTTTTATGACAAACATTACTACACCTTATTACTGACAGCTGAACCAAGTTCAGATTATTTCGGGATTCAAAAGCTACTCTATTTAAATTCAAATGGTGACGCGTTCGTAACATATACCAAGAACGCGCCAAGTTAACGTAACGTAAATTCGATCGGTTTTTCAATTGAAAATACAACTGTCTTATAGCAGTTTGGTTTAATGCACAATAAACCTCCAACTGTCATTAACGAGACACCATAGAATTTTAATTGTTATCGGCCATTAGAAGGCCAATCGACAGTTGAGCGGATAAAGCCTGTGATAAAGCTACGGTTTTCTAGGAAACCGTACAGGCCGTCATGAAAATCTGTAATTTTGACCAGAATTTCAAAGTGAAACTCAAAACTCAAAGCATTTATTTCAAATAAACCAATTACAGGCACTTTAGAAGGGGTCGGTCAGTCTGAAAGATGAAGCTAGTTGCCGATTTCAAAGCGTAGTAGGTTCCTATGGAGAAGAACGGGTAAGAAGCGGGTCAGAATATTGACATTAAACAGCGTTTTTCCAACGCCACCATCAACGGGATGTTTACGAGAAACGAAGTTTATTCGAACCGAACGTGACGTCGTTGACGGCCGAACGGTGGACTCGCCATAGTAAATAATATGTATCGCCACTACTTAGGAGTCGTCATCTCGTTCTCGTTGACGCCCAGTTCACGCAAACGAACTACATACATACCTACCTACATAAAATTACACCTTCTTCCCACGGGCAGGAACTACAGAACGCCACTTGCTATGATCCTTACCTACGTTACATACTCCTTTTGCATCGTTTACATTCATACACGCCCGCCGGTTGCGAGTACTACGCACCTGACCTATCTGAAGATTATCACCAATAAGGTTATTATAATTATGTCCTTTAAGAGCGTCCG
Source organism: Lithophane semibrunnea (assembly GCA_947363905.1). Taxonomy (NCBI): domain Eukaryota; kingdom Metazoa; phylum Arthropoda; class Insecta; order Lepidoptera; family Noctuidae; genus Lithophane; species Lithophane semibrunnea. Next base: position 4,319,328 of record OX376200.1, on the reverse strand, counting down.
TTCCAGCGTTTCCACTCACATCTGCCGTGTAAATACCTTTTGTTAGTCGCCTTTCATTCATGCTCTCAACATCACATACGAACTGTACTCACTATGCCATACTAATATTATAGCTAGGCAATAATACTCCATTAAACAGAAGTAACAGCTTCACATTAAAATACTTTACTACTATGAACTGAATTCACGGTTTATTTTCAAACAAGCCAATCAACACAAATGAAAACAGAGTACAACGCCCCTGCGTAGGCGCACATTTAATCTATGTAAAAGTAAAAATACATGCGAATAGTTTAGTGAGGCGCCTACGCTATGTTATGACGAACTGTCGACTGAACCGCACGTCGTCATCGCGTCGTCGAACACTTTGACCATTAGACATGTTCATCTGCCCTTTTCCCAACTATGTTGGGGTAGGCTTCCAGTCTGAATAGCAGTATTTTACATGGAGCGACTGCCTATCTGACCTCCACAACCCAGTAACTGGGTAATACGATACCCCTTGGAATGACATGTTGTCAGCCTTATAATATAATAATAATAATCATTTTATTTCGGAAGACAAGAAACATCCATAATTTGTTAGTAAACAATTTACCTTAAATAACTATGTTAGTATACATGCAGATGGGACAAATAATGGACGAGCGGGCAATCAAATTTCCCCGCAATGACACTCAAGAGAATGTTCGCGCTGCCCCGGACCCTCTGCAGTAGCGACGCGGCACGCTTACGTCTGATCGCTGCAAAGCCATCAGTGTGCGCATCAGCAAACATTCCCGACGCACTGCAGAAACGTGGCAGCCCCAACAGCATCCTGAATGCATTGTTGTATTGAACACGAAGAGCACTGATGGCTTTCACCTCACACATGCAACGAGCAAACCTACGGACAAGCATGTTGCATCGAACCGCCAATGCTTAATGACAGCCGGAACGACCACAACGTACTGTACAGTACCTAGTATGTAGTTGTTTTTAGGAGACTTGTCTGACTGGATTGTGATAGAATACTGACAACGATGAGATGAGATATTGTTTATTTTTCAATAAATAAAATATTTCTTAGACTTTAATTGAATATTATGAAGTATTGCAAACGAGTAGGTAGTACTTCATTTAGATTTATTTTAGTCGTTTAAATCGCCGAATGAGTTTCAATTGAATTTTCTGGCTTTGATCTGAAAGTTTTATTTTCTTTGAGTAGGTAGCGTATATATTATCATATAGATTTAATTTAACATGAAATTCTTGTGTTTTAGCGTTTTCAGTTTTAGAACTTTCAGAAAGCTTTGAAAATAAAATTCAAGGATGAAAGTTAGTGGCTATTTATTTTCACTGAATCGATTCACAAACGACAACTTTCTTGACTTCTAGCAAATCCTTGGCACGGGTTATTAATAAAGTTTATTGTGATTCTTGTTAAAACTCAGTCACGTAGGTGTTATTCTGCGAAAATAACTCATTGTCTGCACGATTTTAACCGCCATTGGATTAACCCGATTTGCTCAGAATTGAGCTCAATAATAGCTTTGTTTTTGTCAGAACCCCGAAAGCTGACAACCAGTCTTACCAAGAGATATCGTGTTACCCAGTAACTAGGTTGTAGAGGTCAGATAGACAATCGCTCCATGTAAAATACTGGACCGCTACATCCGGTTAGAGCTGACCCCAAAATAGTGGGGAAAAGGTTAGGGAAATGATGGATAGGACAGAACTCGAAAAATCCATACTAATACTATAAATTCGAAAGGAACTCTGTCTGTCTTTATGTTACCTTTTCACGCCTAAACCACTGAACGGATTTCGACAAAATTTTGCAAGGAGATAGATGGCATCCTGGGGAAGGACATAGGGTACTTTTTATACAGGGTGTTAGGGTAAACACCGTTATCCTTGCAACCAGTGGTTTGGTTTCATTTATAGAACGTAAAATCAATGAAAAAATTACAACTTTAAAAAAAAATTAGATCTAAATTTTGCCACAAGATACGCAAGTTCGTTGCCCTATGCGCTAGGGCAACGAACTTGCGTCTCAACACGGGCGGGGGGTACGGGATGTGACCTGACCGGCAGCGAGCGCGATCCCTCCCTTAGTCAGTCAGCTGTTTCGCTAGCAAGCACGGTGTCAGATAGAAACTTTTTAAAATCTTTTAATGAAAATAACTTTTTTTTTTTGTTGTGTTCGGTCATTTATTTTAATATTTAAGTCAACTACCCATGGTTTGAATGACAAGAGTGTTTACCCTTACATCCTGTGGACATACCACGCGGGCGGAAGCTAGTGGAACATAATTCAATGATCCGGAATTCATATTATGTGAAACATTGCAATTATTGATAAATGCATTACTGATCTCAGTAAGTCATCTGCCTATACAAAAAAAACAGCTGTTCCGTACATTTATGTTCGCATAGCTCGTCAAAATGTACGGAACAGCTGCTTTTTTTCGCCATTTCATATTTGTTCCCATAGTAAAAGTTGTTCATAATGATGAGTACAATGACTCCTTAAGAGGTTGTTGGTGTTTTACCAATAACCCTGTATAATGACAATGAAGGAGTGAGAAAGAAAGATGTTTATTACAATGATAAAATAATCCATCACTATGACACCCACTGGATAACAGAGGCCGTATTATGAAGTATTAAGTGAAAATTTTTAGGCCCCGATTCGATAATAAATGTATAATTGGACAAGAATTGAGAGTGAAATTTGATTGGAATTTCATGAGAGAGAAGAGAGATATAACTCTCTCTCTATAGTAGTAGGCAACTCGTTCATGGGTCAATGTATACGCTTTTATAACAAACTTCCCATTGACATTCGAAACTTACCCATTAAACGATTTAAAAGCTGTATTAAAACCAAACTTTGTAAAAAAGGGTACTATAAAATCACAGATTATTTAGAAGACAAAAATGCATGGGATTGAGCTGCTCGCTCTAAGCATTGTGACATTTGAATATTATGGAAAGCCATAAAAATATACCTACCAGTTTTATATACAAATTGACATTATTGAATATTATATACAAAATGACATGATGATTACTTATAAGTATTGTTTTATTGTGAATGTGAGGACTATGTGGATATTTATTTTTCGTTCCGTTAGTTTTAGCGAAGGTCTGGCAATTTGAGAACTTTATGCGACCTACCCAAACGTCCTTTCTTTGGTATTGTTCGTCGACTCGTTGAGCTCCTTTAGTTCTGAGTTGAGCTCCACTATTACTGACAAATGCTTGCACTGACTGGACAGATCCACTCAAATCTGTGTGGTTCTTTCCTCAAAAGACCATTTCAGACTCTTATCTACATGGTCCTCATATGGCCTGACCAAGATTATGTCTGGACTTTAAAGGAGACGGTGACCAATGAGTTTGTTTCGGCCTTTCTTCTCAGAGTAGTCAGATAGGAAACGCCGACCTCATCTAGCTTATTTTTACAACTTTTTAATATGACGTGTAAAAGTGATTCCAATATCCTGTTTACAGAATAAACAATTTCATTTCATTTCATTTCATTATGCCACTCACACAAAATCTCTCATATTCTTAATTTTTTAAGAAGTTTCACTTTTACCACTTGTACGGTGCTGCATGCGCATTTTTTTATTTATTATTGAATCATTAATTGAATTACAAATTCGGACCCTTAGACTCAGGGTTCCGATCAGCACCCTTCGGGTAACGGAACCCTAATAATTTTATGTATTCATAATAATGAGTCAGCATGTATACCTACTATTATAAAATGATTATGACCTCAACGTTTTGCATTACTAATAGGAGGGCACGTGTTATTTTAGAGATCATGGCGGCATTCCGTTATTTTATAAGTTATTTTTAGCTCTACGGAAACAGCTGTCGCGATTGTAAGAAGGAACAAATTGGAATTTCAGTATTTTTTTATTAAATCGTTGTTGTTTTTTATCGTGCCCTGAGTTTATTCCATAGACATGTGATCTCATGATTTCGTGAGTTTCAAATTATACCGCAGAATTGCCGGAAAATATTGTAATGTAGGTAATGTATGATGGGTCTTATAGCTATGACGCGCCGTTCTGTTTCAGTAAAATCAAACTCAAACTAAAAAATCAGCATAATCAGCCTATAATGTTCCCACTGCTGGGACACACGCCTCCTCTCTGTGAGAGGGAGTGGGCCGTAATCCACCACGCGGGCCCAGTGCGGGTTGGTTGATATCACATGTCTTCGAATTTTTGGTTCTAGGACATGCCGGTTTCCTCACGATTTTTTCCTTCACCGTTTTGAGAGCAGTGGTGATGAAATTATTTACACAAAGTAAAGCGCCTGGCAGGGTTCGAACCTACGACCTACAACTCGTAAGTCGCGGCCGTTACTACCGGGCTACCACTGCTCCTTAAATAGGTATGTTTGTGTAATTTTACAAAACTTTCACCACAACATAATTGGCCTGGCCATAATGGCCACTACACTATCTAAATACTTAACAAACCACTTTGTTTTCTTTCTTTTTCGTCTGGTTAGTGACTAACCTGGTATCAGAGTTTGTATGCCGCCCATGAGCCTCTGACTTGGCATCACATGCCCTCAAAAAATATTTCTCAGGCATGGCATCAAACATCGTGAGTAAACTCTCACGATGTTTTCGTTCACCGTTTTTGAACTAGGTGCCAAAAAAAAACAATAAAATTATACAATACGCACAACGCACATGCATTCGAAAAGTCAGAGGTGCGTGTTGTGAGTTCGAAATCGAGTCCTATGATTTGGCAGTCTGACGGTCACACCATTATGCTATCACTCCGGGCCGCAGCTACCGTACAACTCGATTCCTATCGGCTTCCCTTCTGGAATTCGAAACAAAACCACTCTATCGTCATTGAAAAATGACACAGTCAGTAGTGTTTAAAATGCCTTTTAAGTAATCACACTATAGGTATTTAATACACCATATAATTAAAACTATACAAAACGCCTACATTCAATGTTTTGTCTTTGTTGTCTCCCAACAGCAAAAAAAAATTCTCTAAAATAACTCGGCGGCGCGGCTGGCTTATCGCTCCTTCAAAAATCAAGGCGTCATGACGTCACTTCGGTCACGTGACACCCCGGTTTTATACGCTTCGAGCAAGCCGATCAAATACGAGTTATTGTACCTAAAGCGATCTAAACTTGCGTTCGCGTGAACGAGATGCCGCGATATCGGTTCGGTAGTTTTCGTTGAATTTCGTAATGCGTTCGGCTCGGAGTTCGGACAGGACGCTATTGTGTGGTTGCTGTTTGACGTAATCGCATTATAATTTGTTTACACTTGCAGTTAATTTGCATTTTGTTCGTATTATTTATTGAATACATTAGTTTATCAGTTCGAGAATCGTAGTAGTAGTATTAGTTTGTTGGTATAAAACAGTGATTAAAGTGTTTTGACTTTAGTGAAAGTGTACGTTGTAATTATGTATTTGGGGTAAGTAGGTAGATAGTTAATAAGTTGAAATTTCTTAATAGATTTGAAAAGTTATTAGTACGATCAGTAGGATTAGGATGGCGGCAATAATTCGTCAAGGACTTTCTAATTAACTACAATGTCTTTTGGCCCGCGTGCGGCCCGTCTGGTAGCTTAGTGGTAGCCTATACATTGTTGTTTAGGATTATTTTCTTTGTGAGGAAACATGCTTTCCAAGGTTAAGTTTTGAAATTAAGAAACACAATTACGTTAGGCCGTGCTCGCTCAGATATAAGTATAAATTACAAACGACGTGATAGTTTTTTCAAACATTCTAATGTTTCCCTTTACGATAAATATGAATAGCTGACTGGCAGTTGTAAATAAAATAAAATGTATTGTTTCCCTTGTTTACTTTTCTCAGATTCTAGTAGTTTATGTAATAAAGGGGTTTTTACATTCATAATCTGACGATTTTTCGCTAATTCGTTTGAAGCTCTACACCCGCGCGGCCAATTCCCTCTAGTGGCCGTGAGCGAAAACTCTGAATTGTAAAATGCCACTCCCTAAAAATTTCTCGTTAAACGCGCCCTCTGTTTAATTATTTGTGAATTTTTTGAATGGAGATATCTCGTTCTTGTACTGACAAAATGCATTGCTTTTCTGATATTTTCGTTAGATGGCGTTGCGCTATTAGGAGCGTAATCACTTGTTGAACTGTGTGAGTGTGCGTGGTTTGTGAAAGCGGGCTTTTTGAATGTGAGTTTATAAATAAGTTTGAGAAAAGTAAATCAAAATAGGAATTTAATGAAACGGTTTATTGACACCGTTCTTTTGTTAGGTAAACAAACAAGAAGTAGGTTTTCGCGGCCACAAGGAAGGTCCGAAGTGACATCATAACAAGTATTATTAACCGACTCCTTCAAAAAGGAGGAGGTTCTCAATTCGTCAGTATAGTTTTTTTTTTTTTTTTTTTTTTCTTTTTTTTTTTCTTTTTTTTTTGCTCCGGGTTCCCACCCCCGAAAAATCACCCTTCGCCACTGCTATCACTGCCATGGTTCTAGTCGTTTGCTTAAAATTATATTAATAGTTATTAGCATTACGACCACGTTTGGTAGACAGCTTAATGCTCGTCCTTCTTAACTACTGCCTTTAGAATGAAAAAACCGGAAACAACACTTAAATGTAGGTTAAATATTTGCAGAACAAATTGCCGAAGTACCCACAACTTGCGAGTATTGTCATTTTACTGTACCTAAATATAATGATAAATATTTTGAACTAGTAGCGCCCCGCGGTTTCACCCGCTTATGTCTCGATCCTGTGGGAATATCAGGATAAAAAGTCCTATGTATTAATCCAGGTTATAAACTATCTGTGTGCCAAATTTCATCCAAATCGGTTCAGTAGTTTTTGCGTGAAAGAGTAACAAACATCCATCCATCCATCCATACTTACAAACTTTCACGTTTATAATATTAGTTAGACTTAGATTAGATTTACGCAATATACGCATTGACCTCGAAAAAAATTTTTTCAGTGGCAAATAGCCAGCTATAATACAATTAATTAAATTTTCATTCAATATTTTATTGTATTTCAGATAGTTAATGACTCTACAGAGCACTAGCTTACGTGGAAAAGTCATAGTTATTTTAATCCCCGATGACTGACAATCCCATAATAATTTCGTCACACGATTAGTGCCCGGTTGATAGTAATAGGCCCCTATCATATGGGACTTATATATAACTGGCGAAATGTGGGGAGGTACTGTAGGTACACCTCTGCCTAATCCTTCGGGGATTCCAGGCGTCATGTTATGTTATGTTACGTAACTTCCTCATTGAGTTAAATTAAGTATTAACAAACAGAGAGCAGTGGTGGCCCAGTGGTAACGGCCACGACTTACGAGTTGTAGGTCGTAGGTTCGAACCGTGACAAGCGCTTTACTTTGTGTAAATTATTTCAACACCACTGCTCTCAAAACGGTGAAGGAAAACATCGTGAGGAAACCGGCATGTCCTAGAACCAAAAATTCGAAGACATGTGACATCTACCAACCCGCACTGGGCCCGCGTGGTGGATTACGGCCCACTCCCTCTCACAGAGAGGAGACCTGTGTCCCAGCAGTGGGAACATTATAGGCTGATTATGCTGCTAAGTATTAACAAACTAGCCTCCTTTTAAATGACAGTGGGTCAAATTAAATGGTATTGCATAAAAGTAAATTGATATTATTATGAGCTTATACAGTTAAAAACCCGTTGAAAGTGAAGTGAAGGTACTCCTCTTAAGAAATCCCCCAGACAGCAACATGATGAAACTAATAAGCTACGGCTTATTAGTTTCTAATAACTTTTCTTCATGCGCTCTCTCTCGCACACCGCTCGATTACTCGCTGAGCAACAGAGAGCGTACGAAGAAAAGTTCGCGATAACGCGAAGTGTAGCCGTAGCATTAGGGTTCCGTGTTGACTACGGAACCCTAAAAATCAACAGCCACATAAAAGAAATCGTACTAACAATAATACATGGACAACTTCGCAAAACAGTATTCCCTTGCCTGTTTTATATTGACATGATACGAGCATTTGTCTTGATAAAGAGCAATGAACTGTAAGGAACCGTTAAGGCCAACACCCTCGACCTTGATTCGTAGTTTGGTCGGTGTACAACCTTCTTTTATTTGTGACGTAGGTACCTCCCGTTTCACAACATCGTCAGACAGTGGACTAGCCTTGAGTTTGAGTCATTGTTATTGTGTCATGAAATGTTTAAACATATGACGTGTAACATCCTTCTTCCTAAGTCGTAAAGTCTTTTTGCACTACTGACAAAGGAACAGTGTTTAGGCCGTTCTATTTTACAAGCATTCAAGTAGAGCTACTTCCTCTGCATTCTTATGCCTTTTCAATTGACTTCTAAAAGGAGGAGGTTATCAATTTTGATGTTATTATATATACCGGATGATTTTTTTTACCGTCTCGACAAACATAGGGTGTAGTAGGTGAACGGAGTAGAAGCCAATGGCATAGTCAACTAATTTTTTTTTTTTTTTTATACCCTTTAAACAAATTGATTTATCTAAAAATACTACCCATTTGAAGTAAACTTTTAATACAAAAACAATAAAAACAGAAATAATTTTTTTTTTTAATAAATCCATGAAAAAATATCGAAATTCAAATCATACGCACCCTACTAAATGCACGGAATTTATCAATGAATTAGATACGTTCCTTTGCGGCCGATAGGTACTCGCCGCACTTGCCGTCGGCTTCTTTGATATCACCAGGCGCTTGAGCCGCCGCCGCCGCGCCGGAGCTGCTCGCTCGCGCATCCCCCCGCCCGCCCGCCCGCGTCCCGAGCTTCAGTCACCTGCGATTAGTCACGGCGGTGTGACGTCGCGCTGTTTGTTTCCACGTATGCATCGTGCACCCGGTCATATTTGTCGTATCTAAACATGTACGAATATTCTAACGTAGAGTATCTTGTTTGGTGAAAACAGCCAGTGCAAGGCGAATGTACGCAGAAGAAGAAAATCTTCAGTCGCTGCGAAGGAACGGTATCCGTTCTCCTCAAATTCCCCCTCGGACCCCGCATGGAGTTTTGTCACTGGGTGCAGAACCGTTCTGTCATTGACACCATGTTGCAAGACGTTCCTGATCCCTATCTGCAAGACATGTACTTCCAGCATGACGGATGTCCAGCTCACTACAAACGATCTGTGCGCGCGTATCTCGATGGTCAATTTGGTGATAAGTAGATAGGTCGCGGTGCACCTGTGAACTGGCGGCCGAGGTCACCAGACCTACATAACACCCCTTGACTTTTATTTGTGGGCCGACCTAAAACGTTTAGTCTGACGTTTAGTGTATACCGAAGAAGCTCAAAGCGTTAGTGATTTAAAACAGCGAATAATTTAAAACGCTTTTAATGTTTTGAAAAGTGATAGAGACACGCCTCGAAGTTTACCGAACAATATGCAAAGACGTGCTAGTTTATGTTTAGAACGAAACATTTTGAACAATAATTACCTACTGCGATATCGCTAAAAAGGTAGGTACAGACCTAAGTTCATTTTTTGTAAAATGCGCGCAATGCGCGTGCGCGTCTGTCGGTCGTGTCGCCCGCGCGCGAGTACCGCTCAGCTGCTCGGCTCTCGTACGTGAACCCCGGTAAGTGAACTCTCACGCACACATCAAGTTTCTATGTACGTGTGTGTGCGTAGGCGCGCCGACGTTACTTAGCAACGGGTCGACCGAACAACATTCTGTCAATGTTCTCGCTCCCGCATGTATGCACGGCCTTTTCATTTTGAATGAAGTACAGTCGAGTATTCTTGCTTATTCAAGTATTTATTGTTTCGAATTATTTAAAAAAGATTACTTAGATTGTTTTAAAAGTTCGTTCCGAGTCTGTTACTGTTTTCGTTTTATTTGTAAGGATAGGTTTACTTATTATTTTATCTTTTTAATTGGTAAATTGGTGGGGTATTTGTACTTACGTAAGTATTTGTTGTGTTTTATTATTTTAGGTAGGTTAAGTTTTCTTACTTGTGTTAAGTTATTACCTATTTACTACTTATTCTTTTGGTGTGAGGCTTATTTGGTCAATTGGGTATTTGTATTGTATGTTTGAGAATTTTTGGGTATTGTGTTCATTTTATTTGTAGATCAGGTTTGTCTTAGTTTATTAGTAAGTGGACTATAAATGTTATTGCGTTGATTTTGGAAACGTTTTCAACACGACTGTACCATGCGAGGGGCGGCCGCTTACTAGGTTTCTACGCAAAAGAAATGTGCGTGCGTTTCGCTCGCACACACGTACAACTATCATTCATGCGCCATCGCAGCCTACGCCAGGGCTTGAAAACGATACCAATTCACATTAAAAGTAACGTTAAGTAACGGTATTTCCGTAGAGATACTTCGATATCGGTACAATTTGGTAGCGTTACTTAGTAGCATAACATAATAATAACGTTAAAATTTTTGGTAAAAATTACCGGTATTTTTAACGTTATTGTAAAAATAGCGGTAAAAAATTATCGGTATTATTTTGTTATTTTATGCGACGTTGCCAGCGCGTCTCAAAGGCGGCCGCGGCCGGCGTGCGCGCGCGCCCCTCTCACTCTCACACGCTGTCGGCGCTGTTGCCATTTCGTTTGTCGTCTTCATATCTCTCACCGCTCACGGCAGTCGTACGGGCTTACAGAACACGTTGGACCAACCAACCAAGTATATTCTCAAGTACAAGCACAACACAGAATAGCAATGATAAGATAATATCTATTAAACGCGCAAATAGTCGTACGGCAGTCTTAGCGTCGATGCAATCTGACATTCTTTTGCGATTGGACGAGAGCGACGGTAACAAAACTAATTATAACGATAAAATTATCGTTACCTTAGATTTTAACGTTACGTATGTTTAACGGTAAAATGTGCCAGATATAACGGTAAATAATTTAACGTTATTTATTAGTTAACGATACCTGCATCAGAAGGCTGTAACGATACCATATTTTTAACGGTATTTCAAGCCCTGGCCTACGCCGTTTACTATCTCCTATTTTGGCTATTATTCGTTTTTACGCACGGGCCGTAGGATGGATAGTTTTCATGATTTTTGAAGGAAATTCCGAACCTGTACAATCTCAATGGTACTAAGCAAATATTCTCGGGTATGGCTTCTGTTCCACTTACACAACACACCTGATTATGCTCGAGACGGTAAAAAATGTCATCCGGTATATATTTATGTATGTTCGGGCATAACTCCTTCATTTACAGACGGATTTACAAAATTTAAAACCAAAGACACCGACTTCCGAAATTAAAGTTCTTTTTCACTTATGTAGTGTTTTTTCAGGTAAAGCTACGCTTTTCGGGGTTAGGCCGTAGATGGGTGACCATCAGAGCACATACCGAGTATCGAGTATATATCAGTACATACCGAGACTCCTCCGTGGCTCGGAAAGCTCGTTAAGCCGTTGGTCCTGCTGTTACTCGTGGATCATTGACAGTCGTTACGGGTCGTCAGAAGTACAAATGTCTGACAATCAGTCTTACCAAGGGGTATCTTATTATCCAGTTACTGGGTTGTGGAGGTCAGATAGGCAGTCGTTCCATATAAAATACTGGTATTCAGCTGTATCCGGGTAGACTGGAAGCCGACCCCAAAAAAGTTGGAAAAAGGCTAGGCAGATTGATTGCGATTGTAGTGGTTTTTTGTTTTTTTTTTCTAAAAAAGTTTTGTATCAGATTTTTTAGGTTTCTTAAAACTGTGCGGTTAGATTACAAGAACAGTTTTTTTTACTTTTTCACTGTTGGCACAAGCTATAATGTTCTAAAAGCCAACAACAGTGCAGATGATTTTGCCTTGTGGTTGATAACAGGTTAATGTAACTACCAAGTCAGTGCTGACGGAGGTGGCCAATTAGAGTGATTTGTCACCAATACTATATTTAGAAACGATGCAGGCTGCAGACAGTCGATTTATTAACATACATGACAAAAAAGGCTGACGCAGTGTTAACGCACACCAGAGGGCCTAGACAAGTGACAATCGCTTCGAAAGCGCGCGACTTTCAACAGGATTGACATAAGCTTTTCGATAGCTTATGTCAGTCCTATACATTTTTGCCTTTTCCATCATCGTTATCGCTGATATCACTTTCTCAGAACCTATAAAGTATCTTCGAGCTACTGATTTTATGACTTGTTATAACATCGAAATTTTATGTATAAGTTTAATTTAAGTATTATAAATAAAGGTTGTAAAAAGACCCATCTCATAGCCGTCAACTACGCATTCTGTACATTAAATTAAGTATCATACCACAAAATTAATTGTTAGGAAATGACTTTTAAACCTGGTGCCAAGCCGCCCATGGGCCTCTGACTTGGCTTCACATGCCGTCAAGAAATATCTCTCTGGCATGCCGGTTTCACCGTTTTTAAAGAAAGACAGTGGGTAATTATACAATAATAGTAGTAGTATTATTGAGTACGAATGATAAGTATAAAAATTAAAATATTAAAACACATAGATACATAAAATAATATCTATTGTAAAAAGGGCACAGCCCACAACATCCTCCTAACATCCTGTTATTGACATTGTGCTATCTGCGTTTTATCCTTGGCTTAAATTAATGATCACACAAGGTTCAATGTATTGTCATATTGTTATACTTATTTATCCAATTATTATTAATAGAATTAGGAGAACACAATTGACCGCTATCCGCTGCGGTTTGTTTTTTTCCTGCCGCGCGCCGCATCACATACCGCCTGAGAACTTACAAATGCTTAGTTGACTTGAAATCTATTAAAAGTAGATGATTTGCAAATAATTCTAACACCTATCTCTTTTTTATTCTTCTTCTTCTGCATCATGTATTGCTGTTCGTTAGTCTCGCTAAAAATCGAGAACGGCTGGACCGATTTGGATAAGTCTTTTTTTGTTGTGTTTGTTATTCTCAGTACAAGGCTTGTACGTTTAGTAGGTGTAGGTAGGGTAGGTAGGTATGTAGGTAGGATAGGTAGGTAGGTAGACACTTAGACAGTTAGGTAGGTAGGATAGGTACTTAGTGCTACCCTTGCGAAGCCGGGGCGGGCGGCTAGTACTAAATAAAAATGGTTTACAAAAGCTAAATACTAAATAAAAATGGTTTACAAAAGCTAAAAAGTGTTTAGTAATTTAAATATAAAGGTGCAGAAGAGACATCTCATCATTAACATCAATCATATTGAAGTTTTCTAATAGGTACTGTTGCGAAGATACCTCTTTCATAACAGATTTCGAAAATAAGTCGAAGGTCACAACGATGCCAAAACATAGAAGCTGATAACAAACACACAACTTTGAACACTCCTTTTGGCAAAATAGATTACTACAACCTTTAGGTTGACAGGTGCACCTGATCGAAGGTGGTTGCAACGCCAAGAATGGGCCTCCCTGGCCTTGAAAAACCCATTAACAGTACAAATATGCAGGTTACAGCATAATCAGCTTATAACGTTCCCACTGCTGGGACACAGGCCTCCTCTCTGAGGGAGCGGGCCATAATCCACCACGCGGGCCAAGTTCTGGTTGATGGATGTCACATGTCTTAAAATTTTTGGTTCTAGGACATGCTGGTTTTCTTCACGGTTTCGAGAGCAGTGGTGATGAAATAATTAAAGCACAGTAAAATGCATGCTTGGATTCGGAGCCATGACCTCATAATATGGCAGCAATATAATGGAAGGCAGTTAGGCACTTCCCCGGAAAAACCCCTTTTACAAATGCATTTCTAGGAACAAATTAATAAGTACTTACTACTAACAGCTATTAAAGAAATGCAAATAGGTAAAATTAATTTTATTAATGGGAAACTGTTGTTACAAACATCTTGACAGTGTCTATCATTCATATTTTATTATACCCATGGGGAAGAAAACAAGGAAAGAAATATAGTTAGGGATTATGTTATGGGTTGCCGTGACCATAGACCATGGTTTTAAAGATTGCCTTAATTTTATAGACGGATTTTGCCCTAAAAAGGGGTCTTAGAGACTTTCAACGAAATATTCATGTGTTGGTTCGTTTTTTGGGGTTAATCCGTTTTAATCAGCTTATTTCCTATAGATCCATGGAAATGAAGGGATATGTTAAACTAAAATCCTGAAGTTTTTTTTTTTACAAAAATACTTCATGGCGTACACCATTCTTAAAAACTAGCCTGATTTTTTTAATGTTATTTTTTTTCTAATACTTATCTATTTTGATGTGTACTTATACTAAGCTACAAATAATTATATATTTTGAGGAATATGTGAAAAGTCAAACGTGTTAAGACTGCATAAAATTACCATTCAATATGTAAATAATCAAATTACCTATTTGACAGCCGGTCAATGAAACAAATCAAACAAAATAAACAAACAAAGTTTTGCTATACTATATACTATAAATATAATTATATTTACCTCCTGAATGGACCACTCATCATCATCTTCCACAAACATTGGCTGACAAGGTTTCCCATGAAGCAAGTCGAAACTTTTCTTTTTCAGGTCTACATTCTTTAAAAACTTGTATTTGTAATACGTGTTTAATCCATCATTTAGCAGTAGATCCTTATGCGGCATCTGCGTACAATTGGCTCCAACATAAACAAATCCTAAAGGACAACATTTCCGGAAACAATCCTTGGTTTGACACAAACACCCAAACGTTCTGATTTCACCATCAACATTTTTTGAGTACACATATTTTGGCGGGAAAACGACGCCATCTTGCACTATTGAACCGTCTTCCGAACTTTTAACGCCACTAATATCAACACTTTGGTAATCTGGACACGGTTGGTCACTCGCGCACGCAGCTACGAAAAACAGAAGTAGTAGATACATTTTCTTTATTCTTTAGTATGTGAAAAAATAGATTTGATGCCAAGAGGGCGTTCACGATCTAGAGTATTTGTAATCTGTGTTTGATACTGACGACCGGCTCATAATGTAGTACGTATTGCACTGACCGGCTAGTGAGTAACTTTTATTTATTTATATAAGTTAGTTAAGGCATGAATTCATTAGAGGGAAACTTAATTGTTTCCTATTGTACCCTTGTGTCGCGTTCACATTGTGCTCCCGAAATATAAAAGTTTAGTAGGTCACCATTTTTCAGGAAAAGTTATTAGTAGACTTCCATTAACTCGTCGTATGCCGTAATTACAGACACAATTAAAAATCCATTGTGTCTGTACAAGACCTACGTTCGCATACCAAAGGTTAAACTAGTTTTGGTAGACCTGCCCGGTTTATCAAGAATTTATTCATGTTTTTACATTGCTATAGCCACAAGTGTAATGATAATGTTGACAATGTCATGTTCCACTGAAGAGCTTGGTGTCATTTGCAGAGCTTAAAAAAGTGTTCATTTACAAATAAGTATTATTATTCTTTTAATCTGACCGTAAACCTAAAGCGACATCAATATCCTGTCCAATACGTTTATACATAGTAGCAACGAAATATAAAAATAATAAAATAGGTTTAAATTGGCAGAAACTAGGAAAATAATGTAATAAAATCTGACTAATGCATACAAAAATAAAAATATATGTTATTGTTGCAAATTATAAAATATATTTAAATGTGGCACAAAAATGCTAATATTCGACGATGTTTGACCTATTGATACCTAATCTAATTAGTATTTAAAAAATATTAGGTATAAAATACCCACTTAAATCTTCTATCACCTCTACTGCCCTGGATGCGAATTTGATTAGATTAAAGTTTTGAGAACACCAAAATCACTGATGGTTATCAGACAAAAGGTTTGTTACAAGCATATTCTTATTTTGGAAGCGTTAACCGACATACTAGTGATGGGCTGCAGGACTACTGACATTCTACTACATGCTGAATGCAGAATGCTGTATCCTTCCTTACCCTTACATATTATAAAACAAAGTCCAACGCCGCATCTGTCTGTCGGCCTGTTCGCGATAAACTCAAAAACTACTGCACCGATTTCCATGCTGTTTTTACCAATGGATAGAGTGGTTCACGAGGAAGGTTTTAGTTTAAAATAACCAACATCCACGCGGGCGAAGCCGAGGCCATCAGCTAGTTATAAAATAAATGATTTAATATTTAAGATAAGACCGTGCGTATATTGCCAATCCGTGCACATAAAAAGATGACCAATAATTGCCAGTATTTTTTCTTTCAACTACATAGTAATGTTATCATTAATCACTACAAAACCGATCACAAAGTACGTATTTTTTGCTTAGAACCAAAACAGTGCAGTAAAGATATATGACATTGTTGCACTGTTTTTCGGGCCCCATACCCAAAGGGTAAAACGGGACTCTTTTACTAAGGCTCGTCTCTCCAGCTCCGTCTGTCTGAGCTGAGCTGAGTTGAGCTGAGTTGAGCTGAATTGAGCTGACTTGAGCTGCGTTGTGCTGAGTTGAGCTGAACTAAAGTCAACTCAAGTCAATTCCAGTCAACTCACGTCAACTTGAGTCAACTTAAGTCAACTCAAGTCAACTCAAGTCACCTCAAGTCAACTCAAGTCAACTCAACTCAGACAAAGTTGAGTTGAGTTGAGTTGAGTAGTTTTGCCTCAAAAGTCGCAGGATAACTTTATTTTCATTAACTTGAGTAGGTATATTTTATCACGGTAGGAACATTAGTAGTTGAAAGAAAAGTAGATTACGCACCTTGCTAAAGTGAGTAATTAGTGCACTCGTGTTAATTTACCAACATAACCCTCGTGCATTAATAACTCGCTTTGCGCTCGATGCAACAATCTACAATTAACGATACTTAAAATAGTAATACGTATGTAATTCGGCATCCTTACAGAATAATAAAGATTTATTTGTGTCATGTATTTTCGGTTTTCCTTAAATGACGGCTTCTAGGTATGTACGAGAACATGCATTGTTGTGAATCATTGAACGGTATATCTGACAGTTTTTTTTCCTGGATTCAGGTACATTACATACAAATATTAAATATCTGTAGTAAGAATGAATAACTATTGTTTTTTTTTTTGAGCTGTACCTTTTGACATCCATAATTATGATTTTTCTTTGTTGTGATTTTTTTGTTTGGGATCGTACAAATTTGGGTTGGAGCGATGACCTGAAGCAAACAAATATTTGTGTGCGCCACCAATATTAATTGTTACCTCCAGTGTAACAGTCAGGATAACCCAATGAAGCCGCAGTGAAATTTATGAAACAAACAAAAATAGCCAATGAGAGAGACAAGCTTTTTTTTTTACAATTTCAGTAATTGCTGCACTCTTAATACATCATCAGATGAGAATCTGTAAGCCGGTTTCTGTATACGTTCTTTACATATTTTATTTCATACTAGCTTCCGCCCGCGGCTTCGCCCGCGTGGTATGTCGATAAAAAGTAGCCTATGTCCTTTCTCAGGCTCTAGACTATCTGTGTTTTCTTGTTAATTTCTTTTTCTGTTCAGTAGTTTTGGCGTGAAAGTGCGACAGCCAGACAGACCGACAGACAGACAGAGTTACTTTCGCATTTATAATATTAGTAAGGATAATATCGATACAAACAACGTAAGCAGAATTTGGGCACATTTTTTAACTATATTGATCGGGATCTATTATCCAAGATTCAGCATACTCCTTCTTCTGTCTCTTCTCTTTAAAAATAACTTCTAAGTTTGTATCATTTTTCATATCAATAAACTTCGCCAAACAAAAACGCGCCTATTATTCCCGCGGAATTTTAAATACCAAGGTAATTGGCTTAGTAACTTCGTTGATAGAATTTGAAGCCACAACGGGTGGGCTACTTTCGAAAGCCTGGTGGGCCGCAGTTTGAGTATGGCTGGTCTAGAAGCATAAAATTTTACCCAAGAGTTCCTTATTTAACGAAAGTGAGCACTAAAGAAATATTTTTTTAAATACATCCCCTAAAGGGGTTAAACAGGGAACGAAATTTTGTATGGAATTTCGTAATTTTATCCGATTGAACATCCCGTGGGGCGCATGGCTTTGTCTTAATTTAAAATCTAAAAACTTTTCCCAGTCCTAGTTTGTAAAATAAAATAACATCAATCATTCAATCTGCTTAGCCTTTTCTCAACTATGTTGGGGTCGGCTTCCAGTCTAAAGGGATTCAGCTGAATACCAGTATTTTACATGGAGCGACTGCCTATCTGTCCTCCACAACCCAGTAACTGGACCCGATACCCTTGATAAGACTGGTTGTCAGAGTTTCGGGCTTCTGACGACCCGTAACGACTGCCAAAGATACAGTCAGGACCAACGGCTATACGTGCTTTCCCAGGCACGGAGGAGTATCGGTATGTAAAGGTGCACGGACCAACCCCGGCAAGCAAAGCTTAACCTGATGGATCGACCCGTGCGGCTGTTACTTAGCCACCGAGCTCCTCTAAAATAAAATAAAATATTAAAAGTTATTTCACATTGTGAACGCAGCCTATATTCGAAACTAAATAAACTAAACAGGCCGAATTATAATGTGACAGCACCTTAGGGAACAACAATAAACTATTACTATTAGCATAGGGTGTATTGTTGTTTACTAAGTTTAACCTCGTTGGTCGCAAGCGCTATTGGTGAACACGAGGGCCGTTTTTTTTTTGGGTGGGAAATCATCCAATGACTTCTTCCGCTCTGGGCGGAGCGGAAGGGCGTGTCATACTTTTACTAACTAAAACCCACCCGTGTCCCTTCAGTTGCCTGTTGCCAAGGTCCCGGTATCCCTTTCGGACTAACCCGCAACCCTGGCAGGCATCGGTCCTAGCGCCCCCCAAGACCCCGCAAATTGTGCTGACAGAGCACGAAGACCTGGATGGTCGATTCTCTGCCCGTGTCCCAGTGTTACTGGGTTTCTCAGTAGCAGTTCGCGAGTCTGGATTTTTGCCCTGTTGGTGGCAATAGACTTCCCCCACTGTAACATGGGACTTAAACATAACCGGCGAAATGTGCGTGTGCTACACCTCTGCCTAATCGTTCGGGCATTATAGGCGTGATGTTATGTAATTAGTTAAACATCCTTTTTTCCAACACTATGGTTATTGGTTATTGGTTTTTCATGAGAGCTTATTCGCACTAGGACACAAGCTTCCTGTCTGTGAGAGGGAACGGGCTGTAATCTACCACGCGGGCCCAGTGCGGGTTGGTAGATGTCACATGTCTTCGAATTTTTGGTTCTATGACATGCCGGTTTCCTCACGATGTTTACCTTCACCGGTTTGAGAGCAGTGGCGATGAAATAATTTACACAAACTTTAATTTAGTGCTTAGCTGGGTTTGAATATAAGAACTGCAACTCGTGGTCGCAGCCGTTTCCACTGAGATACAACTGCTCTCTACATATAATCTATCAATCATCATCATCATCTGCCTAGCCTTTTCCCAACTATGTTGGAGTCTGCTTCCAGCCTAACCGGATGCAGCTGAATACTGTTGACAACTGTTGACAAATCACAGTCAAGTGTTTGTGAGGAGCTGGTGTCTATTATAGGTATACACCTGTATTACAGATCACCAGGTCCTCACCCCACGAACTCCGGTATAATAAAACAAAAATAACATATACGCAAGAGATTTGGTTTCGCTACAGTTTGATCATCTTGTTAACAAGGAGACACGATATTTGACAAGTAAAAGTAACTAAAATATAAATGGTACAACTATTTGCCCCTTGGTAAGTTAGCATATTATAGATGTATTACAGTATGAGTATGTATGTATGTGTGTGTGTGTGCGTGTGTTTTGCATAGTGTACGGGTGTGTGGCTATGTGAGGTGTGTGCATGTAAGTTGGTGTCATGAGCTAGTTTCGGTGTGTATATAAAATATAAAATACCTATAATTCAGTTGATCCACCACTAGTGGAGCAGATTCTCCGTGGAACTATACTCCAAGCTGTGGAGCCAGTCCCTAACTACAGCCTTACATTTAGTTTTTGTGAGTGGGTAAATTGATAAAATCCTATTTATTTTATTATAGAGGTAACAGCCTTGGTAACAGAAAAAACGGTGAGCAAAACTAGTTTTAAAAGACGGCTTTGTACAGACAATGTCTTTTCGACGGCGTCTCTCAATTAAAGTAGGGTCATATGTCAGTAAGGAATGCTGCTTAGTAACCGTGTGCAGAATAAAAAGCTGACGGACCGTAAGAACTTTACTCTGCTTATAGAGTTCGGTAGTAGGGTGATAAAATGGTAAAGAGAGACTCACCTTTAGAACGGCCCTCTGAGCTCTTTCAATTTTCAAAAGTAGAGTTTTTGCTGTACCACCCCAGGCTAGGATACAGTAGCTAAGTTGTGACTGGGCAAGTGCAAGGTAAACTGATTTAATAATGTCCTTATTAGCGATATGTCGTAAATTTTTAAATATATAAATGAGTTTGCGTGTTCTTGCTGCTAACAGGTTGATATGTTCCTGGAAACTTAATGTACTGTCGATTACAATTCCTAGGTACTTGATTGTATTAGTTCTTTCCAGCCTAGAGCAAGAACAACTAGAAGCGTTGTACTCGTAGTTAGAGCATACATGGGATATTAATTTATATTGGGTAATGTCCGAGTCCTGATTTCGCAGAGAGAAAGATATATATTTTGTCTTGCTCACATTAAGAGTCAGAACATTGTCAAACAACCACTTCGTCACCGCATTAAAACCCTTCTGCGCATTTGAAAAAACATCGCCCCATGTTTCCCCACTGAAAAGTAACGCTGTGTCATCAGCAAAAGTAATTATTTTAGCATTATGGATGTTTAATTGACACAGATCATTGATGTAGACAAGAAACAAAGTAGGGCCCAAGATGCTACCCTGTGGAACCCCGAAATGAACTCCTACATGTTCACTCATTAGGTTTTCTATTTTCACACATTGCGTTCTTTCCGTTAGGTAACTTTCAAATAGTTTCAACTGGAGGTCCCTAATCCCCAAGCACTCGAGTTTTTTTAGTAGGATTGGAATAGAGACTGTGTCGAATGCTTTGGCTAGGTCCAGAAAAATGGCAATAGTTTTCTTTTTTCTATCAAGATTTGTCACAATATAATTAATTAATTCTTGAACTGCATCTGATGTCGATTTCCCAGACCTAAAGCCAAACTGTGCAGAGGATAGGAGTTTATTGCCTTCAAGATATTTTACTAATCGTTTATTTATAGCTCGCTCTAGGATTTTAGATAATGTTGGGAGAATGGAATACCAGTATTTTACATGGAGCGACTGCCTATCTGACCTCCACAACCCAGTAACTGGGTAATACGATACCCCTTGGTAAGACTGGTTGTCAGACTTTCGGACTTCTGACGACCCGTAACGACTGTCAAAGATCCACAAATGACAGCCGGGACCAACGGCTTAAACGTATATCGATACGAAAAGAAAAAGAAATGGGGAAAACTGGATACAGATGGCAGTAAGCCGGGTGCTTGCGGTAAGACCTGAGTCCAGCAGTGACTGCCATAGGCTGAGTTGCTTGTTAACTGTCAGAAATTCTAAAGGTAGACGTGGTCACTAGTCGTTCAGCCTTCTGACTAACCCGTGAGTTATTGTAGTCAGCTGATTAGTCAGGATATTAAAATATCTTTATCACACGTAGGTATATAAAATAGTTTTCCATGACGTACCTGCTTAGCTAAGTACTTTTATGCAAAGAGGCTTCGTGATTCCTAGATATTAGATGTAATTTATTAATATAATTGTGATTACTTAGGTACCCATACATGATATTTATAGGTATGTTGCGTATGATGATATTACATCGTGATCGTACAAAGTAAAGAATTTGCTGTGGAATAATATAAGGAGCTTTCTATTCTAAGATGAAATTATTTAGCTCGGGCCGTTTCAAGTTTGAAGAGCTGCATCGTGTCAATCAATCTGTCTAGCCTATTCCCAACTATGTTGGGGTCGGCTTCCAGGTTAACCGGATGCAACTGAATACCAGTGTTTTATATAAAGCGACTACCTATCTGACCTCCACAACCTAGTTACTTGGTAACACGACATAGTTGTCATGACATAACAAGAACGCTGAGCGACAATGCAGGGGATGTGTGTGCGCACGACAACAGCCGCGTCCTAAAGTAGTAGGACTTCTGTTTTATAATATAAATGTAATTGTTTTATTGTAGAATCATAATAGGTACTTTACTAGCTACTTAGTACTTTGGAATAGGCTGGAATCGATAAGTAGGACAGTGCGCAGGTAAACGGCCAACGATCTTTTTACGTGACGGGGCCTATAACTTGGTTGAAACTGGTTGTCAGACTTTTTTAGGCTTCTGACTATCCGTAACGACTGTCAAAGATCTACGAATGACAGCCGGCACCAACGGCTTAACGTGCATTCCGACGCAAGGAAGGGTCTTGATATGTAATGGATGGTCACCCCTCCACGAACCGACCGCATCAAGTATAACTTAACCTTCGATCGACCCGTGGGGCTGTTTTTATTTAGCCACGAGCCCCTTAAGCGTTGCATCGTGTCTTTAGGTAAGTTGAGCTCCTTAAACTCTGATTTGAGCTTCATTACTGACAAATGTGTGCACTGACTGGACAGGTCCACTCAATTTGTGTGGTTCTTTCCTCAAAAGACCATTTCAGACACCAATCTACATGGTCTTCACATGATCCGACCAAGATTATGTTTGGACTTTAAAAGAGACTGTGACCTCTCAGTTTGTTTCGGCCTTTCTTCTCAGAGTAGTCAGCCGACCTAAAAATATGATTGACGTATAAAAGTGTTTGTACAAACCTACTTACATAAATAAAATCATTTATCATTGATCTGTGTGTCATTTATATGTATTTATCTAATCATTAATCATTGGAGTGGGCGCATTTTGTTTGATAGATATTGCAAAATGATTAAATGGATTGTAAGGGTAAATGATGCTCCATTGTGGGAAAAAAATACATGACGTGTAAACAAACTTACGTAAAAACAGAATAGGGGTGTTAAAAGCCATTTAATTTAGAGTTGACCCATTAAATTAATTGTTTGTGGTGCTTTGTCCAGTTAATACGCTTTGCATAATTAATTTGTAGGCTTAACACTGACAAACCTAGTACCGCAGAATAATATAAAGAAATCCCAGTCCATTCTGTTCGATAGATATAATACCGAAATCCCACGATCCGCGATTTTGCGGACGGGCACCGACGAGCCCCGACGACGGACCGTGGTAAGGTGTACGTGCGGGGTATCGCAGACATCGGAAGCTCCTCGGTGCGCGGTGCGTGGCGGTCTGTAGTCGTCTGCCGTGCGTGTTCGTCTGCAATATTGCCGATCGTCGGATTCCACCATAAGAAAAGTGTGGAAAGTGACGAAACGTTACTCGTACGGTACAGTCACGAGCAAAAATATGTATACACTCAGCAAAATTCAATAACGATTTTCTCGTGGAATTAAAATTGTAACTTTGAGATGAAAAAATTATTTCATAATAATAGGGGTTCCAAAATACTATATTCGTAACATCATAAAGTTACAATCAATACAGTAGGAGAAAATCACTTTTAAAAGTTGCTAAGTGTATACATATTATTGCTCGTGACTGTACACCAACTACCCTCTTCTGTACCCTTCCCTACTTAAAAGTTTGTTTATTATCTCGTAGACTAATTTGACATTTCAAGTGATTGTGGTTTGTTTTTTCAATTTGGAGTTTGACATTTGCACCTGTCAAATTAGTCTAGGAATTATTAGACAAACTTTTTAATTTATGATTTTGGTGCGTTTCACGTAGTTTTTATAAGGCAATTGTTTTTCAGTTCTGAAGATTATTTAATTTTAGAAATAGTCTATGTTAAAGAGATTTAAGATAGAAATAATTTGATGTATTTGGTATATGTATTACAGTTTTCTCATTTTCATATTTAATAACGTTTATTTCTGTTTGCGTTGTACTATTTTATGTTCTACGATAGCGAATACAGATAAGAGCCCACATCAGCCATAATACCACATCCGGCGCCTCACCAAGATAATTATAAAAGTTTAGATTTATGATTGAAATATTTGAAAATACTGCTTTTAATGAAATGTACCTACATAAATAAATATAATTTATCGGATATCAAATCTCTTTGGCTACAAAGTGGGCCTTCTGCCTTTTATCTAACGGAAATACAATAAAGCAACAGTTTATGGTTGATTATATAGTAGGTATAAGGTATACTCACGTTATATATATATAGTAATGAATGACACAGTTTGTTAAAACATACTCCTTGCTATTGTGGCGGCATCTACATCGCCACATGTGAACTACGCATCAAGCTGACGTCACGCGAAATCTTGCATCGTGCAAGCAGAGTTTACCGCGCGATCAGCATAAAATAGGTCTTTCCCTATGAAATTGCCGTTCTGCAGTACTGGCCATTTCAAATCAAAATAATTTTTGTTTGGCTATGAACTCTAAATACAAATTAATTTTATTTTAAAAACATGGAATTCTTTTTTCAAAAGAAGTCATTTGTTTAATGATTAGTGTTACATTTTCATCGCATTTCAATCTTTTTCGTCATCATGGATACGTTAAAAATTCGAGTAATTATGGAATATGAGTACCGTCGTGGCAGCAACGCGGCACAAGCGGCACGCAACATCAACTACGTTTACGGAGCTAACACTACAAACCAACGCACCACCTGTTATTGGTTTGCTCGCTTCCGTTCTGGAAATTTCGACCTGAAAAATGAACCTCGCGGTCGTCCGAAGACTTTGGTCGACAATGACGAATTAAAGGCGATTGTGGAAGCTGATGATACACAATCTACGGCTGAATTAGCAGCAGCTTTCGACGTTAGCGTCAAAACAATATTGGTCCATTTGCGTCAAATTGGCAAGGTAAAAAAGCTTGACAAATGGGTGCCCCACGAACTCAATGATCGCCAGCGCGAAGTACGCGTCGAGGCGTGCCTTGCACTGCTCAACAGACACACAAATGAAGGAATTTTGAACCGCATTGTTACCTGCGATGAAAAAAGGGATTCTGTTTGATAACCGCAAGCGCTCAGCAAGTTTGTTGGATCCTGGTTCAGTACCTAAACAATGCTCTAAACGAAAACTTACCCCTAGAAAAGTGATGGTCACTGTTTGGTGGTCTAGCGCCGGTGTGATTCATCACAGCTTCTTACCAAACGGGGTGAGCATTACTGCAGATGTGTACTGTGAAGAACTGAACACAATGATGGAGAAGCTGGCACATCTCCAACCAGCATTGGTCAATCGCTTGTCTCCGCTGCTCCTGCACGACAACGCGCGACCTCATACTGCACAGCAGACGGTCTCCAAGTTGCAAGAACTGGGGTTAGAAGCTCTCCGTCATCCGCCCTACTCACCAGACCTTGCGCCTACAGACTACTACTTTTTCCAGAATTTGGGTAACTTCTTGGCGGGAAAAAAATTCAATACCCGAGAGGCAGTACAAAATGCCTTTGAAGAATTTGTTGCCTCCCGTCCAGCTGATTTCTTTAAGGGGCATCAATAAACTGCCACTGCGTTGGCAAAGATGCATTGATTGCATGGGTGATTACTTCGATTAATACAAATAAAAAATACATGAAAAAAATTCGTTTAAATTTTTTCATACAAAACGGCAATTTCATAGGTAAAGACCATGACTTCTCGACATCAATCGTCGGGCAGTTTTCCACCATCACAGACACAACATCCGTCTGGTTGGAGGATCCTCCCTTTTCTATGGAGGATGGGTGAACATACCTATACTCATACCCACCCATACCTCTATACTATCATGTTTTTGTGGTAGGTAGTTCGTCATGTACACTAGTAGTAAGTAGTACTGAACTTTGCAGTCTATACTAATAGAGTTCAAAATGGCGACTGACAGAAGAGTCCTACCAACCACATGCATGCAAAATTCGCGCCACGGAACAAGTTATAATGAACGCACTGAACATAGCCAAGACAGAAGTGGTCTAGAATCCAGGTAACACAAGGCAGATAGAACAATGACTCATACAGATCACACTCAATTTGGTATTCATAAGTTTTTGTTACCGAACATTCGTCCTTAAGATGAAAAAAAATAAACAATAGATGCCAAATAATGTACACCGTGTTTTAAAAGAGAAGTCGTCAAGGATTCTTAATTTTTTTGCACATAAGTATTTGTACATACATCAAACATGGTGATGAGATAATCTGTAATATGTATGCCCGACAGAAGACATTGCTTATTCATTGAAATTCCAATAGAATTTAAATGATCTATAATGTTGACTTTGATGGAAACAAAGTAAGTATGTAAGATAGTTTCGCTCGTTTACGGCGCTGTCTAAGCACTTGACTTATGGCAACCTCGCAGTTTCGATATTTTAATGGATAATTATATGTATGTAATTATCTATTGTAAATTTTGAAATAATTACAAAACAATAGACTGGTTTGGTTGCCAGCGTAGCGACTACGAAATTATGAAAATTGCTTCCTTTCAAGAGAAAGGCCTACGAAGTCTACGAGATGAGCTACGACAGCTAAGATGTCTACGGGATGAGCTACGACTGCTACGAAGTCTACGGGATGAATTACGACTGCTACGAAGTCTACGGGATGTGCTACGACTGCTACGAAGTCTACGATGTGTGCTACGACTGCTACGAAGTCTACGGGATGAGCTATGACTGCTACAAAGTATACGGGATGAGCTACGACTGCTACGAAGTCTACGGGATGAGCTACGACTGCTACGAAGTCTACGGGATGAGCTACGGCTGCTAGGAAGTCTACGGGATGAGCTATGGCTGCTACGAATTAAGCTATGAAGTCTATTGCATCAAGTGCAAAAATCATATTTTTAATTTTTGTTGGCTATGCTAAGAACAGAAAATCATAGGACATGGATTTATACTTACATACAGATACATACATAAACGCGTGCCTTTTTCCCACGGGGGTAGGTAGAAACTACAGAACGTCCGCTACTACGATTACTTCCTTTCATTTTTTTTTATTGTTATCGATACTTGTTGTCTGTAAAAGATCGCTTTTAGCGATAAGACCGCCCATTGTGTCACCCTATGTAAAACTTCTAATTTATGTCTGTAATTTTTATGGTGTACATAATAAAGAGTATTCTATCTATCCATCTATCTATACTTTTGTAAGTATTGTAATCAGAAAAAGTTGTGTCGGTAAACTGCGTTTTACTACTTATTCGTAACGAAGTAAGAAGTGCCGAATAGACTCTGGTGGCTCCATCTATTTAACGAGTAAGGAATCATTATTGTGTTTGCAATTTTAAGCAATATTATTTTTTATGAATAGCTTTAGTTACATTATTTTTATCAACATCCGTAAACAATGCTGGGAATAAAATAACAATTAGGTATTTCCATACAAATTAATATGCAGATTATCCATACAACTAACAATTTATTCATTTGCAATGATTTCATTGACTTGTAGATAATCAGGGATGTTAAGGAGCTCCGTAACCGTAACCGAAACTATCGGTAATCCGAAATAAAAATCTATCCGTAACCATAACCGAATCCGATATAAAAGTTTCGAATAATTTTTGATAGGGGCGGTGTCTTAATGAGAAACGTACAGTACAGTAAAGTATGTACTACAATCAGTCATATAATTACTTATATGACTAACTTAGAAAGAAACTCAAATTATTACCTATTTGTGTTTTAATTTTACAATTTCTTAAAAATCTAATATCTGTTACGGAAGCTATCTTAAACTAACGGATAATAATAATTAATTGGCTAATAATTTCCTATCCGTAAAGTATGCGAAACCGATATACTTACTTAATATTATTTCTATAACTGTATCCGTATCCAGATCCGAAATTTCATATCCATAACATCCCTAGTAAGTATTTTTTAAATCGTTACTCATTCTTGCTATTATCACTTACGATTGGGAGCAAGGTCACGTAATCTATGTATTCGAACTCTCAACGGTTAATATTAATTATTTATTTACTCGCAGTCCATCTGTTTTTTCTCAACTGATTACAATAAATTTTGACTTATCGCTACCTACCTACATAATCATAACTTGCAAATGTCTAAGCGATAATAATAAAACACTTAAATAAAATGTTGATAGTGTACAATTTAAGATATCCCGATTTATTTGATACATTCAATCAGCTTAGCCGTTTTCCAAAGTCAAAGTCAAAGTCAAATAATTTATTTCAAGTAGGCACATTAAAGGCACTTTTGAACGTCATATACATAGAAATAGAACTGATTCTAGTTGCCCCTTCCAAAAGGTAGTTTTCGTATGGAGAAGAATGGGCAAGAAACTCCACCGTTACTCTTTTAAAAAAATGTTTTGCAATATTTGGTATGCATCAATTATATAATTACATGTGAAGACGATGCACCGAGAATACAATTACAATAGGTAAAAAAAATTAAAAACGACTCCAACTTTGTTGGAGTCAGCTGCAGCTGAATACCAATATGTTATATGAAGCGACTGCCTATCAGACCTCCACAATCCCAGTAACTGGGTAAAACGATACCCCTTTGGTAAGACTGGTTGTCTGACTTTCGGGCTTCTGTGAACCCGCAATGACAGTCAAAGATCCAGGAATAATAGCCGGGACCAACAGCTTACGTGCTTTCCGAATCACGGAGGATTATTGGTACGTATGTAAGGACGGTCACCCATCCATAGACCAACCGCGGCAAGCGTAGCTTATCCTGATGGATCGACCCGTGCGGCTGTTAATACTTATAAGCCCCTCGATTTTTAGTAAACAGTGAAAAATAAAACTTTACCAATGTACAATATACAGGAAAATACCATTTATCTTCGTTACTTAGAGTAGGCGAGGTTTAGTAAATTAATGGGATTAATTTGAATTTAATTAAATAATTAGCTAAAACAGACACATGCACCTACCTACCTATATAACTGTGTTGGTTGTTCAACTAAATATCAATCATACTAATATTATAAAAAGGAGCTCGTGGCTTAGTAATAACAGCCACACGGGTCCATCCATCAGGTTAAGCTACGCTTGCCGGAGTTGGTCCGTGGATGGGTGACCATCTTTACATACCGAGACACTTCCATGCCTCGGAAAGCACGTTACGCCCCGGCTGTCATTTGAGGATCTTTGACAGTCGTTACGGGTCGTCAGAGGCCCGAAAGTCTGACAAAACAGTCTTGCCAAAGGGTATCGTATAACCCAGTTATTGGGTTGTGGAGGTCAGATAGGCAGTCGCTCCATGTAAAATACTGGTATTCAGCTGCATCCAGTTAGACTCGAAGCTGACCCCAACATAGTTGGGAAAAGGCAGATGATGATGTTATTTGTATGTAGTATTACAAAATTAGTCAGTCATCAATGTTTCGGTGCGGAGCAGATTGCCTATACAGAGTGTATCGTAAAGACTAAAGTAAATATGAGCACTTTAGGTGAAGGTTGCCCTTAATTTGGACGAGCACTTGGGCTTGTTTGTTGCCTAAACAAAGAGTGCTTCAATTTCAGTGATAACGTTCAAGCTTTCTAATTTATCTACACGTCTTTTGATATAGAACTGGAGATTATGAAGAACCGGCTGAAAACTTAAGGGACACGATTTATTATCGATACCAACATTACGGCAATTCACCATCTATAAGTGAAATGATTCAACGAACATTGTATAACTATGCAATTGTAAAATGTTTTTTTAAATGATTTTAACATAATTACCTATGTGACGTAAACGAAGCTGAAGGAGTATGTAAGGACCATAGATTTATGGCTGCTATTTATATTTCTATGGTAAGGATCGTAGTAGATAGCGTTCTGTAGTTTCTGCCTGGGCCCATGGGACGAAGGCGTGAGTAAATAAATGATAGTTTATGTATGTAAAATAAATTATAGTTATATTTAATCACGCACCTATTACATTGCCTATTATATAGAATATACAACGTGCCGCTACAATGGCGACATTAATTTAACACACGGGTAGGGCTAGTGGCCAGTAAACATAAAAAATATAATAAAATAAAATAATTCGTAAATTGAAAATTTTAAATTTTCAAACAAACTAAATAAAATAAAAACATAACCACAATTGAGATCACTCTTTGTAAAAGATTCATACATGAAGCTACCTACCAGCTGGCTTACGTTCTATCGGTGATGATCCTTTGTCGGCATAATTTCTAAGAAATTGCGCGGCTTTCCTTTTATTCGCCTACATATGATCCGTGACCCCGGCAAATGACCTCTTCGCTACAGTTCTTTAAGTACAGGTTGTTCCAGGATGGTAATTTAGAAAATTGTAAATAAATCAATAAATAATAACGTTTAATGAATTTTAAATATTTTCATAAAACGAATACGCGAAATCGTATGCGTGTGTTAAATTAATGTCACCATTGTAGCGGCACGTTGTATATTATTATATAGAATATATATTATTATATAGAATTTAACTTTTTAGGTTTGGTAACACTTCTTCTCGTCATCTAGCCTATTCCCAAGTATGTTGGAGTCGGCTTCCAGTCTTACCGGATGCAGCTGAATACCAGTATTTTACATGAAGAGACTGAAAGTTTTTTTTTTATTTAAAGTGAATAGATTTACCAAAAACTTGTTTTGGATAAAACAAGGCCTCAAAGTCTTTTAGTCTTTTTCCGTATTTACATTGGTGCGACCGCCATCAGTTTAGGTTTTTTTGTTCATTAATTTTGATTTATAAAACATTTTCTGCGAAACAAACCCAGTATTTGAAACTAGTATGACTTGAAACACATTTTAATTAACTCTAAAGCAGTAATTTTAGTTGTATTTTGTCTAAAAATAGAGATCCTTGGCGAGGATTAATGGTTTCGGTAGTCCCGTATTCCGTTTTCACGAACTAGTGTGCGTTCATTCTATTCCGATATAGGTACGATTAAACTTCAGAATCATAGTCAATTTGAATTATATCGACACAGTCACACAGTGGTTCAATGGCGGGTCACGAGCTCGATAATCGTTTGGGGCAATTTACAAAATATTTTTTTTCTTGTCTGGCTGATAAAACAGAAGTTATTTATTTATTTAAACTTTTCGCACTAAAAAAGGTACAAAGGCGGACTTAATGCCTGAGGCATTCTCTACCAGTCAACCAAGGGTGGTGAAGACATTAGATGGCAGGTGTTCTAATTGAGAGGAACAAAGAGAAAAAAAATATATATATATCGTATTGCATTATAGATAAAGCAGGTTTACAGTACATAAATAAGCTATAAACTTATGAAGTTCAAATTACATATTTCATTTTAAAAAATTGGCTAATCTTACCCAGTACTTTTCTTTGTTTATATCCTAGATTAATTAGAATAACTACATGAAGCTAATACTAGTAACATTATCAATAATAATTATATTTGTTTAACAAACTTGCAACCCAATGTACTCACTGGATGATCTTTATGTCCAATCTTTTATGTTGCCGTGCACTAACCGAGTTTTATGTTGGATCTTACTTTATATACCTATCTAACCGAATTTGAGTATAAGTTTGAGTTTGACCTATCTACTTACCTGCTTAGAAGGTACCTACTTAGGTAATTATCTACTGAAACGATATTTCAGTCACAAAACCGGGAACCAGGTAAAACGAACTGAACTGAGCATTACCTACATGACTTAGTATGCTTGATACCACAGTATAAATAAGTAAAAGTATTACATATTTCCATAGAAAACGGCCGAAACTACGCACTTCGAAATCTCAATGTACGCAACAGTATCGAGTGCGCGGCAGTTACGCACGGACACGGATGATTTATCTACTGTAGGTAATTATTTCAAGGTCGCTGCCGAGATATAATACTGTTTTTTTATTATACTGTGCTTGTATCTACGTAACTATGCAAAGAAGGATGGGCACTTAATCAATTTATTAGTAGATACCTTCCACATCACTACGATAAAGTAGGAAACATTACCTAGGAAACACATGCTGCTAAGTACTATAATCAATAATCTAGACGCGTAGTGATTATGAAACTCACCTACCTTATACATAAGTAGACCAATCGTGCACTGTCACGATTGAAAACCTCTCCCCCACATGCGCGTTTTTAGTGTGCGATAATAACGCTGCGTTATTGCGATATCTGTTTTCAGTACATTTTGTATTAGGACGGCCACGAAGTTACAAATACACACTGCTGTGATAATAACGCCGCAATAGGAGTCAGGCGCGCGGTTTCTCCGCCCTGTGATAGTCCGATAAGTGTTCTAAGAAAATTTTGTATTAGGACTCATGCGATCTTACCTGCGTTATTATCGTGGGGTATAAACACGCCTATGGTGGAGAACACGTTAGAAATATCGCACGATAAAAACGCAGCTGTGTGCAAGGAATCGGGACGCATTATCGCAATAACGCTTGCGTTATTATCACGCGATAAAAACGCGCTGGTGGGGAGAGGCTTAAGACCTGACAACATGTAATTACCTTTCACATTTATATTCAAATAAGTACATTTATGTAAAACCTACATAGCAACTTTATTCAGTTGTCTGTATAAGAACATCATAGTCTCAAATCGAATTTGAGTTATTGCATAATCACCCTTATCGCAGGTGGAATAGTGGTCAAACGTGAGCCATTCTGATCGAACAAAAAAAAATCAATACTCGATTTCGAGTATCTACTGCCTACTCTTATTTAATGTGAGCACATTATTTCAATATATTACAGTGTGACATCTCAGAGAACATTAGTACCTACTTATTCTGTATACGAGTGACCCCAAATTACTTGGAACGATAATTTGTTAATATAATAGAAAAACAACATAAACCACTGACCGAACGCTAAAAATCTGCTTATCTCTTGTTTGGTAAGAGGTGCTTTTACTGTGTCACAAATCTGAAAGATTAATGTACTATACAGTATTATCAGTAAGCACCTACCTCACTGCATAAGGCCATACAAACGCAAACAAATACAGATTTACCGAAATTGGGAATATAGTGCAAATGCATAACTAAAAGTGTCATAAAATGTGTTTATTTTAATGGATAAGTAAGCTGTGGATTTTAACACTATGTAGTTCAATAAGAGCGTGTTGAACTTAGAAAGGTGTGCTGCCATCGTACGAGGAACTTTTCTTATGAGTGCAAGTAAATAAAGTGCAAACGTTTGTAAACAACAACAACAAGCCTTATAACCTCAGATCAATAAGGTAGGAATCCATCCTTACAAGTGCAATTAAATAAAGTGCAAAATATTGTAAATACCAAAGCTTTGGAGCAATCCGGGAATAAAAAAACTCGACTCTAGCAAACAAGACAGTGAAAGTAAATAAGCCTGCATTTTCCTGTAATGCCTTGAGAAGACAAAATGAGAATTAGTAAATCAATCAAAAATTGCCAAAATATTTAAAACATGCAACACACAACAGACAAACAGAGATATCACGAACAGATAAGTGCGGTGAACGTCTTTATGGAAAAACAACTAACCTCTTGCATATAAAACGGATGATTCGATGCATACATCCTTTTACACGGCTTCCCATACACCATGTTAAAGGTTTTGGGCAAATAAACAAAATCTTTCAGGACAGTCCTGTCATGAATCAATTGCTTTGATTTGGAAATCGCGTCTTCCCCAGTCGCACATAAACTTTTCGAAGTTCCACTCGCATCCGTCACTTTTGCAAACACCATCCCTTCAGGGCAACATTTAGTAACACAGCTACCACTACACTTATTATCCGATTTAACTACCAATCTTGCAAAAGTTCGATTTACATCTAATTCGCACATAACGTAAGACTGATAAGTTAGAATCACTATAAGTTTGAGTAACATGTGGTCGGTTGATACGACGTTTTTTATAAGTTTAGGTACCGTTTGTGTCCGACGGCTGCACAATATGAACTGTTGCGGGCGCTTGTAACTTATCAAAAGTATTGACGATAGGATCGTGTAACATTAACGTACAACGCGTTGGGAGGTGGTGAATCCTAGGTACATATTTATTAATCTGTTATGGAAATTGATATCGTGTCATGTGCTAATTGGTATGCGACAGGCGTTTTGGTGAGCTCATCGATGAAATCGAATTTGAATCGTATACAGAGAGTGTTACTCCTGGTTACTCCCCGGGACTTAGTATTTTTTGAGAGGGTAGTTATCAAACAATTGGATTGTTATGACTTTTAAATATCTACCAGCAAACGCTCATGCATGCATCAGAGTAGGTTATTTTTTATGCTACGGTAAGGGGTTGATCAACAAAACGCTACCTGCTACGATCCTTACATAATTGTTTTGCTTCAAAACAAATATAAAAACAACACAAAAACATAAAATATTGAAACTCAGACCATAAAATTTGTAGCTAATAAGAGTTTTATCAACGAAGATATTGACAAGTCGTAAAAAATGCGATGACCCTACACGATACAGATAGGACAAATAAAACAAGAAATATAAATGATAATTTTAATACTGTTAAAATTCAACAATACGAAACAGAAGAAATAAAGACTATACACACAAGGAAATAATCTGTAACAAACTATACTCTTATTACAAGATTCAAGAAAGAAATAGAAACTTAAAGCAACCATGATAATAATAAGACTATTTACAAGTAAATGCAACATCGTAAGTACATACAAAAGTCATTCGGATACAAAAAAAAGTTTAATACAAATTGTAAAATTTTTCATCTCAACATTTTTATGATATTCTTTTAAGTCATTTAATAGATAAAGGATTAATGGATATAAACTTGAATGCAGGCGTCTCTACGCATTTCCTCGTTCTAGGTACCGGCGCACCTGCGTGCATATTCCTATCATGTGCAGCTATCTAATAGCGAACTATTTACAACTATATGCTGAAGTAGTATTCCAAAATCTTTGTGACTCAACAACAGTCATGAAATATCTAGAAGAATATGGCAAAACTACATTTTATAAATAAGTATAGTGAGAAATCTAGTCCTTATTAAGTACACACTAATTAAACGGAGATCTAACTTGTCTTGTCCACTCAATACACTATATTTCCACAGCGTCAGGGAACACATGGTCCAGGTAAGCCTGGTGACCGTAACTTTGCAGTGGTTTCGGTCGCTCCTTCTTAGTGTTCAAAGTTACGTTCCCAGTACTACACTTGTTGAACCTCGAAGCTATTTCCCTGACCTTTCCTGGCCGAGGCCTGAAGTCTTCCTCAAGATCCTGCTTCATATTCCCTTCTGTGAAATCTTCAAAAGACCTCTCCTTCTCCTTTGTGCCTTTCCAGCTACGATAAGAAGATCTTTTGTTATTCTGAAAATCCTTTTCAAAGCCATTCTGATTCTTTCTATCGTTCTCCTTTCTTCCAGAATTATTCCTGTCGTACATTCGGGAATAATTTTTGGTATCTTTATGTTCGTTGTATTTTTGTGCATTTTGATTAATCAAATCTGTACTTCTAACTTGACCAAAGTATGGGTCTTTGGAGTATTCTATATCATTATTTGTTTTACAGATGTAGTTTTTGTTGTTCTTGTCGTTACTTTTGTTGGATCTTCTGGCTTTTGGTGGTCCTGTTTTGAAAGTGGAGAATCTTTCGTAATCATTATTGTTAATCTCGTTGGTGATGCTATGGGGGTCGAAGGCGTGAGTTCTTTGGTGAGTTAGCGGCTTCGATAAGGATAAATACTTAGGCGGCTCTCCGTGCTTATTAATCGTTATTTCGTACTGAATGTGCGGGTCTAATACCGCATATACATTCTCTTTGGCTTCTTTCTCCAGCGACGTTAAAGCTGCCTAGAAACGAAAGAAAAGATGATTTAGTAATGAGTTTAGATGAGTGGGACGAGAATTGCTTAGAGTGGTATTAGTACGAGGAATGTTGATATGCCATAGATCAGACATAAACCAGAAGACATAAGCCTCAATCACGAAATTGTAGTCGTGTTTGTTTTATCAACAATGTTACAAGTGGATATAAATATGAGGGCTGCTGCAGATCTTTCTAATAACTATCATCGCCTCTTAGCCACACTTATACATAAATAGTGAAAAGGATATGTCTTCAGAGCCAAGACTTGGGTCTTGGCTCTGAAGACATCATCATCATCATCATCATCATCTCTTACCCTTTAACTCATTTACATCCTTACTCAATAAATATTTATATTTTTAAAGTCATTGCGCTCATTGTCTGGCTATCCATAATAGGCATCCTACAAATCATTCCTAAAAATTCTGCTAAAATACACAATATCAAATTCTCAGTAGAACTATTAAAATTAAATTCCTGCAAGAGAAGTATCGTGCACACACGCACAGGCCCCTTGTGATTCGTGCTGTGCACTCAAGGTAATTAGACATCGTTCTAGCTGTGAATCATCGACTTATTTAGTAGTATTTTATTGTGGTTCGGACAGGTTGAACACTTTTTGTTAATTACCCACACCTAGTGCGTTGCTGGATTAGTTTAGAAAGTGAGGTATGTGTGGTTTCTTTTGAGGGTTTTGTGTGTGTCATGTTGTTTATTTATCGTTGTTTAGTTGTTTATTTGTAGGTATATGCAGAGAGCATATACTCTATGCGTGGGCAGGAAATCCTACTTTGGAGGCGCGGTAAAAAAATTAGGATGTGCCGTTTAATGAGCATAATATTTTTATCGGCCTGCGTATAAACCTAATAATGTAACAGAAGTATGTTTGTAACTCCTGGAACACTTGCAGTGAAGACTTGTCGAGAATAATTTAGCATAATTAAACTTTTCCATAGAAATCAGCAGTTGCTGATAATAATAAAATTGTCATAAACAATTACTCGTTCGACAATAATGAGTGCACTATTCATTCCTGATAGTTCATCACGTATTTCAAACAGAGACCTATGGAAGATCATTATGATCATCAAGAAGAATATTAAACAATCTAGATTCAAAGTTCCAGTGATAACAACAACATGTTTGTCCACATGTTTCTGAGTAGTTTATTTTATTCGTCAACTAACTAGTTGGCAAGGGAGTGGCCTTGGATTTGATAGCTAATAACTTGGTTAATAGATATAATTGATATATCCCGTTACTCTCCCACTTAATTGCCCATTGTGACGTCATATACATACAGCTTGTCTCTATATAAAAATTGCTGTGGTTTTCGGGCTTCCCTATTTATCAACAAAAAGAAGAAAGAAAGAAAGAAAAATATGAAACGTGAAAACGTCAAAACGTGTCAAAGCGTTCCTTGAAATCCAAATGGGACCGCAAGTTCCATTGATCTAAGAGATATTCCCAAAATGACGTTGTACGACCTCTATAATTCACAGAAACTGTTATTTTTTTGGTAGGTAGTTATGATTAATATCCGTGACCAGAAGGCACCAAGATGTATCATGTATACACATAAAAACTATAAAAGTAAACAACGCCGTTTTGGGAGCACACTACGAGTATTTTAATTATATTGTAAATAGATAACAAACTAATGGTATTTGGTTCCCATGGTAAAGGGAACTTTATCTAAACCTCAATGCTCCATCGCATAACAGGAAAAGATTTTGGAACAGAAACAGCATGCTGAAGTTACCGTGGGCTGGCCATGTCTGCGAAATAACTGTTGGACGTTGGTACCAGAAGTCTTCGAATGAACGAGTTTTCCATGAAACGACATCGGGTTGTGATCCTACGTGGAACAAAGATCTGACCGAAAACCTCACCAGGGTAGGTTTGCTGCCACGGATGGAGAACCGGGAGTTGTCCGATCGTAGACTTCTATAGGTCAAGTGGTTTCCCAACCTTAGGTATAGAGGAACGGCAACGCCTCTACAGCAGGACGTGATCTCTGGCGGGAGCTGCTGTTTAAACAACCTTTGTTTTATTTTTTGAGGGTGGGAAATCATAATAATGACTTCTCCCGCTCTACTAAAACCCACCCGTGCTCCTTCAGTTTCCTGTTGCCAAGGGTCCCGGTATCATTGAGGCGCGCGTGATACACAACGCGCCGTCAACCCGGGCCTGGTCCTTATCGGACGGCGAGCTACCCATTGCTCGCCGTCTGCAGTCCCGCGCCTACAGTGATGTTTAAACACCCTGATAGCCGTTTCGTATCTCTGCAACGACTTTCAACAGGATTTACATAAGCTTTTCGATAGCTTATGTCAGTCCATTCCACATTTTTGCATTTTCCATCATCGTTATCGCTGATAGAATGTCACTTTGTCCAGGGCCTCTGAGAGGCTTCCACCTGGGCACGCGTTACCGTGGCCGACTTGGCAAAGAGAATCTCCATAGACGGGGGTTTATGGACGACTCGGACCTTAAGTATATATGCGGCGTCTCTCCGTAGACAATAGTCTACCTTCCATCTTGTGCCGGATCCTATCCTATCACCTATGCATTTGAGGACCTTATGACTTCATCAGCGAACGGAGTTCACGTGGCTGAATTTGGGGTCAACACAATATTTGAATTTTCACAACTTTCTTATTTGCCATTGATAAGCTAAGACGAAGAAGGTAGAATGCTAGCTTCTAATTTGTCGTCAGAAAACTATTTGGGCGCTGAAATGAACCTAAGGTTGAATCCGAAGGTTCATTTTAGCGCCCAAACGGTTTTCAGCTTAGCATTCGTGTTACAGGAATCCTAAACAGATATACATGAGATAGACCGTGAATCATAAAAATAATAATGCCATATTTTTAAACAGATAAAGTTACAAACAGACATCCTTTGTAAACATTGTATTAGAATAGAGAGAACAAAGTGAATCATAATAATAACCACAACACGAGTAAAGTACAATATCGACCTACTTGTGATAGTATCGAATTCGTAACTGATCCGATTAAAAGAGTGTTGCCAATAACACATGCTGCAGAAAAGTGATACGAGGAAGATAATTAAACAAATGGGATTTCAAGAGAGGAGGAAATCTCTGAAACTAATCATTTTGCAGCTGTAAGCATGTAACTTATAGACAACCGCTACGGCCAACGCGAACGGCGCCCCATGTTTAACCAGGTAAAATTCATAAATAATATATAAAAATAAATTACAAAAAAAAAATGGGTACTTATTCTTTTTTTCTGAAATTACCACATAAAATTAGACTCTTAGAATAATACCTTACAACTCCCTCACGAATTGGACAGGGGTTTTCTTACATGCTGTATACGCGATGGTCGCATGGCCCCACATCGTATGGACACACATTTGGACACCGTCGTTTACACGATACCCATAACCTGCGCATGTGACTGGAATTGCGCATGTAACATGTATCGTGTTGAAATACCAT
This sequence comes from Lithophane semibrunnea, assembly GCA_947363905.1. Taxonomy (NCBI): domain Eukaryota; kingdom Metazoa; phylum Arthropoda; class Insecta; order Lepidoptera; family Noctuidae; genus Lithophane; species Lithophane semibrunnea. The sequence continues at coordinate 4,280,102 of OX376200.1, read as the reverse complement.
TAGAATGAATGTTAACAACGCCCCATTTACCTGGGACATCACCTACCATAAATGAGTTCCGAAATAGAGTCAGTAGCATTCTCCGAATTCCGGCTCATAAAGAGCTTTCTACTATAGTAAATTTTCACTATCAGGAAAAAACAGAAAAATTGCATATACATGAAATTAATTTTATCGATAACATGTTTTTTTCGTGTAATGTTATCAGTGTGTGGTGTAAAGTTGTAATTAATTCGGGAGTTGAGAGGATAATGTATGACTTGACATGCTTTATCTTTATCGTAATCTAATGGTGCAGGAAATACAATATCAAAATTATCGTGCCTGTTAGAGCGTGTCCACACGAAGCTTCCTGGTGGCGTGTTCCATATATAATTTTGGAGCTGTTCAACGCAAGGACGTAAACACAAACGTCGCTGGAGACTGAACGCATCGTGTGAACACTCTCTTATGTTTACAAACTGGACCTCACATACACATCCCGCCATTACCATAATGTATTCTTAGGGAAATTGATAATTTATTTCAAGGTCTCGTCAAGCAGAATTCTATGAAAACGCCTTCAGATGCCTATTTTTCAAGGATTATAATTTTTGTTTGCCTATCGTGTGAAGAGAATGTAATTATGTAGAATAAAATAAAAGGTAGTTTAGCGCGATGTCCATGGCAAGTACTTAGGTATTAACATCAATGTTCACTCAAAAGCGAATAACACGCGCTAACGAATTTTTAAGACTAATGACTGAAGTCAAATTCTGAAGAAAAGATAGAGGACATCGCGCCATATTCTGGGGCAGCGGTTAGTACATGCGTGCAGTCACACCTGTGCGCGTAGGTCACACGGTGGTGGGAGGCTGCAGCACCACGGCCGCGCGCCGCACCTGCAGCGCGCCCGGCGAGTAGCGCGCGCCGGCCGGGCCGGGCGCCATGCCGGACGTGATGCCGGCCAGCGAGCCGGAGCCGGCGCCGGCCGGCGGCAGTGGCCGCGGCGCGTCGCGCGGCGTGTATACTGCGTCCGCTGGTAACGCTGCTTTTTCGCTATAGACAAAATGATAATGATATAGAATACTCAATCTTATTGGTGGCCTTTTACCTAGGAGATTTTTTTAATTTTGAAAGGACGTTTTGTTTATCTACGGTCGCGGTCTGAGAATGTTTACCACCTTAAGGTTTATAATTGTATGCACACATCTATGTCACAAGGTCGATGACAAAATAGTGATTTCGGCCTTTCTTCTCAGAGTAGTCAGATATTAAACGCCGACCTCATTTAGTTTTAAAAATGTGATTGACGTTTAAAAGTGCTTGTACAAACCTACTTACAGAAATAAATCATTTATCATTTAATATTTTTTGTCAAACAAATCTTTTTTAACCAAGCGAGGTTGAACTTCTTACTAAAAATGCAAAAATAGACAATTTTATAGTAAACATTTTTATTTTTTTATGGAAATTATCAATAATTTATAGTTTTAATAACTAGTATAGCCTCCATCAGCAGCTATGACGGCACGTAGTCTATCTCTCATAGATGAGACAAGCCGCGCGCATAAATCTGTCCCCCTGATATCATCCCTTACCAGTGCACAATGTGATCTAAGAGCTTCAGGGTTTCTTTCGTTCTGACAGTCCCAGCGTTGAACCATTATGCCCCACAGATTTTCAATCGGGTTCATATCTGCTGAACGAGCAGGCCATTGAATAAGACGAATGTCACGGTGCATGTTGAACCGCGCCATAGTAGCCCGGGCCTTGTGTATCGGTGCATTATCCTGAACGTAATCAATTTGTGGGAATTCTGCTGCAGGATACACAACGCGCACAGTAGGCAGCATCACCTCTTCCAAAAGTGCCACATAATTATTCGCAGTAGCCCTTTTTTCTAACGACGTCAGTTCTCCGACGTCATCGTGGCTCATCCACCCCCATAAGTTGACTGTTATGCGACCAGATTCATATGAGCTTCATCATACCGAGTGCGATTATAACGCCATAAAGTCAATCTTCCAATTTGACTCGATTTAAAAGTTTTTTCGTCGGTAAATATAACGTTCGACCAATCAAAATCAAGATATTGTCGCGCAAAATTAAGTCGGGTAGTTTTGTGGTGAGCTTTGAGTTCCACTTTTATAGCATGACGTCTGTAGTGTAGCCCTGCTCCGTGCAAAGCTCGTCGAATCGTCCGAGGACCCACATCATATAAAGCAGCAAAACGACTAGTTGGTGTGAAGCCGCGCTCTTCGTAATGTTTAACCATATCAGTTATTTGCGCGGTGGTTAGTATCGCCCGTCGTCCTGAATTGCTTCTATGATCTGTTATTTGCCCTTCTTCGCCATGACGCCGAATCCAAAATCTCACGGTGAATCGAGATATATTGAGCTCTCGTGATATCACACTAATATTCAAGCCATCTTCGTGGAGAAATAATATTTCAGCCCTTTGTTGCGGGGTTATACCATTTTATTTCTATTAATCTATATTTACTAAAATTCAAACCTATTTTCTTTGTTAAAATGTCATTATGGTTACGGTAATATGTCAACAGGTGTCAACTTTAAAATTAAGAAATAAAAGTAATACGAAGGAGGTGTAGCATTTTATGTCATTATGGTAAAGTGTCAACTTTAAAATGAAGAAATAAAAGTAATAAGAAGCAGATATTGCATTTTAGACTTTACTGCACACAGTGTGGTAAAGAAGCTAGTTTGAAAACTGATAAACATTTTTAGACCGCGATAGTATGTAAATATAAAAATGCTCACCTATCTAAATCTTCAGTCTTATATTCCACGCTTTCTGCAAAAAAAAACATTTATATTAGTAGGACTTCAACGTATTCATTGTCTTTTACTTTTTTCCCAAACTTGCTTGGACATTTTGACAGCTTTCTTCGAAATAAATCCAAATTGCTATACCTATTGTTCAAAAACAAGTGACCACCGGCAATGTTACTATGAAAATCCGATAGGTACCTGGCGTGTTTAGCGGCCAAATAAATACTTATGAAAACTCATATTAATTGTCGTGTTATTTAAAAATAGAACGAAGATTTTATTTAAATTTCGATTTGGCTTGCAAATAGAGCTGTTTATAGTAAAGAAGAAACAAATGAACTTAATGACGCGTGAAAAATTATTGTTGTCTGTCATTGATCTAGAATTTATAATTAAAATTTGCTCAGTTTGAATTTCCGCGCATTATTTTAGAAAAGGACCTTCTATAAAAAAAGCCTCGGCCGCAACCAGGCATGCGCCAGTGGCAGGCCGCGACAGTAATGTACTATAGTTTGAATTTCCGCGCATACCTCTCCGTCTCCTGCACCTGATGATGAGACACAGCACGATGACCAACAGCGCCGCGATCACGAGCGCCGCAGCGATGAGCGGCGCCACGTGCGCAGTCTCTGTTAGCGAAAAATTATCTGCGTGAACAAAATTATTGCAACGTTATAACATGCAGTACACAAACAGGTTACTTGCAGGGTTAAGGTGCGTTTACAAAAGGAGAGTTTTTGACACTCGTGTTTGACACTTATCGTGCAAACGCTGTCTCGCCTTTGGAAGGTCGAGAAATTCTCCTCGTGTAAATGGGGCGCAAGGGAGATTCGGGTCTCATGCATTTAAAGATATTGGAATATTGTTAGTTCCGAACTGAACGATAACCGAAGGGCGTTTCGCTTTGGCCATTTATAATTAATAAATTGCGTTGGATTAAAGGGGGCTTTTGGCTAAATGATAACAGCCGCACACAGCCGCACAGGTCGATGGAAGGGTTAAGCTCCGCTTGCCGCGGTCAGTCGGTGGGTGGTTGGCCATCCATTACATATTCCTCCGTGCCTCGGAAAGCACGTTAAACCGATGGTCCCGGTTGTTATTCATAGATCTTTAACAGTCGTTACGGGTAGTCAGAAGTCTGACAACCAGGCTTACCAAGGGGTAATGTTACCCAGTACGAGAGTTGGGAGTTGAGTTGTAGAGGTCAGATAGGCATTCGCTCCATGTGAAATACTGGTATTCAGCTGCATCCGGTTAGACTGGAAGCCGACATTGTTGGCAAAAGGCTAGGCAGATTGCTTTTTTATGTGTCAATTAAAATGGTTTTAATATTCACTAGTAGGAATAGGTATTGCTATCATCCACTACATTTATTCATGCTATCATGCATACAAGTTATGTCGCGTCGCTAAACAATGAATAATTATGCTAATTAATAGGCGGACTAAGTAGTAAGTATTTACATAGTTAAAAGTGTTGATTCTAGATGGTCATGAGTGAAAGTTATGAGAATTCGACATCATACACAATCATTATTAATCCATCGGTCATCGAAGGAATTTTTGCTCAAATGATTCACCAGAGCGAGCCCTCTCATGGACCTATCGGAGTAAATAATCAAAGCTTGTATAATAAGATAATTAAAATAACCCAAAAATAAACAGCTGTATTCTTCAATGAACATAATAAGAGCCAGTTTTTTAGCCGACTTCTTCAAAAAGGAGGAGTTTCTCAATTCATCTGAATTTTTTTTTTTTGTCTGTGTGTTATAAAATATCTTGTTCTATACAGGAATCCACTCAGATCGAGCTCAAAAAACAAATCAAATAAGAAACAACTCACCATGCACGGTGAGCGAGACGGCATGTGACGAGAATCCCCTCACGTTCTCCACATGTAACACGTACACCCGCGCGTCTGCTATGCCTGTGTTGGAGATCAGCAGCGTGTAGCGGTAGCAGCCGCCGTCAGTCGCCGGCTCTAGTGTGCGGTAGCGACCTGGTGGGAGAAAACAGTTCATTAAAATCTTATCTAATGTTATAAATGCGAAAGTGAGTTTGTTTGTTTGTTAAGCTTTATTGTATTTTGTCGTCTATTGTATTTTGTTTCCCAGCAATATTTTTTACTCAGAGTTACTTAGTTTGACATACACAATGCGTAGATGACAGGTAATGGGTCTTTTTACATCCTTTGTAATGGTAATTGAGCTATTTTTTTATTTTTACTTATATCAAGTCGTGGACAACAGCTACTTATTAAATACAATGGCATACCGATCTGCGAGGGCACGTCGAGGCGCAGACTGCCCCACAGCCAGGCGGCGCGCAGGGGCGGCGGGTCGGCGCACACGGCGGCGCCGACGCGCGCCTCGGTGCCGCTCCACGCGTGCGCCGCGCCGCTGTCGGCGCCCACGGGCGGGCCCAGCACGTTCAGGGTCACTGCTTCTGACTGGTGGTTCCTGGGGACAACAAATATTTTTTAATAACCATCTATTCTAGTGTACTAGCTGACATGGCAAATATGAAAATGCCGCCATTGCGCCACTTTTTCTTCCCAGCGTTTTGGGGATCTGTCATATGCACTTTTTGTGCGTACAAAAACTGCAGCTTAATTTGAAAAATGAAAACATTAACTAAATAGGCGGTCCATCTAGCTGTCGGGCGTTTCTCTCCACTCGCGGAACAGTACGTGACTCCTTTGACAAACATGGCCTGCTATTGTGGCATAAATTCAAAGAGGCATATGTCAAGCAGTGGACTGCGATAGGTTGAGTTGATTGTCAAATTAACATTCAAAATCATTTGAGTAATTTATTCGAACCCACGAAATGTGGGTATACTAAACTTCTGTGCCTAAAACTTCAAAAGCATAGTGTTGTTATGAGTTTATAATAATATTCATCATCATCATTAATTCAGCCGAAAGACGTCCACTGCTGGACATAGGCCTCCCCCAAGCACCGCTACTTCGACCGGTTTCGTGCTTCTCACATCCAGCACATTCCCGCGGCTTTCAACAGGTCATCGGTCCACCTTGTGGGGGGCCTTCCAACGCTACGTCTTCCGGTACGTGGTCGCCACTCCAGAACCTTTCGGCCCCATCGGCCATCTGTTCTGCGAGCAATGTGCCCTGCCCACTGCCACTTAACTTTGGTAATACTTCGGGCTATGTCGGTTACAATATCATTATTATGGCTATAAGTATCTCACCTGTCTTCAAGTCCTATCTGGTTGGTAGCCACGCAGGTGTATCGTCCATGTTGGTCGTAAGATACGTTGTGCAGTTGAAGCTGAGGCGTCATGGAGATCGGGTAGGCGCCATCTTGAAGAGAGTTTATGCGGGCTGATGATGCAGGGCTGAAAAAAATAAATAATGTTAACAACACAAACTTCTGATTTGAACGAGGTGATGCAGTAATGGAACTGAAAAGACGAATGGAGAAGAGAGTTTACCAAAATAAGGACTGAAAAATGATGACTAAAGGGAGGACTTTGATTAAGATTCAAAGTTATTTAGCCTTTATTTTATTTTTTTATTTGTGCACACTTTATTACCGTATGCTGTTGACATTATAATATACATATAAGACCGCCAGTAACAGCTATAATGGTACACTTAATATTTCAATGACTTCTCATATTGAGATGGTTAAGCCTTTTAGAAACAAAGGTCATCAGTTGTCGCATTGATCAAAAAAGTTGATAAACAACAACCAAAATACTTTTTCGTTTACAAAAATCTTAGAAAACAATAAAGTAACTTACTTGTGATACCACGTGTAGGAGGGCGGAGGGTTGCCATCAGCCTTGCACTCCAACGTGACCTGAGAGAACAAGTTCGCTTCCACCACCGTGTCGGGCCCCACCCACGTCACTCGCGGAGGGTCTGCAAATACAGTACATAAAGGTTTAGTTAAAGAATTCCTATCATCACCATCCCGTGTTCAGAAGTAGTGGTGATCAATGCTCTTCTCTATTTGAAAAGAGGCGTTTGCCCTGGGACAATAATAGCCTGGTAACATTTTGTTTATCAGGAGGAGGAGTGGCTAAGTACTAACACCCGCACCGGTCGATCCATCAGGTTAAGCTACGCTTGCCGGGGTTTGTCCGTGGATGGGTGACTATCTTTCCATACCGAGACTCCTCCGTGCCTCGGAAAGCACGTTAAGCCGTTGGTCCCGGATATCATGATCTTTGACAGTCGTTACTGGTTGTCAGAAGCCTTCGTCTGACAACCAGTCTTGCCAAGGGGTATCGTATTACCCAGTTATTGAGTTGTGGAGGTCAGATAGGCAGTCGCTCCATGTAAAATACTGGTACAGCTGGTACAGCTGCATCTGGTTAGACTGGAAACTGACCCCTACATATTTGGGAAAAGGCTAGGCAGATGATAACCATATTGTTTATCATCATTAAGCCGAAATATTTTCAATGCTGATCAAAAGTCTCTATTTTATAAAGGATTACTCAGTGAAAAACTTAATAGATATGGAAACTGAAACTTTAGAACTATAACACGACAATGAATAAAATACTTACACTTTATATCAATTTCAATCTTGACTGAATCTGATGTCCCTAAAGAGTTCCTTGCTTGACAGCCGTAGATACCTGAAATATTAAACAAACAGAATATTAATATTCTCAAAGAAATTAGGACATAAAGTCAAAGTCAAAGTCAAATAATTTATTACAAGTAGGGACATTAAAGGCACTTTTGAACGTCACATAATATAATCAGCCTATAATGTTCGCACTGCTGGGACACAGGCCTCCTCTCTATGAGAGGGAGTGGGCCGTAATCCACCACGCGGGCCCAGTGCGGTTTGGTAGATGTCACATGTCTTCGAATTTTTGGTTCTAAGACACGCCGGTTTCCTCACGATGTTTTCCTTCACCGTTTTGAGAGCAGTGGTGATGAAATTATTTACACAAAGTAAAGCGCCTGTCGGGGTTCGAACCTACGACCTACAACTCGAAAGTCGCGGCCGTTACCACTGCCCGCTGCCAACGTCAAATACATAGAAATAGAACTGATTCTAGTTGCCCCTTCCAAAAGGTAGTTTTCGTATGGAGAAGAATGGGCAAGAAACTCCACCGTTACTCTTAAAAAAAAATGTTTTACAATATTTGGTATACATCAATTTATTATATAATTACATGTGAAGACGATGCACCGAGAATACAATTACTGTACCACAATAGGTAAAAAAGAATTAAAAATGGAGCAATGACAAATAAATTAATTAAGTATGTGATAGATACATGGTACTCACATATTTACAAACATTGTAAAAGTATACGATATCACAATATTCCTACAAACTTACAAGTAATTCTAATAGGACAGTGTGTGAGTTTAATAATCATAAAATGTAAGAAATCTATGATTTACATATAATAAATTATACAACTAGATTAGCAACCAGTTTGATTTTGTCCAGACTCGAATTTGTCCTATGGAGCAAGACCAGCATGTTTCCAAGCATTCTTATCTTGGATATAATCTTCTAATTTGTAATATGCTTGTTTACAAAGTGTACTTTTAATAATGAGTTTTAATTTTTCTTTCATTTAATTGCAATATATCACTAGGTATTGTGTTATAGCATTAATGCAGTACCCCATAAAAGATGTTTGAACTTTAGCTAATCTGAAAAATGGTTGATCTATTTTATCTTTATTTCTAGTGTTAAAATTATGTCCATCACTTATTTTATTTAAAAAAATTAGATTTTTTCTTACATACATAATATTATCATAAATGAATTGGCAAGGTACCGTCATAATATTAATCTTTTTAAATAGTTCCCTGAGAGATTCGCGGCGACATAGATTATAAATGGCTCTGACAGCTCTCTTTTGCAAAACAAAGATATATTCAATGTCAGCAGCCCGACCCCACAGTAAAATGCCATACGTCAAAATGCTGTGGAAGTAACTGAAATAGACCAAACGCGCGGTTTCTACATCTGTTAACTGTCTTATCTTTCTAACAGCATAAGCGGCCGAGCTTAGCCACCCCGCAAGAGATGTTACTCGTATATGGGGTCCCCATTGTAATTTCTCGTCTATCGTGATTCCCAGGAAAACTGTTTGATTAATAAATTCCAGTTTTTTTCCATTCAATATGTCACATTCACTACTTCTAACATTAGGTATTTTAAATCGAATGCATTTGGTTTTTTTTTTCATTTAGTACCAAATTATTTACCGTAAACCAATATTGGACCTGAAGAATAGCGCTATTCACGTCGTCAAGATTTTGTGACCGTCGGTTTATTTTAAAAATCAACGATGTGTCATCTGCAAATAACACCATCTTTGGTTGATTTAGTAGTAATTGGGGTAAATCATTAATGTAAACTAAAAAGAGGAATGGACCCAATATTTCGATATTTTATATAGGGTCTGAAATGGCAATGGGCGTTCCTCAAGGTTCGCCTTGAGGAACGCCCATTGCCATTTCAGACCCTAATTAGATTACCCTAACCATAATTAGAAAAGTTTTTTTTTTCCTATCCTGCACTGTCCCACTCCTGGGCAAAGGCCTGCATCCATCTTTCACGAGCCCGCGCGTCCTCCTTCCAGTTTTGATGGAACCTAAAAAATTAAAAAGTTGTCCAAAAGACTTTCAATGAACTCACCAGAATGATTCCTATACACGGGGGCTAGCATCAGCTTCGCCCCATTAGTGGCGATGACTTGTCCATTCTTGGTCCACCACACATAAGGACTGGGGTTGCCATCAGCTCGGCACTCCAGGGTGAGGGCACTGGAACCCTCTTCTAGGTTAGCCAGGGTACTGGCATCACCACCAACTATGGAAACTACTGGAACAACTGAAAAGGGAGGTTTTGTTGTTTGTCAACGAGTTATGGTAACAGCGATATTAGTTGGTAATAGTAGAGAGAGTTAAAGTTCTAGTAAGAGAGAGAGAGAGTTAGAGTAGTATTACTGTTTTTATGGTTCCGTACCCAAAGGGTAAAACGGGACCCAATTACTAAGACTCCGCTGTCTGTCTGTCCGTCTGTCACCAGGCTGTATCTCATGAACCGTAATGTATTTCTATTGCCGCTACAACAACAAATAAATATTTAAGGGGGCTCCCATACAACAAACGTGATTTTTTTTACCGTTTACGGTAACTTTTACAATATTTAAGAGAGTCTCTATCGCACTACGTGAAATCAGTTCCATCGGGGCATACATAGGCGCTTTTAAGTTAAGAAATGAATAGCGAGTTGATTCGCCACTGATTTATAAACGTAAGTAAGTATTTTGAGACCCATAAAAGACATCCCAAAGCCCCAAGTATTTTCGTATTCATCAAGGTGTCTTGTGGTTGCAAGAGTCCAATACCTACTTTACAAGACCGCACTTGTTGCAAGTGTAAATTACAATCTACAAGTCTTGCACTAGAAAGATACGTAAATCACGTTGTGAGACCGTGAGTTTAGCCTTTAAGACGAGAAAGTCGTATCCAATTGATATTTACGAGAACTACGAATAGGTATCTGCTCGTCAGATGTTAGCTCAGAATCGCAGGTTAGATTTTATCTCCAGGATTAGTAGCTGATATATCTTTGTATGCGTATATTTCAGACCTGACATTTAAACGAATTCTTGGACCTAATTGTGGCAGTTCACATCTCTATATTCGGTATTCGCGTTTTTTACTGTGTTTTATTCGGCTATATCGTGAAGACGTCAGAATAACTCGAACACATTGTCCACACATCGTCATGAACAGCAAATATGCCGAAAATCCAAGAATATTTTTGCTATCTAAAGATATCCGCTGAAACCTTGCCGTGATATCCGTGACACGGCAAAATATTGTCTTTAAGTATGCTAATGCTAATCTGAAGGGAGCAGTGGTGGCCCAGTGGGAACGGCCACGACTTACGAGTTGTAGGTCGTAGGTTCAAACCCTGACAGGCGCTTTACTTTGTGTAAATTATTTCATCGCCACTGCTCTCAAAACATCGTGAGGAAACCGGCATGTCCTAGAACCAAAAATTCGAAGACATGTGATATCTACCAACCCGCAATGGGCCCGCGTGGTGGATTACGGCCCGCTTCCTCTCACAGAGAGGAGGCCTGTGTCCCAGCAGTGGGAACATTATAGGCTGATTATGCAATCTGAACGCAATGATGGACGTGTTGACGGCAGCAGCGAATTATTATTTCCTCAGCGCACTTTACGAGTGAGCGAGCTATGTGTGGACGGTAACCGAACTTATTCGGTATATTCGCAATCCTTTGATATGTGACCAAAAACCGACAACCCGGCGGATACGAGTGTTCGTGTATTTGCGTATTCGTCTTATTCGTGAAAAACAGGCAAATATAGGCTAATAGAGTAACATTAGCCTATATTAGCCTATATTTACATCGTCTTATTGGACAAATAAGACGAATTTGCGAACACGAATATAGCGATATCTTCATATCGCTAATAAGTAGTTAAGCTAACATTACGGTGGCACTTCTGCCACCATAATGTTAGCTTAACTACTTGTGTAAGGTAAATCTTATGTCATAGCTGTAGTAACTTCAGTCATCAGACAATGTCAGCTTTTGTTGTCTGATAGCTGTAGTTACTAAATATTCCGTGGCAACAGATGGACTTAATATTCCTTTGGAGACGGGAGTCTATTTTCACATATTTTTAGGGTTCCGTACCCAAAGGGTAAAACGGGACCCTATTACTAAGACTCCTCTCAACAAACGTGTTTTTTTGCCGTTTTTTAGATAATGGTACGAAACCCTTCGTGCGCAAGACCGACTCGCACTTGGCCGGTTTTTCATATCTATTTTTGTTTGGGGACAGAATAAATGTTTTTCTTTCTTTAATTTTCATTAAGCTCGACATCTAGAAAATTACACCCGAATAAGAAAAATACCCAGTGGTTCGTGCTTCCATCTTATTTACGATTCCATATAGGATCAATTTGTGAGTGTTAATTGTTTTCTACTCTAGCTATGCTCGTTGCTAATTGCTTATTGATTTTTTGTTTCTATTTTGTGAGCCCGAGCCGAGTTCTCGAGAAATAAAACAAACATATATTAACGTGGATGTTAAAAATTCTTACACGGTCGACCTACATTTTCACGAGGTAAATACAAATTGGAGAGGTTCAATCATCGTTAACCATGGGAGCTATCAGAGGGCCTAGACAAGTGACAATCGCTTCGAAAGCGTTTCGTACTTCTACAACGACTTTCAACAGGATTGACATAAGCTTTTTGATAGCTTATACAGTCAGTCCTATACATTTTTGCCGTTTCCATCATCGTTATCGCTGGAAGAATGTCACTTTGTCTAGAGCCTCAGGTATTCTAGTAGACACTAATTCTGGAATTGGTCTTAACCACAAACCTCAAAAGCGGTGCTTTAGCGAACCATTAAAGTAATCGTAAACACCATGTTTGTTCTTGAAGTTTAAACTTTATAACTGTTTCAAGAAAAGACATTAATCTCAAAAGAATTACACTAAGATTTAAAAAATAAGCATGGTCTTCTTCTTCATGTTGAAGAAAGGCCGTGCAAAGGTCGCTTTGATTGTACTTTTGTGGTCACAAATGTTTAATTAAGCGTAAACGGCTAAGGTTTGGGATTTAATAAGAGGTTCGTACAGTCGGTGGACAGAGAAAAGTATCCACCCTTTTTTTGTTGAGGGTGGTAAATCATCATATGACTTCTCCCGCTCTGGGCGGAGGGCGTGTCAGACTTTTACTGACTAAAACCCGTGTTCCTTCAGTCGCCTGTTGCCAAGGGCCCCGGTATCCGTTTCGGACTTTCCGGCAAAGAATATCCACCCTACCAAGCAATTTTGCTTGAATAAGTGGATATTAATCACGATACACCAACTGTACAATGAAATTTATCAAACTAGGTAGGTATACATTCCCAGTATAAATTGACCTCTCATTATACGGAAAGCCTATACAAGGCGAAATCAGCTTATATATCCATAATTAATTATATAGATTGATACAAAGAGCCTTACGTACAGTCACGGACTTTAATTGATGAGCCACCTGGTACTGTTCGCATTTTAGCCGTGTAATGCACTTCGGGTTTATTCGGTTCCCGACACGCAAAGTCATATGTCTTCGTATTAGAAGAAGAAAATTATATTTCATATCTTTACCGGTTGGCTAACCTGAGAGCCAGAACTACAAACTTGACAGCAGTGACTACTCAAAGTCAACCAATTGCAGGTCTAGCAACAGTAACCTATCAACGATAAACAATTGTTGCTAGGTTACTGCTGCATAGTAACGTTAGCGTACGGAGAAATTCTCTGACATCGATATTTCAACTGTCACTGTCTTCAGTTAAGTTTTCAGAATTATTGAGTTAAGAGCTATGATACAAAGGAGGTCAGTATCAAATAGATTGGATAAACTTAATGCAACATTGTATTTATTTTTATCATTAAGAACTTATTAGTCAACCTCTATGGATAAGACTATTTCCGATTAAAAGTAATTTATTTGTCATCTTGATATTTCAACTGTCACTGTCTTCAGTTATGTTTTCATAATTATCGAGTTAATGAGCTATGATTCAAAGGAGGTCGGTATCAAATAGATTGGATAAACTTAATGCAACATTGTATTTATTTTTATCATTGAGAACTTATTAGTCAACCTCTATAGATATTTCCGATTAAAAGTAAATTATTTGTCATCTTGATATTTCAACTGTCACTGTCTTCAGTTATGTTTTCATAATTATCGAGTTAATGAGCTATGATTCAAAGGAGGTCGGTATCAAATAGATTGGATAAACTTAATGCAACATTGTATTTATTTTTATCATTAAGAACTTATTAGTCAACCTCTATGGATATTTCCGATTAAAAGTAATTTATTTGTCATCTTGTTTACGAGCTTGCGATTTGAGTTCGTGTTTAATCGTGTAATCTCGTGAATGTATGAAAGTAAACAAGATAACAAATAAATTACTTTTAATCGGAAATATCCATAGAGGTTACCTAATAAAGTCAACCTCTATGGATATTTCCGATTAAAAGTAATTTATTTGTCATCTTGTTTACGAGCGTGCGATTTGAGTTCGTGTTTAATCGTGTAATCTCGTGAATGTATGAAACTGCAAAATTGAAAAGTTTGAAGGTGACTCATCAATTAAAGTCCGTGACTGTACCTACATTTATAATAAATGTAACTACATTTTAACACAAGGTAACAAAAGTACTTACAAGTAACATCAAGCATGGTGTACGAATCCCTGTAGTACGGCGATGGGTATGATGGATGATGAGCCCTGCAAGCCAGCTGCCGTCCGTGTGCTGACCTGGTGGCCCCCAGCTCGAGGACTGACCGTGCTGCCCAAACTCGAGGCCTTTCCACCTCGGAGGCGTTGGTCTGTGACCACGCTGTCAGGCGCTCCTTTTCTGGAAATGTAAAAGTTGAATGTTAGAATTTGAAGTTCACATGTTTAACAAAAGTACTATCTATTATGGATTATTCGAAGATAGTAATGTGGCGGTATCTACATTGCCACATGCGAACTACGCATCAAAGACCTGACGTCACACAAAAATCCTGACGTCACATAAATCCTGCATCGCGCAATTAGAGTTTACCGTGCAGTGGACATATATACAAAAACCCAATGATTGATATCATTGGGCAGTTGCCCGCCAGACACAACACCCGTCTGGTCGGAGAATCCTCCCTTTTTCTAAGGTGGATGAGTGAACTTTACACCCTGTTCCTCAGACCCCTAAAGTAACTTTTTTGTAAAGGTAGGTACTATCTTATTTTATCTCCTAAACTTCAGAACGTACAAAAAAAGTTCTATCAAGCAGTAGTACCCTTTGTAGTATTTGCAAACAGGCCCCGCTGCACAAAGACTATGGCCTAAAATCTAAACTATGCCCGGGCAGGGTGCTTAAATTTTAGAGCTCGCTTTACTCGCTCTTACGACCGACTTTTTACATTAGTTTACAAAATTAGTAACTCCTGTTGAGTATGAATTGACAAAAGAAAATCTAACATATCCGAGGTGCAAGAATTTTAGAGCACGCTCCGCTCGCTCTTACGTCTTAGGTTCTTAGCTAAAGCTATTATAGCTGAGTCCATGAACAATGCATATGAAGATGCACCTCCCGGAGAATAGCCCTGCCGGCACCCATGCATGCCAGCAACCAACCAAAAAAAACCTTTTCATTTTCCAAAAAATCAAATCCTTCAATCAAATCCTTATCATTTTCCAAAAAATCAAAATACGTTGGAAACTTTGTGTATTAGAGGCCAAGGAGCCCTGTGTATTAGAGGCCAAGGAGCCCTGTGTATTAGAGGCCAAGGAGCGCCATACAACATTATTTTTTGTTTATGCTGAACCCGAAAAGGGGTCATTGTACTCATCATTTTGAACAAGTTTTTCTATGGGACCAACCTTGAAATCGCGAAAAAAAAATCGACAAAATGTATGGAACAGCTGATTTTTTTTTGTGTATACAGATCTCGCTCCGAAAACTAGCTGAATGATCTGTATAACACGAATCTTTGGTCCCATTCATTCACCCGTTCTACATTTTTTCAAACGTTTTTGCACCAGGTTCGTTGTAAAACTTTTACCTTTCGCCGTTGAACAATAGCTAATTAATTCTTTGGAAAGAAATTTTTATAATACATTGTCGATTTAAATGGGTTGTTTCAGTATTTTTATATATGCTTTGGATTTTAGAAAGAGTTGATAATTTTGATCTTACATAATATTAACTCTTTAATCCAATTAAATCGTTTATTAATACATTAACGCTGGTAGAACACCTCCGCCGCGAAATCATAGCAGCGAAATCGCAATAGTTAAATTGTACTGACTCGTGTCATGTTCCGCTACGCGAATCCGATTCGAATATATGACGCCATGAGTCAGTACAATTGAACTACTGCGGTTCCGCTGCTATGGTTTCGCAGCTGAGGTGTGCTATCGGCGTAAATGGTTAAGCTTGTTTTACCTAAAATAAAACGATACTTTACTCATTATAAAATGGTTATAATATTAGGTCTTTACCTATGAAATTGCCGTTTTGTATGAAATTTAAACGAATTTTTTTCATGTATTTTTTATTTGTATTAATCGAAGTCATCACCCATGCAATCAATGCATCTTTGCCAACGCAGTGGCAGTTTATTGATGCCCTTCTTAAAGAAATCAGCTGGACGGCAGGCAAAAAAATCTTCAAAGACATTTTGTACTGCCTCTCGGGTATTGAATTTTTTTCCCGCCAAGAAGTTATCCAAATTCTGAAAAAAGTAGTAAGTAGTCTGTAGGCGCAAGGTCTGGTGAGTAGGGCGGATGACGGAGAGCTTCCAATCCCAGTTCTTGCAACTTGGAGACCGTCTGCTGTGCAGTATGAGGTCGCGCGTTGTCGTGCAGGAGCAGCGGAGACGAGCGATTGACCAATGCTGGTTGGAGATGTGCCAGCTTCTCTATCATTGTGTTCAGTTCTTCACAGTACACATCTGCAGTAATGCTCACCCCGTTTGGTAAGAAGCTGTGATGAATCCCACCGGCGCTAGACCACCAAACAGTGACCATCACTTTTCTAGGGGTAAGTTTTCGTTTAGAGCATTGTTTAGGTACTGAACCAGGATCCAACCAACTTGCTGAGCGCTTGCGGTTATCAAACAGAATCCATTTTTCATCGCAGGTAACAATGCGGTTCAAAATTCCTTCATTTGTGTGTCTGTTGAGCAGTGCAAGGCACGCCTCGACGCGTACTTCGCGCTGGCGATCATTAAGTTCGTGGGGCACCCATTTGTCAAGCTTTTTTACCTTGCCAATTTGACGCAAATGGACCAATATTGTTTTGACGCTAACTTCGAAAGCTGCTGCTAATTCAGCCGTAGATTGTGTATCATCAGCTTCCACAATCGCCTTTAATTCGTCATTGTCGACAAAAGTCTTCGGACGACCGCGAGGTTCATTTTTCAGGTCGAAATTTCCAGAACGGAAGCGGGCAAACCAATAACAGGTGGTGCGTTGGTTTGTAGTGTTAGCTCCGTAAACGTCGTTGATGTTGCGTGCCGCTTGTGCCGCGTTGCTGCCACGACGGTACTCATATTCCATAATTACTCGAATTTTTAACGTATCCATGATGACGAAAAAGATTGAAATGCGATGAAAATGTAACACTAATCATTAAACAAATGACTTCTTTTGAAAAAAGAATTCCATGTTTTTAAAATAAAATTATTTATTTATTATTTATATATATTATTTATTTATTATTTATTATATAATTATTTATTTATATTATTTATTAATTTGAAATTAGAATTCTTAGCCAAACAAAAATTATTTTGATTTGAAATGGCCAGTACTGCAGAACGGCAATTTCATAGGTAAAGACCTATTAGTTATTTATGCAACTGTTATACATATAAGGGGTATTAAAACACGAATGTGGGTTTATCACACGAGGTGAAGCCGAGTGTGATAATAGTGTCACATGAGTGTTTTAATACCTAATTATTTACAGTTGCATACAAGATTTTATCTACACCCATGATACGAATCTTCTATAAAAGTTTCTTTGCAATACCAACATCGAACAAAAATGGCGCGGTACGACGTGAATTCGAATTTTTCGAATTCGAATGTGTTTTGTTTTTTAAATTACGGTGCTGTGTTAGGCTGCTTTCCGAATTAGAAAATAATCGCTCACAGCGATAACTTGCGTAACGAATTAGATATCACAATTATGACAGCTGAGGGCTGTCAACAATTCGGAACGCTCGTGAACGCGCTCACAGTTCTCGTAACATAAACATAACCTGAAACGTAGCATTGTTTTTACTGTTGATATTCATATTTTATAGTGCTTCTGTGTTAAACACAGCAAATTAAAAAAAAAAAATCAAATTCAGCAGTATATTCATAAATTTAAAAAAATAGTGTTATTATGATTTAAAACAACACAGTACAACTGTCAGTTTGAAAGCCATATTGACAGCGCTCACGGTGATATTATTTTAAGGCATGGTCGGCGTTATCGCAAGATGGCGCATGTCATGACGTCATCTATGACGATTCACGGTACAGCGTTATCGTACTCAGGCTAATACGGAACGGGTTTTAGCACGCCCAAATCGATTACAGCGTAACTTGGAACGCACCCTTAGTGTAAAGGCTCTTACATACTGGGGCGATTCGCCGCGCGACGCTAATTTTAACAAAACAATTTCTGAAAAAACTTCACGGCGAAAAATGCGGCGGCGGCATCGCGTCGCGCAACGAATCGCCCCAGTGTGTAAGAGTCTTAACGCTCGTGAATGATTATGTTCTTTTTTTTAAATGAGTTGCATTATGAAATTCAGTACAACATTATAACACCCGTTTGGATGATATTATGGTTACTTTGACACTGGGTGTTTTAATGTTGGCAATAAGCTAACTGTTTCAGAAACTTTTAGAGAGGATTTATAGCAGGGTGTAGATAAAATTCTTTACTAACACTCATCTAGAAACAAAACGAAAGAAAAGCTCTTAGCTAATTTCCTACTTTCCATACAAGCAATATATTTTCAAGATAAATAAAGGAAAAACGTATCAAAGTAAATATAAATATTGAAGCAGTGTCAACAAATACACGAACAAACTATCACTTTGCACGCTATTGTTAGATACAATTAATTATGTATCGTACACTATCCAGTTAAAACACCCAGCTATTCTGACTCGTCTAGTATTAGAAGTTATTAATGGATTATCGAAATTGGAAAACTATTTACTTAAAGCTCCATAGCTCACAGTGTTGGTAATTCGGGTTAATTTGGTAGAATTAATAGAAATCCCTTGTCAGCATACAGGGTTATTGGTTATATGTCGGCAATCCATTAAGGGGACGTAGGAGAGGTCATTTGAAACCAAATGACCCTTGATGACCCCTATGCCAATATCAACCATTTTCGAGTAATTTGACATTTTATATTTAAAAATATATATATTATACTAGCTGCGCCCCGTGGTTTCACTCGCATAAGTCTCGATCCCGTGGAAATATCGGGTTATAAGGTATCCTATGTTTTTCTCCAATTCATGGTCTACCTATGTGCCAAATTTCATCAGAATCCGTTCAGCCGTTCACGCGTGATGCCGTCACCAAGGGAAATAGGGATTCATTTTTATAAATATAGATAGATATGAAATAAAAATGTAAAATGTCGAATGTCTCAAAACTTGTTGACATTTGCATAGGAGTCAAAAGGGGTCATTTGGTTGTAAATGACCTTTCCTGCATCCCCTTAATGGATTGCCGACACAACCAATAACCCTGTATAATTTAATTAGCTTCTGCCCGCGAATTCGTCCGCGTGTTTCTTGCTACCCGACCCACCGCGTCGCGTCGCATCGCCAGCCCGTACTATTAGTCCGTTTTCGCTTGGAGTGGTCTCGATCTTTTTTTCTTTTTGCTCGGTTCCTAAATATCGTAGCGTGATTTAAAATAGCCTATAATCTTTCTCAAGAATTGGGCTACGATATGCAAAAAAAAAATTCTGATCCGACTGGTAGTTCCAGAGATTAGCTTCTATTAATTATATATCCATACTGATATTATGAATTCGAAAGTACCTCTGTCTGTCTGTCTGTCTGTATGTTACCTTTTCACGCCTAAACCACTGAACGGATTTCCATAAAATTTGGCAAGGAGATAGATTCCCCGGGATCCCGAGGAAGGACATAGGCTACTTTTTATCGACATACCACGCGAGCGAAGCCGCGGGCGGAAGCTAGTTACTAATATACTAATTACTATATTACTACTAGCTTCGCCACGCGGTTTCACAATATCGGAATAAAAGTATGCTATGTCCTATTCCAGGTCATGGTCTACCCATGTGCCAAATTTCATCTAAATCCGTTCAGCGGTTTTAGCATGAAAGCGTATCAAAAAACCAAACTCAGTTTCGCATTTATAATATTAAGTTACGATTCTTTACTATCTTATTATTTAACAACCTATAATCATAGCCGTATGTAAGTAATGGCTAAATAAATAATCATCTGGTAATCATAGCCTGCCAACGAAACCCATTTATAACTTCGATAGTAGGGACAACACCAATGCACTGTGTATGCCGATCGCTGACAGTCAGGTCTCGTCCAAAATGCATGGCGCTTTGTAGACCGTTGCGTGCCATGGCGCCGGCGCCGTGCAAACACATGACATGGCATTTAGAATTTTATATGAACTTATCGGGTTAATCGGGTGCAGTTCATTCCACGTTGAATTGATTAAAAACGTCTAAACATAGGCAAAGGCCAATAGAACACGATTCCTACCGGCTTCCCTTTGGAGTTCGCATCAGCAAGTCTACCGCTACTGAAAAGTGGCACATTCATTAGCGTCTACTATAATATTGCCAACAAAGATATAGTTACACTATGGGTATTTAATTTAACATAAAATTCAAACAACAAAAATGCCTATTTCTGGCTTTGAATTAGCAAACAACAAAAATGTCCTAAAATAACCCGGCGCCAAAACGTCAGAATCGGGAACTAAAAATTCATACAATAGCGATCCCGTCATCTGCTACTTAGCGATAGATGGCGTTAAATTCAGTTAAGGAAAGATTTTTATATCTAATAATAATTAATGTTTACTTTATTATAAGTAAGTAAGTTAAGCCAGCACCGCTTCGGCTTCCCTCTCATAAAAATTTACCCCTCGCCGCTGCAGCTGGTGCGAAGTGATACTGGCAAAGTTTAGTTAACCTCCTGAATATCTTTGATATGATCCTGTATCCCTAGCCAAGGATAACAGTCCTTCAGACTGAATTTCGGCCATGGCGACCAATCTCAGCGGAGACCAGCCTTCGGCGCGAGAGATATTATAATTCACACAGGTGCGTTCTCTATTCCCTCACTCTCACATAGTCCAATGGGACGGCAATCCGACATGACTGGAGAGATTTCAGGCGCAGGGTCAACGTCTTTACGTACTTTCCGAGTCACGGGGGTATCACACCGCCAACTTCCAAACTCCGGGCAGTGACTAAGAAATTCCTAATGGAAATGCCCGACCCGGGAATCGAACCCAGGACCCCCTGCTCAGCAGTCGCGTTTGCGACCACGAGACCAACGGGGTATTAAGGTATCATAATATATTCTGAGAGACAATACTGTACCCATTATTCCCTATAATAAAGTTATTATTAAAAAAAAGCATAATAAAATCGAAATAGCATCATTCTGCATTCTAGCGAAGGTTATCACTAAGTTCTGTTCCTTAAAAAGACTACATCCTAGAAATATCATTCCTTCTCAGCAATACCGAAAAAAACTTCGCAAAATTCGTCTTTCTGCGATTTAGTTTATCCTTTAGTTACTTCTTCAATCAAATCTGAAAAACTCCTCTTAAAATCAAAAGATGCTTACCCAAATACCACTCGATATACGCCGGAGGGTTCCCATATCTGGCCTCGCAGACGACCGTGGCCCTGTTCCCTGCTGGCACCGTGATGTTCTGACCAGGCATCACGTGGGAGCCGTTGAACAGGATCCGGGGAGATTGTGGGGGTACTCGCACTGCTAACGCCGCGGGGGGACTTGATAAAGCATCCTAGGGGGGATCATTTGTAAGGGTTAGTATCGAAAGTCTGAAATGGTTTCTACAAAAAAAAAACACCAGGAGTATCCACACATACTCAAAATTCACGCCTTCTTTCCATGGGCGCAGGCAGAATGAATGAATGAATGACATGCACCGACACCAGCGTGGTTTAACCAGATTCGATAACTCGAATGAACCCCAAGATTTGCATTAGCCCCTAAACAGTTATCTACTATTTTGAATAGATGACAAACTAATATCTATCAGTCATCACGAATACTATTTTGTCGTTAGGTTGTTATATTTTTATCAACATGTTTCATCTGAATTTTCGTTCTCCCACCTGTACATCGTAGGTGCTGGCAGTGACCTGGCACTGCCACTGCCCGTCGTCCAGCTGCAGCGTGGCAGCGCGCACCCACAGCGAGCAGTCTCCGCCCACAGGACTGTTTTCGTTAGCCCACTCATACTTCCCGCGGTAAATGCCCACCGGCTGAAAAGAAAACAATTTGTTTCATTATTACTTAGAATCCTTAAACTTTCAAAGTTAGGAAAGTCTTGAAATCCAATTATTTTAGACCTAAATTACGCATTTTTTCAAAGGCCATAATTGAAAGGATGAAGTTAATTGAACTAAATTATTTGACTTGACGATTTTATGGTTTGATTATATACTTTCATTTAGTTACGGTATGTCTGCCCGTACTGCATATAGTTACATCGTGAGAAAATAATACGAAACCATTTTTCATAAATTAAATCGCCTATAAAAAACTAAAAACCAATCAACTAAAGTATAACAATACCAATTTAAATGATGAACAAAATGAGTATGTTCATAAATAGAAGTGAATTAAACATGTAAGTAATTATATGTAATACTGTTATTAGTGTAACGATCAAATTACATTATAAATATAAGTATTAGTTTACAAGCTTGTCAGATGAGATTCGGACCATGAATGGAGATCTTTAATTCAGAGGATAAAAACCAGGAAGTAGTGCAATCGAATGTGTATAGGGGCCGCTTTGTTCGTGCGAAGATTAAATACTTCTTGCTTATATGTATGACCCATTGATATACTAAAAAACCCGACCCAGTATTTAAAGCATAAAGCAATTTTGTTTGTGGATGTCGATTTATAAAATGCATGTAGGTATTTAATCGAAACCCAAATAATTCCGATTCTGCTTTCACTTGGTTGACACTCTAAAATAATAAATGGACCTCTTTTTATGAGCCTCAAATAATACCCATTTTGTTGTCCTAAAAATACTAATTAGGCAATTAACTGCGACTAACTTGGATGTAGTTGGTTCTGTTACATAGATACACTGTTACACAGTTTTGTCACAGTTATAACCTAACCTCTACATCCAAAACTCTAAGTTAGTTACCGCGACCAACTTTGAGAAAAAGGCCAGAACGTCAAAAATAGGCTCATTTTTTTTTTAATCAACATAGTAAGTACTTTAATGTTAATTGGTTGCTGATTTAAATAATACTCTTACCTAAGAGTGGTTAGGTACACACGGCTACACATCAAACTATAGGTACATATCCAGTATAAACTGACCTCGCATTGTACGGAAATCCTATACAATGCGAGATCAGCATAAACTGAAAATGTATAGCTTGATGTGTAGCCGTGTGTACATATTTTGGTAAGTTTCAGTTTCAGGATAATTGTAAATCCGCAGTAGCAAAATCTGGGAATGGTTTGGAGAAAGGCACCTATCTATGTAAAAGAATGAAGTGTGATAAATGATAAATGATTTATTTCTGTAAGTAGGTTTGTACAAACACTTTTACACGTCAATCACATTTTTAAAACGAGATGAGGTCGGCGTTTCCTTTCTGACTACTCTGAGAAGAAAGGCCGAAACAAACTCAGAGGTCACAGTCTCTTTTAAAGTCCAGACATAATCTTGGTCAGATTATGAGAAGACCATGTAGATTGGTGTCTGAAATGGTCTTTTGAGGAAAGAACCACACAGATTGAGTGGACCTGTCCAGTCAGTGCACGCATTTGTCAGTAATCGTGCAGCTCAACTCCGAATTTAAGGAGCTCAACGATTTGACGAACAATACCAAAGAAAGGACATTTGGTTAGGCCGCATAAATTACTCAAACTGCCAGACTATGATTAATTAAAATTAAGAAAAAATAAATAATAAAAAAGAAAAGAAAGATCCACATAATCTTCACATTCACAATAATTAAAAATAATATAATACTTTACAAAGTAAATATTCATGTCAATGTTTGAATAAAATGTCAATGTAAATATAAATATGTGTGTGTTATCTACGTTCTATGTCCTAAAGATAAATAAAAACACAGTGAAATGTACCTATATTTCTTTTCAAGGCTTTCTTCTATTGGGAAACTATAACGAAACCAACATTTAAACGCTCCTCTAAAAGTTTTTAGAAATACATTAGTTAAATAAAGAATAAATCACTAGAAGATCAATAAGTTTTTTAGAGGATCAACTCAATATTTCCCCACAAAAAATAAAAGGTTGGGCAAGCATCCAAATAGCGAACAATCTATAGACCAGCACTGGGTATTTACTGCCTGCTGTATGCTGATTAACCAATCCGTTTGCCAAGCTTTGTGACCGTGTTAATACTGTCACGAACATTTATAAGTACACTAGAATATTTTATTTTGTTCATGAAAAAGCTATTAATGGCGATGATACTCCCTGATGTCAAAATCCTTACTTACTTACTAATTAAATATAATATAAAATTCCTTGTGAAAGTAACTCTGTCTGTCTGTCTGTCGCGCTTTTACGCCAAAACTACTGAACCGATGGTACACAGATAGTCTAGAGTCTGAGAAAGGACAAAGGCTACTTTTTATCGACATACCACGCGGGCGGAACCGCGGGCGGAAGCTAGTTAACTATAAAAGCAGTAATTTGCGTCATTTAAAAAGGTATTGAGAGAGAGATTATTGTTAAAAATAATCCTCTTTTCCTGTCAAACGTCAGTTCGTCAATAATTGAACCGTCAGCAGCGTCATTCACATCGCCATTTAAAACACGAGTATTTAATTAATTTCATTAATTGGTTTGGTTCAGTAAGTTCTGATATAATTATGTATCGAATATTGTGGTTGAAATAATATGTGATATCGTAAGGGCCTTTGCATAATGGTCCTTGATTTAATTTAATTTTGTTTTGTTTTAAGCATCACTGATTTTAATTAAACTGGACCCAGAATCCTCCTGATTTGATTCTATCTTATAATGAACTACAACAGTGGTGAAATTATGGCAAAACGTTGATTCGGGGTTTTGAGTTGATTTATTAATGACAGCGGCTTCGCCCGCGTGATATCTTTATAAATTATAGCCTACTAGCTGCACCCCGCGGTTTCACCCGCGTAAGTCTCGATCCCGTGGGAATATCGGGGAATTCCAGGTCATGGAATCATCTACCCCTGTGCCAAATTTCATCCAAATCCGTTCAGCCGTTTTAGCGTGAAAACGTATCAAACAAACTAACTTTCTTTTTCTTTCACACTGGTTTCCGCCCGCGGCTTCGCCCGCGCGGTTTGTCGATAAAAAGAAGCTTATTTCCTTCCCCAGGGTGTCATCTATCTCCTTGCCAAATTTTCTCTCAATGGGTTAGGCGTGAAAAGGTAACATACTTCGAATTTATAATATTATTATGGATGGATGATAGTTAGGTAATGGTTATTTTAGTTGTCTACACTAATCCTAGTGTAGACAATTAAAAAAACCTTTACCAATAAACAATAATTTTACCTATTGATATGTCATGCGTCGATTTTAGGCCAGTTATCGCTGATAACTTTGAAAGTGTAGCTTTTATATAAATATTACCATTCCTAAAAAGTCTCTCAAAAGATTACCAGACAAGTAGTCGATACCTATTCTACTTATCAAAATAGTTTGAATAAGTTCTTGTGTATGCGCCTTATAAATTAAATAAACCCTCCAATTATTACCGATTTAATTGTGCTTATATCATACATTAATGTGGGAGGCACCCACGTGGATTAGTATTAATTAAATGTTACCAATTGTTTACAAAATAGGTTCATTAATTTGTCAGTGCAAACCACAACGCCCGTTTTAAATTATTCTAACTAAACGGACCAAAACCTGCTAAATATTCAAATTAATACGAGATACACACACCATTCATTAAAAAGATATCTGAGTTACACAAACAGATAGGATTTAAATTTATTAGAGAAATAAAAACTAATCTGGCAGGCCGTCCTAATAAATCTAAAGTTACCCGAATTAAATCTAACTTTTGCGATACGGAAACAGATATTTTAATTAGCTAAAAAGGCTTTCCGCTAATCCCTTGGCGTCTGCGCTGCTTTTCTTTCGGGAGTTGCATTGTGTGCCGTTAAAAACGAGATTTCTACACTTTGCATAAGCGGGTACGGTTCAGCGGTTGCTCCTTTTATCTTTGCCAACGATTCGTGAAAAACATAAGGTCGGACGATTTGCTAAATTGCAGAGCGAGCGCTCACTCGCACCGAGGAAATCTCACTATTGTGATTGTAATGCAGGCACGCAATCTCACATAAAGAGTAAATAAGTGTGTTATGTGTTTCGATAGACGATAGGTATATTGTTACAGAATAGCCCGTCTAGCCAGAGACTTTCTCTTATTTCATTGCGAGTATTTTTGTCTTATTCTGGTTTGTAAAGAAAAATAGGTAAGGATTACCTTAACGATAGGTATTTAGGAGTATGAGGAACAGGGTTGTAAAGTTCACTCATCCACCATAGAAAAGGGAGGATCCTCCTACCAGACGGGTGTTGTGTCTGGCGGGCAACTGCCCAATGATTGATATTGGATTCTTGTATATATGTCCACTGCACGGTAAACTCTAATTGCGCGATGCAGGATTTTTGTGACGTCAGAATTTTTGTGTGACGTCAGCAGGCGTAGCATGAGTACCGTTTTGTCGACGGAAGAGTAGACAAAAATGATGTTTCCTGTAGACAGTAGACAGTACGAGACGGCAGCAAAGTAGAAAGAGTCAACTGCACTTTTTACGAAATTCACTCTTTTACATAATTCGACTCAGAATTCTTTGTTTTGTTAAAGGATTTATAAGTTGTCAGTGTGATTTTGACAGTAAGGATAGAAACTTTTCTTCCGAAATAGTCTACATATAAAAAGACCTAGACAAAGATTGTTAGAAATGAAAGACAAAATGACAGATTGTAGAAAGATTTCTACGGTGGATGTCAAAAATGAAGAAACGAACTGTCACTTTGTATAGAAAAAGCTATGTCTATTCTTCGTAGAGATAGAAAGCGCCATGCTACGCCCGCTGGTCTTCGATGCGTAGTTCGCATGTGGAGATGTAGATACCGCCACAGGTATCCCGAGACGATTAAAAGGCTCATTACGTTTTATTCTCTGTTGTTACAGCCAAATTGCTATGCCGAATGGTATTAACTAATATCGCGAGTCACATAGACCCCTGCTTTTAAAAAGGGTGGTAGTTACATTACCTATGTGAATTAAAATTATGCCATATAATAAACACAATAAAATTATGAAAAACGATTAAGATTTATTAATTAAGTTGTTGAATAAAATAGCAGTTTGTAGTATAATGTCATTATGAATTTAATATAATTTACTAATTGCATGCAAGTTAAGTAATTATAATTATAAAATATGTAAAATTTGCACGCCGACATTAAAGGCATAGTAAGAGATCGATATATTTTTCCTAACAACCTTCTGTAACCATAAAATAGCTAATTTTGAGGCTGGAGTTTGATTTTATTAGCAGACGGATGTTGAATCTCTAATATAAAGTAGCCCACTTACAACATTAGTCGCCGAGTTATCAATTCAGAAGTAAAATATATTTTATGTATCGGTAGCTCTGAGTTATATTAATTTATGTTCGTAATTTGACGCTGGTTTTTTATATTCTGTTGGAATAGTAAAGATGATGAATTAATATAATAGAAGCTGTTCTATTAACTCGTTGCTTACATTACAATAAAAAAGAGGTTAGGTTGCAGGTGAACTTTTGATGTTGCACTCATTATTTGCCTTTTAAAAATACCTTACTGATCACCCAACTTTATATATTGGGTCCCCACCTATGAAATTGGCGTTTTTTCTCACAAATAGAGAACCTCGTCACTTCTATGATTATTTGAGGAATTCATCAATTGCTTGGTATTATATCGAATTATGACCATCATAGACAACTACCAATAGTTAAAAAACCTTAATACTTATACTTTCCTAAACATAAAAAATACCTAAAAAATTACTCCTCATTTTGTTAGCACAAATGACCACTATTTTTTTTTTAACTAAGCCAAAACTTATTTTTGTCGCTTAATCTAAGTGGCACGCCTTAGTTTTTCATCATTACTGCATAAAAGTTTTATAACATTAGTGTTCATGGAATGAATTGAATGAATTAAGAAAATGTTAGTATGAAAAATGCAACTTCTTTAAAATTCTCATACAAAACGCTGATTTCATATGTGGGGGACCTAATATTTACAAGCTATACATCACTGACTGTAAGTTCCTTTTCATAAAAAATCGTCGTTCCATAATGTCGAAATGAAGCTTCGTTGCTCAGGAAAAAATATGAAAAAATACTCCATCCATGTCTGAGTAAAAAATTCGAACATGTGAAATTATTACAATGATCGTGCGGAGCTGGCTGGTCCCGGCTCGTAATTGAAATTCTTCTGCCCAATATTTGCACATAATAACTCGCGATGATGTGTACCGGAATCATTGGGGACAGGAACACGCAATAAAGGAAGGAGGAAAAGGAAAAAAACTGATAAGGAAGTAAGATAATCTGGAGATATATGTTCAAAGTTATTGCTCTATTTTAGCGATGTGTTCACTGATATTGATCTCAGCGTCTTCTATGGCTTTGTATAGTGCTCAAAGTGCCTGTTTCTTATGTGACATGATTAACATAATAGGTAGGTAAGGTTATCAGTTTAAGTATTTTGTTTTTTTTTTTTTTATAAGCGTGCAAGTTAGTTCAGCGAAGTTGTAGTTATTGAAACAGCTGCAGCTAATGCAGCAGCAGGGCATGGCTAAACTATTTATTGCATGGTTAGTTTACTATTTCTAGAATTCTATTTGTATATTTTAATACATACCTACCCTCATCCCTACCCTACCTATCATCAATAGCAAACTAATCTATGTCCGACCGAAAATGGTTTTTTCTTTTCGCTTGAAAACGAAATCGAATTTCGGCCTGATTTGCATTTTCGGCCGAACACAGAAAACGCAAAAAAAAATGTTTGCCTTTGATAGGTTTTTCTTCGGTAAAAGTGAAAGAAATGCAGTAACAATCTTTTAATAATTATATTTAGTCGTTCAAACTTAAATTACAAGAAATTCTATGCTTACGGGTGGACTACTCTTTTTTATATTTTTAAATGTTTTTTATATTTTTTAAATTCTAATATAAAAAAAATAATCTAAGTACTACATATATGTAAATAATAAAGGAAATAATGACCTAGTAATATAAAAAAAATCAAAAGTAATTTGCAATTATTCCTTTATTTTCCACGGGTTAAGATAGACTATCACACAACACAACTTATGTAACTATTTATAGTGTAAGTACCTACTATTCGAACCTTTTATAAACATAATTTTGTCCTCCTCAAACATAGCCTAATAACTCCAACGCTACTAACAAACGGCTAGATATATTTTCCAATAATGTAAAGGCCCGTTAAAAAGGGGTTCCAAGTCGAGCAGGGAAGGAACCGGCAGCTTTCAATGGACATAACTTGTGGTGGAACTCAAATAAACGACCGTACAATTTACGATTTGAAAACTAGATACTTGTGTACAATCATCGTAAAAATATCTTCGTCGCCTTTATTTTTGTTTCCTCCCTGGGGGCCAAGTCTTCTAATTTACAAACGTGTCAATGGTCTCACAATAATCAGTTTTTGACAGAATAGCCATACAAAATCTGTCAAAAACTCATCATTGCGAGACCACACGTTTGTAAATAAGAGACTTGGCCCCCAGCACGATAGAGTCACTGCTTTACCAACTCATGATTGTCATAATGTCAATGTTACAGAACATCAGATAACTGATATATTTAAAAAAACTGACGTTTAAAAAACAGATTTGATTTCATAAAATTGTCTATCAATTCAAATGTCAACTAGACATTTGTCTAAGATTTAAATGCTATTTCGACCTTTTGTCTTTTAGTTATTAAATTAATTTTCTTTGCAGTAGTCTGACCATTCCAGTGTCGTAGCCTCAAAATGCATGCAAAGGTCTGTCGTTTAAAAAACAGATTTGATTTCATAAAATTGTCTATCCATTCAAAAGGATTTAAGTTGATGTCAACTAGACATTTGTCTAAGATTTAAATGCTATTTTGACCTTTTTTCATCAAGTTATTAAATCAATTTTCTATGCAGTAGTCTGACCATTCCAGTGTCGTAGCCTCAAAATGCATGTAAAGGCATGTGTCCCAACTTGATGAGTAATTCGTCAAGTCGCCCTACATGCCTACGGCCCACTTAAGACGGCTTGCAGAAAATCAAAAGAACATCCTAAATAGGCCGTAGGTATTTAGGACGAGTTGACGAATTATATAGGAATTAATTGAATTTGGAAACCGAGGACGAGGTATTACGAGCTCGACTGTACCTATTCATTTGGTCTTGACGTAGGTATCTCTCAATAGAGGATAGGTCCTGAAATGTTAGGGCATATTGTATAGGGTACTTGAAGCGTAAAGGGTCGGCTTTGGGCTGTCCACTAGGGTTCAAATAATTTAAACAATAGTTAGTTTTAGTTCCCAGTTAATTTATTTACGAGATTTGCTGAGATATTGGAATTAATTTGGATTAGCCAAGTGGTTTGAATTTTCTATGTCACTGTTATGTTGGCTTGAACAAAGGTAGGTATACTCTACTCTTCTACTCCTCTGGAGCTGAACGGAACTCCGAGCATAGCGCTCAGTTTCTTTATGGGATAAGATCAGAAGTTAAGTTTTCCGGACAATAACAGAAGTTTTAAAAATGAAAGAATCCTTACATATTATATTATAATATTATAAAACAAAGTCCTCCGCCGCGTCTGTCTGTCGTCCTGTTCGCGATAAACTCAAAAACTATTGCACCGATTTTCATGCTGTTTTCACCAATGGATAGAGTGGTTCTCGAGGAAGGTTTTAGTATATAATAACATACATCTAGACGGGCTAAGCATCAGCTAGTACTTTATATAGAAGTCACAATTTCAGACCTAATACTTAAGTTCCATCTTATATAAAAGCACCTCCAAAACCTACCCCAGCCTATCCCTCTCTACAATATTGTTAGCGTGATGTCTAATGTCATTAATGATAATATTATTATTTACCAACTCATAATGATGTCCAGTTTATGAATAAACCAGCGCCCGTTTAACGGAGGAACTTGTAGAAACAAGAAAAAAGGTGAAATGAACTACACTTCAATTTCGCTTTGCTACGGCAAAGCTAAAAGGTAAAAAAATATAATGAATTTGCCTTTTCTATGGCGAAGGTATGCGGAAAAACTGTCATAAAACTAGGGACAAAAATTGCAAAATTCACTCGTCTATTTTTATAATCTATGAGAATTTTCAAATATTTGTGTGGGTAAGGAGGTTTCTGTGTTCTGGGCCTCAATATATCTCGAATAAACCTTACCAGATAATTAATATATAAACCCAATATAAATTAACGTAAAAAAATATATTTAATGAAATAATTTACAATTATTATATGATAAAAGTTATTTTGTTGTTTCTTTACTTTTTGTTGTGCTACAGGCTACAGGTTCCGTAAATTGTACCTTTACAACCTTGTAACATCACAACATTATGGAAATCAAATATTAATTATCGTAAGTATAATTATGGTTTACAAATAAACAAGATACTCTAAGGCTTTCTCGAAAATCTAAATTCGGTAGGTACGGTTTTGTGAAGTTAGAAGTTATGGCATTGATTGAAATTACGAACCTTTGCACGTTATTATTACTCTACAATCGAAAACATAACAAAGTTGTATGTATAAATGCTGGCATTTATACATACAACTTTGGCTTCCCACTTATAAAAGAATTCCATGTATCGCAATAAAAAAATTCCCAAATCAAAAAAAAAGTACCTACTCAGCATATTTTTAAAATAAAAGTTATTAATTTAAAAAACAATTAACAAAGCAACTATCCATTTAAAAGTCTTATCTTACGTAAATTAATTATTAATTGCTTTCCAAACGGTCCCCGACCAATTAAAATATAGGTACCTACTTGTCCACTTCATTAGAAAGCATTTTAATAAATAAAAGGTAGACGTTTTAAAAGCATTGTCACTTTCTCATAGAGATGCTAATGAAGAAAGGTTCTGTTCCCTGCTAATGAGCTCAAAGAGAGGGCTTAATTAGAACATGTTTACAAAAACGGGTGCTTCGTTTCCTAGAGCGGTCGATATAACACACAGGTCATGTAAAACACAACGGGTTTTACGATAACATGGCATGGTTTATTTAAAAATACGGGAAGAAATAATACTCGAATATAACTTGAAATGAGTTCCACAATCGTATTTCCAAGTAATATTCTGGTCAAAGAATTCCATCATGTTTTCGCATTCAGTTTTGGAACTTCTTTCATCCCCATAAAGGAAGTAAAAGAAACAAGAAAAACAAATAAATCTTCAAATAGAATTCGTAAAAAAAGTTTGCCTTTTGTGTGAACACACTAAACGCAAGTTTCACCTTCTCTGTACCGAAGCGTGACGTTAGGGAACACAAACAAAACAGCGACAGTTGTCTGATTAATAACCGCGGAGAACAATACGGAACGCAATATCCGCCAGTGTGGACCGCGCCTCGCGTTTATAGCGGTTTATGACCCGTGGTCGTCTTATGAACATCTGTGAAAGAGGTGCTTTTGCTTTCTATCTTACCATATCCGATGAGCCGGATACATTAACGCCATGTGTGAGACCTATTTCAGAGTTTGCGCATTCAGAATCTTGAATATAGCGCGTTTAGATCTGAAAATGGGTGCCCAGAATTACCTCGGATTAAACATTAACGTGTGTTCCTAATGTTCGAATTCCGTGAGGAAAGCTTCTGTTCCTGTTGAAACATTATCTTTTTATGTTGATCGAAGTCAACATTAGGTATGTTACAGAGTAAAAAACGTAGATATAGAAATATCTTACGATGGACGATCTCGCCAGTTCTACACTCGGTTTAACGAACATAATACGGGGTTTATATGTAACATTCGATATACATATGATAGATAGTTATGATATCACTCTAGATTACAACCCGAAACGGAGGCAGAGTACATCAACAGCTTATCAACCCGTTAGCAGCAAATCAAGTGTCGGAAATGAGTGATACCAGTGCTCTGAACCGAGATCTGTGGCGCTAATTATGCAGTTACTGCATACAAACTAATGACGTAGGTAATTAGGTGTAGGTAGGTGCATAGTGTCGGGATAAGACGGTGAATGGGACAGTCCTGTGTCGAGGATTCGATTGAGGCATTGATGATACCTTGCATACAGAGATAGATATCATTGACAGACATCTAAGTCTTCTGCAATGCTAATATATAACGGGTGTAAAAAGACACTTAACGAAGCCGAAAGCCACTTATTAGTACCGTTATTGGGATCATTTTTTTTGTTCTGCACTATACCTGGGAACCTTCTGGTTACGGAGATATTGAAGGTCAAAGTTCCCACTTTTTCAGACGTTTTTTAAAGCAAGTTTTAAACGTTGTAACTTAATTTAAAATACGCCCACAAACCCTGAACTGTTGCATGCACCCATAAACACAATGTTTTGCGTGCGTTGCGTTGTGCACTACCGTAAACAGCGATTTTTCACACCAAAAATAAAAGTCGTTTCCCAGCTTTTCTTTGTGTGCTATGTTACTTATTTTGAAATACAGAATGCGTAGTTGACGGCTATGTGATGGGTCTTTCTACACCCTGTATTTCGAAGACTTAAATAACATTGACATCAGGTGTTTCAACCCTTTTAAGACCCTAACTACATGCGTCAGTAAATATCGAATACGATGTCTACGCGATCAATTGCCAACACTCCCAATTTTTTATGGAGCCCGTTTTAGAAGAAGCATCTCTACCTGCAATTTGTACGTGTCTAACCCACCACGAGCAGAATCAAGGAAACGTTCTATCGCTAGCAAGAAACGTGGGAATACTCTAGTTCAAAGCGTTTGAAAATCTTCACTGAAAGATACTTACCCGTAGTAAATGTTACAACGTTTCAGGTATAAAATTGTTTATAAGTGGGTTGGAGGGACGCTTGGAAAGTTCAGTTTAATCTTCCATGTAAGACAGAGGTTTTATCACTGAATAATAACAAAAGATGCATTTGATAGATTAAGATCTCAATGACTTTTGAAAGTTTTCTGCTTTTTATATTAAAGGTCGTACAACAATTCAAAAAGCGATAATATTATTTATCTTACTATCTCGAGAACATCCTCATCGTTGAATAAGCATTATCCGCTTAGAATAAATAGAGTAATGCCCATCAAAACAAAACGTGACGAGCGCCTTACAAACACGATTAGCAAAACCGCGCTCAGGTCAAGGATTGCAATTAGAAAATAAGCAGTGATGGGTTGCCTACCTTGATGAGCCATCACTCACGGGATTACGGCGTTAGAAAAATACGAAAAAAACGCATAATATGAATACAACGAATGTGCGTATAAGGCACGTAATGACAAAAGACTTTTAATTCAAGAAAAGTCGCAACACTCGTATAATACTTAGTTTTAAAAGCACAAGTAGGGTAATAAACAATTACAGGAGGTAAGCATTTCTGTTTTAAATGTACTTAATGTTTGCCTTTAAGATACCCTCCTAATGGATGCATGATGCACCTAATGCATGAGACGAGTATGCAACAACACCTAACCGATGTGCCGCATAATGCGAGAGTGGGAAAGTACCTAGGTATCAGCACCCTAATTACGTAACACACTTTCTTTTAGAATCAGAAGGATTTTGAAGGAAATTCCTGATCCATTCCTTCATAAATGTTAGAAAAATTATTTGGCTTGTTAATGTAAATAACGCAATTAATGTGGTCGAATGAAGGTTCTCATGAAAATTCACGCTACCATATCTCGCCACTTTTATCGTGTGGTATTTGAAATCAATGATGACGTACATCATTCGTTTCAAATTCATTTATTTGCAAAAACATGTGTAGATAATATATAGATTCAATTTGGCTCAACATTTTTAATCATGCCTGGTGTACAAATGAAGTCGAAAGACAATAAGATTTCAAAATAAAAATACAAAGAATAATAATTTAAATAAATCAACAATTAACATGAATATAAAATTAAAAAATTTGGTCATTATCATGCGATTCAAAATAAATAGAATAGATTCAGTCAGTATTTTCAATAATTCGTTAATCACTGAGTAACGACGAAAGAAAATATAAGTAGGCGCTTTGAGACTTTTGACAGGTGCCTGGGCTGACGTCTCAGCGCTGCCACCTAGTGAACATCATTTCAGAAAACCCTCACTGTCAAAATGAACAGCATTGCAATAGCTAGTGTGTTACGCTATAACCCCGCCGGTTTTCATATACGTATGTTATTCGGAACAGAGCACCGAGAATATGGTAGGAAGTAAACAAACGTTTGTTTTAAAATTTCACGCTCATTTTCTACGTACCGGAGTGTCAAAGCTGTGGGATTGGTACCACATCGAATTATTCTTCAAAGGTAAGTACTTACAGTAAGCTGTAAGCAATAGGTACGTACCTAATCAATTACTGAGTAGGTATATAAGATACTAACTACCGAATAACCCGCCACATGGAGTAATTGAATCTCTTGTAATTGCAGGCGAGACAGAAATAATCATATAAATTGTATTTAAATAGTTTTGCAAACGTGGCTGTACCTACATCAAATTCCTCTATCTACTGTGCTATAGAAAATATTTGCCAAGGTACACAGTGTACACACGGCTACACATCAAGCTTTACACTTCCAGTATAAGCTGACCTCGCATTGTACGGAAATCCTATACAATGCGAGATCAGCATAAACTGGAAATGTGTAGCTTGATGTGTAGCCGTGTGCACACATGGTAACAGGAATAGACAGTTGCTAACTTTATTTAGCAGCATCTGAGACCCTTAGTTTATGAACAATTTAATTAAGTCAAATGTCAAGCCTAAGTATTTATTTGAAACTTGTTGCACCACACGGTTTCACTCGCGTAAGTCTCGATCCCGTGTGAATATCGGGATAAAAAGTATCCTATGTCCTATTCCAGGTCATGGTCTACCCATGTGCCAAATGTTATCTAAATTCGTTCAGCCGTTTTAGCGTGAAAGCGTTACAAACAAATAAATAAAAACACTATGCCATTTTTTTAATATTAGTTAGGATACCTACCTACATCTATGATTATACCGTACTTACCTGTTGCTGTTTTTAATCTCCTTACCCATCCTTTTCCTACAACACAGGCATGTTTATCAAACCCTGTAATATACCCAGGCCTACAGCAATGTAGTGTGTTTAAACAAAACATTAGATTACACACCTATGGTAGGGAAAAGCAAACAAAAACAATGTTAATTCCCGTAGAACAACGCGTAGTAATAACAATTTGTTTTGATTGCAACACCTATTGTTTACACAATGCCAAATTATTTAACAATTAACGTTAAGGTAAACGTTTGGTGTGTAAATAGAAATTGGATATAATATGTTTAACCCGCTGAGTAACAATAAACATTAATTAACGCATTTCTCTTTCATTACTGGTTGTAAAAACAAAAATTGTTTAATGAAGGTTTTCATGCAAATTCACGCCACCAGTTGGCGCCACAAGAGGTCTTTAATTTCGACAGTACCGACGTTGACGTTGACGTTCGTATTATTCGTTCGACATTCAGTCACTTCTAAATATAGTAGAGGCGCTTTGACACTTTTGACAGGTGCCTTCACCTAACGTTTCGTAATTTCAGAAAATTCTCATTGACACGACAATAGTTTAACAGTTGCGACGTTTGAGTATAACCTCCTTGATTTTATTCCGATGCGTGCATTTGCACTGGCGAAACATTCAAGACAAAACATATTGAAATCTCTAGTTCCTGTCAAAAATTGTATGGAACATTGACAGAAACCAAAAATAAGATGTGGTACCAATCCCACAGCTTTGACACTCCGGTACGTAGAAAATGAGCGTGAAATTTTAAAACAAACGTTTGTTTACTTCCTACCATGTTCTCGGTGATCTGTTCCGAATAACATACGTATATGACAACCGGCGGGGTTATTGCGTAACACACTAGCAATTGCAATGCTTTTCATTTTGACAGTGAGGGTTTTCTGAAATGATGTTCACTAGGTGGCAGCGCTGAGACGTCAGGTCCATTCACCTGTCAAAATTCTCAAAGCGCCTACTTATATTTTCTTTCGTCGTTACTCAGTGATGAACGAATTATTGAAAATACTGACTGAATGTATTCTATTTATTTTGAATCGCATGATAATGACCAAATTTTCTAATTTTATATTCATGTTAATTGTTGATTTATTTAAATTATTATTCTTTGTATTTTTATTTCAACAGAGACCAAAAATAAGTCTATACGAGCCTTGAAACTGCACCACAACTAGTTTAGAATGATTAAATATTAAAGAACAAAATATGACGAAATATCGAGACCGAAACTTCCTATAAAAGTACAAACAGGTACATCTCAACATGCTCATTTGAAGAATAGAAAGCACTTTTAGAATTAATTGATAGACCTTTAAAAGACCAGTATGCTTTGTAAGTCCCCCATATCTAGTTCTTCAGAGCTAGTTTATTGTGCGTAGTTCCCCTATCCGACCAATACATACCTTAGTACTCATCAGTTACCTAAGCATGTACTACTGAACAATGAATACCGATAAGTATTCATTTGCCCTACTTGAGTTTTATAAGGAGGTAAATGCACAACCGCCTCGTTGGTCTAGCGTAGGGTTCTGGGTTCAATTCCCGGATCGGGCAAAGTCTTATTGGGTTTTTCCATCTGGATTTATCAGTAGCAGTTCGGATTTGTGCCCGGTTGATGGCAATAGTCTCGCCCCCTAATGAATACATGGGACTTTTAAACATAACTGGCGAAATCACAAGTTATAGCGCCTTTTATTTTTCCAGTTCTTGTGGAGAAAGATGGAATGCTCGTCTTTTGTTTTCATAGGAAATAGCAGAGGTCAGTAACAATTTGAATTTCTCCCTCTCACAGAGAGGAAGCCCATGTCCCAGCAGTGGGAACATTATAGGCTGATTATGCTATGTATTACTAGCTACCAACTGACATCCGTTTGACCGTACAGTGACCGGTATTTACCGCTTGCAGTGTTAGTCATTGTGCTCATCATAAAATCAGCAGGAAAAAGTGACTTGCTGGAAAAGGGCTCCCCGTAGATTTCCACAATGATAGTTTCGATTAGTAATGTTGGTATACATACAGGTACACATGGCTACACATCAAGCTACAATATCCAGTTTATAATGATCTCGCATTGTATATGATTTTCGTACAATGAGAGATCAGCTTATACTGGAAACGTATAGCTTCATATACAGGCGTGTGTACCTATCTATTTGTGCCAATTGTGCTCTGATGTGTACGTGCTTTTAGGTACTATATGAATCACTTGTAACAGTAACTTACGTGGTTTAAACATAACAATGGCATGATTAAGAGCCCCAGATTGTTTATCATCATTTACGCTTTGGTAATTACTTAATTGGTAGAGAACAACAATGGACTCGACACGAGCGTAACGTTTGAGGAGATAACCTGGCGGTTGAAAGGTTGGGAGTTTGAACCACGCCTATTGCTATTATCGTATAAGTTCTTAACATACCTATACTCCATTTGAAATAAGAACAAACCTTTTTACAGTCCGTTCCACCGATTTTGACTTCTATACCGTAGGCAATATGGATGGCATGAAAAGCAAAAAAGGTTACACAAGACCAACTGTCTACTGCAGCTGCCATTTGTCATACTCATGCCACCAATGCAATATAAGTCAAAATCGGTTGAACGGACTGTAAAAAAGGTTTATTTAAATGTCTAATCTTACTTCAAAGGGAGTATAGGTATATAGTGGAGACGCTAAACTGTATAATTTATTTAATACTAGCTGAATCGACAGACGTTGTCCTATCCTTCAATAATTCATACAAAAATCTCATAGAAAACGCTCTTTAATTATTTTCTGAATTTTCCAATTTTCCGGGAAACTTTTCCTATTAATTTTTTATTCCTTCAAAACCTTATCCGGACTATGTGAGGAACATAAAAAATAAATACAAATCTGTCCAGCCGCCCTCAAGTGAAGCGCTTACCAACGAACTGCATTTCATTTTACGCGACTACGGCGAAGCGAAAAGGAGGGTTATGACTTTGACCGGTATGTGTGTTCATCAGTTCCCTCATAACTTCTAAACTACTTATCACAATTTGCCATTTATGAAGTATCGTTGGAAGCGTCTTGATTAAATTAAAAATCCGTAGTCCAATACGGATAAGTTCGATTTATGGATTTTTAATTTGTCTGTCTGTGGTGTCTTGTTTATACCTTTTTAACCGACTTCTTCCAAAAAGAGGAGGTTCTATGTTCGTCTGTATGTATTTTTTTTAGTTGGCATTTTTGTCGTCCAAGACAAAAATGCCAACTTGTGTTTTAGTTTTAAAACTTCTTTATTAAATAGACTTCATTTACAAATTTTGCATGCATGAAAGGGTTAATTGGAATATAGTAAACCATTTTGTTATTGGAGCTTATCAAATTTTGGGCAATTAACTTTATGAAAAGCAGAATATGGAGAAATAGTTCAATCAAGTGTATTACGGAATTTCACCGGGCTCAACCAAATCCACCCGCGACCAATGAACTGAATAAAGTAAACGTTATTATTATAAATCCTTAACTTAGCTGTTATCCTAACTAATATTATAAATGCGGAAGCGAGTTTGTTTGTTTGTTAGGTACGCTTTCATACTAAAACGGATTTGGATTATGGTAGACCATGACCTAGTTTAGGACATAGGATGCTTTTTATCCCGATATTCTGACGGGATCGAGACTTATGCGGGTGTAACCGCGGGGTGCAGCTAATCCATACTAATATTATAAATTCGAAAGTAACTCTGTATGTCTGTCTGTCTGTATGTTACCTTTTCACGCCTAAACCACTGAACGGATTTCGACAAAATTTGGCAAGGAGATAGATGTCATCCTGCAGGCGTAGCATGAGCACCGTTTTGTCGACGGAAGAGTAGACAAAAATGACGTTCCTGTAGACAGTACACAGTACGAGACGGCAGCAAAATAGAAAGAGTCAACTGCACTTTTTACGAAATTCACTCTTTTACATAATTCGGCTCAGAATTCTTTGTTTTATCATGGGATTTATCGGTTGTCAGTGTGATTTTGACAGTAAGGATAGAAAACTTTCTTCCGAAATAGTCTACATATAAAAAGACCTAGACAAAGATCGTTAGAAATGAAAGACAAAATGACAGATTGTAGAAAGATTTCTACGGTGGATGTCAAAAATGAAGAAACGAACTGTCACTTTGTATAGAAAAAGCTATGTCTATTCTTCGTAGAGATAGAAAACGCCATGCTACGCCTGCTGGGGAAGGACATAGGGTACCTTTTATACACATACCACGCGGGCGAAGCCGCGGGCGGAAGCTAGTAAACTATAAGGTAATTAATGCTAGTACAACATACTATAACTACCTTGATTATTATCGTGGGAATACGTAAAGATAGTGAGAGAACGTAAATATGAACAGAATATTATTGTTCATAATTACTGGCACAATTTGAGTGCATGACAATGACACACAAGGTTGTGTGAATATTTCAAATAATTCATTAATTAACAACACATTATTCTTAACTAAAAGAACATGTAAGTAAGTACTTACTATTTTATCTACAACAATCTACATGCAACAGTTTTACAACGAATTAGCGCTTGTCAAAAAAAGGAAGGTACAGGTAACATTTTATTATAGTGAGTAAGGTCAAGGTATGACCTGAAACTCCTATTAAAATACCAATGGATAAGGAGGTTTTATTTACAATTTTACGTTCATAATCAAGCAGCAGAACCCGTAAAAGATGGCGGTGAGCCCGACAAAACAAACAACCTAGTCCACATAAGTCCGAACTGGAATTCAAGGAGTGAGGCCTTTGCCATGTAATAAGATGATGCAGGCTAACAGAAAGTATCAGACAATTCAAGAAGTGTACTAAAAAGTCCTTGATTTAGGATATTTGGCCAGAACCAAAGGATGCTAAATCCTTATGAAAGACGAGGAGTAATTTTAAAACGATACCCTTGAAGCAAACAGAGCGCTGCCTGGGGGCCTAAAACGGTCTTATTAGCAATTCCTCTAAAAGCAATTCATTTCCTGAATTGCCAGCTGTCATTAAAAATTCCTCTAATTTGACACAAAAAGCAATATTCATAATTTGTGGACCATTTTACGAATCTCCATAGAAAACTGTCAAACAGATGAATTATTGATAGTTTGTGACATTTTTCGATGATTCATAATATTTTCTTATTATGATTCTGCCAAAGTGACTGTTTTAAGCCCCCACGCAGATCATATGAATTGTCAGCTTGTAACCTTTTACGATGATTCATAATATTATCCTATTATGATTGTGCCAAAGTGGCTATTTTAGGCCCGCTGATAAAATCCTCCTTTTTGGCATTTTTGATCAGGGTCTATTTTTACCAGTCGAAGACTCAAGGTAACAAACATAAAATCCCACGGTATGATAAGATGGGTACTACACCACTCATAGTAGTAAGTGATAGTACGCCAACTATTTCGGTTACAACATCCACAGATAACTATCGGATGAGAGATGAATGGCCAAGACATTTACCACAGCACACAGCCTCATCACTCATTGCTCAATACGTACGATCTTTTGCACTTGCTGTTATTATACAATGTTAAAGGTCAAGCAAGTGAATCGATTTTTAAGGTGACGGTTCCGTAGCTTTTTATTTAGGATGTGATATTTTTAAACTACAAAAAATTACGGATTATTCCACTACCACGCCCATCTCATCTAGCTTATTTTTACTATTTTATAATATGACGTGTAACAGTGATTCTAATATCCTATTTACAGATTTTTTACAGATTCATTTCACTTTGTCCAACCAAACAGGCTGTCCCACCAGGGACAAAGTGGAACGTTCATAACTTTGTCGTCCACTAGGTTTCACTAGTTGATTTTGGTAGGACCTAAACTCTCAGTTCACTTTTTACCACTAGGGCTGGCGCTGTTATTATTTAGTATTTATTTATCATAAACAATAAATATATTTAAAAAAAAAAAGATTTGTTGATTTTTTGATTTGTTGGATTCAATAAAATATTATGGCGTAAATAAACACAGTTTCTTTGCAGGCTATGGCTTGCAGCCATGTTGTAGAGCCCAACCGTTATTATTATTTCCATAAACCCATTTCAAGCAAGTCTTCATACATACCAATATTATAAATTCTATCTGTCTATCTGTCTGTATGTTACTTTTTCACGCCTAAGCTACTGAACGGATTTCGATAAAAATTGGCAAGGAGATAGATGGCATCCTGGGGAAGGACATAGGGTACTTTCATCGACATACCACGCGGGCGAAGCCGCGGACGGAAGCTAGTAAATCATATAGGTAAGTGACCTAATCAAGAAGTCGTTTTGTAGTGAATAATCCCGTACACTAGGTGCTTGATATTAACTTGCTTTCTAATAAACAATAAGAAATGTCTCTCGTTTCTCATCAAGCGAGATTTTTATACGAAGGCCGTGAAATCCGTTTACTTATATTGTGATTGCATATTGATTTTGATTTTGAATTTATCCCGTACGACGCCCGTAGCTGTTACAACATTGAAACAAGGCAGAAACTCTAATTTCCAAGGTGTAATTAAAATAACTGCAAAGGGCATCTTCGTTGTTGGCATTATTAACTTGTTCACCCGTATGGGGCAGCTGATTTTTTTTCTCGATATTAGGTTTGGCCCCTTAGCAACAGTTGTTGATAATGATCAGTAGGTCATCATCATCTGCCTAGCCTTTTCCCAACTATGTTGGGGTCGGCTTCCAGTCTGACCAGATGCAGCTGAATACCAGTATTTTACATGGAGCGACTGCCTATCTGACCTCCACAACCCAGTAACTGGGTAATACGATACCCCTTGGTAAGACTGGTTGTCAGACTTTCGGGCTTCTGACGACCCGTAACGACTGTCAAAGATCCACGAATGACAGCCGGGACCAACGGCTTAACGTGCTTTCCGAGGCACGGAGAAGTCTCGGTATGTAACAATGGTCACCCATCCGCAGACCAACCCCGGCAAGCGTAGCTTAACCTGATGGATCGACCCGTGCGGCTGTTATTACGTAGCCACGAGCTAACGAGCTATAATGATCAGTAGGTACCTACAATGACCCCTTATCAGGTTTTCAGTTATTTCAATAACACCTTGTATAAAAGTAGGCTCTTTTTTTAAACGGGCCCCTAAATTCTAGAAGCTCAAATTACTGTTTTCATCATGCTATTAATAAACACACGAGATAATCATAGCTGTATGTTTAAATCATCAAATCGTCCGGTGATTGTACTACGTAACATATAACTCGGTATATCTACAACCGATTCAAAATATACCGATTAACGATAGGATAGTCAGTATAGCTATTAGACGATTCTCGATTTATTCGCGATGACTAATTGTAAATAGCGATGCGTGGGCGGCATAACAATGAGTTATTGAGGCCGAAGTTATTTTATAAAACACCTGAAGTTAATTAGGCGTCTTTTCTCGGAGAATGATATTAATTACAATAGATGTTTAATCTTCTATTAAATATTATAGTAGGTAGAAGCACAGTATAATAAAGTAACAGTATTATATGTCGACAGTGACCTTGAAATAACTACCTATGGCCGCTCGGTAGATAAAGCTTCCACGTCCGTGCGTGCGTAACTGCCGCGCACTCGATATTGTTCCGTAGTTCCGTACTGATTTACACTGAGATTTCAATCCGCATCTTTTCTATGAAGATAATATAATACTGTTACTTATTTATACTGTGGAGAGGTAACTACCTAACTTCCTTACCTACTTTGATGTTCATATTCACATTACGTTTGTAATTTGCGCTGACTCGGTTAATACCCTCTAAACGATTAAAATCCAAGGAGATGAAACACAAATTGCGGTAAACACGAACAAAAACAACCTGTAACTAAATCCGACATGAAATAGGATGTATTACGCGCTTACACGACACTTGTAACTTGTTCCAAAACCATTTACTTTTCATCTGGATGAACAGTGGTTACAATAATGTATCAAACACTAGCTG
Source organism: Lithophane semibrunnea (assembly GCA_947363905.1). NCBI lineage: Eukaryota > Metazoa > Arthropoda > Insecta > Lepidoptera > Noctuidae > Lithophane > Lithophane semibrunnea. The sequence goes on along the minus strand of OX376200.1, from coordinate 4,236,186 downwards.
CGCCCGCGGTTTCACCCCCTTATGTCCCGATCCCGTGGGAATATCGGGATAAAAAGTAAATGGAATAAAAATGTCCTATTCCAGGTCATGGTCTACACCTGTGCCAAAATTCATCTAAATCCGGGCAGCCGTTTTAGCGTGAAAGCGTAGCCAACTAACTTTCGCATGTATAATATTACTAGCTTCCGCCCGCGGCTTCGCCCGCGTGGTATGTAGAGAAGAAGTAGCCTAAGTCCTTCCCTGTGATGCCATCTTTCTTCTTGCCAGATTTGATCGAAATTCGTTCAGTGGTGTAGGCGTGAAAAGGTAACATACAGACACAGTTACTTTCGAATTTATAATATTAACCCCTTAAGTATGGATAGTATTGATTAACTAAAGGAAGTAGACTCCAGGATATAAGGGCAACATAAAGTGTGTCTAGCTAAAACATAAACTTAACTTAGGGCGAGTTTCTCCAATGATAGTGAACACGATCAGCACAACCGCGTTCAAGACCTGTCAGTGTCATCGTTGTTGAATATTGACACTGACAGCTCTTGAACGCGGTCTTTAAGTGCTGATCGCGTTCAGTTGTATTGGCAAAAATGGGATATTCACCCTTAGTAGCAAATCTACATAGGTATTTTAATCTGATTTGTTCATTCACTAGTTTCGATAGTTTGATTTCACCACACAGTTTAATTATTTCATTAGTTTCAGTAACCCGAATAACGCAAACTCATTTAGCACTATAATTAAAATAATAATCATCATTAAGACGCTGACAACAGATAAACCGCGGTCACTGTCGGATTGCATAGAAAAGAAAGAAAAGCGCGATGACATAACGCTTGTAATTTATTGCAAAATATGAGGCAATTATCGATTTATTTAAAAATGAGTTGAATATTCGAAAACTAAAAACAACCAAGTTCTACATTAAAATAAGACGTTCTTGTTATAAATAAAATAACCAACGTACGTTGATATTTAATACAGATATTTTGGATTAGAACTCAAGGTAAAAGGTTAGTTTACAGTTAATTTGTATCGAGTTTTTTTTTCAAAACGTGTTTTTGTAAGAACCAAGTTCTGAGAAATATGTTCAAATTAACATATATTTTTTCCGCTACCACAAACTGTATAGATTTGGATTTTTTTTTGTTTAAGTCAAACCTACTTTTACCGTTTGCCGTTGTCAGCGCCTTAAAATATAACACAATTACGCATCTGTTATAAACGAAAGCTCATAATTAGCTGAAATCTGACACTTGAACCGTTATAGTGTGTAGGGTATCTTTATAATACACCCTTTACTCATCACTTGATAGCGGAGAACAGGCGGTCAGTATTAAGCCAAGCGCACATTACAGCCGCAACGGGCCGCAGCGCAACGCATTTTCATACAGCAAAGTGCGGTGCAAACATTTTTAAATATAATAAAAATGTTAAATATGGATTTTGTAAATATGGAAGCAATAATTATTTATCTATCACATAATTAATTTACCTAGCATTGCTTTATTTTTAATTCTTTTTACCTATTGCGGTGTAGTAATTTTATTCTAGGTGAAGACGATCTTCACATAATTATAGTTATAAATAACGAATGTATACAAAATATTGTAAAATATTATAAAAGAGTAACGGTGGAGTTTCTCGCCCATTCTTCTCTTAACGAATCTTTCTTTTGGATGGGGAACTACAACCAATTCAATTTGTTTGTAAATGAAGTTCAAAAGTGCCTTTTATTTGCCCATTTCTAATAAATGAACTTTAACTTTAAAATCTGGAGGAGAAGCGTGGATTCATACAGTAGTGTACCAAGTTAGTTCACAATGAAATGAAGGAGGGTTATTGCAATGCGTTGCGTTGCGGTGCGGTGCGGCCCGCCCTAATTTGCGCAAGCCTTTACTTGTCAGTTAGCCTTTTAATAATAACGCTGTTATGAATGTTTTAAAAAGTACATGAATAACAAAACATGCTTTTGTATTCATGGTATCGTGAAAGTTGACGTTCAATGAAGCGTAAAATGGGAAATTGCCCGTTATCACCACCCTTGTTAGACGAATTGGTAACCGCATAAGCATAATTTTTTAAGGAGACAGAAGTTTGTCGCCTTTAAAGACACCTATATTTGGTAAAGAAATAAAAAATAGTTATTTATGCAACTGTTATATAATAAGGGGTATTAAAATACGAATGTGGGTTTATCACACAAGGCGAAGCCGAGTGTGATACTAGTATCACTTGAGTGTTTTAATACCTAATTATTTACAGTTGCATACAAGACTTTATCTACACCCATGATATGAATCTTCTATAAAAGTTTCTTTGCAATACCAATATCGAACAAAAATGGCGCGGTACGACGTGAATTCCAATTTTTCGAATTCTAATGTGTTTTGTTTTTAAATTACGGTGCTTTGTTAGTGAAACGCTCGTGAATGACAACGTTCTTTTTTTAAAATGAATGCATTATGAAATTCAGTACAATACTATAACACCCGTTTGGATGATATAATGATTACTATGACACTGTCTGTTTTAATGTTGGCAATAAGCTAACTGTTTCAGAAACTTTTATAGACGATTTATAGCATGGGTGTAGATATAAAAGAAATAACATTTATTCTTACGCAAAAAATCAACGCACACAGTTGAAACTTACATGGTATTCTATAGGTGTACGTGTACTTCACAGGGAACCAACAGGCTTTTGCATTAATCAAACAAAAATACATTTGTTATCTCAATTTCCACGCTCAACAAATAACCAATGCCATCGTGTGGATAGCCGTTATTTTTTACCCCGATCAGTGGAATGGATCCCTGGGGTGGAGTGCAATTAAACAATCGTTTCGAGTTTCATATAGATGGCGCTGTCTACTCAAAAACGGGTGGAGTAGGTAACATTAGCGCGCGAGTGACGGGTTAATGGACACTCTACATGTAGTGGAGGGTTGAGTGGTATTCAGTAGCGATGCTCAAAAGCGGCTTTAAGGAGTTTGATAAACATTTGGGAACTAATTATGAGCATTGAGGCGTCGTGTGCTTTGAAGATCAGTCGACTAGAAACGAGATACCGTTTTGTGACTGAGTATAATTTTGAAAATAAATAATGTCCTGTTACAAAATTGCTGAAATACCTTTATGAAAACATTTGTCGGACATAAAATGTAGCACATTGTGGCAGCTAATTACTCAATGCCATACGCACATTAATTAAATGTGTGAGATCATTAATTCAGGCACTCATATTCGTACCTTCATTTCATATGTATCAATACGCTTTAGAAAATAAGCCTCGTCTAACCAAAATTTATGCCTACAATGTTCTAATTCCACTTCAACTTAGCTAGAAAATCCTTTATCAAACTAGTTAAAAATAGATTCCCGACACGATACCCATCGACACATTAACTCTACAAAAAATCAAGCCACATTTTCACAAAAAAGAAAATGATTTAAAGGCACCAATTCGGTATCACCACAATCAATCTTGGTATCGTGTTTCGCCTTCATTTTTCAACGCGGACATTCCGAAGCACTCAATACGGCGTACCTTCGCCCACGTATGTATGCGCTGCCAAACAATGATGGGATCGGCCTCATCCTGCCAATACACCATGAAATCACCATAAGGCCTATTGAACGTCGACAGTACTACTCGTACCAAGGACGGGCTTTATATACCTTGAAGATGGTTTGTGTTGAATTATTGGCAGATTTGGGTCATATAGGTTTGGTCGATATGTTTGTCATAATTCAAAGTTTAGGTGTGTTTGTTTGTTGGTTGAGTTCGCGAAATATATTGACTATTGATTGAATGTGTGTAGTTTGATAATGAGAAACCGTTTCAATTCTCATTTATCTTTATTTAGAGTTTCTAGCAGTTATAATATGGGGATATTTGCGTCATTTAGTGTTACAGGATCGTTTTGTTTGAGTTATCTTCAGTGCCTATTGTGTTTTTGATCAATCCATCATTCTCATTATAACTGGTGCTACCTTTTCAACAATTGCCTTTAGTAAGGGCACTTGCTGGCTCGCTACGTTACCAATAGCTATCGATATAGCATAGCACAATCAGCATTTAATGTTCCCACTGCTGGGACACAGGCATCCTCTCTGTGAGAGGGTTTGGTCCATAATCCCCACGCGGGACTAGTGCGGGTTGGCGGATGACACATATCTTCGATTTTTTGGTTCTAGAACATGCCGGTTTCCTCACGATGTTTCCTTCACCGTTTTGAGACCAGTGGTGATGAAATAATTTTCACAAAGTGGGTTCGAAACCATGACCGACTCGTAAGTCGCGGCCGTTACTACTGGGCCACCACTGTTATCGGTATCCATCTTATGTTTTACTTAAAAACTGCTGCTGTTTTAGAACCTAAAGGCAGGTAATTCCGGTATTACGATAACTTATGACTATAAATTTTAACGAGCTTCTACAAGTAAAAATATTACCCAAAAATACTTCTTTTATGAAACAAGCCCACTCGTTCATGAAAATAAATAACTTTTCTTTATTTTATAGTCAGCGTTTTCGTTAAAGCCTTCGCAATTACCCACATAAAGTTTAAAAACAAGTGATTAAATATTTAAATTCAAATCCAACTCAGACTCAAAAAAGACTGCGAGATCAAATAGGGGTTGAATTTGCAGACCGCCCGCATAAGAGATTATTACACGTGGCTTACATTGAATCCTTTGATACGTTCATACGTATATAATCGTCCTGCTGGATTCATCGAGCTTTGAAGTGGTCCCTCACATCACATACAACGAGACATTCAATACTAAAGCATCAATTATGAACACGATTATCGTATATTAACATCGCTAATGTACTCGAGAACCGACGAACAGAGATGCTTTTATTCATAAGCAGTTGGGGGCGAAATGAAAGCAAAAATAAAGGTCCACCACACAATACTTGCGCGTATGTGCGTCCAACTATTCGCTATGAATAATACAACTGTCAACGTATGTTTTTTGCGACCCGTTCGGGTGAGTTTAAGGATTTATTGTGTTCGAACAATTAAAGGATTAACCCAAAGGGAGTTGCTTTTTGTTGTGCGTTATATCTTGCGTAATCGTTATGTTTGGAGTGTTTGACAATAAGCTAGTTGTGCGGAAGTGATGCGCTTAGAAAACGATTATATTGAGAAAAAAATTAAGTGCCATTCATGATACCAATAGAAATGAAAGAAGTTCTTTGACAAAAACTGGCATCACCTTTGAAAAAAACAAGATATTTGTTTCACTACAATGACGACGTCTCGTATTCAATAAAAATCGCGTTGAATAACAGAATTTCCGCGCCCATCAAAATCTACACATACATTAAAAAATCTCTACCTGCGATATCGCAGCGACATTTCAACCATATGAAAGACCTTTACACCTCTTTCATAAGTATCGATGTATCAACGCATAGCAACGCGTCTCAGACGAGAATATTAAAATGTACAGTCACGAACACCGAATTATCGTGACGCCGTGTGTGAGACATTGCCTCTGCAATTAAGTAGAAACATGTGTGGTCTGCCCTATAATTTGTGGATCCGAAGAGATTTCATTCGCTGAGAAATAACGCGCTTTTCGCAACGTAATGGATTTAATGAATTTGAATAAAAAAATATTTCATATCGTTCGGAGCTTTATTCGTTTTTCTGAGGACTTTTTGCCCTAGTTCATTCGGATTAATTTGATCGATACTGGATTATTGGTTGAGTTAATGTCTATGGTGGGTAGGTATACCTACATATTGTGTTTGTGGTGCAAACCTTTTGTAGGGTTCCGTACCCAAAGGGTAAAACGGGACCCTATTACTAAAAATCCGCTGTCTAACCAGGCTGTGTAACCAGGCTGAATCTCATGAACCGTGATAGTTCGACAGTTGAAATTATCACAGATGATGTATTTCTGTTGCCGCTATAACAACAATTACTAAAAAACAGAATAAATTAAATATTTAAGGGGCTCACATATAACAAACGTGATTTTCGTCGTTTTTGTAGATATTGGTACGGAACCCTTCGTGCGCGAGTCCGACTCACACTTAACCGGTTTTATTTATTTAATCCCAAAAAACTTTACCTACTCCTCTGTGATTTCTCTTATTTGTATCATATTTATGTTCATCCATTACCGTTAGGTAACTCTCAGGGGAAAATATTCCCAATAACAACTCCGTGCGGAAAACGATACCCGCGAAAGAAAAGTGAAGTCGTCAAAAAATATAATATCGCAAAAGATACTTCAACGAAACAACACCTTCCTACCTACGTCTCGAAGATCGTGACGAGATAATAATATTTTATAGCTGTCAAACGGCCATGAAAGAAACCCATGCCGGCACTTAACATTCGCAGCACGGTTTGTGACTCGGTTCAGGGAATCGGGCCACAATCGCTACACCATACCTTGATATCCTACTACTTACTTGCAACTCGACACTTTAGTGCCGAGTAGCAATCCTTGGTGTAACGGTCGACTCACACATATCAGTGAAGCCACCGTTCCGACACAGTACCGGCACAGTACAAAATACTCGTAAATACATTTTCATGCTGGTGTCGGCACTGACACTGAGACACTGACAAGCGGGGATGCGTTCATAGAGAACTAGCGACCGCCCGCGGCTTCGCCCGGGTGGTATGTCGATAAAAAGTAGCCTATGTCCTTCCCCAGGATGCCATCTATCTCCTTCCCCAATTTAATCGAAATCCGTTCAGTGGTTTAGGCGTAAAAAGGTAACGTACAGACAGAGTTACTTTCGAATTTATAATATTAGTATGGATGTATGAAAGAATATTTTGCACTGTGCCGGTACTGTGTTGGAACTGTGTCGGAACTGTGGCTTCACTGATATGTGTAAATCGGCCTTTACTGTGTTTGACGGTTGATAAATCAACTTTGTTATAGCTTATAGGTCTTCACGTTGAATTTTAACAGCTATATTTGAAATGAAAGTTACGGATTTTTATTGAAAGGAATATGATCCACAATCCTGACTATTTGATTGCGAAGATTTTGTTGATTACTTAATTATGAACACATTAAAAAAAAAATTAAGTACATCAGTTGTCACAAAATCAGGCACGACAAAAAATCTCCTAACCGTTTCCTATGTTGAGGACGGTTTCCAGTCCAACCGGATGCAGCTGGATTCCAGTATTTTACATGGAGCGACTGCCTATCTGACCTCCACAACCCAGTAACTGGGTACCTAAAACGATACCCCTTGGTAAGACTGTTTGTCAGACTTTCGGGCTTCTAACGACCCGTAACGACTTTCAAAGATCCACGAATGACAGAAAAATCAGACACGACAAACGAACAAAAATTACAATGCTTAAGAAACAAGTGTTCAGTGAAAACTCGTAAAGCATTCTCAGCATACCTAAAGTCCTTTGTGCGACATAGAAATGTTGAAATCCAAAGAAAATCACAATAAGAGCTACCTTCATAAAAAGGCTCACGAGTGCCTTATCAAAATCGTGAAGCTTTTAACTTTAAGTGCGGGTAATGACGACGAAATGCTCAAATGACTGGGATTTGAGCGTGGATCGGCTGTGTGCTCGATTTACCAATTAATTTTACAATTTCCCGGTTTGCCACATGCCACCTTGCGACATTGAGTGGCAATGGTGAGTGTTTTAAGAATTTTATAAGACTTTGAACGATGGCAGTTAGTTGATGAACCAAAATAAGAGAATCCACCTTAGGTACTTACCAGAAACGGCTAACTAAGTAAGGTGGATACTTATCTCTTTCCACTAAAGTACTTAGATCTACAGAAAGTCACCCAAGTACCCTGTTCAAGTTCCAGCAACTAAAGAAAGGAACCCCGGAGGAACTAAACAACTTCTTAATTAAATATAACACTAAGTCTGAATCATGGATCAACTTCCTGGCCAGCTTAATTCAGTTAATATGTACGAGTATATTTGATTTATTAACGGCCACCCGTATCAAGGATAGCCTTGTTGAACACCGTGTATTCTCGAGGAAATGTCTACAGAGGGATTTAGAATTAACATATATTAAGAGATGGGATTTACTTCTCTAAGGCGCGGGCCACACAGAAGAGACGTGAGACGGGACGCAGATTTCATCTGGCACAAAACGTATAGAAAAGACAAGTCGCAGCGCGTTGCTTTTCCATCTGCATAATATTTGCCGTCTCACGTCTCTTCTGTGTGGCCAGCTCCTAAGGGGCTATAAGAAAATAGAAAAATAACGGGTGTAAAAAGACGCGCCGAAAGTCACTTGTTATTCCCGTCATTGTGATTTTTTTAATTTTAAACCGTTGCATGCAACCATAACACAATATTTTGCGTGCGTTACGTTGCGTACTACCCTAAACAGCGACTTTTACACCAAAAATAAAGCAGCAATTATTTTTGTGCAAAAGAATATGAGAAAGGCCTAAACTGGTTTGGTAATTTTCAATGATGGTAAGATGGTTTAGCTGTACATTGCTGCCTATTGTAATCAAGATTCTATAGAGTGTAATGATTGTTTTTGCACTAGTATTAAGTAGTTACTACAGTGTGAATAATTGTGCCAAACTTCGTTTACCAATCTGTCTGTTAACCATGTCGAAAGTATCCGTGTACCTTTTACACACACAAATATTCAGTGTACGTGCGAAATAAGGCAGTTGCTTATTGAGGTATCAATTCCCGGCGGCAATGCGGTAATACACCGCATAGGATCGCGCAGAGCTGGATGCACTACGAACGGCCAATATGAATTATGTTGTTTGTCTGTTTCGGTGTACAGGTGACTGCATCGAGCAATCCACGGCAGAAAGGTAATCAGTGAGCTTATACCTCTTCTACATAGATAGCTACATCTACGAAGGATTAGTTGGTTTCAATTTATATGCCTTTACCCATAGCCCAAAGCCCTTTACCCAAATATTGATCTGCAAATGGTATTTACGAATTAATTTGTGATTCAATAGTGTGTTGTGTGTATATGGTTAAATTCATTATAGATTACTTGTATAAAGGAATTCGATAAATGTAATCGCATCTACAATATTCCTAATGAGTTCCATCTATGATTGCAATACTGAGAACGTGCCTGCAATATGTATGAAAGTGAGCGGTATTGCAAAAAATGTTTTCTCAATTTTATTCGCATGCCATTCACATACATTTGCACAATTATACCTACTGAAGACTCGAGTCTACTTCCCACTTCTATTTGGCTCCGTGTATGTGCAATATTCCTAGAGAAATAGCAGTACCGAATTTAGATTTTAATCCTGAGACCACCATCAAAAACTACCAAGTTAATTAAAGTTTCGCCAGATTTCAATTTCAATGCGACTCCTTTAAAATACAGGAAGTTTTAAAATACAGCAACTTTGTAATTTGTCGGTAGCACTAACTCAGAATTACGTTTCATAAAAATATGTCGCGGAGCCGAAACGAATTTTGAAGTTAATAACACTATGTATGTAATTAAGAATGGCTAACGTTCGCGCGTAGTTCTTGGTATAAACTAATGCCTATTTTCTTAGAAACTCTATTAAAATTTTATTATCACACTTCGTTTACCACGTGCGCATACGTCACGCTATTTTAACAGGGGGCAGGCAGTTGCATGCGTCTAATAACACGGAAAGGTTAATTTTGTTGTCATTTCCAAAATACCAGCGCTGTGAACCAAATAAGTGTATGGTGCCGTTGGGAATTCTGCTTACCACGTTTGAAATGGAGGGATTAATAAAAAATGTGCCGCAGGTGATCTCTGACGGTGGAATTGGTGGTGTGAAATAGCTGCTTCAAATTATATGACCTACTTTAAAGGCTTATAGTCCTTGTAGACGATTTTAAATTACAGAGAGACAAATTGAAATTACGTTTGACTACTTAACAAGTTAGTTGAGAGCTTTGATGCTGCTCTCTCGTTTGACTAGGACGTCTTACTGACCACACATTTAATTGGTATCTAACTAATTATAAAACATGGAGCGGATATGTCGAGGTATCTCTATTTACCTACATAATGTGGTTCAGCTTTTATTTCTTTCTTACTGCACCAATGATATACTAAAAACCGGTAAGTGCGAGTCGGACTCGCGCACGAAGGGTTCCGTACCATTACCTATAAAAACGGCACACGTTTGTTGTATGGGAGCCCCCTTAAATATTTATTTGGTTTTGTTTTTTAGTATTTGTTGTTATAGCGGCAACAGAAATACATCATCTGTGAAAATTTCAACTGTCTATCTGGGTTCATGAGATACAGCCTGGTGACAGACGGACGGACAGCGAAGTCTTAGTAATAGAGTCCCGTTTTACCATTTGGGTACGGAACCCTAAAAAACTAAAAACCAAGGTTTTTGTAGAAAAAAAAATGTTTTTATGTGTCAAAGTATTGCAGTCCTCATAATTAGTTGACGGTTTAAATCAATTATTGCTAATCGAATAGGGGGAGTATTTTTCTCATCACTAATTCGGGCTATCACAGTGTACATACGCCATTTCGCCAGGCGGGTTGGCAGAAACTTCACCTACAGATAAAACGTCACGTGATGCAATACTTACGCCCGGTTTAAAAAATCTGAAAAGTCTAATTCAAATTGTATGGTGCCTGTTTAGCGGGGTAATAGTACACACATAAAATGGCAATCGATCGCAATGGCTTTCATTTGAAGACAGTTCAGACACGTTCATTGCATTATTTACGTTGTTAAGTAGACGAATTTTTCAATCATGGATTAGAAACTTCCTTCGAAACGCCCGGAAAGTTATTGATAGTGTGTTACGTAATTGGCATGCATGTATTAACTGTTGTCAAAAATGCCAAAAATAACAGAAACGAATCATAAAAGTTGAAACGAGATCTGAGATCAGAATAAATTGAATATCGTTCCTTTCTGAAACTCTGCGATACTTTCGCATTCTCCACATGTTTGCCTAGTAAGCTGATCTTTTTGAAGGACTTCAACTTAAAATTCACTTCTAAGAAACTATTCTATTTTAGTATTTAGAATTACCCCCTTTTACATGGGACTTAACTTAACTGGCAAAATGTGAGTGTATTAGAGCTACATCTCTGCCTAACTCTTCTGGGAAACAGACGTGATGTTGTTATACAGGGTCAAATAAAATTAGTTAGCCAAACTCCGCAGACGTGATGGGCATCGATATCTAAACATGATAAAAATGTAAGTAATAAGATAATATTTTTTTGGGATCAAGGGGAGGGGCTTTTGGCTAAGAAATTACAGCCGCACGGGTCGATCAATCAGGTTAAGCTCCGCTTGCCGCGGCTGGTCGTGGATGGGTGACCATCTTTACATACCAAGACCCCTCCGTGCATCAGAAAGGACGTTAAGCCCGGCTGTCATTTGTAGACTTTTACAGTTGTTACGGGTCGTCAGAAGCCCAAAAGTGTGACAACCAGTTTTACCAAAGGGTATCGTGTTACCCAGGACTCGTGTAACTGGGTTGTGGAGGTCAGATAGGTAGTCGCTCCATGTAAAATTCTGGTATTCAGCTGCACCCGGTTAGACTGGAAGCCAACCCCAAAATAGTTGGGAAAAGGTTAGGCAGATGATTATTTTTTTGGGGTCAACGATCTTGTTTAGATATCGATAAACAACACGTCTGCGTAGTTTTGCTAACTAATTTAATATGACCCTGTTTATGTGATGTGTAACTATTAATAAAGCAGATAAAGCGCTTTGTTCCAAATAAAACTTTAGCTCAAAAACAATAGTGTAGTGAAATACCGGACTAGAGCTGTGCAATCGATCCAGAAGCCTTTCCTGTTCTACAGCGAACTAGTTTAATACCGTTTGGAGTTAAAACTCCCCGGGACCGTATAGAATTCTATTTATCTTTACGCTAGTCCCTCAGTACGAGGTATGGACAGAGGTTTAAGCGGTAAAGTAAAACCGCTTAAACGGACCGAGAGACAGACCACATTTGACGAGAAAAATATGAATATGAAATTGAGAGGAGAAAGGTAAGAGAAAAATCTCATCGTGGGTTGTATTATCTTAGTACTTACCAACGTAAAATTGGAAGGCCTGTGCCTAGCTGTGGGAAACAATACAGCCTATAGAAAAAAGTTACATTTATACAGAGTTATTGGTAAAACACCAACAACCTCTTAAGGAGTCATTGTACTCATCATTATGAACAATTTTTGCTATGGGAACAAATATGAAATGGCGTTGTTCATTATGATGAGTACAATGACTCCTTAAGAGGTTGTTGGTGTTTTACCAATAACCCTGTATAGTATACCTACATAAAGTCTCAAATACTGAAAATCTCTCTTCACTTAAGTACTGATATTCTCTACCTAACCTAGCTAAACTTTTTATACCAAAACTACCACAAATTTTGAAAACTCGCTTGGAATAGAAGTGAGTTTAAAATTGATATCGTTACACTGCAGGGTTTCCAATCCATCCAGCATTAATATACTAGGAAAATTATTTGAGGTCGACATTAAAATGAATGATAATAATGATAAATGATTTTATTTCAGTGAGTAGTGTTGTAAAAAACCCTTTTAAACTTAAAAAATTAAGATTTTTTTAAAGCAAGGTGAGTTTGTTGTATCATATAGAGACTGTGTAGTCAGCTACAGTCTCTTTTTAAAGTCCAGTCATACCCAATCTTGGTCATAGTTTTCTTTTTACATTTGACGTCCTATGTTCTATCTATTTCCGGATTGATAAACAGCTGTATTCCCTATAAAAAGTGAAGTATCTATAGCGATTCTTTTTTTTTTTTTTTTTTTTTGAAAACGTTGCCCCACACTAAGAATTTCTTCCTGTATCGTGGGTGCGTTTACAGACATAGAAACTCACATACACTAACACCCAGACCCGGAACAACTACTTGCAGATCATACAAATATTTGTTCCGTGCGGGGATCGAACCCGCGACACGTTGCGCAGCAGTCCATCGCTCAGCCACTGCGCCAACCATGTCGTCTAATCTAAAATTAATCTAAATAATTCCATATCACCTACAATATCAATCTATGCCTAGCCTTTCCCAACTATACTGGGGTCGGCTACCAGTCTAACCGGATTCAGCTGAATACCAGTATTTTACATGGAGCGAGTACCTATCTGACCTCCACAACCCGGTAACTGATTAATACGATACCCCTTGGTAAGACTGGTTGTCAGACTTTCGGGCTTCTGATGACCCCCAACGACTGCCAAAGATTCACAAATAACAGCCGGAGCCAACGGCTTACCGTGAGTTCCGAGCCACGGAGGAGTCTCGGTATGTAAAGATGGTCACCCATCCACGGACCAACCCCGGCAAGCGTAGCTTAACCTGATGGATCGACCCGTGCGGCTGTTATAACTTAGCCACGAGCTCCTCCCATATCACCAACAAATCATTATAAAATACTAGCTGTGCCCCGCGGTTTCACCCGCGTAAGTCTCGATCCCGTGGGAATATCGGGATAAAAAGTATCATATGGGTTAATCCAGGTTATACACTATCTGTTTGCCAAATTTCATCCAAATCCATTCAGTACTTTTTACGTGAAAGAGTAACAAACATCCATCCATCCATCCATACTTACAAACTTTCGCGTTTATAATATTAGTAAGAAGTAAGATATCCCCGATAATCCTAAGAATCTCAACACTCAGGCGTATTCAGGCGCAGTGTTAAAAGTGCTAAACTAATTCGAAACTTGGTAAATATATCAATAAGTTGCGACAACAAGTTAAATGGGAAAACTTGGGAACTAACCGCCCCGCTGTTAGCAGTACGTGACAAGTGAAACTGTGAAAGTAAATGTATGAAATCAGTTTTAACTGCTCCCTTTGATACAGCTAATGAATTTATGGATTACGTTGTGAATACAAACGATATGGGGTTTATAAGTTTAAACAAATGAGTGCGTAGGTATACCTTTTTGTGTGGCAAGGGTGTTCTTTGTGTAAAAGGTACATAAATCCCTCATGACACGAATAGTAGTCCATTCATCCGCAAGAAGTTTTGTATTGGACGGGACAGTAGGTACTACTTTCTGAGTCTGACCCTCTAAGTTCCAATTGATTTGATCAATCTCTGATAATATCTTGGGGTATTAGTGAACGTTGAACAATCTTCTTTAATCTTTTCATTCCCTATAACACAATAGAGGTTTTCTCTTTGAGTTTTGTATTGAAATATCCCCCCTGTAATATTTCCACTGCAATACTTAAGCTTCTTTATATGCAATTCTGTATTTCTACTAACCTTTTCAAGTTTTAATTTACCTTTAAGTCAACGGATAATAACTTACGTCTCAACACACGCGACTGTTATTTATAACAACAGTTTTTTAATCAAGATTATTATGTTTATTGTAAAACATATTTTCGCCCGCGTACCCGTGGGAAAAGCTACATAACATGTCCTGTATTTCAGCGCAGTGCACTTAAGCGAATAACTGAGTACCGACCGCGTCGCAGGGTTTATAATGTCGCCTGAAATAACGACTCGCAATATCGGGTTTTAATTTAAAATAGTAAACACACGAAATATGTATGGAGGTAGCTGTATGTACATTGTACAGTGCCCCAGTTCCTTTTGCTGTCTCTCACATAAATCCGGCAGACAGATTCTAAAGCTTTCCTTAGCTCAGGAGTTTTCCGAAATAAGTATGGAAAATAGCAGCGTACAGTGCGGAATATTAGCGGTAAACCTACAGGATATGCGCAAGATAAATACAGGATATTCCCTTCGTGTGCGTTCAAGTAACGATGTGCATGTATCACACGCACCTGAGTCTGCGTAATGGTTAAATATTTGAACCAATTCGCGTAAATCGGCCGACACAAACGCCTGAATCTGCATAGCTGTACGTAAAAAACGTACTGAATGAATTGTTATTTGGTCCACAAATGACATAACAAAATAATCCGCGTTCCTATGACCGAAATGAATCCGTATTTATTACCAATGTGCAATGGTTGCAGTGGTGGCATTTAAATCTTCCTTTAGGTATATTTATGTGAAGGCTCTATTATACAAAAATACGAAAACTTTGCTCTTTATGAGGTAAACTAAAAGCAATATTCTTAATTCCAACTATTTCCAACCCAATATAGCCCGTTTTGAGCTCAACCATTTCCATTCGACAAAAATGTTGGCTTTACCTTTCAAAATATTTGAAAGTCATGCTCAAAAACCTCTACCAAGGGGACCCCGCATCACATTCAGACTTTATTCCAAATTAGCATTGACAAACGCAGACCCATCTCAACTCTAATCAAACAAACCGATCTATATCTATGACTTGCATTCCCATATCGATCCATCTCTATTATCGATACTTCCTTGTACCTATAGATAGATACATCGCCTGTTCCTCAGGAGTATGCAAAAAGATGGATGAGTCAGCTCACCAATGGATGAGTTCTTATACTTCTTATCAGATATGGATGACTAATGGCCCTGTAATAATTATGGGATCGTGGTGACTGCGCAATAATGGGCTATTGTCCCTCTAATTGGCGTGACGGATGCTGGCCCTAAAAGATTAAGATAAACGAAAGGGCTTTGTCACAGCTTATTGGCAAAACTATTGACATGACAAAATATGTCGGCCTGTTCGCCATGTGTTTGTATGTGTATAAAAAGTCTTTTATGCATATAGGGCGCCTTTTGTTCAGTTTTGGACAACACAAATTCTTTGTAAGGCCGTGGTATTGGCTCCTGGTATTTTGTGACCACGCATTTTGTGACTAAGTTCTCACATAATGAACTATTTCTTATCCTTACAACATAACATTGGACTGCATAATTCGTAAGTAATACAGTTAAACAGCTACCTTTTGGTGTAATCCCTACTTAGGATAAAAAATATCCAACCTAAAAGCATCAGATTTACGTTTATAAAAACTCTTTCCCGAAATCCTGAACCAATGTATAACTTAGGAGCCCAAAACTCATAACAGCTTCCATAATCCGCTACCAGCATCCCTTTCCACGAAAAACTAATAAAGTCATAACTACAACCGAAATACGGTCTAATCCGTCCGAAAACAAAAGTTAAACAGGACAAACAAAACTTGTGTTTTAACGCCGTTATATGTTGCGTAACAATATGAAGCATAAAGTAACAAAAATAGAGTGTCAAACAAAAATGTAATCACTATAAAAATGCGAGCCGTGTCAAAAGGTAAAAGTGGGAAAAACTAAAAAGTGGTGTTTTTAGCAGCGTCAGTGGCGGATACGGACGTGTGGGGCCCGAAATGTCAGCCGCATGCTGGTGAAAACGCTTTCTGGTTTGACGTGAGTCACAAACGGATGCGGAAATAATAATATAGAAGACCTATGACCACTGCAGTGGACGGCGCCAGAATTTTCAATTTTGCAGCACTCTTAAATCAAAATATTTTATTTCACATAAACTGCTTATGGGCACTTACGAAACGTCAGAAGCTAGGTGCACCACGGTTCCAATTGGTGATTTTCAATGGAGAAGAAGCCGGCAAGAAACTCGGTAACCCACTCTCTTAAGTATTTTCTTTTTATATGTACCTTTGTTTGTGCAGAATAAACAATTTTTATTTCTTTTAAAAATAATTGGCTTTTACAATATTTTCAAATATTTTTGTGTTGGCTTTTCTATTTTTTTTTAAATACACTGCGTATTTAAAAAAAATAGAAAAGCCAACACAAAATTAATACTAGTTTAGCCAATAATTTAGGTAGCTTAAGTATGTGTGTTACTCGTGATGTTGCACTTAGGAAACAAAAAGTAAAACAAAATAAATGATAAAACTTATTGCATAAACCTCAGCAGCATTAATGACTTGAGGTCAATGTTTTTACTCGTGAAGATCATAAAAACTATCGGCAAAACATTTCATGGCTATGCGGCAATCGTCAATAAATTATTTATTATTAGCGTGGTAGGTAAGTGTTTTTGAGTAAGTTATTATAGCGGACATCACTGGTCTTTTCGTGGCATGGGGCAGCGCCTTTTTTTGCGATTTGTTGGGGTCGTAGTATGAAGTATTAATGGCATCATTTTTCTAAAATCATGGTGCTATCGGCCTTGTATAGCTCCGTCTCTAACTCACACTGGAAAAATGGTGGCATTAACACGTCATAAAACGGCCGCTGCACCTATACTATGACGTATTAATGCCACCATTTTTCCGCTAGCACCATCCTTTTTTCGGAGTGGAATAATGATGGCATTAATACTTCATAGTCAGCCCCCTGGTCAGTGTCAGGTATGGTAAGCATTTTTACTGACCGAATTAGGTATGTTGATCAATGCGTGATTGATGATTCGCGTCAGTGACAAATGTGTATTTACAAAATATAATATGATTCGCGTCAGTTTATTTAATGTGTTGGTAAGTATTTACAAAATTATAATCATGAAAATCATAAATACAACTCCCTCAAAAAAGGCAAGAACATTTGAATTTCACGGGACACCCAGGCGTTTTCTCACTTAATTTTCATTTTTCATTTTTCAACACTTCAGGTTTTGACTTCTTTTCCACAAAAAAATTAAAAAAAAATTCTCCGAATTAAGCAACAATTTTAAATCTAGGTCAGTATTAGATTGATTGAGAAATATGGTCTCAACTTACTCGTCTGCATTGATATTTTTTTAACTTAACACAATCTAAATAAAAAGATAAAATGCTCACTTTTATCTACTTACTATTTTTTTTCCAAATCAGCATAAATAGGTAATAACATTAATTTACAATTCGAAAAATATTAATTTTAAGTACCTAGCTTCCCTCCAAAACGTGAACTGTCAATCACACTGTTTTCTTCTTTGATTTTATGGCATCCTAAAAAGTTTTTAAACGTTACTGGTGCTATCAATGACAAAAAGTTTTTACTGCTTCAAATATTGTGGACTATTTACTATTTCTAAGGAAGAATAAAGAAAAACAAGTATGTAAACAAAAAAGGAAAAGGATACGACGTGTGTTTAAGAACGCCATACTTCAAATACAGACGAAGCTTACCGAAGCATATAATTAAAATCGTACTCCGTTTTCGTCGCAGTGACTGGGACCAGAAATGTCGAGAAATATGAAAATCTTTATTAATACAAGTTAATCACTCACTGAATCGTTTGCTCAAGCTGTACGACTTCATGGTGTAGATAAAATTAACAAAGAAATATCAAATGCGATTTTATGAAAATAAATTACCTGTTTAAAAAGAGAATAATACATACATTACTTTTTAAAGTAATTTTAGGGACGTCTTTAAATTGCTTGCTTACCGCCTTACTAATAAACGTTGTATAGCGCCTGTATAGTTACACAACGCTTTGTCTTCTTTTTTCAAAAGTCAAATTACTTTTGAAAGAAGAAGACAAAACATTGTGTAACTAAACAGGCGCTATACAACGTTTATTAGTAAGGCGGTTAGTATTTAAATTTTGCAAATTATGCGTAGGTACGCAGTCAGTTCCCATTAATTGAAATCTTATGATTTATCTTATGATTTTGCTTCTTTCTTTTTTTTCTGGTATTCAGCTGCATCCGGTTAGACTGGAAGCTGACCCCAATATAGTTGGGAAAAGGCTAGGCAGATTGATTGATTGATTTATCTTAGACACCGACCCTAGGTGCTAGTCTAAGGATGTTCTAATAAATCCTTCCTTGGTGCACCGATGCATACCTAGAAAATCTCATTATTCTATGCTTATTTATTTAGAGTGAATCATAGACAATTACCCAATTAGCACGATTGTGTGGAGAACTTACTCCTCTGTAGTCGCCGATCGTCGTTTATGCTCACTCATTCACCGGAAGACAGAGATCGATGATCGTGCCGATCATGGCCGATTGTGAAGAGCAGGCATTAGACTATGCGAGGTTTGTTAGTAAGTCTGACAGTCACAAAATATTTTTAAATCTTCCAAACGTAAAACAACAGAGTATCTATAACGTTTGAAACCGCTGTCGTCTCTCACTTACACCAGCCCACATAGGCTCGGAACAATGCTCTGTGCGGCGTGACCGCGAGGCGTGACTCTACGTACACGTACCTACACTCACGGCGTGTTTGCCGTGCTATATGCCATAATGACGTCACATAACCAATCCCGCTATTTTTGGACCGGCGACAAACATTCCGCTAAGCCAATAACCCGTATGCAGGTGCGAAATCCCTACCAAGTGTAAAATTAACCTCAAAGCTGCATTTTAAGCTTATAAAGCTAAATGCGAAAGCTATAATTTGTATAAAGTCGTGGGGTTTATGACAAAAGAAAGTCACGACATGGTTACTACATTAAGGTAAAGCATTAAATAGGCTCGCAGGACCTATAATTTTATAAGTTTCGCATAATACATAATATGAGGTAATTTGCGGTGGGCGGGTCGCAAATGTAGGAAAAAGTGCGTGATCTATTAATGTGAAACATCGTTTCCGTTCTGCTCCTGTAATTGCTACATATTTTGGCAATATTATCCTATGTTTCTACTATAACTTACTTTGCAAATACCTACAATTTGCTATAAAATATTTATATTACATGTATTCAAAACTATAATCGTCTATTAGTTAAAACAACATACATCACTTGCATTCATAAATAGCAGAACATCGTATTCTAAAGTCCATTCACCTCATAATAAATTCTATACCTAGTAATCCTAAGTATACTCCAACAAACAGAATTAAACCCCTTCAAGTACCCTTTAATTTAAAATACGGCAAAGCGGTTCAACTGGCCCCTCAAAGGGGCCCCTGATTAAAAATCCATCAAACGATTTCTTTGAAAACACGATTGATACGTCCGAAGCCCGTTTATCTCCGTAATTTACTATTCAATCGGTATTACAGTGCGACATGTATCTATAATTCCCACATTAGATTTCTGCTAGGGGTATTAATATGACAAGCTATAAAAGCAGTACGATACCATAAATACGCTACCCTTAAAAAACTATAAAATAAAACCCTAGATTTTTCCAAGCAGTTTGCGAGGTTTTATTTTTCATGAGAAGTTACGACAAGAACTTGCGGGGATGTTATTAAAATTCTATCATTCGTATTCTTTTTTTACATTAGCTTCAGTATAAAAAGGTTTGTAATCGCATTCGTAATAATAACTTGAACAATGCTGATGATTTTAATGGTAATTTTAAAAAAAGCAGCATTCGTGATTAACTTCCGGTTTGTGAACCGAAAATCAACTCAAATTAGCTGACAAATTGTCCAGCTGTGATTGGTTGAATGAATTACCAACAGCCAACCGCATCACTTAACTTGCGTTTAATTTTGACAGATAGATAATTTTCGATTCAGAAACTGCGTATTAATCTCATATTGCGTTCGTATTTGTGCATAGTTTTCTAAAACCACCAAGAACTCCATTAGCGCTCTATTCTCATTCATACTCCGGTGAGGTGGTGTTGCCCGGGGGCCAGCAGGCTCTCTGCCAACTCTGCCAGCGTTCCCAGGGAGCATGAATCACGAGTGCCGACTCGTGAGGGGCCTGCTAATGACTATACATCGAGCCTTTGTCTCCTCCGTATTGTACCGATAGAAATTATCAGTCTAGGACTGAGAATACGTGTCAAATGTCAGCGGTATAGAGATGAGAATACTTCGTCCTTGTAGAAAAGCACATTTCAAGCAGTCTTATGAAGCTGTTTTTTTAATGCCCATTTTTTAATCTGTTATAATATAAGTTATTAGTATAGGTATAAGAATCGTCTCCTCAAGCCTTTTATTTTGATACCCCACATGATCATTGTCGGTACTAAAAATGTTATTTTCAAGACATTATTTATTGACATAAAAAATCCAAAACCCTGACACCTCATATTATTACAATTATTAAAATTCATAGGATGCTTCGAGGGTATACCTAAAGAATCCCACATAACAAGATACATACATACTTTAACACATGAAAATCATAACCCCGTCTTTGCCGTCGCGCACCCGGGTATATATATAGTGGCGATGGATATGATTTTCCAAATCCGCTGTATTGTCCGAAAATATAGACAGAATTTTGCTAGAATGCAGGTTCTGCACAACAAGCAAACTGTACCTAAAGAAAATCGCCCACATTGCACGATACACCTCATACGTAGCTGACAAGTCACTCAACTCCCATTGTACTGCACAAAAGCCTTACTCGAACAAATATTTCGAAACACGAAACCGAACTTTACCATTTCGACTGAAAATAGTTTGTCATAGTTTTAATAGAACGCAATATTTTTCCTCAATATCGATTCGGATTCCGAAATTCCGAGTACCTAGCTAACGAAACAAAAATATTGAAGCGTGGCCTGCTGTTGGATTGGCACGCGTCGAATTAATATGGCAAAGCATTTTCTCGAAACCGGTGAACAGAGATGAAAACTGTAGCATAGTACCGCTTTGAAATTAGCAGGAAATATGCACAGATAGACGGGCAAACACGGTTTTGGCCCTTTGATATAGAATAAAGAGATGTTATTTTAGCGGTCGGCAATGATAATACAGGTAATGTTTGTATAATTATCTCAAACAGCGAAATGTACCTGAGCAAATTGTATAAATAGTGAATGAACAAGACTTTCATATATTTTTATTTATACCTACCAAGCTTTTCTCGTTTTCTTTCATAACCCTTGCTTAAAAGTACTAAATGTAAGCTTCTTCCAATGCTCGTCATTATTTCGCACTCTCCAAGTCCCCATTAAAAAATATCATGAATATTTTTTCCAGCCACTACAAATTCGAATTCATAATGTACAAAAGGTGTTCATAAAATCTTAATACTAATGGTGCCTACAGGATAAACATCAAACAATTAAGATAAACCCCATTTTAAATCTAAATGGTAATGATATTCATGGAACGGCCGCTTTTAAAAAACCTGGCCATAGACAAGAGGTTTAACAAACGGGTACCAAACAAGGAGATCGTTACCATAATTACTGATGCAACGATCATTGTCTAAAAAAGTTAAGTTTGGGACACAATGCCCAAGAGATTTTTTCTTTTTTATGGGAATAGAGATGCGATTAGAATAATGATCTAGTACTTAAGTATTAAAAATTAAATTAACAACAAATGAATTTAGATGAGTTTCAATAAAAAATATAGTGATGTTTATCATGCCCATAATTAATTGTTGAACACCAGCGTAAACTTTTATTTTTAAAAACATTAATTAAAAACAATTGAGTTCCATTTCAGCAAACAATACGAAATAAAACTTTAAAACGGCCGTCAAACGTGACACGCGTGATTGCCGCCCAATATTTACATAATTATCGCACATCATGACTGGCTAATAATAGTCCATAAATAAATTACCCTTAAAACATACAAGCAAGCAAGCAGGCAGGATGCGGCCTCATAATCCGTTTAACTATAGTTAAACTTTAAAAACAATCGTGACTAAGGTTCGTTAAGATTCTGATCTCGCGCGGCAACGATTGCTCATACCAAACAGCGCGGTTTACGTTAACCCGCCTGATAAACACTGGTTAATGTTAACGTTTAGTTTTATCTGTATTCCTGGCGAGTTTTGTTTATCGCTGTGCAAGGATTGGTCGCCGCATAAAGGCATTTTAAGGAAAGTTGTTGCGATTTCTAGAACTTCATTTGTTGCTGCAGTGGTTTATTGTGGTGCTTTTAGTAGTTATTTGTTGGTAGGAGTGTTTATCAGAGACTGTTAAAAAACTGCGCAGTGCATCACTCATTTATGAGTTACTAGCTGCGCCCCGCAGTTTCACCCGCGTAAGTCTCGATCTCGTGGGAATATCGGGATAAAAAGTATCCTATGTCCTATTCCTGGTGATGATCCACCCATGTGCCAAATTCCGTTCAGCTGATTTAGAAACCGTAACAAACAAACAAACTCACTTTCGCATTTATAACATTAATTTAGGATTTGAGAATGATAACTTATTCGATCTAAGAGTCAGTTGGTTGAAGACTCAACACTCTAGTCTCATTTCACCATTCATCGTTCAAACTTTGCTCAATGTACAGTGTGTGACAACCGCTACAACAATAATTTAAAAAAGTTATCAAAACACTCGAGATAAGGCAAGTTTTATGGCTTGTTATATTGACTAACTTCAGTGTTGTGTAATTCAATAAAGTGTTAATGTAATAAGCAATTTAAATCCATAATCTCGATCGAAAACAGTGAAATACTACGGACTTATTAGTGTTTGTGTGTGGGTACTTGACTAAACTTCGACACCGTGAACAAAGAAACTCATTAGTAACGAGTTATTACATTTTTTCGTCAAGTGCATGAGCTTTAGAGTACAGATCTATAATTTCAAACGTAATTTGTAAGCACGAGTGGACGAGTGGTGGCCGTTGGCACTTTATGTCACAAACAAGTTGTGTACGGCGCGACCCAAGTTCGGATCCTACTAACTGCAAAAATTTTAGTAATTTGTTAACATTTGCAAATTTACTATTTCTCCTCTATTGAACAAAATATTAAAACTCTGTTCAATAAAATGTCCTGTTCACCTGCTAATAAGTTCCATTCGGAATCTGACCTACACAAAGCTTTTGGAACAAGCAGTGATTCGAGCGGCGCGACTCGCAAACCCAAACGTAAACAACCGGATTCGGAATGGTCGGAAGCAATCAATGCATTGGCAATGGAGTTTAAGAATACCCTTAATGAATGGCGGCGAGATTTGGATAGTAGCATTATTAAGATATGTGATAACGTTACCTCAATAAAAGATGAACTATCGACAATTACACAGACCACAACGGAAATTAAAAATGACATTCAATCTTTGCGTTCCGAGCAAACTGTGATAAAGCAGAATGTTTCTAAACTAGAGACCAAATATCAAGATCTTACGCAAGAGATTGACCATCTAAAGGACTCGATTCGATTTGTCGGTGATGAACAGTCTGATATCTCAAAACAAGTTGGTCACTTTAGTAAACAAATTCAAGAGTACACTGAATCTAAACATATGATATCACAACTTGTCGCTAAAATCGACTCCCTGGAACAGAGCGCTCGTAACTGCAACATTGAAATTTGTAACATCCCCGAAAGGCGTAGTGAGGACCTGGTTGCACTTATGATCAATATTGGTTCCGCCATAAATTGCAATTTAAAGCAGAGCGACATAATATCAATACACCGGGTTCCACACGCCCACCGAGATACTGATAAACCCAAGAATATTATTGTAAAACTGACCTCACGCATATTACGGGATAATATTCTTAGCGCTCACCGTTTAAATAAGGGGCTCAATACCGAAAAACTGGGCTTAACGGGTACGTCATTCTCTATATTTTTGCACGAACATCTCACTTTAAAAAACAAAAGGTTATTTCGTGAGTGCCGAGATGCAGCAAAGGCGAATAATTACCGTTTCCTATGGGTTAAACACGGAACCATCCTCGCTCGTGAGAATGAGGGAGCAAAATCATTCGCAATTAGATCCCCAGAAGACATTGCTAAGATCAAGCCCGGCCAGTCAACCCCCATTCCCGAGATCGCAGAATAAGCGTATCCAAGTAAAATTCATTAGCCGTCTGTGTATTTGTTTTGTAGTTTTTAGCGATTTGAGGCTTGGAATGGTGACTTTGTGTTGTTTATATGCAATCAACAGATATCTAAATTATTCATTGCCTCTTGCTGTTAAGTTAATTTATAGGTTAAGGAAAAATGCGTATGTTAATGTTTATATAGATTCAGCCAAACATAATCAGCCGAGAGACCGAATTGTTAACTCTGTTGTCATAATTTCTACTCAACTGCTACTTTGTTATGGCTTCAAGTTTAGGTTAATATATTGTATGTTCTTAATGTATCTTCGTTTCTTGGATGTTAGCTATGCCATTAAATGGTATTATAGAATTTTATTCTGTCTGGATGTTAGCTATGCCATTAAATGGCATTATAGAATTTTATTCTGTCTAACTGCTTGGTATTGGAATTGTTTGTTAGTATCTAGATATTTCTTACAGAGTAGTTTGTGTGCATGTAACTCTGTCGTGCTGTACTCGATCAAGTTGAAATATTGTGCTCTTTTGTTGTTTATTGTTGATACATATGATGCTGGCTTGATATCTTGTTGTAAAATTAACCATTTCAATGGCGGATAATTTGATTATTTATTATCAAAATTGTCGTGGGATCCGCACTAAACTGCACATTTTATACATGAATATTCTCTCAAATTGCTACGATATTATAATACTCACAGAAACCTGGTTAACACCTGAAATATTTGATAGTGAGTTCATTGATTCTCGTTACGTGATACATAGGTGCGATCGAGACCGTATGGCCACGAATAAAAAAGACGGAGGTGGCGTCCTGGTGGCAGTTTTGAGAGGATTGCGCTCAGTAAGAATAGTTCCTCGGTTTGCTCTAGAGGCTGACCTGGAGCACGTCCTCCTCAGACTTCCCAGCTCGACAAGGGGGAAGAACCAAATTGTCGGGGCGGCCTACATACCACCTAAAACACCAGATTCCATTTATGTTAAATATTTTGATCTCCTACAACCTCTTCTTAGCGACACTAACGTAGAGCAGTCTTATCTCTTGGGTGATTACAACTTACCTGATGTTGACTGGATTCCCTATAATAATAATGGATCACTATCGGGGCTAGTGTGTAGTGGCAATTCTTCGACTTGCGGACATCTTAGTGTATTTATGTCTTTCCTTAATGCTCATCAGTACAACACTATCAAGAATCTGAGTGGAAAATTATTGGACCTGGCCATCAGTACCAATGAATGTTCCGTTTTCCCCCCCGCGGACTCTTTACTGCAAATCGACAATCACCACCCGCCATTCTGTTTATTAATACCATTTAAACCCCCCCAAACAAACATGATTCGTAAGTGCTTAAAGAAGTTTAACTATTATAAAGCTAATTACGAGAAGATAAATGAGGAATTAAGTGAAATTGATTGGAATGAGCGGATTGGGTTGGAAAACTCCGTAGATAGAGCAGTGAATAAATTTTATAATGTAATTTTTAGCATAATTAAATCTCACGTACCCATTGTCAATTCTAAATCCTCGAAATTTCCAATCTGGTTTTCACCGTCGCTAATACATATTTACAAAAATAAGGCAAAGGCCTGGGTTAAATGGAAGGTGTATCATAATATCTCTGATTATGAACAATTCTCACTATACAGATCAAGATTCCATATTGAATGCAATTCCTGCTACACAAAATACATGGAATCTGTTGAGGACGGCATTCGCAGTAATGTAAAATACTTCTGGACGTACATTGCTAATCGGAGGTCTACATCTGGCATACCTTCTGACATGAAATACAAAGACCAAAGCACCAATGACCCCGAAGAAATTTGTAATTTCTTTTCTAATTTCTTTCATTCAGTTTATGAACAATCTTCCAAGAGAGGTGCTTCATCGAGTGAAGATTCTGAGCGTGGTTCCCTCATTAGTAGTATAGACCTAAGCAGGGATGAAATATTGAGGGCACTCAATTCGTTAGACTCATCTAAGGGTCCAGGCCCTGACGGTCTTCCTGTCACGTTTCTCAAAGCTACCGCTAAAAATATTTCCACTCCTATACATATTTTGTTCAATAAATCATTGGCACAAGGAATTTTCCCCGAGATATGGAAGAGTGCGAACATAACACCAATCTATAAATCGGGCTCTAAGCAGGATGTTGAGAACTATCGTCCTATATCCATTATGTCAGCCCTGCCGAAGCTTTTTGAGAGGTTAGTCCACGATAAAGTATATCCTGTTCTTCATCACGGTATAATTCTACAACAACACGGGTTCGTAAAGAAAAGATCAACTACCACAAACTTGGTGACATTTGTGGATTATTTGTTTAACAATATGGATTCTCGTGTACAAGTTGATGCCATTTACACTGACTTTCGAAAAGCATTCGACAAGGTTGATCATGATTTGCTACTGAATAAAATTTCATTTAACGGTATACGTGGTGATTTGCTCCGATGGTTCTCCTCATATGTCTCGAACAGAACTCAAAGGGTCGTAGTTAACGGTTTCAGATCTGCTACAGCTATTAGTGTAACTTCCGGTGTACCTCAGGGTTCGATTTTGGGACCTCTTCTATTTATCCTATTTATAAACGACATTGACACTTGTTTTCAGAATTCCAAAGTCCTGCTCTATGCTGACGATCTCAAAATTTATAGGCCCATCAAAAATTTGCAAGACAGTAGATTATTACAGGAAGATCTGGATCGTTTCAGTGAATATTGCAGGAACAATAAATTGCAACTGAGTCTGTCCAAATGCTGCTGTATCAGTTTCACGAAGAATAAGAACGTTCTCAAGCACCCTTATTCTTTGGATAATGCTACATTATCTAGGGTGTCCCTTATTCGTGATCTTGGTATTCTCCTCGATGATAAACTTCACCTTGATGCCCACATTAACAAAGTTGTAAATAGTGCGTATCGGATGTATGGTTTTGTGATGAGATCTGCGAAGGAGTTTGTGCGCCCCTCTACCTATTTATATCTGTATAAGTCTCTGATCAGATCGCAACTTGAGTACGCAGTGCCAGTGTGGAATCCCTTTTACAATAAGTATTCAGAAACTATTGAAGGGGTTCAAGGAAGATTTCTAAAAGCCATGCATTACCGTTGCTTCCACACAGTTTTATCTTATGATGATTTACTTAAGAAGTATAACTTACTTGGTCTAAAATCAAGACGCACTCTCCTAGAGACGGTATTTTTGTTTGATTTGTGTAGCAATGTATATGACTGTATAGATATCCGTAATAAAATAAGTTACATAGTTCCTAGAACAACAGTATGCCGCGGGGTGCGCGCACGGCCACTGTTTGCTGTTACCTCATGTCGCAGTAACGCGGGCATGCGAGCACCTCTGCGTCGACTAACTAATAATTACAACAAGCAATTCCAACATATCGATATGTTTGCTCTTTCTGCTGGTAAATTCAAAAATACTGTTTTCAAAACACTTAGTCAACAAAATTCTAATTAATATTTGCATGCTTTGATGATTTTGTATTTATTTGCTTCTCTTTTGTTTTAATCACAAAAAATGTTTTCAAGTTAAATTATTGTTGTAAGTATAAAAGTTTTAGTTTAAATAGCATAGTTTGTAAAGATTATTTCTATTTGTATTCCGTGGAAAATGTTGTTGGTTACACATTTGGCCGTATTTTTTTGTATTTCTTTCTACACAATGTAATGTGTCACTGTTTGTTTTCCCCTAATAAATAAATAAATAAATAAAAAAGACTCAACACTCTAGTCTCATTTTTAGATAATATGCTTTTTCTTATCCTTACAAACCTACATCATACTAAACTTCTTTGTACGATGGCTCCTTTTTTTTGCACTGCTTTAAGATTTTTTTTTAAATGAAATTCTTCGTTGTTGGAGGAAGAGAGCAGTGGTGGGTGGCCCAGGGGTAACGGTCGCGACTTACGAGTTCGAGGTCGTAGGTTCGAACCCTGACAACGGCGGCAACAAGCGGCGACAAGCGGTTTACTTTGTGTAAATGATTTCATCACCACTGCTCTCAAAACGGTGAAGGAAAACATCGTGAGAAATGTCCTAACTAAAAATTCGAAGAATATGTCACACCCGCGTGGTGGATTACGATCCCTCTCGCAGAGAAGAGAGGAAGCCTATATCCCAGCGGTGGGAACTACTAATACTTACTAACTAATACTTCATTAGAATCGACAATTCGTCAGCAAAATTGAATGTTGAAAGTCGTTTATAAATGTAGGTAAGAAGGGTCTGTTGTCTACAGCATTAATTACGTTCTCGGGAAAAATGGTACCCGATCCGCACTGATTCGCATATCAGCAATTATGAACTACAAAGATAACTTAAGTACGTCGTTAGTACATACCTCCACAATATCAAGTGCTCTTATTGTTAGCCAAACAAATCAGAGAACAAGTACAGGTACAAGTAGGTACAGGTAGTTAAACGACTTTTGTTTACGTGCAAAGCCCGCTTCCGTTTGAGGCAAAGTCTGTATGCCGTAAAAAAAACGTATAAAATCTAGCAAATAAAATTGCGTTTTTACGTGTAGTTTTTACAACTCTCAACGCTTTTAGCTTAGGCATTTCTGTAGTAGTGCTGTATATTTGTCAGTTTATAGGCACGCTGCCTGTAGAGGCAAATATCAACAATATGATAAACTAGAAGTTTTCCACGATTTCGTTTGCATAAAACCCCAGTTAGACCCACTCATGGATACAATTTCCAAAAAGCCTGTCATACTCTAATAAACATCCTGTAAGTAACATATCTTCCCACTGATA
Organism: Lithophane semibrunnea; assembly: GCA_947363905.1. Classification (NCBI taxonomy): domain Eukaryota; kingdom Metazoa; phylum Arthropoda; class Insecta; order Lepidoptera; family Noctuidae; genus Lithophane; species Lithophane semibrunnea. The sequence goes on along the minus strand of OX376200.1, from coordinate 4,206,911 downwards.
TATTTGTAGCTCTAAAGGTACTTTGCGTTATCTTTTATCTTCTATCCTTTATCCTAAGATTCCTAAGTCTCGTCTATAAATCGACTTCCCTATTTCCTCGACAGTCCTACAACACACTGAGCGCACTGTACTTGCCTGCACATACGACCAGACATTCCAGTGTCGAAGGGCATACATAAACATGTACTAGTGATGAGTCAATCAGGTAATACGGAATAAACCGCAATGGCGACGGATAAAGGCCTTTTCATAGCACAATACTAATGAGGTCACTGCATGGCTCAAAATTTTAAACATTATGAATTAAGAGTTCTCGGAAAAAGTGACAAAGTCATTAGCAAGACGATTTGCTATCTATGTCCGTACTGAGAACTCAGTTGTTTGACTTACTAGGATGTGAGAACTTATTCAACGTATAATACCAACCCAATTTAACCAGAATTCATATTAATATTATAAATTCGAAAGTAACTCTGTCTGTCTATCTGTCTGTCTGTCTGTATGTTACCTTTTCACGCCTAAAACTCTGAACGGATTTCGATAAAATTTGGCAAGAATATAGATGACATCCCGGGGAAGGATAGGCTACTTTTTATCGACAGCACGCGGGCGAAGCCGCGCGCGGAAGCTAGTTCAAAATATAATACCAACCCTGGCGATCTGCTATACAGGTATTCCTAGTGCAGACACCAGTCTCTCACAAACTAGTGCCACATAGTTTTTTAAGCATGTCTAAATTATAAGATCCCATTGTTTGTGAAGAGAAAATAAATTAATTGAATTTGAATTTATCCAGAATCTGACATCATTATTATATAGCCCAAAAACTCTCGTTTTGTAACCGGAGCTGTTGTGTTCCCGTTTGAAGGGCCAATGACATCCCATGAGACACATTAAGTTTGTCCCAAAAACAAATGTAATAAAAACCCTTGGTTTTGTGAATGTCCAGAAGCAGAAACAAAACCATTTAATCAGGGGGCCAAGTCTACTAATTTACAAACGTGTCAGTGGTCTCACAATGATCAGTTTTTGACAGATATGCCATACAAATTCTGTCAAAAACTCATCATTGCGAGCCCACTGACACGTCTGTAAATTAGTAGACTTGGCCTCCTGGGCTGTCACACTCACAACCTACCGCATAAAAAATAAGCTTCACTAATACAATGAACAACCGTAAACATGTCTTGTACGTGAATGTAGGGAAGGAGGTATTCTTAACCAAGGCAACCCATTCCTCATAGCATAAGAAATTCATTATATTCCTGGAGAATAGTAAAGCAACTCTAACCAGATTTTATTCGAGACGTATCACACTTGAACGCCGTAGATTCGCGGAGCAACGTGCCAAGCTTAGGCAAGTGGCAAACTTTGCAATTTGAGCCGGGGCTACTGACATGGTTCGATGTATAGGACGTTAGTTAAGATTGAGAGAAGTCAAACTTGTACACACGGCTACACATCAAGCTATACATTTCCAGTTTATGCTGATCTCGCATTGTATAGGATTTCCGTACAACACAAGGTCAACTTATACTGGAAATGTATAGCTTGATGTGTAGCCGTGTGTACTAGTGATAACGTACGTGATAGATGGCAAATATAAACTAGATCATACTGAGATCACCAATTCGTTTGTTGAAAGAGGTAATAATTAGCAGCATTCGTCACTTATCTTCTTTGGTCTTGGGTTTTCAAGGCCAAAGGCTTTGCTTTCATCAAACAGCTTTGCTAATTTTCTTTCCTTTCGAGTGGAAAGGAAATAAAATTTGTCTTACCAACATTTAGGATCCCGTGTCAATGGACGTCGGGTCGTCATAAACATGATTCTAAAAGTCATTTCATTTTAATCTGTTTTCAAATCATAAATCAAGTGATTTGATTCGTCTGTTGCTAGGTTTCCAACTCAGAAGTTTGAACAGGCTTTCACAAATTGGTGCCAGTCATAAATTGACCTGTCTACATTTACAATACTTTTTGTCTACACTCTCGGCCTTTCGGAAAGTTGCTTTTAAACTACGAATCGGAACATAACCGCAACCAAAATGGCCAGGCGTGCCACCAGCCTAAAACACGATGCTACATAAATAATGGCAGTTTGCAAACACTTGCTTACAAACTCCATATCGCATCCATCATAGTTGACTCTCGACGACTTTCTTGGAGTTAAAAATTGACATAGAGCCGATACACTCCATTTTTTTTTTTTTTAATGTCTACGGTATTGAAATAAGTTTGGACTGATTTATTGGTCAAATCCATGGAATTAGTATGTACGATATAGTACAACATCAATGCCAGTTAGGTGAGTATTTGGATTATTAATTTGATGGATTTCATGTAGGTACACATACGAAGGTATAATGAAGTCTGTAGTTGTATAATCTGTGGTGTATCCAACAGGGATCCATCCATTTCAATATTCCTTAATTTAGCAGGTGTTGCAAACATTATGGAGAATGTTTTGTTTATCAAGGAAAGTAAATGCTAAAATATTTTCGCTACACTTTCTTTTATGTAAAATATTACATTGAGTCTTACAAAATAGTATTTACTGAAGTATTATTAACTCTCAAAACATTAGTTTATACGTAATTAATTCAAGCTTATTAAAGTGTAATTTTCGTTAGAGTAAGCGGTAATTATTCGTACATTGACGTTGTAAGCCAACCTGCACTAGATTACGCCACTTTAAATTTTTCAAATAATTTTAATTCACATGGCAACACACGGATATTTTAAAAACTGAAGAGGCTTCATGAAAGTCCTAGGAAATAGTTATTGAGAGCATTGCTGGCTGAATTTTGTAGCCTGTGGCATTTTATACTGAAGAGCTTGTCGTTTTAAACTCGTAGATGTACTATTATAAGATACTAGGACATAAAAAATTAGGAGCTGTACAACCGGGACAAACTTAATTTATTAGTGCTTCTTTGCTCTAAATAATTACAGACTTGTTAATCAAAGAAAGAAAGAAAGAAAATTGCGTTTATTGACATTGTGAAAGAAAAATACAACTATAAAAACAGAAAACAATTATTATAATGCCAAAAGAGCCTCAGCTCAGCATAATTTCAGATGGCAACACACGGTATGCAAAGTATTTACCTACTGATGTAAGAAATCAAAGTGACAGAAAACTTACAACAGCAAGAAAAACATTTATCTAGATGGCCTAACTCGAGAGGATGGATAGTAATTCCCATATAGCTGCCATTTTCTATCAACGAGCGGCAACATAATGTCAAAATTGTAATGTTATGAACTTGATCGGCAATGTGTGCCAATGCCATTATTTAAATATGGTAGGTAGTGCCGTATGTGTTTCCATGGACACTTGCCAATACGAATACGAGTACCACTAGGCGTCATCTATACGAGGCTGCATGATAAAAGACAGAATTTAAAATTAAAAATACGACCTTCTTTAATCTTTTTACTGTAATTGGCCTAGAAAAAGTGTCAATATTCTTCACTTCATGGTCTGGCTCTACCTTAAACCTGGGGCATACTTAATAAAACTGACAGGTGACAGGTGCCAGGCGACAATCTGACAATTTGTCAAGTTTATTTCCTAAAATGTTCAGAGGGCCTAGACAAAGTGACATTCTATCAGCGATAACGGTGATGGTAAAGGCTTAAATGTATAGGACTGACATAAGCCATCGAAAAGCTTATGTCAATCCTCTTGAAAGTCCTTGTAGAAATACGAATCGCTTTGGAAGCGATTGTCACTTGTCTAGGCCCTTAGGTATAGCACCTGTCGTAAAAACGTGTAATTTTTTATTTTTTTTTAATATATTTCGCATTTTAAGTTATATCAAATACGGCCGTACTGCTTATTTCTATTTGCACATACCTTGTTATCTTTCTGCCATGAACAAACGCCTTTCTTGTCGGATATCCTACACTTGAGCAGAGCATCTTCACCAGGATTCACTTCAGTATAAGTTGGCATCTCTATAAACCTTTGCACGGCATCTGAAATAGAAACAATTATGGTGAATATTTTTGGTTTGTTTACCTTGCATATATTACTTCAGTGTAGGAAAGAGATGAAGCTCTATAGGACGTATAGCTCCATCTCTTTCCCCCACGAAGTAAGATTAAAATCTGTAAGCGGTGGTGGTACGGGCCTGATCAAGTGATAGGAAGGATTACTGCTGAGCATGTGGTCTTGGGTTCGATCCCCAGGTCAGGCAAATTATTGTTGGGTTTTTCCATTAGAAATTCTCAGTTGCCGCACGGAGTCTAGATTTGTGTCCAGTTATAGCAATAGGCTGCCCCATGGGACTTAAACATAACAAGCAAACTGTAGGTCTGGGTACTTCACATCTCTAACTATCCCTTTGACATTGAGGCGTTTTGTTATGAATATTATCTTGGTCTTTACGAAAGGTAGTTGGGCAGAGAACTGCAGAGGTTGATTGATTGATTGATTGACAGAAGTCGCTGTGTTGCGCACAAACGGCTGAACTCAAAACTGTAGGTACGTCTGTATGCTAACTTTTTCATGCAGTTTTTAACTTTTTCATCCTGTTTTTTTTTTAGTTGGTTCGGATTCGCATTGCAGGTTCTCTCGGCTACGTCATCCGTTAGGGTGAACTTTAAGTGCGTATTTCGCGATTATATTCCATCACATAGCTATAATAAAGTCATAAGTCATAATAGGTACAATAACAATGGTATAAACTTATAAAGATAATAAATAGTGCGCTATATTATGCTAGAGGGCGTACAAATGTTTGTAATTTAGTAATCAAGCCAGCCAGTCTCAAAAAATGAATTAAATGAGCTTGATAATCAGATCTTGAATGTATAGCGATAAAGTCTTTTTGTATGGGTTTCGGAAGAGGTAGCCAAGTGATTATGGGTGGTAAGAAGGCCAGTAACAACATGCGCAGTTGTGTAAAAAAAAGTATTTTCATGAACTCTGAAACGATAACTTTTGATTAGGAATACCATGTCAAAACTTTTGTTAAATGATTATTGGTGGTTGGCATTTTGATCAAGCTAACATGGAAATTGAGAACAAAGATACTGATCAGAAACTTTTGTAAGGCTTCGCAGAGCCGCGGGTACCCAAACTTGGTTATTTTGATTTCGTGGAAATTATTTTCTTCGACATGAATATTTCATAATTGGTAGAAGAAAAAATAAATCAGCCAGTTTGAAATGTAGTAAGAGTAGCAACATATTTTGATCTAAATTGCAAGATAAAGCAACAACGGAATCCCACAGGAGCCTTCATAGTAGCAGTTTGTAGTAGCCGACCTATATCCGGGCATTTTCGAGCAACAGCCAGTGTAAAGAGGCGGTGGGATACTCAATCAAACGTCAGTCAACTAACTGAACGGATGACAGAGAAGGCAACGTACACGTAAACACTATAGGTAGTATTAGGAACGGTACAGTCGACCTTATGACAACCTTACCGTAGTTCTAGAAGCTTTGGGCGTAGCACGAACGCGCGTAAAGTAAGATTTTAAAATGAAACATAATATTTACTTAGTAAGTAGTTAGTAGTGTAGAGCAGTAGTGGCCCAGTGTAGAGCAGTAGCGGCCCAGTGTAGAGCAGTGGTGGCCCAGTATAGAACGGTGGTGGCCCAGTATAGAACGGTGGTAGCCCAGTATAGAATGGTGGTTGCCCAGTGCAGAACGGTGGTGGCCAAGTACAGAACGGTGGTGGCCAAGTACAGAACGGTGGTGGCCCAGTATAGAACATTGGTGGTACAGTATACAACGGTGGTGGCCCAGCATAAAACAGTGGTGGTTCAGTGTAGAGCAGTGGTAGCCCAGTATAGAACGGTAGTGGCCCAGTATAGAACGGTGGTGGCCCAGTATAGGATGGTGGTGGCCCAGTATAGAACGGTGGTGGCCCAGTACAGAACAGTGGTGGCCCAGTACAGAACAGTGGTGGCTCAGTGTAGAGCAGTGGTAGCCCAGTAGTGACGGCCCTGACTTACATTTCAAGTGATTGTTGTTTGTTTTTTCAAATTGTAATTTGATATATGCACCTGCCAAATTAGTTTACGAGAATAAAAAACAGACTTACTATTTGCGATTCAAAAATCTTTCGAATTTACATCACGCTTGCTACGGCCTGTTTCCATTATACGATGCAAATGGCGACGTCGAAAATATGACGAATGCATCAATTGGTAAGTTACGAGTTTAATTAACGTAATAAAAAGTCCAAAAGTGACCAAAGTGTCGCTCGTCCCCCCTCGACATTTTAAGATATTATCAAAAATGTATGGTTCTCCTCTCCATTTTTTTCTTAAACATTTTAATTAATATAAATTAAAAAGGTATATACAAAAGGGACGTTTTGGTGTAAAGCTTCCTCGATGATTGTGTCATTTCTTTAATTAATTAGGTTCGTTATTATTCGGTTGCAGAAGATATTCATCTAATGTATTGAATGGCACAAAAGGTACTCGCGTAAGTACCTAATGAATGCGCCTACGTCTTTTGCTTTGAAAATAAGTAAAAGAGGAGAATTGGGCGTACTTAGCTAACATTAAAGTCTCTAAGTTGGCTTTAAGAGGTAGGCTTTAATACATGTTAAAGTATTCAACGAAGACTTAGATTACTTATGAGCCTATGTAGGTACTTATACCTACAGTATACACCTTGTCTAAATAGTGAATGTTTCAGGTGCATATAGAAATTTTTTTGACTTTGACTCGTAATATCCTGAAAATGGTCCTTCAATACGGACTAATCTAACCTAACCTAACTCCATTCTGTAGGTAGGCTAAGGAAAAATAAGAAGTCTCCTTTATGATTGCCAGGGAGATGCACGGCAAACATACAGGTCAATGAAGAAAACGGTTTAGCCAAACATAAAACAGAATGTTTTTGAGGAAGAACGAACTTTGCGCCCCAGTTTGTTAAAGATTTCGAATCCTGCATTTAAATTTTGATTTTCGCATTTTGAATTCCAATTTCAAATCGTTATTTTTGCCTTATTCGATTATTGAATTTGAATTTTAGAACATGCTTTAATTTTAAATTCAATCGTATTTTAGGCATAGTTATTTGGACTTGGAAAGTAAATCATGATAATAATGGCTAAGTGCGCATTCGTAAGTCAGCATTTGCGGTGTTCCGACGTCCTCGTAGATAAGCCAACTAATGATGTCAACCTGTCACTAATTATGCACATATTGTGATCTAAAGCCTACACGCTTCTGCTTAGTAGGGCGAAGCTGTAGATTCCACACAAACACAATCGATAACGTTGATTTGCACTGAGTAGGCAATACTTGATGTTCTAGATACTGCAAGACGTGAAAAACTATGAAACGCTACGGACAAACAAATATCTTAAAACGAAGAACGAACAACTAAGTTAAATAAATGGCTAATTAAACTACCCTCACTTTCATAAAGTTACTATTCAATATCCAAAGGCTCAATCTGATGATAACGCCTCTCCCACACCGGCGCGTTTTTATCGCACGATAATAACGCAAGCGTTTATGCTATAATGCGTCCCGATTCCTTGCACACAGCTTTATTGCACGCAGCGTTATTTACGTGCGATATTTCTTGCGTTTCGCGTTTTTATCGCGCGATAATAACGCAGGTGTGTGTTAGATCGCATGCATCCTAATATAAAATGTTCTAAGAACACTTATCGGAATATCGCAGGACGGAGAAACGCGCGTCCTACTCCTATTGCGGAGTTATTATCGCAGTAGACTAACTTCGTGGCCGTCCTAAAACAAAAATGTACTGAAAACAGATATCGCAATAACGCAGCGTTATTATCGCGCGATAAAAAAGCGCCTCTGGGGGAGAGGCTTAAAGGTCAAATTAAAGTCGCCTCTCTTTCATAAATGTAGTAGTAATACTATCCAATATCCAAAGGCTGAATCTGATAATAAATAAAGGTACAGTGCACGCCAATCTTTGTTTTCCACTTTCATAAATACTTCCATCGTACGTGCTTTGACAAATACTTCCATCGTAAAAATAAGCAAGAAATAAGGGCAAACGGGCAACATCGGTCTGGCGATAGAGGTGCTACATTAGACCCTCTCTCGTTGCACTATTGACATGAATCCACTCCTGGCGCGAGCATAATTAGCTCAGTTGGAGAGCTTAGCTGGAGTACTAGTTGTCTACGAACAATATCGGCAGTAATCGACGATAAAAAAAGATCCAAATGGTACTAAGGCTTGAATTCCTCCTACGCTGATGTCGGTCAAGTACGTATTACATTGTGTTATATACAACGTGTAACGTTAAATGCGCAAAACCTCAGACACCCCAACTGATTTTTAATTCAATTGACCTATTCCAAGAGAAAAAAACATTAAAAAAATGTTAAGGTTTTATGTGCTGTTTTAGTTTTGGAAGATTCGTATTTGCATTGAAATAAAAGCTATTATTATCCCGGGTATGAGAAAATTTAAAATGGTCGACAACAACTTGTGTTTGTTTACCTATTTTGTGCGGGTTTGCGCATGTGATGGCTTGACCTATTAATATATAGACACGGCAACGTATTTAATGAAGATTTTTTGAAAAATGTAACCTATATTAAAAAGTGGTTCCATTGATTCTGCTCGTTATTCTGATCAAACTATTTTCAGGTTTTGCGCATTTAGCGTTACCTGCACATTGTATAACACCATACTGCGCGGCGCGTACTACGTTGCTACGTGTACGCGACAGACGGCGACGTCAGCGTAGGAGGAATTCAAGCCTAACATAGAAGACACATTGAAAAACAACCCTAAAATCACCAACTGATTCACTTTAACCGCCCTTTATTTCAAAGTGGCTAATGAACGTCCCATATCGTAAGTTGAAAGCTTATTCGCCGCATAAAAGGGTGGGCTCGAATCGTCAGGACCCCACGGCGCCATTACAGCAGTTTATGAAGATTACAAATATTTCACACAAAGCGCCAACCGCGGCCACTAGCGTATCAAACCTTATTGTGTCTTGAATGGAGTTCACAAAGTACTTTTTGTTGTTCATTTTTAGTACTGTACAGTTATTTTGTTGTAAAAGGTTTAGCGGAGTTCTGAGAGAGGTAGTGGGATTATAGAAGTTGTTACGGGTTTGGAAACGGTTTAGAAACGACGTCGTTTTAACCGTTTTGAGGTGTCAGGAAGATAAAAAGCGTCTTCCGTAGCTATACGAGTAGGTAGGGTGCAATTTTCAACATTCTGTCTATCCTCTAAAGCCTGTTTACCAGCTCAATTAAAGATGTAATTTTCCCTTTACTTTAACTTTTAAATATTCCAAAATGAAGAATCCTAACTATCCTAACTAATCCATACTAATATTTTAAATTCGAAAGTTGTAACTCTGTCTGTATGTCTGTATGTTACCTTTTCACGCATAAACCACTGAACGGATTTCGATAAAATTTGGCAAGGAGATAGATGGTATCCCATCAAGGACAAAGGCTACTTTTTATCGACATACCACGCGGGCGAAGCCGCGGGCGGAAGCTAGTATTATAATAAAAAAGTGAGTTTGTTTGTTTGTAACGCTTTCACGCAAAAACGGCTGAACGGATCTGGATGAAATTTGGCACATGGGTAGACCATGACCTGGAATAGGACTTAAGATACTTTTCATCCCGTCATGTAAATCTAGTAATTATATAAACTAATCTCATTATTCTAAAACTACACGTAAGTTGGAAACTTTTCATTTTATAAAATAGTGCCAGCTCCTGACATCAAATGGAAAATGACGAGGGACCTTCGAAACGAAAGTGGTATTAATAAAACGGGTATTAGAAATGAACACGAAAAGAATACCAAAGAAAGCTCCACCTGACATGAAAGTACAAAAGCATTCGACCCCTATTTAATAAAAATAAAGAATTTTATGCCCCAGTCGAATAGCCACATTGTTATTCATAGCATCGGTATCGTAATCCATAAGAATAATCTAGAAATTTTCCTTTCGAATCGAGTATTGCACGAGTTTAACGGTTGCTCATTACGGGTGAGTCGGAAGGCGTGAAGATGGTCTGATAACGAGCGCAGTCACACACACGTGACTCTAGAGCAGATTCGAGCAGTTCTGAGCATTTTCAGCGCTCAAGTATTTGCTGCAGACGTTATTTAGTTTCGATATTTCATGTCTGAAAAGACAGACTCACTCAAAGGGCTTGTCTAACATACTTTCATTTAAATAAACAATAAGCTGGCCTATTTTTTTATATCAGCATTGCCATTCAACGTGGCAATGCTGCCAGCATTTTGGGCACCTTTCCCATTGACAGCGATGCGGACGAATTCTTTGATGCCCAATGAGCCCCTCCCTTTATTTTTTCTTTTTAATTTTGTTATATAATTGTACATACATAACGTGTTTGTATTGTTAATTTTATTTAGGATTTAATTAGTTAAATAATAGTTAGTTGTATAATAATTATATTGTTTATAAGCAGAGGACTTGTTTTTCACAGTAACCACATAAAAAAACCATGGGAAATCGGTATTGCCACGAAAGTTTGCGGACCTCACATGACCATCACTTCGAGTATATTGATCCTGAATGGCTTCAAGAAAAGGATGGTACGGCTGTGCCTTTGTTTGTTTGTTTATGCTCGACTTGGCGTGGACACTGCCGTGCCCCCAGATATTAAGTCCCAGCTGGCTCAACCGAAGGGTGACCCCAACACATTCGGGAAAGGCACCGAAGTAAAATACTCTGCTTATCCCACCTACTTACAAAGCCATTAAACTTGAAATCTTTTAAAATATTACTCGTAAACAGAAACTATGAAAGTTGCAAAAGCAAAGCTGTGTAGATTGTTGGAGTTCGGATTCTCCACAGTTGTACCTGCGTTGAATTAAATATTAGTGGAGATTGTGTTTGTGTACCTACTAAAATACTAATATTCATCTGTAACTAGATAGAATGGGGGCTGAATCAAACGTGGTTTGGGAAAAGGCTAGCAGGATTGATTGCGCACATTGATTGTGTAGCTGTGTCAGCGGCGGGATTAAGCGTTCTTTTTAAAAAAAAAAAGCGTTAAATCTGACGGGTGTTCGGATATCAAGTGGACGGGATATTTTCATGTATTGATCCAATCCTCGACTGTGGTCACAATCTGACAAAGGTTTATTACAGGTACAATTTTAAAATAGATTTTTATATACGGATTGATGACTCGACTTGATTCCGTACAACTGTAAATAATTCTTACACTTTATTATTATATTTGTAGTATATTTTTAAATATTATTTATTAATTTTATTAGCTCGTTGCTAAGTAATAACAGCCGCACGGGTCGATCCATCATGTTAAACTACACTTGCCGGGGTTGTTCTGTAGATGGGTGACCATGGTTACATACCAAGACCGCTCCGTGCCTCGGAAAGCCCGTTAAACTGTTGGTCCCGGCTGTCATTCGTGGTTCTTTGACAGTCGTTACGGGACGTCAGAAGCCGAAAAGTCTGACAACCAGTCTTAACAAGGGGTATCGTATTGCCCAATTACTGGGTTGTGTAGGTCAGATAGGCACTCGCTCCATGTAAAATACTGGTATTCAGCTGCATCCTGTTAGACTGGAAGCCAACCCCAACATAGTTGGGCCTAGCCTTTTCCCAACTATGTTGGGGTATCGGCTAGCGGTTGTCAGATTGATTTTTTTATTTTTTAAATTGACAAAACACAGTTCATACAACGAATATTGGCTAAAGCAAAACAATACCTTTTCTAATAAACTTTGTTCTCCCACAAAGCTTTTCACACGTAGAGGGAATTTTCGCAATAAGAACTCTCAATGGTATCAATCAAATTCAACTTTTCCAATGATTGGGCCAAAAAGTTATATTAGTCTGCAAACATGGGACAAATCGTATCAACAAAAATAAATAGAAAATCATACTAATTTGTACAAAAAAGACATTTATTTTTACTCAATATCGCATTATTAGGAAACAAATTCAAAGGTTCAAGGGTTCCTGTAGCGTACATATAAGAATTAAAAGTTTTCTTAAGAAATAAGAAAAACTTTGCATTTTCTAAGTACCTCACAAACTCGACAATCTGCTCCGTAATTTAGTATAAGGTTTTTTTTTTATTCTTTGTGAACAACGATTTTTCCCTAAAGGTATTGATATCAGAATTTTTTACAACTGTACTAACTTCAGAACTTCTAAAATTTCCGTGCCTGTAGTTCTCGCAAGGAAATAAGCTACCCTCCAACTAAAAAGGCAACCAAGGGACTATTTCAGCATATCCTTTAACCAAACGTGATGATTGCGGTAATCGACATGAATAAGAAGTGTATGGAGACTTCCATGTTCCAAAGTGCACGATTTAAAAAAAAAACAGTCGAGAGGTGTCGTGGGATAACCGGTTGAAACGAAAGTCCTTTCGCTTTTGCACAGTTTTAACAATGACGACACTTTTGCTACGTAACAATAGTGTCGTCACTGTCAAAATTGTCGTTACTGTCAAAATTGTCGTTACTGTCAAAAGTGTCGTCACTGTCAAAAGTGTCGTCACTGTCATGTGTCGTCACTGTCAACAGTGTCGTCACTGTCAAGTGTCGTCACTGTCAAAAGTGTCGTCACTGTCAAGTGTAGTCCCTGTCAAAAGTGTCTTCACTGTCAAAAGTGTCGTCACTGTCAAGTGTAGTCCCTGTCAAAAGTGTCTTCACTGTCAAAAGTGACGTCACTGTCAAGTTTCGTGACTGTCAAAAGTGTCGTCACTGTCAAAAGTGTCAAAATGTTACACTTTTTTTCGGTCTAGCCTCTTTCACCAAATGTGCAGAATGTAAAGGTGGGTTTAGACTAAACAAACATAAAACCAGAAAAAAAACAAGAGCATTCTTTTCTTGATATTTTTGTCATTTTTATATGTATAGACCAACGAAAGAATCGTCTATCACTGTTTACACAAAAAAGAATTTGGTATAGTGCGGATAGAACGTGCATTCGTTCGTTCAGTCTAAAACGACCTTTCCCTGCAGTAACTTCGTGCCAATTATACCGATAGATGAAATTAGACACTAGTTTCTACCTTAGGGATTATATGGATAGTCAGCTTTCACCTGCATTACTAACAGAATCATACCGCTGCCATAGTGCCGGTGCCAAGTATGGTAATTACGCCATTGTTTCTCCGAAACGCTGTGCTGAACGTGATACTGATGATAAATAGATTTGTACATAAAACCGTCACTCTTGCTATCGTTCTGGGGAAGCTAAGCACTAGTAATGATATATGGTTTAAAGTCACATGGGTCTGTTGTTTTAAACCAGTATTACCAAGGGGTATCGAGTTACCCATGCAGTAACTGGGTTGTGGAGGTTAGACCGGCACTCGCTCCATGTAAAATACTGAAGGCGAAATTTCGAGTTATTCCATTCTAATACCAAAAACGAATACCACTGGCATTTGTTTCAATTCCTATTTATTTTCTATTCCGAACGGATACCATTGTTTAAACTAATACCAAAACAAGTTCGACGATATAAGGTACAGTCAGTAAAAATGCATTGTACGTAATTTAATTTTTTGAAAATGTGAACGATCATTCTACTTATGAGTTGGGAAACTTTACAAACAAAATATTAACTGACAAAAATTCTCGCTATAACATAAAATATACATATATGTTAAAACGAGAAGTTTTTTTCCTTTGACACGGTAATATTGTAGCTTCGCAGTAGTGAAATAATTCTGTTTACCCCTTACATAAAAACGAATATACCTCTATATAATATAATAATATATTACAGTACAGATATGAATGACGCTGAAGGAAAATACCCTAAGTGAATAAGTCTGGTTATCAATGTTCGTTGCTCCTTTGTACGGGAAGCCTGTGCCTGTGATTTGCTAAAGGGTCAGTTACAGGCCTCCACAATAAATAACCTCTACGCTTTAGGTCCTACATTTCTCTACTGCTGGACAAAGGCTGGTTTCTATTAGCCTTAGTGATCGCGGGAGGGGCGACAGGGGTTAGTGACCGCTAAGCCAGGATTATCTTAATTGTTAAGTATTCTAAGTTGACGTGTATAATCACAATCAAGCTTAATTACTTAGCCACTTCTTTAAGGTGACGTCATAGTTAAGAAATGCTAATCGTCTTCAATGACTGGTAATAACTTTAGGACAGATTGATGTCGATCGTCTGTGATCGGTTTTTCTCAATCTGCCTAGCCTTTTCCCAACTATGATGGGGTCGGCTTCCAGTCTAACCGGATGCAGCTGAATACCAGTATTTTATATGGAGCGACTACCTATCTGACCTCCACAACCCAGTAACTGGGTAATACGATACCCCTTGGTAAGACTGGTTGTCAGACTTTCGGGCTTCTGACGACCCATAACGATTGTTAAAGATCCACGAATGACAACCGGGACCAACGGCTTAACGTGCTATCCGAAGCACGGAGGAGTCTAGGTATGTAAATATGGTCACCTATCCACCGACCAACCCCGGCAAGCGTCGCTTAACCTGACGGATCGACCCGATGCGGCTATTATTACTTAGCCACGAGCTCCTCAGCCTCGCTGTGATCGGCTTTTCTATGGGGGATATTACACTATCATATACAGTTATACATCATTTATGTATCTATCTATGATCAAAGATATATGGCAATGTAATATAGACATTTATGAATCATTTGTGAGTTTCGGTGTAATATGTTTTTCTTATACATATTTCATAAATATTATGATCCTATAATATGATAATATCTTGTATGAAGCGAAACAAAAGGAGTATGTAAAGATCGTAGCAGGCAGTGTTCTGCAGTTTCTGCCTACCCCCGTGGGAAGAAGGCATGAGTTTATGTATGTATCATGATCTTCTACGTATGATAGTTTAATATTCCCCCAATGTGCCAAAACGATCAATAAAAAAAAAAATAGTACTACTCAAGAGTCATAAAAAACACTTTAAGAAATCGACACGTGTTTTACCTCCCAACGACGCTTCCTCAGAATGACGATTGACCAGTCGCAAACCAGAACACGACGTATTTCAAGTACTACTCAAATTAATCTGTAAATCAACACTTTACGAACGTACAAAAGGCATTCGCCAAATGCAGTGTAATTTTTCAGTCAGTATTATTTAAAACCAGCTTTTAATCATACACAGTCCTCATTACTCATCAATTTCCTACCCAGTCATTACCGATACCAATCGTAAGTCAAACGTTCTATGAATAATAATGCCTTATAAATGTTACGAATTCTCATTCATAGTGTTTGTGATTCATATCACTACATATAATTGTTTTATTGTTGTTGATAACAAAGGTAACTCACGAAAAAGTCATGAGCATAATTTCCATTTTCCATTAACCTTTCTATATATTTTTATCAGCTTTATCATTTTATCCTGGCAAATAGGAAACTAAATAATCTTAATATAAAAGGCATCTATTCCTGGCAAACAGGAAACTAAATAATCTAGGTATAAAAGTAAAAATTTTGCAAATAAAACGTTATCGGGGCGATGTTTCGAGAACTAGAACGTTGGTATCGCAAGGGATGTGGAGGCCCACGGATGGGTCTCGACTGATTAGATAGGATACCGAGCAGATATCCATATACGAGGTTGAAATACACCGACTGTATATTTTTTTACCGGACTTGAGGACATAATAGAAAAAAAATAGATAAGTTTATGTATGTAGATACAACATTTTATTTTTCTTATTTCTTATAAACTTATGGTGCCGATTCTCTTGTACACCGAACTAAACTATCACTAAAATTCCTTACTTTTTACTATGAGAATCTTAGAGCTATTCTGCCCAAAAAAAATCTCTAAGTTTTAAAATTATTTTGACACAACTAAAATCGAATTTGACAATCGCGACTCCACTTGGTACCTACTTGTTTGCCTATCACGTGATTTTTTTTGAGCCGGAGACGCGAGATGTGGCCATCTCGACGTATTTTTATATGGAATTTTTCACTTTTTGTGAGAAAACCAAAAAAAAATATTGCCAACATGCTGGCTATTACGGGTTTGTCGGTTACAAAGGGGGTCAAAATTTTCATTATTTTTGCGATAGGACACACCATTAACGAGTTAAAAGCAAAAGAAAATAAAAAAAGATACAGTACCGTTTTGCAACAGAATTCGAGGTGTTGGTTTGAATTTTAGTTCATGAAATCTAATTTTATTCCACACATTTTTAATCGTGATTAAAAATAGTCAGAGTTAGTTAGAGTATTTTAGATATAGAATAAAAATTTTGGTTAAGACGTCAAATTCAGAATAGCATTTTCACTAAATTAAAAGTCAGTGCCATCTTAGTGCTGTCAAACTAAATTATAGTTAAGTTGTGTCACTTTAGTCTATTTTCAGAATGGGAAATCGTCGTTTGACAGGAATAAACTAAATTTTAGTGATTTTTAGTTTAGTTTAGAGAATTTGTGACAAGAGAATCGGCACCAATGTTGAGGAGCAGTGGTGGCTCAGTGATAACTGTCCCGACTTACGAGTCGTAGGTCGTGGGTTCGAACCAAGCCAGGTGCTTTACTTTGTGTGAATTATTTCAGCACCACTACTCTCAAAACGGTGAAGGAAAACATCGTGAGGAAACCGGCATGTGCTAGAACCAAAACTTCGGAGACATGTGACATCTACCAACCCGCACCGGGCCCGCGTGGTAGATTACATCCCACTCCCTCTCACAGAGAGGAGGCCTGTGTCCCAGCAGTGGGAGCATTATGGACTGATTATGCTTATAATGTTTAGTTCATAACATACGTTGCGGCAAGATTCTAGTCTTGTCTATAGCAGTATAGACAAGACTAGAATAGATTTGGGGCCAAGTTTTCATAGAACTGTTATACTTCAGTCGCGTCGCGCCTGTTTTGCGGGAGCCATAAGCATAGGTATATTGTTTCATATTATGCCTATACATCAGTTTGTTAATTCGCCACTGGACATTTACGCGGTTAGTTAGTTGGTAATAGCCCATACATGTCCCCTCCGAGACCTTCCTCCATAGACCGCTAAGTTAACGATCTTGGGAGGATAATATCACTACTCAAAACATGATTATATTGTGTCCAGTCCTTTGTCCTACAAAGGACTGGACTATGACCTAATTTCTGCGTTCTACATATTTTATGCGAATTTCTGTATACTTAAAATTATGTTACAACAAAAATTCCCGACTTATTTTGGAATGTGAATTATTGTTTTTATCTACAAATACTGTTAGCCGTACTCAGTACCTACTTTTTTTTAATGAAATAAAAAGTACTAAAGTACTGTTCGTCAATCAATACCGTCAATATTGAGACTATTGATCGTCATATGATACCTACAGCAATTTAAAAGTTGGATGGTATACCAAAAGTATTACAATTCTCATTGCAGTCTTGAATGCGAAGCATCTGAGGGCCTAGATAAGTGACAAGCGCTTCGTATTTCTACAACGCCTTTCAACAGGGTTGACATAAGCTTTTTGATAAGTCAGTTCCATAAGTTTTTGCCTTTTCCATCATCGTTGTCGCTGATAGAATGTCACTTTGTCTAGGGTCTCAGGTTAAAATCCATCCATCGATGCTACTAAATTCTGCAGAAAAAATAAAACAGTGGACAACTTAAGGACCATTCCCACACTTCCATGTTTCCCATACCAACTCTGAATGACATCTATTTTGTTTTTCTTCCACAACCAAGCTTGTCACTTCAAGTGCGTATTATATTGAACTCCAAAACAAACGTACGTCTCTTCTGTCACAAAATAAAGACATATTTACTCTGCTTCGGTTAACGGAGCCACTAAGTACATCTCAACCTACATGTTTGACGCGACGCGCCTTACTTACTCACTGAGCGAGTTCGAGGGAATTTACATACGTTTGGTAAGTAACACGTAAATCACAAATAATGCCCAGAAACAATTCATTTCGACTGGCTCTATATTTTTGTATAGAAAGTTTGGAACTAAGTTGCTTTGATAAGAATTAGGAAAGCGATTTCTGTGAGACATGTTCAATGAAGGCCAGGTTGTGATTTTTTGACTAAGCTCAGGCAATAGGCAGCGTTGAAGAAAATAGGTATTCTATATATAATGACGTTCGACGTTAGTTTCGAAAAGTCGTATGTAATAGGTCTGATATGTAGCGTTCGATTTCATAAAAGTTAGTACCCAACGAAGCTAGGTATTTCACAAGGATATTTTTCTAGTTTACTTTGATAAACTATTCAAGTATTCATGTAAAAAGATAACTTTTCTTTCCAGTCACTTTACTATAAACATAACATGACTGGTTTTCGCTTCATCTACAAATATGGCAAGAATTTCTTTGGCCGATATCTTGGGAACACTATAAAATATTGAGATGAAAATGAACAGCTCCTTTTAGAGGTTAGAAAATTTTTAGTAAAACTTTTAGACTCGCGATATTACCTACGTATTTTGATAACAAAACAAGCTATATTGTTCATACTCATCATTTAACTTTACATTATAATGGAAGAATAAAAAAAAATGTGTTTTATGTTAGGGTTCACAAAAAAAGGTTGCTCGGAAAATGTGAAAAACCTTTTCTATCGTTTGACGTATTCTTTTGTTTTTTCTGGCTGTACTTTGAGCCATAGTTAAACTGAAATGTAAAAATACTGGCAAATTAATTCAGATGTGTTTGGGTAGGTATTTCCATTAGAATAATTAATCAATAGCAGCCCGTCTGGGTTTGTGCCCGGTTGATGGCAATAGGCTCGCCCCCCTATTACATCGGACTTAAAAACATAACTGGTGAAATGTGGGTGTACCTAGGTACCTACCTACCTCTGCCTAACTCTTCAGTGAAACACAGGCGTGGTGGTACATCATGTAATTTTATATGCCTTTTTATAGCTAGATTTCGAGCATGTTTTCACAATTTTATTATCTCATCATTGTACATATAGATCCCGTCGTACCGATTCTTTGAATTCTATAATAGAGTCTTCACTCGTTAGTACAACGAAAAGCACATAAAACTTCGCAGATACGTCGTTAGCTTTAGTTTTACATTTAGCTAGCTTTAGAGGACTTACAAGCGATGAATTTATTTAACAAAACCGTCCCTGGAAAACGGTCTAAGTGGCGGAAACCGTGCCAGAATCCAGTCTGTAATTTTCTAGATTAGCCCCGAAGTACGGAAAGACGCAGTTAGTTTTATTTTACTGTATGAGGAATTGAGGAGCTTTAGCAAGTCAAGTCGTCCTCATCCCCATCAATTCAACTTCCGCTCTTGATTTGTAGCTGTTATGAATATGAATTTGCTGTTTGAGTACTTTATGCGGCCTACCCCTTTGGTATTGTTCGTCAAGTCGTTGAGCTCCTTTAGGTCTGAGTTGAGCTACACGATTACTGACAAATGCGTGCACTGACTGAACGTCCACTCAAATCTGCGTGATTATTTCCTCAAAAGACCATCTCAGACATCTGCATGGTCCTCGTATGCCGCCGTGGGCCCGACCAAGTGTCATCTCTGGACTTTAAGAGACTGTGACCTCTGAGTTTGTTTCGGTCTTTCTTCTCAGAGTAGCCGGTTAGAATACACCGAACTCATCTAGTTTTAAAACAAGGGATTCGGGATAAATAGGTCACAAAACAAAGGTGTTCTCTTTTTTACTTAAGGAGAATATTGTTTTGTGATCTGCCTAAATAAATCAATAAATAATTCATAATAGTAAAAAAAGTAAAAGGTACAAATTGTCACCATCTTTTTACCTTCCAACTATCAGGTAATTGATGCTACAGATTACTTCACATTTACTTATTTACTGTTTGATCCGTAAACGAAACGCAAATACAGTGAGAGCGTGTCGTTGTGCGCCAGTTATGGCCAATTGAGCGAAAAGCGATTACTTAATGGCCCAGTCCGTCTGTTTACGTACTCACAATAGTGCGGGGCTTTTATACTCGATTCGTTACTTACCGTTATTGAATCGAATGCTGCGCTCGTATTGTAAACAGTGACACGGGGATGCTAGGGAGGGGAAAAGGGACGTTAATGATGTTAATATTTACTTATCTAATTTTATATGGTGCCAGCATCTTTATGATTTTATTTTATTTTTTTGTTGCCAGAATATTTTCTCTTGCGGTGACGATTTGGTATCTTAGGCCAGGCAGATATACCTCTGCCTAGGTGTTATTAAGAAATCCAACTTCGTTAAGAAAGCATAAAATAAAGAATCTGATTTAATTCATATCAGCAGCATCTATTTTCGTAAAACTTATTTAGGTACTCAGTCTCTGAACGAAATTGAACTAATTACATCAACATCAAAATTCCATTCAATAAAACCGTCCATTATGAACGCGGGAAAAAATCAACCCAAATTCGAACGAGCAATCAAATAAACGCAAACATTCGCCATTTTTCAAACTAAACGCGACATAGACAATGAGGGGTCCATCAATCACCTGTCCCAACAAAAGGCGAACCATAGACAACTGCCCAGAGGCTGAGTGCTTATTCTATTATATCGCTTTATACTACTTACAAAGTTAAGTCTGCGGTCATTAGTGGCGCTAGTGGGCATACAATGAACCGTTTCTCCTAA
The DNA here is from genome assembly GCA_947363905.1 of Lithophane semibrunnea. NCBI lineage: Eukaryota > Metazoa > Arthropoda > Insecta > Lepidoptera > Noctuidae > Lithophane > Lithophane semibrunnea. Next base: position 4,186,368 of record OX376200.1, on the reverse strand, counting down.
AAAATCCCGTAGTTCCATATTCAAACGCACGCAATGCCAGCTTTGTGATCGAGTATCTTGATAATAGCCCCCGTGGGAAGTGTACCAAATGTATTGAATGATTATTTTTTGGAACCGTTAATAGTTTTTCGTTGGTTTTGGTTACATAATTACCTACGTTTCGTAGTGAGAATATTTTGCCGCCTATCTTAATTCTCTGCTGTTCGCGACTGCGTTCGTGCGAACTTTAAAGAAGTTAATTAGCCTACTTTAATGCCGCCGCCGGACTATTTTAGTTCGTAAGTTTTAATGAAGCGTAAAAACAGTTATTAATATTTATAGTTTGTATTTGAATATGCACATTTTGTTAAATCATAGGCCCGTAACTAAATTCAATTACTTAGGTACCTACTAAAACGTAAAAAATGGAGATATTATAGCTAGTAGCTACCTGAGATAGCTACTGTCGTAATAAAAACAAGAAACCGTTCAAATAACGAAAGCTCTGTCCCACAATGTCTAATAACTTTCAGTCCTGCGATTGCCGTCCATATTTATCGTTTTATTATTGTTTTTTTTTTGTTTTCATACAAAAATACGTTTAGAAAAATGTAATAAAAATGTAGATGCAGCCAATTCGGCTGTGCCAGATCGAGATCTATGTAAAATATATGCACCGTTGGACGCAAACATGCAATAAAAATATTATGTTTTATTCAACGGAGCACGCTCGGAAACAATATACCAGACCGGAGAGTTTATTGGATAGTTATATATAAAATGAAATATGTAAATTTCATTACGGAGAAAAACGTAGACAGAATTATTTGTTCAGCCCGGTACGATTTTAGGCAATATCCTTTGTAAAGCGGTCCGCATCGAGTTTAACTTGTTGTACTGGGTTTACGAGTTACCTTCATCACGAGAAAAAACGTTGTAAAAAGCTATTGTTTTGTTAGAAAATACTGCACGTAATTGAGCTATGTAGCGTTTTAATTGGATCAAATGCTCACATACTCCGAAACATTCCAATAGGGGAAGTTCCCACTGTTAGCACAATAACTTCATCATTATTTCTCCTTCACGTTCCAAGCCTTATTAAAACTATATTCTGGCACACAAAACATTCAGCGACTCTTACACGTAATAACGTAAGCATGCATGCAAGCACTGAATGTTCCAACTTGTGCAGATGAATATCTGTTAGTTTACAAACAAACTCCGCGTTGTTGACTAATGCTATATCGCGCCACAAAGTTTATACAGCCAGATCATATTTCCAAATAAACAATCGATACATATTCAGTAGCTTGCCGCAAACACCGGGGAAAGTGCCCACCTAACTATAACGGCCGATAACATCGGAAATTGAAAACAGTCCATCCACATTGTATTGTATACTGCAGTATACACGACCAAAGCAAACAGGACGGTCACGTCTAATGTCTTTTTAATAGCCACGCCGACAATCAATTATAGAATTCTGTCCCGAACAGGCTCACTTGGCAACTTTTTCGTATAAATGTCGATAGGCAGGCGAGAAAAAAAAATTGAAAAACCGCAACTAAATCGGCGCGAAATCAGCGTGTGACGAAATGCAAACACAAGCGTGGATAACCAACACGAATTCTTAAGAAATTCCATACTACAATTATTCATGGAAAACAATGCGTACGGCGGACGTTATGTCTAACTCTTGGAATATAAAAATCATCTGTACAATATTACGAATTGCATTGTCACCGTCACGTCGGAAAGTTGACTGTATAGCTATTATCGAAACTCACTACTCACAGCTCAGCATTAGGCTTACAAAAGAAAATAAGTTTTAAAAAAAAGTACGACAAAAAGAGTCCGACGTCACGCCCATGCAGTTCCGAAGGTTCTCACGCGATCGCGCGCGTCTCGAGCAAACAAAACCAGTACTGCGTCATTGTAACCCGAAACCCGAACGCCCACTTTCTTGAGCACTCAACCCATCTCTCGTCACTCGAGGAACAACATTACTTAAAGTGGAAGGAAGGCAGCAATGTAAAAGGAGAGCGGAGATACGACCGGCAAGGATGCGCTCTAAGGCTTCGTAACAAGAGTGACCGCAGTACAATATCCTACTGCGAGCCTAATGTTACAAAAAGCGAGAGCCGCGAGGTTCGACACGTCTGTATGTGAGTTACAAATTTTACCATCCCGTGGGAACTGTCCGCCGGCGATGTGATAATTGCTCAGTTTGCCCAAAGCAATGAACAAACCCTGGACCAGTAAAGCGAATATAAACAGGTAATTATAGGGACCCACGAAAAAGTATAGGGATGGGGGACGGAATGATAGGGATTGATATGAATTATTGAAATGGATTTGTGTCGGACCAACTTAATGATACGTCTCGACGGTTCCCAAACTTGGAAATTGGAATTTATGATGAATTATAAGTTTAGCCAGTTAGCGCGACGAAATGAATTATGGATGTTTAGCGTTGATAAATAATTTCTTGGATTCACAATTGAATAACTTTAGCATATTTTTAGAATCATTTGATGTTTTTCATTACAGGAATTTTTATAGACCGTGATTAGCATTTCAAACCTAAGAAGAAAAATAAAAGAAATGTTAATGAAAAAGCTCTACATTTTAATTACCGTAAAGAGAAAACCAAGAAAGATGAGAGAACTCATCAATGAATTAGAAAACGAAGTGCTAATTGACTCTGAGCTCTCATTTATATTACGTACTGCAGAAGTGCCTAACAGCCCAGTTTTTCAGGTCAACTCAGTTTAATACTACACTACTCCAATTTGGCGGAGAACAATCGAATTAACTGATGCTCGCCAAATTCCAGTCATATGCAACTGATATTTTGCACTTATGGAGGCGGAAATTTAATTTTTGGTTTTCACGCCAAGTGGAACAGCAAAATAAAGGGGATTGTTCTAGTGAATGCAATAGGTTTAAATATAGCCCAGAATGAAGAAATTATTAATTAAAATTCTGCAAAGGAAATGAATCCGGAACACGACAATAAAAATGAGCGCTAAGTCGATATAAAATTGGCTCGGCATCCTGCGCGCGCGCTCCCCGTGTCGTTGCTTGTGCAGCCAGGCGCGACTGCCCCACGTACACTCAATCTCGTTGTAAACAAATATTTGCTTTATTACCCCGTGACGCCTGTGGGATACCACTTTTTACTTCAAACCTAATTCGTTTTATATTTATTTTGTTGGCAATGACTTGTAAAGTTGGTACATTCATTTTTTGTCAGCCTAAGGTCGATGTTGAAGAATTCACAAAAAATGTCAATGGATTTTTAGATTCTATTAACGCTGAATAAATAAATCGACTTAACATTCAAGATGGGAACAAAGAGTTGATAAAGATAAACTCTATAGACAGCGATCGTAAAGTTCAACTGAATTCTGTACAAAGATTTTTGGAGATAATTTACAATTTGGAGATAAATTCCGAATTTCAGACAGAAATTGTTATCAAATATCTGGATCTAAATTTAAAGGGCTAAGTGCCTTTTTTATTAAATAGCTCGACCAGTTCCTGTTCGAATAATATCTATTTCATCTCCGAAGTACTAAATGCGCTGCGAACGGATCAAAGGAAACAAACATTAATAACAGCATGAACTAGTCAAATCACCGAGTTTCAAACATTTAATTCATCCTATCTATATCTGGGGTTTGTTCAAAGCCAGCGGAGTGAGACCCCTATTGAAATCATAAGCCGTGAGGCGGACGAGCGACCGGACGCAAAGGTTCAATGGAAAGGGCGAAGCACCCTCCTTATCAAACTGCTTTCAAGTTCTATGAACAGTAAACCTATTTGCCTTCCAATCCATCAAAGTTTACGATAAAGGTCTTTATCGTATTTTCTATTTAAAATAGTGTATTGGATGAAAAAGGGAACGGACCCATTGATATCGGAGTCAATATTAGTTTTTAATATCGATATGGTATTATTTGTTCCAACAAAGATTAAGGTTTTTACATGGTATGTAAGTTCGTATGTATGTAATTTTATATACAACTGCCCGAGATATGAGGGATAAGAGACGATTATTTTTTCTTAGAATATTTCCAATATCTCTGATAAATATGGTTATGTACAAGTTCTTTATTGGCTCTTACTCGATAGGCAGCTCCGACGAGGTTTATACAACCAAGTACGTGCTCAGGGGTGTGATTCTGTAAGACCTCATTCTAAACTTCGAATCTGAATCCGCTGTGAGTTTCTTGATTGGTATTCTAAAAACTCGGTTGATACACTAGCGCTACCCTTGCGAGCGTGTCAGCGAGTTGAACTAAATTGACCGTGAGATTTTGATAGATAAAGTATGAGATGACGTAAGATGTGGCATTCAGTAAGGTAATTCCCCCGTCACTTCGACGCTCACTTTGCACTCGAACCCGATTCAAAATTCGAAGTGAGAGTGAGTAGCAATGTGAGATGCGAGTTGTTGTTTGAATTTTACAGAATTAACGTACCTACAGGTCATCATCAGCCTTTTCCCAACTATGTTGGAGTCGGCTTCCAGTCTTACCGGATGCAGCTGAATACCAGTAGTTTAGATGGAGATACGGGTAACTAACATTATTTGAGATCTGCAATAAAGATCCTTGTAGTAATATTCTGCTTCATTAAGGGTCATTCGTCAATTCCGCCATTATTTCACATGGAGTTCTATTTCTGCCATCGCAACTCAATCCCTCTTAGCAGCTAGTACTTCTGCTCATGTTAAGTTTTTGTTACCAGTTTTCTTGCCAAGGATCGAAGAGTTCCTTTCAGCCCCTTTCACATGACGTATCGAGGCACCATTTATAGCGTAATACGTAAGGTTATGACTGTAACCACCAACACCAAATTATGACAGATCGCTGGCCAACTGCCAACCAGTGCCATTAAGTAGCCATGTCTTTAACTTGCCACATATAACTTTGTGTGGACAGCAAGCGACTAAAACACTTCATTTTCTATTTTCGTTACTTGCGTAAATATTTATGAAATGTATTTCAAGAGGAAATTGATATCGCAAAACATTTTATACTCATTTATGCAAACAATATATAGAATGGGTTCACTCCCGAAATATTAGATAGGTAACGCACACATACACACATATATATCGCTAAGCTCAACTCTCGCCCCGTGTCACAGGTGTTCACAATAGATTGTTTTTAGCTAAATGCCTAAGCGTTCGGCTTTTGGTTAAAACCAACCGTTTCAGCTTGGCTTTACGCCAAAATACGAAACCGAATGTACTACAGACTTGCCCACGTACAAAAATAAGCACCTAAGTTATATTTTGTTGTATTACTCCTGGGGCTTCCGCGTGATACATCAAAATTTTCTTCGAAGATATAAGATAAGATATTTTCTATATAATAACCCGGCAAATGGCGAGTGGAACTTCCTTTTCTTTTTGCGGTAAAGAAATATACTTTATTGTGGTTATCCACAGCACTAGCGTTACGCCTGACATTGTTTCTTTACAAAACCAGGAAACAAACAGTTACTTTTTGAGGTCGAATTATCAATACCACTTGATAATCATAAAATTATTAATGATCGTTTCACGATTGTCGAGTACATAAAGATACAGACATGTTTAACAAATTGAAAAATGAAAACACAAACAAATCAGGGGAAATGATGGTACCGGTACAGATTGGTACCGGCCTGTTAAACCTCCTTACCATGTTAGGGTGAGGGTAGCAGGCGCCTTGATAACTCACGAACATGACCAGATTAGGGACAAACACCAAATTGTGAATGACATGAAAATTCGCTACATAAATGTTATAGTTCAAAGTTCAACCATAAATCACATCATTTAGCAGCCTGACACAAAGCGAAAACTATATTTGTGTTTCAGTTTGGCGTGTTAATTAGAATGTGACATATCTACATTGGTAGGTACCTACTTCATGGTACCTATTTGATGTCTTAGAAAACGTAAAAAGTTCTGAAAATCCTTTCGCATAGTAAAAACAAGTACTTACCTACTACTAATTTGTTATTCATTTGCAAGAATCCAAAATAAGCTACAAAAAAAAGCTGGCCCCATAAATTAACCCTTAAAACGGCCAAACGGGCCACCGTGCTCATTAAGCCATCAAAGTCTAAAAAATAAAGAATTTACTGAACTAATCTCGATGAAAGGAAATCGTAAATTTCCAGCTGCTTTCTATAAAGTTACATAATACGGTGGATATACTGAAAGAGTCCGTCTTGGACAGTATAGGCATTGGTCACGCTATAAGTTTAGATCCTACGGTAGCCTAATGACTGAGCTACTGCTGGTAATCGAGAGGTCGTAAGTTCGTGAGAGCCCACACCCAACACGCTTACCATGACCACAATAGAAACGGGTTTTGTCGACGGAAAAATAGAGAAAATGACAGATAAACAATTACAATCTATCATTTTATCTATTCTTCCGTCGACAAAACCCGCAGAAAACCCGTTTCTATGGTTATCATGATACGCGAGCTGTTGGGTTGAATTAAAGCTATCACAATAATATAGATGGTATTATCACAATATTTGGGCCAAAATTCAGTTCTTGCTATATAGTACACAAGTCACAAACTAATCATTCGTAGGACTAACTATGTCTACATTTATTACACAGTTTCTTATCTGGTTCTTGTAAGTTCACTTCGCGTTTATGAATTAACTTCGAAATATCTGTAATACTGTAGCTATTTGATAATATTGATTAGGTACTGAAAGTTATTTTTGTCAGGTAGGAAGTGAGTCAACTGGTATTAATATGCGCCAACTGTGAAAGTAAAGTACCATCCAAAAAGAAAACAGTTCCTAACCTATCAATTAATTCCTTAAGTGGCTGCTTGAACCAATTTCATGGGGTACAAGCTAATCGATACTTGCATACCACCGTGTCATGCCTCAGGGGGCTCATACGAAAGCGATTAACTCCACCAAAGCGGCGGAAAATGCACAAACAAAAATACAAGTCAATTTATAATCAAAATTCAACCTAGAACTGAAAGAGGTGCCATATCTGTCCTGCTAGAAATTTTGTCGGTCACAGACCCGGTAAAATGTACGAAAACTAGGCATAAAATGGACCATGCAAAAGGTGGCTAGATAAACTCAGTATTGATAAAAAATAGATTCTTTTGGCTTTGGAGCCTTTGACGTAGGTACAGAATTGGGTAGCAATGTGTAAGCTTTGTTCATGTGTTATTTTTCGGCGTTACTGTTTCACAACCGGGCGAAGGTCCCCTCATACTCATCCATATTTATCTGTCCATTGCCTTCGTGGCCAATCTTAGAAAATTCAATCGTCCTACCTTCTTTTCCGAAGCAGTTCGAAAACTGCCTCGGCAGTGGCTTTCCATTCTTAGGCACGAAATCCTATATACTTTCTTCACAAACAGTACAAGTATTAAAATCAGTTCAACAATGTGGACGATGAAGGAACGTCTAAACTATCATAAATAGCTAAACCGCCGCCCGTTTAGTTCTCAAACCTCAGTTAGCCAAACTCGAGCTTCGAATTATTAATTCAGTTTTCTTGAACACAATTTGTTTATTGTCAAAGACAATGGCTAACTTCGTAATGCAATAATCGTACTTAGATGATTTTATTGGCGAATGGTTCCAGGGTTATTGGCGAACCTGCCATTGTTGCGGGAAAGTCCGAAAGGGATACCGGGACCTTGGCAACAGGCAACTGAAGGAACACGGGTGGGTTTTAGTCAGTAAAAGTCTGACACGCCCTTCTGCTCCGCCCAGAGCGGGAGAAGTAATTCGAAGATTTCCCAACCCCAAAAAAAAAAGGATTATTGGCGAAAGGTTCTCTTTCCGAAGTACAAAGATAGCTTGGCTTGGCTTGGTAATTTCCACCCAAATTGCGTAACATAGTTTTATTCAGAATCCGAGAGTTTGAAGGATATGTCTAATCCAATGTTTCATAGTATATAATAAATTCGTCTGCTCAACAATTTGCGATATTTACGTAGTTGAGCAGACAAATTTTTCGAACAATGAAGCAATAGATTAGCAATATCCTTCAAAATCATTCAGATTGTCATTGAAAGAGTGTTACGTAATTAAGGTTCTGTTATTTTATCCACCTAGTAAATTATAATTAAGTACATTCACACACACATTAAATAACTCAACAAGTATAATTACCAATTTCATCAATTGTTAAACAAATATTAGATAAACATCCTCATATATCAATATTTGGTTTTAATAATGCATTTCCTGACAGATATGCATGTTGACTGACTATCGATACGGGTTACCTGGGTGTAAACGACGGACTCGTATAGAAGCCACCTCCTTAGGGAGGAATGTAGAGAGTGAAATATGCTTAGGTTACTTTCTTTATGTAACTTTCTCAACTCACTTGAGAGTTGAAACTAGTCACATGTAAAAGATACATGTATATAAAAATATCGGCCGCACACGAAGGGTTCCGACCACCGTACAATATTTAACATACTTTTTTTTTTACACTCTCGTAAAAAGTAACACGTTTCTTGTATGAGATTTTTTTTGTTGTTTTTATAGTGGCATTAGAAATACACAATCTCTGAAAATTTCAACTGTATGTGTACCTATTACGGTTCATGAGATACAGTCATACAGCCCGCTAACAGACAGACGGACGGACAGCGGAGGCTTAGTAATAGGGTTCCGTTTGGCTCCCTTCAGGTACGGAACCCTAATCAACGAAAACCGAATGCGATTTCTTTTCTTGGGCATCGATACAGTAGACAAAAATACATAATATATAATTTTATGTTTCCGGATGACATCGATGCGGACGAATACTTCGACGCTTAAAGTGTCCGTTTCATAATATTTTGTATTTATTTCTTTAATTAGTTAGTCAAGTTAATTTAGTAACTTGTGTAAATAGTTGTGTTAAATACTGTAAAGCAACGAATAGTTCTACAGTATAAATAGAAATAACACCTCTGCCTAAACATACTGGGGTTTATTCATAAACGATGATTAAAGTTAAGTGACGTTCAAACGTCAAAAATGTATGGTTAAACAGTCGCTAATCATTACTTAACTTTAATCATCGTTTATGAATAAACCCCAGTATGTTTAGGCAGAGGTGTGCCAATAGTACACTCACATTTCGCCAGTTATGTTTAAGTCCCGTGTAATAGGGGGCGAGCCTATTGCCATTAACCGGGCACAAGTCCTGACTCCGGGCTGCTACTGACAAATTCCTGATAGAAAACCCAATTGACTCTGCCCGACCTGCCCGCGTAGCATGACCACCGTAGAAACGGGTTTTTTCGACTGAAGAATAGAAAAAATTACATATTGTAATTGTTTATCTGTAATTTTGTCTGTTCTTCCGTCGACAGACCCGTTTCTACGGTGGTCATGCTACGCGTGCTGGGGAGACTTACTTTTACCTAGCTGGTCTACTAATACGGCACCAAATTAAAGCCGAAACATTTTCAAAGCACTTTCGCGTAGTTGAAAACTGTAGTGAATCCCGACCGGTGGATTTAGATATTAGGTCAAACATCAGAAATGGATGGGTTCCGGAACTTTGTTTTATGATATTCAGTGATCGCTGTTCTGTACACGGTGAAATATCTATTGTAATAGCTTTATGTACTTTTGGGAACAGTTTTGTACGCAGGGAATTCCGGCTTTGATAAAATGCTTTTCATGCGACAATATACCTCCTTATCTACAGTACAGAGTCTATTTTTGAGATAGGACTTTTTATTATAGAAATATTTAGATATTTTTTTTTTTTTTTTGTTATTGAATTAGAGATAATTTTCTCTATTTCTCATAGCTGCTCAGATAAATTCCACTTTTCATCTTAACATTTAACACAGATTATAATTGTGACAGAGGCTACAAGGTCAAATCAAAGTAGCTAGCGAAACTTCGCAGACGTGCTGGGTATCAAATATCAATATCTAAACAAGAAAAAATAGTTAAAAGATTTGAAGTTCTTTTTTTTGGAGTCAATGTTACCGCTGATAGTGTAGTTAGTAATTACCTAGGAACTTGAAGTATGAGTTGAGGAAATCATTTTTTTTTGCTTTATCGTGTTTAGATATCGATAGCCATCACGTCTGTGAAGTTTACACAAAAAAACTGATTTTGAAACAGTAACTACAGTTTCTACACTATTTTCTGATAGAAATCCGACGACTGACGAAACACGAAGTTTGCCGAGGGACATTAAGAAAATAGTTGTACTATACAGTCGTAGACCCAATAAAAAAAACATCAATTTATTTTTTCATGTTTTGACGTCGATACCCATGACGACACGTCTGCAAAGTTTCCCTAACTAATTTTATTTGACCCTGTCTATTCTGTCTGTAAAGTAACGTGATTTAGATGATTTTCAACATGAAAAGCTCTTGCCTACCTGAAAAAGTACATTAAGAACTTTTTCATCCCGAAAAATTACAACTTTCCGGTCGGACGTGGCCGCTGGCAAATCTAGTCCGAAAATGTTTTCCGAACTTATTTTCCGAATTCCACGTCCTAATATATCTAGATAAGTTATTCATGAATAGTAGTTTATACTCTGTTCCTCCCGGCCATATCTTTACGCACGAATGCAAACTGATCGCCCGCTATTACAACATAAATATAGAATCTCTTTACTGAAGGAAGATTGAGAATTTCAGATAGGAAGTTGTAGGGTCGAAATACTTACCGAATTCTGAGAAACAATAGACCTGGTATAGTTTGCAGATATTTTGTAAACTATGTAGTATACTGTCTGAGACTGTAAACTATGACATTCATTTAACCAATTAGGAGTGAGGCGTATTTATCGTCACAGATAGAAATCACAGATATTAATAAATTAGCAGATAGCAATTGCTCGTAACGATAAAAAATATCTGTTACTTAAAATCACAGATCCTCAAGACTGTTACCGCGGCTGTTACTTTTAAAACTTCGGGTACGATTTTCGACTTAAACCAAAAGAAGTAAAGAAGATATTCGATTGAAATACGTATTTATCGTCCGTACAAAAATAACAGGCTGTGATTTAATGACAGATATTTGGATCTGTTATTTTTTGTCACAGTCACAGTGATCACATATATCGTGTTTCACCTGTTACAACCCATCTATAACCAATCAGTACTTAGTTACGTTTATTCTGTAAACATCTCTTCAAAGTTTGAACAGTTCCAAGTGACTTCGCTTTGAAATTGTTTTTCTGTGCGATCACTTCAAGGCCTAGTAGAACAGTTTTTATGAAAACTTCATGGAAATTGTTCAACCAGAATCGCGTCGCACTGTCGCGTCGCGCCTTACTGCGAGGAGCCTTAAATGAGGATCAAAATCAACTGTACAGAACAGTACTACAGCTCATACCTACACGAACAGGAACATGACCATTTCTGAATATGGGCGCCACAATAAAATGAAGAAATTGTGCTTTTTCTAGGATTGCACAAGCAAAAAGTATTCGCTTTTCTTAATCCTAATAACAGTTAATCCTTACTTCCTTACTTAATATTATAAATGCAAAGGAACTCTGTCTGTCTGTCTGTCGCGCTTTCACGCCAAACCTACTGAACTGATTTAAATTAAATTTGGTACAGAGATAGTCTCGAGCTTGAGAAAAGACATAGGCTACTTTTTATCGACATACCACGCGGGCGAAGCCGCGAGCGGAAGCTAGTATTATTATATGCGAAAGTGAGTTTGTTTGTTAAAACGTCACGCTAAAACGGCTGAATGGATTTAGATGAAATTAGGCGCATGGATAGACCATGACCTAGAATAGGACATAGGATACTTTTTATCCCGATATTCCCACGGAATCAAGACTTACGCGGGTGTAACTGCGGGGTGCAGCTAGTAATAAATAGTTTACATAACTTTATTTGTGATAAGAACTCTTTGCGCTTACCAATGAGTTTGGCAATTTACGATCAAAATACCGGGAATTAAAGTTCAGTATCTGCCGGCTAATGGGACCTCTGAGTGCATTCTACTTTAAGCGGTCAGCGCCTAAGTAGTTAAGTAAATAATAAATAAACCGTTCACACTTACAGCTTCACATTTTTTTTGGAGGCTGTTACAAACACAAATCACAATGCACAAACAACTAGACCCTGAACAAATAATGGTCCTGCTACATAACATCACGCCTATATTCCCCGACGGGTTAGGTAGAGAGGTGTACCAGAACACCCACATTTCGCCTGTTATATTGAAGTCCCATGTAATGCCCCTGCCCGACCCGGGAATTAATTTGAAACTACCAGTATGGTATCTACGTATTCTAACAACATCTCAAAAAATCTGTGTTTACGGTGACTGGCGTATTGTAAATCAAACCTTTTTTTACCAGGCTACGATACTTTTTACTACGCCACAAGTAAAATATTGCTCTATAGTCATACTTTCTTCAGTGTCAGTAAAATCCGCTTACATTACAAAACAGTGGCACGTCATTATCACATGGGTATCGGGTTATCAATAACAAAGGAGTACAAATATCATTGTGGCGCGATTTGCATGCGCGCGCGCACCGCAGTGCAAGGAATGCGCTAATTGTGACCGTGGGACTCCTTGTGCCCGGACTACTAATAATAAATGCTCAGTCGATACTTTTCAAAATGGATTGATTTACTGAATGTTCATTATGAGAAATGTTTTAAACAACAAAAACAAAAAAAAAATGTAATGTGTAGTTTTAAATACACTGATTTCTCTTTAATTACATTACCCTTTATAAAAACTTTCAAAAAATATCGACAGTTAGGCTCAACATTCATCAAGGTTTTTATTCGATCGATAGAAAAATGATTGAACATTGTAATACAACTAAAACATGACAAAAAAAATATTAAGCTTCATCATCCAATAATGTTAGACCCAAAATCAACCCCAATCTTCGTCCCGGTCCACAATATTTTCTGATTTAAGCCCTGTACATGACGGGGTGATTCTGGACACATCTAACTCCACTCTCCCCTTATACATATTTTATTAACAAGGACAAACACAGTGTTTTAAGACAAAATAATGTTCATGTTTACCCTCACTGGCATGGATTAATATCATGAACAGGAATTAATCTATTGTGAAAGGGAAAAGGGGCAGATAAATATCATAATGGTACCCAAGAGAATCTCTTGGGGGTAAAAAAATGTTTTTCACTACTGAAAAGACACTGAATCTTTATAATAACTACAAGTGAAGTGGAAAATGTCAAGCAAGTTTTAAATTCTTGAAACAATTTTGAAATTGTTCAAAGTTCACTTAATTTTGACGGGGATTGTAGTGACGGCTGCGATAATTTGCTTCCCTTTTTCTCAGATATTTCAATACGCAAAGGGAACTTAATTAATTAATCGGTTTTTTCAGAAACTCTTGGATCAATGTTAGCAGCTTCCGCAAAGTAGATCGAAATAAACAATATTGAGAACAATCTCTTCACAAAGATTGATACTATCTCAGTAACTGCCACTGTAACTTACGAGTTGTAGGTCGTGGTTCGAACCCCGACAGGCGCTTTACTTTGTGTAAATTATTTCATCACCACTGCTCTCAAAACGGTGAAGGAAAATATCGTGAGGCATGTCCTAGAACCAAAAATTCAAAGACATCCATCAACCCGCACTGGACCCGCGTGGTGGATTACGGCCCACTCCCTCTCACCGAGAGGAGGCCTGTGTCCCAACAGTGGGAACTTTATAGGCCTACCATAACATTGTGACACTGTGTCATTCAACCTTAGGGTGATAAGCAATTACTGTCCACTATACTACAAAGGTTAATAAAATAGGTATTCTAACCCGTAACAGCAAAATAAAATAGAGAAATCTATTAGAACAAAAAAAAAACAACCGACTTCAAAAAAAACCCTAAAAAAGTGAAAAATAACTTTAATTTCGGAAGTCGGTGTCTTTGCTTTTTGATTTTCGTTTTTTGCCACCGACTTCCGAAATTAAAGTTATTTTTCACTTTTTTAGGGTTTTTTTTGAAGTCGGTTGTTTTTTTTTGTAAAAAGTTTTAATTTTTCACTTTTTAGTGGCGGTACCTACCCCACACAAGTTACTACCTGCTATGTAAATAACAGTGAAGGAGTCTAATAATTATATCGTCTACATAGACTGTGGGAAAAATACGTAATATTGAAGCTAGCTCAAAAACTACGCAAGCAAACTTAATAAAATTTATATGGGACCATCTCGGGAGTATACCCTTTCGAACTAAAAAAGAATTTTCAAAATCGGTTCACAAACGGCGGAGTAATCGGTGAACATACATAAAAAAATAAAAAATAAAAAAAAAACAATCATCCGAACGTAGTACCTCCTCCTTTTTTGAAGTCGGTAATGAAAAGGTCAAACCTTTATAGTGATAAGTGTAAAAAAAACTGAGTCAAGGTCTCTACAAAGATCGGTAAACAGTTACACCTTTTTTCAGGCATCATCAATCACGTTCAGGATCGATTTGAATAGCTGTGAGTGCGAACATTCTTAATTTTAGAGGCTTAGTTTTATTTCTGAGAAAGTAAGTGCTTTATTCTTTTATGTGATTGGATACGCCCTAGAAGGACATACTTTTTATTATAGTGACCTTATTAATGATGTTCTTCAGAAACGCACGCACAGTTAGCATGACCACAATAGAAACGGGTTTTGTCGACGGAAGAATAGACAAAATTACAGATAAACAATCACAATCTGGCATTTTGTCTATTCTTCCGTCGACACACTGGTCATACACGCATGCCGGTTGCGAGTACCTACTACCCTCCTGCAAGCGTAGCACGACAACCATAGAAACGGGTTTTCTACGGGTTTTGTCGACGGAAGAATAGACAAAATGCCAGATTGTGATTGTATATCTGTCATTTTGTCTATTCTTCCGTCGACCATACCCGTTTCTATTGTGTTCATGCTAACTGTGCAGCACAAAACGTGTTCCTTTTGCTATCCCATAACTCTATATCCCATAGCTCTCTATTAATGAGACCATCTGAAAGAATCAACTGGCTTATGAATTATTTATCAATTTATGTTTATTTTTTCGTTTTCATTTTTCATACAAAATAATTCGACAAAGTCACGATTATCTAAGTAAAACATTCTTACGTACGTGAAATATTAAAAAACAGAATATTTTTTACCATAAAAAAATGACAACGTTTTTTTGAATTTGAATGAAAATTATTTACTCGTACTTATCAATGATACTTAGGTACACACATCAAGAGTTTAGAGTGTTACTTATGTTATCTTCGAAACTATGTATTTTTATCCGGACTGCCAAGGAAGGGTTAATTTATTGGAACAATTGTTCTAGGACTTTTTACAAGTATTACTTTTACATATATCATATAACCTTAGAGTTATGGTACAAAATCAAAGTATTAGCTATTCACAACCGTCCGATACGCTTCCGTGTCGAATCGAAACCCAATCAATGTTATCAAAAGAGTCCTCTAAAGGCTGTTCACAAATCCCGAAAATTTTGTCGGTTTAAAAAAATCAAACAGACGGCAGCCATTCTTCCAACGGCCATTTGCCGTCGGGGGCAAATTAGTAATTGAAAACGTGTCATTTTCGATTCGACAACCTCTCGTATAGTTGTGATTATAGCTATGCAGATGTATGAACGTAAACGAAGCAAAAGGAGTATGTAAGGATCGTTGCAGGTGGCGTTCTGTAGCTTCAGCCTACCCCTATGGGATGAAGGCGTGAGTTTATTTATATGTAAGTGCTTTTTAATTTGTATGAAAGGCGTTTGTTTGCTTCACCTATAAGTGCACTTGTGCTTACTAAGTCTAGAATAAATGTATACAAGACTGGGAAAACACACTCTTCGATGTTGAATATTCCATCAACAGTAGAAAAACAACAGCTGTATAATTAAAATCGTCCAATTATGTAAAAAGGGGGAGGAAATAATAATTAAAGTGCATCAAAAAATTCGTCCGCATCGCTGTCAGCAGGAAACGTGCCCAAAAGGCTGGCAGCATTGCCACGTTGTATGGCAATGCTGATTCCTTGACCGAAGAATAGGTCAGCCCTCTGGTCACGTGAAGAGTCGACCAACCGCTTGGCGATGTCTTGATATAATAAGTGAGCACTCGGGCCCCATGGCCCCAGGGTTTCAACCCCAAACGGCTCGAACATATAAGACCCAATGAGATTAGAGTATTTGTACATATTATTAGTATTGTAGCGTAGATGTAAAATAATGTATATTATTGAATCTTGTAAATAAATAGAAACTTAGAAACAAAAAATCGTCCAATAGTCCCATCGGACTATGAGAGTGAGGGAAGAGAGAAAGAGTGCATTTTGTGTCTGCGCACACATTTGTGCACTATAATATCTCCCGCGCCGAAGGCTAGTCTCCGTTGAGATTAGCCACCGTGGCCAAAATACGGTCTGGAGGACTATATTAAAATAAGTAATTAAAATAACAATGTTATAAAAACCTTTTCTCAGAACCTTACTTACAATTAATTAGGTATAATTAATTGTAAGTACATAATTGTTGAAGCATAATATCGGCTATTATAAAAAAAGTGTAGGTTTTCTTCAAGACGCTGCGAAAAATACAGTGAAGCATGCCGAAACTACACCTCCGCTCTGTGCATACACGCTCACACGCACACATTTACAACTATTTACTATCAAACTACACCTCAGTAAATGCACACACGTTTACCAAACCGGCCTCACGTCCTGTTGACAACGCTCTGTCTATTTTTTTTATTTGGTCTGAAGTTTTCAAAATAGGTACCTAACTTTAGTTTGTTTAGTGATCAGGGTCACGTATTTATGCTACTGACTAAGTATAAATATACTTAGTCAGTATATTAGTATTGGATGTATCACTGACCATTGACAAATACCCACATAATAGTTTCATTGTTGTTATTTTTTGGCTGGTTAATGGATGAACAGATCCATTCATGAAATTCAATTACCAAAGCCATATTTTAGATATTAGTTATTTATTTGTACAGTTAGTTTTATTTAATATTTGTTAGAAAATTATTTAGTGTTAGATTGTATATTTTATTTAATGAAAAATACAACACATTTACAATCCAAAAAAAAAAAAAATATTAATAATTAATATCTTACGTATTATAATAAATATTAAGTATATTTAATATTACCAAAGTGATCATATTTCAAAAATTTCATCAATACGAAAAGGTCGTAGATTTCTATAGGTATCGGTTCTCGTCAGTCTGCCAAATCCACCTGGCACATGGCGAGGGATCAATCCGAGACAGGTATCACGGGGCCTTTGCTGCCAAATGACAGTTGATTACCATAATTTACCTGCGCCACATTGACGGAGCAGTAGATTTGAGTTGGCACTATGCTGATGACGTAATAGTTAATCAATCAACTGTTTATTACGGAACTAATGAACGTTTACAAGGTGGAGGCGAAAATACGACAGTAAATTTAACTGTATGAAATGTATAGCCAGTGTTTTCATTTATTGTCGTCTCCACATTGTATGCTGCGGACGCAGATCAAATAAAAAAAACAAGATAGCGCTGCGAACAATACAGTGAAGCAAGCCAAAACTACACCTCCGCTCTGTGCATCCACGCTCACACGCATTCGTTTACTATCAAACTACACCTCTCTAAGTGCACACAATGTTTACGAAACCGGCCTCACGTGACTATTGACAGCACTCTGTCTTGGTTTTTTATTTGGTATGAGGCTGCGGACAGATTCTATGGCTGTAAATGCCGAAGACGCAAAGAGAGCTATCTCAGGGTACCTCCCAAATACTAATTAATAACCTAAACCAACCAAGGCCAGTTAAAATCAAAGGAAAAATGAAAAAGATTAATTAAGAATCATCACTGTTTTCAGGAAAGATGCAGAGAAATATGAAGTCAAACAAAATTTGTAAAACTATCATAATACTGACGAATTTCCATATAACTGTAGACATGTTGTGTGCGCAATACTTCGCCAGTTTTTGTAACAAAAGTAAAAAAACTAGCTTGAATTAATTAAGAACCATCTCGAGTCTTAAAAATAACACAGATTCTACGCAAAAACATTCACTCAATACGGTTCAGCGGTTTCCGAGAAAATCCCGCACATGCATGCAAATGCGATTACTGCAATCGAAAGCTCCTTTGGCAGTCTCTCAAAATTAAAACTTAATTTTAATCAAAATATAAATTAGCAAACGTCTGAACTGTCTACCTACTTATTTTTAATTAAAATGTTCACACAGTTATTTATAAATTAATTAAAATCAAGTAACATTCTCGTAATCACAACTTATTTTTTCCAGTGAGTAAAATGTAAAATTTATTTCTACCATACATCAATTTATAATTACAGCGCGTTGCAATAATCATGCGATATGCTTTTGACATTTATTGTTTTGTGCCATTGGAGCGGAAGCTTTAATTTTTGGTTCCATTTCAAGGCACAGAATTTTGGCAATAATATGGCGTTATGAATATTAACTCATTTTAGTAGAACATCTGTTATATGGAATAATGAAATGAGTACCTATACAGGGTGTTTGGTAGAAGGACCGACACAATTGTCTAAGGGGTACAGAGCATCAAATCCTGGTTTTCACCCATAACACCTGTGTGTTAGTTGTTACGGTAGGTAATTGAGATAATAGTTTGATTCTTGGATTATGAAATGTTGTAACAACTTTTTTGTTTGTGTTTGTAAAAGAACACAATATCAAATTTTTGGTGTCATCTGCGATGTTTAATGAACGGTTGGTTCTAGAAAATTACTTATGTGCTTCCAAAGTCTAAAAGTGTGTACGTACGAAAAAACGTAGTAGGTACGAAAAAAATAAAAAAATAATTTTAAATAAAGAAACAAAAATTAAACCAATTTAGTGCTAGCAAATGACACCACAAATCCCTAAAAATATTGTGTCGGTCTTTCTACCAAGCACCCTCTATAGTTCGAAATATTTCATGGGCTTCAATAAACACAAAAGGATTTTATTATTCGGATATCAATCGCTCATGTAATGAACGATCTATGATGAACTAATTCGTTAGACACATTTTAGTATTTAGACCTTAATCCAGCTTACAGGTAGGTTTATTATAAATGATAGTATAAATTAAACCAATCAGGGGTACCTATTGATTTTACATTCGAACGTAGTCGGTCGAAAACAACCCTGTAAAAATCTCACTGTGCTAACTTTTTATTCTAAAAGTGGGCAACGCAACCTCGCAAATAGGTGTCAAATATTTCGCTGTTTTGATTAATTTGGCAATATTACTGTATGGAAATATGAAATATGTTATGCTAACTAGTTGTCTGAAATATTGATACTGAAATGCAATCAATAATATCATTACACCGAATATTTAGTTTTAGATGTAAATAAAGGATTTGGAAACTTTCCAAATGCCTTTTTTTACACCTATAGCCGGTTACAACTTAAATTCAATGTTATAATTGCAATTCATTATTAATATTCTAGTCAATAAGTTAGCAATAGTTCATAGTTCCATACAGTAATATTGCCAAAATAATCAAAACAGGTAAATATTTGACAGTTACCTATCTGCGACGTTGCTAACTTTCAGAATAAATGCTCTTAAGATAGGTACAATTCCGTAGCCGACTGCAGGCAGCAGCAGGCGACGTGTCGCCGCGACACTAATGCTTTCCATGAAATCGACGTGAGCTACGGAAGTTATTTCATACAAACCAGTAGTGTCGCGGCGAAACGTCACCTGCTGCTGTTGCTTGTTCGGCTACGGAATTGTACCTATAGGTGAAGTGACACCTCTCTGTCATCCTATTTTAATCCATAGATTTTTCCATTTTTAGGGTTCCGTACCCAAAGGGTAAAACGGGACCCTATTACTAAGGCTCCGCTGTCTGTCTGTCTGTCTGTCCATCCGTCCGTCTGTCACCAGGCTGTATCTCATGAACCGTGATAGCTAGACAGTTGAATTTTTCACAGATGATGTATATCAGTTGCCGCTATAACAACAAATACTAAAAACAAATAAAAAAAAATATTTAAGGGGCCTCCCATACAACAAACGTGATTTTTTTGCTCGATATGGAAAACGACAACAGATAGACGCTTGAAATATTCACAGAATATTTAGTTACATATTCACTTTAAAAATAAATAATTAAATTGAAATAAAACAAATATTTAAGGGGGGCTCCCATACACCAAACGTGATTTTTTGCCGTTTTTATAAGTAGATAATGGTATGGAACCCTTCGTGCGCGAGTCCAACTTGCACTTGGCCAATTTTTTATTTATTTTTATTGCTACAGATCGGCACTATTGACAGCTCACTTAGGCTCGCTTCACGAAAGTTTTCACAGTGGTATTTTTACAAAATAGACTGTCTGTATTTAAAAATAGAAGCATAAAACAGCCAGAACGCTTCCTCCTAAAAAAAGTTCGATAAAGATCTCTATTCAAACTTCTACTTAAACTAATGCGATTCATCTCATTATTTATTTATCTTGATAATGATCGCTAATCATTTCTCATCCGCCTACTAATGAAGCGGTAAAACTTAGGTGTGAAGAATGCTCATCTCCCTTTCCACCGCTAATGATATTAATAGCCTTATAAATCGCTGTGAGAGGGGTCGCCATGATTAATTTGTATTTTAAAGCTTTTTGATAGTCAAATAAACCAATTGATAGTTTTTTTAAATGGTTTTAAGTAATAAGTCGCGTTCCAAAGGATGGACATTAGCTTGCGTTCAAAGTTTTTAATGCACTTATGTTTTTGATGCATTATGAATGAAAAGCTACATAGGTATTCGTACCATCTCCATAATATCAAAAAGTCCTACAAGCAAATGCTTTTAGGACTTTTTTAGGACCGGTCCTAATAGCAAAACGACTTTTGCAAAATGTCCTATTGTTCTTTTTCTATTTCGTGCGGTTTGTTAATAGCTGTCAGACTTTTTATGCCGCCTCTGGACCTCTGACTTGGCTTCACATGCCGTCGAGAAATATCTGTCAGGCATGCCGGTTTCCCCACGAAGTTTTCCTTTATCGTTTTTTGAGCAAGTATTTTTTGAGCACATGAATAAAAAAATAAAAAATTGCCCTATTAGCAAATCGTCCTACAACAACCAAATGTTCCTGAAAATAAAAGAAAGGAAATGATGCAGTCGTCGTACTACCCATAAATATTATGTACATACGGCTACACATCAAGCTATACGTTTTCAGTATTAGCTGACCTCTCACTGTACGGAAATCCTATAACTACAATGCGAGATCAGCCTATACTGGAAATGTATAGCTTGACATTTAACCGTGTGTACACACGGCTACACATTAAGCTATACATTTCCAGTATAAGCTGACCTCGCATTGTACGGAAATCCTATACAATGCGAGATCAGCTTAAACTGGAAATGTATAGCTTGATGTGTAGCCGTGTGTACCTACATAAGAACCTTAACATATCACATTTCGAGCGATCTAGAAATGATAAGTAGATACCTAGTATTAAAATGCATGTGGGGTTGGTCTGTTCTTCAGGCACTCATCTGTGGTTTGTTTATAATATGAAAACTTATAAATCATTAGAAGATAATATGTACCTAGATACGTTTTAATTTGACGACGTAGTATCTGATATTATTATTCGGGTTGGGTTGGCTCGAGCCTAGCTGTCACTGACCCTTTAATTTCACAGAGAATCACACGTTTGGTTTATTTTCACATTATGTATTTTAAACTTATCCAAATGCAGGTGAATGTACTAAAACGTTTATAGAAAACAATCATTAAACGTGCAATTATTTTAAAAGCCAAAAACAAGTAACTCTTGCCACAAGAGATAATCGTAATGATTTAACCCAGAAAAAATGGCCGCTGTAAAACCATCGGAAATATTGGAAAACGGCAAAAAATATATTATACATTTCAAATACGATTACCTACAGATTCTGATTTCTCAATGCTTTTGTAATATTTTCATTTGCACTTTTTCTGGTGGTTCTTCCGTATTTTCACGCATCATAAGTAGGAAATTTTATGCAAATCTAAAAGCACTAGGAGGAAAAAATCTAGGAAATGTTTTTAAATTGTTAACAGTTTTGCCCGATTAGTTTTGATCACGATTCTCTACCTCTCCCAGTTGTGCTTATAAATAAAGGTATTTTTTTCCCTTTTGAGACCATCTTAGGAAACTATTTAGTCAGGAATTTTAAACACTAAAACCTAAGTATGTACATGAAGTAAAATCATAAACAACATGGATGGAGTTTGGGCCGAAACTTAGATTTGTCTACACATGTACAGTCACGGACTTTAATTGATGAGCCACCTTCAAACTTTTCAATTTTGTAGTTTCATACACTCACGAGATTACACGATTAAACACGAACTCAAATCGCAAGCTCGTAAACAAGATGACAAATAAATTATTTATAATCGGAAATATCCATAGAGGTTGACTTTATTAGTCAACCTATAAGGATATTTCCGATTAAAAGTAATTTATTTGTCATCTTGTTTACTTTCATACATTCACGAGATTACACGATTAAAAACGAACTCAAATCGCAAGCTCGTAAACAAGATGACAAATAAATTACTTTTAATCGGAAATATCCATAGAGGTTGACTAATAAGTTCTCAATAATAAAAATAAATAAAATGTTGCATTAAGTTTATCCAATTTATTTGATACTGACCTCCTTTGAATCATAGCTCATTAACTCAATAATTCTGAAAACTTAACTGAAGACAGTGACAGTTGAAATATCGATGTCAGAGAATTTCTCCTTACGCTAACGTTACTATCGCAACAGTAACCTAGCAACAATTGTTTATCGTTGCTAGGTTACTGTTGCTAGACCTGCAATTGGTTGACTTTGAGTAGTCACTCTGCTGTCAAGTTTGTAGTTCTGGCTCTCAGGTTAGCCAACCGGTAAAGATATGAAATATAATTTTCTTCTTCTAATACGAAGACATATGACTTTGCGTGTCGAGAACCGAATAAACCCGATTTGCATTACACGGCTAAAATACGAACAGTGCCAGGTGGCTCATCAATTAAAGTCCGTGACTATACCTACAACTGTAGAATTGTAGATACAAATCGAAGTTAGCAAAAACAAGAAACTATACTTCATTTAACACTTTTATAGATAATATATTAAAAATGTATAGAATTTAGTATCGATAATCTAGGGCATGTCAAGAGATATTAGTTTCAGTGCAGTTAACTCAAATCCCTGAACTAATTACCTACTGCGAATTCTGACTTGGCAAGCGTCCGGAGTCTGGACCTGTATCATAGAAGATTGCATTTTCATGATAACTTTCTAGATTCGTTTCTACATTATTATAATATCATAGGAACTATGTTTTTTTTAATAGTGATGTCTAGAGATCGAAGAAAACTGATAAAAATTATTTGAATTGTAGGTATCCGTAGTATTATAATATTTATAAAATAATTATACTCTGTGGGCCCACTTTAAATCAAATGTTAAAATTATTGGTTTATAAAACAACAATAAAGAATTGGGTCAAATCCACAGTATTTTAATTGACACGTAGAATGTAGATACCTACCGAAATGCCATTAGGGCAATCAAAAAATTCGTTTACCTACTACTTTTATAATTAATTTGGACTATTAAAGAGAAATCCGACACTTAGATTTAAATGTCGTGAAAATTACCAAAGACATTTAGTCGATTTTAAAAATAGTCGACTAAAGGAAGACAGTAATTAAACGTCACACATGGAAACCCTAGTATATTACAATTACGGCAAGCTATCCAAGCTATCTCTTCGGGTAATAAGCTTTGAAATCGATTTAAAACTATCGTATGGGTGCCCGAGAGGCGAGCAAACAAACTAATAAACTTTCTCTTTTTATACTGCATCGCTTCAGACTATATTGATCCGATTTTTCCAGATAAGGAAACTATCTACAATCTGCTCACACGTATTCGGAGATTGTAATTAACATCGGATTGTTTTGCTGGCTCCATTCATTGTTTACAAGCAATCATTCCGTAACACTGTAATCTACTCGTCGACAACAGTTTTAGGAACGCAAATTGCAGTCGAATCAGACAAGTGAAACTGACGTTTTTACCATCAACAAACGTTCCGTGACTAAGTACTAAGAACGGTGGAACTTGAATTAGGCCTTTTGGGGGTTACCATAGACTTATATTAGACGGCAATATTAGATAAAATGAAAAGGGTCAAGCAATTTTGTACCGTATGCGCTACAACTATTAACAGTCACCTTGGCTTACCCTGATCAACAACTGTCCCACAAAATAATGATGGTAGAACCAGGCAAGGATAGAACCGGTTTATTTTGGTTTTCCTCCGAACTTTTCTTAAGAACATAAACGTTTAAAAAAAATTATTTAAACCATAATTAACCGGTTTATTTGACGAGCGGCATGTTGGCTTTCTTACTACTAAATAAAAACTGAACAGCGCGCGACGTTTCGTTTATCGTACGTCCGTATTAACCGGTTTTTATGGGTCTAAACCGGTTAATCAGAAAAACCCTTTATATAACACTCTTACAAATACCGGTTAAAACAAAACATTTTATACGAACGAAACCGAATGTAAAGGTTTTTGCGTCACATACATCATAACGGATGGAAAATTGAACCGGTATCCGAGCCTTGGAACCAAGAACAATCTCGCTTGATTTGAATTACATAATTGAAATAGCCATACCAGTTCCTATGTAAATGCAAAGCATTTCAGCTTTCAGCAATAGGGAAGTCAGGCGGCTAAAGTCTAATAAAAAGTTTTATTAGAAGCAAGAACTTCTACTCGGCACGGGGACGTTGGAGCTTGGCGAAATATGTCATTTGTACTCGAAACTTTTTTACTATCTACGCTTTAGGTAGGTACAGCGAATTTTGGAGACCTAGGATTTCAATCTAAACATGCCATCTAAATAGGGTTACCACTAGTAGGACAGAATCCTTTTCGTTTATTGAAAACCATTTATTTTACTTAAGAGCGTTTACGCTGAAAGTGGGCAACGTCGCAAATAGATGTCAAATATTTCGCTGTTTTGATTAATTTGGCAATATTACTGTATGGAAATTATGAAATATGGCTATCTAACTGTTTAAAATATTGATTATGGAATGCAATAAATAATATCGTAACACCGAATATTTAGTTTTAGTTGCAAAAATAGGATTTGGAATCTTTCCAAATGCCTTTTTTTACACCTATTTGACATCTATTTGCGACGTTGCCCACTTTAAACGCTCTTAAGACTTGTTTCACAATGCCTGGCTGTATAGACTGTCGGCGTCTAGGTACCAAGATTCAGGGCTGATTTCTCAATAGTCAGATAACTTTCATCGGAAGAATAAAAATGACAGTTTGTCTTAATTAAAAAATTAAGACACAACAAGGAGCAGAACATATTTTGGGCAGCTTTAAAAATTAATTATTTAAAAAAAATCAGCTGCCCAAAATAATAGGTCTTTACCAAAGAGAATATAACCACTAGAGAGCATATAGGCCGATTTCTTCGAAGCACACGACTCACTACCGCGGGCCGGGGGGACGAGGAAGAACGCGCGGCAGCGATTGGTTAGTTCAAGGTCAAGTTGCGTAGGTATTCTTATCGTTAGGGCTGCTCTACTTCATTACGGGAAAATAGTCGATATCGATAAAATGGATTTTAACATTATGAAAAATACTCAAGTTAAATCATAAAAATAATTTTTAATCAAAATCAATCAATTACAAAAACAAAAACATGTACCTATCCTGTTATTATTGATTTTTAAAATGAATTAATTTGGTATATGTTTTTCGAATTAAAGTTTTAGGGTCCTGATTGTTCTTTGTAAAAAATGATAAACGAGCGTCTACATATTTTTGAATTATGCATCTTGCTAATTCAATTAAATGATTTGTTGATTCTATTTCAAATTGATGAAAATTAATATCCGGGAATAAATCATACCCAATCAGAGATTTTAAAACTGATCTTATAAAATAATCGGTATTATATTTCGAAGACAGTACTTTCGAACCACTCTCGTTGATCGCCCTCTTAATATAAATTTCACAACGACGACAAATTTCTATGACTGAGATGGATCCGTACAATAACTTGTTTTTAGTATCCTTTTGAAATTGTAAGGCGTTTTGATTTGGTACACCAATCAGCGCTCCAATGCAAGTTTGACATTTTATTTGCTTTATCAGAGCATGGACAATGTAGCCGGCCATATATTCTACTACTTTTTCACCAAATTCAGAATTAGGTAACAGGCTTTCAAGGTCTGAAAAATCCAAGCTCTCAGTCTCAGGATCTATGTTTTGGTCTTTGTATCTTGTAGTAATGTTGATGCGGTTAACTGCAGAAGTGCATTGCAAAATTGAAATTTGACCAACAGCGCTGCAATTGCCACTACCGGTATTTTTTATTTGCGCATGGGTCAGGAGCTTCTTGTATGTGCTTTCAAATACCCTAGCACTAGGATTGTTGTTTGATCCACCGTGGCATCTTATACTTCCAAACATGTGTTCTAAGTGGTCCTGGCTTATTTTATGTAGAGGAAGATATTTTAAGGCGCACTCTGAGTTCAGGACCAAGTCTTGGATGAGAGCAATGGCACTTTCAATACACACACAAAATCCTATGAATCCGGTATATCGAGGTGATTTAACAAGTTGAACTTTCTGTTTTACTTTTCTTACAATTATGTCTGCGGACATATTTAGTATAGCATCTTTTGCTGTCTTTAATTTTAATATAACATTCGCAGCATTTTCTGCATTGACTGCTCGTTTTAAATCATATCCATGGGTGTGCGAGTCCAGAATATCAAAAAGGTCATTCATCATATTCAAAAACTGTGTTGTGGGTGTGACTTCTTGAAACTCACGTAAATTAAGCTTTTCTTTGCAAAATGTGAGTGCATCTGATACACTCTTACTAAAAATTTGAGTTGCTAAGCTTACTTTCATAATTTTAGTTTTAAAAAATATATGAGCAGCCCTTAGTCGATTAGCTAGATGAAAATTTTCCGCTGTTTGTAGATTATGTAGTTTAACGAGATATTCCCACGATATAATATTGCCCCGTTCGTCTTTCAAATCTCTATAAAACTCAAATGCATTTCGAACTAACTTGATCATGTGTGCCGGATCTAAAAATACTGCTATTTTTGAAGTATTGCAGGGATTTTTAAAGGTGGAGTTTATTTGATCAACTTCAAACGAACAGCCTAACTTTTTTGCCATTGTAATATTGGCTGGGCAGCCGTCAAATGTAATGGCTTTGACGTTTATGCCAGCTTCTTCTACCAAATGGATCGCCTCTGTTAGAAGAGCTGCTTTTTGTTCTGCATTAATGCCATTTATTAAAAAATATCCAATTGGAATTTTCCAGGATGCATTTATTGGCACCAGCAAGAAAACCAGGGCTTCTTTAGCTTCGTCTTGACAATCTATTTGTAAACTGGCGCCAAAACTCACGTGGCCATAGTATCTTTTGCCTTGGGGATGATATTCGACACCGCTTCTGATTGCCATTTCGTCGAATATGATAGTGGCGTAAATTTTGTTCTTGGATTCTCTGGCTTTCATTTTGATAGTATGTATTGCCTCCTTTGTAAATCCTGGTTTACCGTCCATGGATTGATACCAACTTCTCAGAGTACTTGTAGCAGGTAAACATGTGCTGAAAGTTTGTCTAACGAAATTATATGCTTTCGGGGAATAAAAATGCAATGTTAACGAGAATGCTCGTAACTCCGGTGAGTATTTGATTTTGGGTATATGTCCTTTTTTTGATTTCAGAATTTGGCGTTTAACAATTTCTTGATTTTGTACTCCTATGCGACTTAAAATGTCTTCGTTTTCTTGGGTAATATAAGATTTTTTAGTTAAAGTATTCAAAATTTCTTTTAGATTCGAATTTTTTTTTACCAGTAATCTATTTTTATCTTGAAGCCTCTTAACCTCTTTCTTTTTTTTACTAAGGGAGTATATGAGATGGTCTATGTGTCTTTTCATTTTTCGTTTACGTGGAGTCAGGTCTACAACTGCTGGGTCTACTATTTCTTTGCTAGTTATTGTTGAACTCTGAAAAATAATAATAATATACGAAAATAATAAATAAGAAAGTAAAGAGGTAAGTAATAAGAAATATTAATATTATTTTGCAGAAATATTTATTTGAGAAGAATATAAAAATGAAGCTTACGGGAATTTCATAATCATGGGAAGGCCTAAAAATGTTATTATCATCAAATGGAAAACACTGCAGAGGAGTCTGGTCTTCAGTTGATGATTTGGCTTCAGCATGCACATTTGATGATGAACTCTGTAATTAAACATGTCGGGTATCAATAAACGCAGTTACATAAAATTTCACGTATGGACTTATCGTCGAAACTAATTAACTTACGAGGGCGATATTGTGATGCGAAGGCCCAGGTACATTAGTATTAGAGTCAGTCATACTATTTGGTGAAGCCTGTAAAGAATGAATGTTTCATAAATTCACGATTTTACTTTTCCCAACATTGTATCAATAAAAACAAAACTTACTAAAATAGGCAAAAACATCGTTGGTATCGCTGAACTAAATAGACGGCGGCGTTGTTTTAAATATTCAAAACAATCGGAGGTAAAGTGCCTTGAACAAACAGCGCTGTATTTTGTTGGAAACCAATTTTCCCTATTAACCTTATCTATCCACTTTTCTTTTAGTTCCGGAATCTTCGGAAATCTAAAATGAAAACATGTATGTCAAATACACAGATGAAAAATTTTTTTTTACATCTCCGCCCTCAAAAACTACAAAGTGAAAAATAATTACTATACAAAACAACAAAGAACATTGGTGCCGATTCTCTTGTACACCGAACTAAACTATCACTAAAATTCTTAATTTTTACTATGAGAATCTTAAAGCTATTCTGCCAAAAAAATTCTCTTAACTTAAAAATTATTTTGACACAACTAAAATTGAATTTGACAATCGCGGCTCCACTTGGTGCCTACTTGTTTGCCCTACCCCGTGAATTTTTTTTTGAGCTGGAGGCGCACAGAGTGTTCCGCCTCGACGTGTTTTATATGGAATTTTTCAGTTTTGTATGAAAATATGAAAAAAAAACATACCTTCATGTCAAGTATCTGGGGTTTAGGGGTTTTATAAAGGGGGTCTCAATTTTCATTATTTTTGCGATAGGACACACCATTTTCGAGATATAAGCAAAAGAAAATAAAAAAAGATACAGTACTGTTTTGCAACTGAAGTCGAGGTGTTGGTTTGAATATGACAACAATTTTACTCCACACCTTTTTAAATCGCGATTAAAAATAGTCAGATCTTGTTAGAAAATCTAAATTTTAGGTGAAAAACGCCAAATTCAGAATAGCAAAATTGCCATTTTTACTAAACTAATAACTCAGTGCCATCTTACTAAAATATAGTTAAATTGTGTCAATATAGTCTATTCCAGAATGGAAAATCGTCGTTTGACAGGAATAAATAAAATTTTAGTGATTTTTAGTCTAGTTAAGAGAATTTTGTGACAAGAGAATCGGCACCATTATCAAATTCACTATGACGTATGATTTTATGACCGTCTTCCACGAAATTGTAGCGAATCCGAAAATCGCCCGACCGCACTGGAACCCATGGGTCCCAGCGGTGCCTGACGACCGATCGGTTCCGTTCGGGGACAAAGAGCACAAAAAAAGTAAGAAAAGTAGATAAGTAGATAAGTATTTTATTTATTACAGTAGTTATGGGAATTGAATAAAAATTGTATTAATTGTATTACTTTCGATATCAAC
Organism: Lithophane semibrunnea; assembly: GCA_947363905.1. Lineage (NCBI taxonomy): Eukaryota > Metazoa > Arthropoda > Insecta > Lepidoptera > Noctuidae > Lithophane > Lithophane semibrunnea. The sequence continues at coordinate 4,156,564 of OX376200.1, read as the reverse complement.
TGTCAGCTATTAGAGGTAACAGCTCTAATTTTTACGATGAACATACAAAGGGAAAGAAAAGGATAGCAGCATTAGAATTGTCTAATACAAGAACGAGACTTTTCCAAAAGACATCAACGCGCAACTCAACGATGTGCTCCTTTTTCCCAGCCACCATTTTAAGTAGACCCCTGCGCTGGGTCATGATTTGATTAAATAAAAAGTAATTTTTCGTATTATTTACTTACCGATGAAAAGTTATGCCATCCTTTTTGTAACTGGATGTCTTGGAATGTTTCCCACACCACTTCACCGCGCAAGAAGGCATATTGATGCGTTATAATTGCATAAAATGTTATACTAATTTAGCGTGCACACAGGTCTAACGCTTGGACACAACTAAAATGGTTACTAGTACCGCAGCCTATACATAGGCGACAAAATACTAATACTTTTCGAGCGTCGGGGCACTGTATGCGCAGTCAAGTGGTTATATAGTCTTTGGTCTTTACCTATGAAATTGCCGGTCTGCAGGACTGGCCAAATCAAAATCATTTTTGTTTGGCTAAGAATTCTAATTTCAAATTAATTTTATTTTAAAAACATGGAATTCTTTTTTCAAAAGAAGTCATTTGTTTAATGATTAGTATTATATTTTCATCGCATTTCAATCTTTATCGTCATCATGGATACGTTAATAATTCGAGTAATTATGGAATATGAGTACCGCCGTGGCAGCAACGCGGCACAAGCGGCACGCAACATCAACGACGTTTACGGAGCTTACACTACAAATCAACGCAACACCTGTTATTGGTTTGCTCGCTTCCGTTCTGGAAATTTCGACCTGAAATGAACCTCGCGGTCGTCCGAAGACTGGTCGACAATGACGAATTAAAGGCGATTGTGGAAGCTGATGATACACAATCTACGGCTGAATTGGCAGCAGCTTTCGACGTTAGCGTCAAAACAATATTGGTCCATTTGCGTCAAATTGGCAAGGTAAAAAAGCTTGACAAATGGGTGCCCCACGAACTCAATGATCGCCAGCGCGAAGTACGCGTCGAGGCGTGCCTTGCACTGCTCAACAGACATACAAATGAAGGAATTTTGAACCGCATTGTTACCTGCGATGAAAAATGGATTCTGTTTGATAACCGTAAGCGCTGCATGCAGCAAGTTTGTTGGATCCTGGTTCAGTACCTAAACAATGCTCTAAACGAAAACTTACCCCTAGAAAAGTGATGGTCACTGTTTGGTGGTCTAGCGCCGGTGTGATTCATCACAGCTTCTTACCAAACGGGATGAGCATTACTGCAGATGTGTACTGTGAAGAACTGAACACAATGATGGAGAAGCTGGCACATCTCCAACCAGCATTGGTCAATCGCTCGTCTCCGCTGCTCCTGCACGACAACGCGCGACCTCATACTGCACAGCAGACAGTCTCCAAGTCGCAAGAACTGGGGTTGGAAGCTCTCCGTCATCCGCCCTACTCACCAGACCTTGCGCCTATAGACTACTATTTTTTCCAGAATTTGGATAACTTCTTGGCGGGAAAAAAATTCAATACCCGAGAGGCAGTACAAAATGCCTTTGAAGAATTTGTTGCCTCCCGTCCAGCTGATTTCTTTAAAAAGGGCATCAATAAACTGCCACTGCGTTGGCAAAGATGCATTGATTGCATGGGTGATTACTTCGATTAATACAAATAAAAAATACATGAAAAAAAATCGTTTAAATTTTTTCATACAAAACGGCAATTTCATAGGTAAAGACTAATATGTACCTACTCAATACAATACTCAATACTCAACCCAAGGAGCACTTAGGCGTTACCGACATCAAATATGCAGCACTTATAGAACTTAGAGTTCTTTTGGAGACGTACAAGGGTGTCAAGAAAAGATTCTATATTTATAAGGTTGATTTACCAGTTATTATACAGCTCAAGCTGTACTAAATCTTTATAAAAGAATCCGCGTAAACTAAAGGTGTTAAAACGGAATATTAAAACTCTACTTTAAAACTTTAAGAATTTTTGACACTTTAAGCTAATGTTTATTATTCAAGCTGCACAGAGGCTGTATTTTGCATGTGATCACTTACTTACTACAGCTTTATGTGTTAATATGGTATCACTCTATACTTGATTCTGTATAATAGTATATGCAAACTCCTTTATAAAACTTATTATTATTGCGTAATTATACACCCTTGTAAATGGTAGAGTTTTATGACTTCTGACAAATATGATGATAAAACACTATAATAATAAATTAATTCTATAGTACAGCTTTTATTGTCAGTCGTCTATCTTTGCAATAATAAATAAACGTGTAATTCTGGATAAAAATATGTGGAAAAAAGGAAAAAGGTCCGGTGGAGTCAAAAGGAAGATTAAAAGAAAATATAAAAATATAACAAATTACCAACCAAATGATGTCATTTATAGAGAATGAAGTCATGAATCGAGTAATCTACAGTCAAGCGCCACTTCAGTCGACGTCTTACGAAGGTTCCGTAGCAAAAACGTCAAACATTGATATTGAAAGTGAAAATTTAATAAAACCTTGGGAAACTGATAATTACATATTTTCATGCAGCAGTACAAGTAAAGAAGACGAATTTTCAGAAAATTTACTGTTCCGTCGTAAAATTAAGGAATGGGCTATAGAAAGAAATATATCTCAAAAAGCTCTTAGTGATTTATTAATATTACTATTTGTTGTGATTACTTCTGTCTGATTATCAAATTCGGTTTCGCTATTTTGTAGCATGAGATCTAGTTCTCGTGTTGCTTCGTCGTATGATGATAATAATTGTCTTTTGACACAGCAATGTGAAGAAGACCAATTATCTACAGGCTGCGAATATTCGTTCTTGACCAATTTATTGATATCTAATCGCTTTTTTGGCCATCTTAAAATACCATTAGACTCCCAAAAACTAGGTATAATGCACAGTTGTTTTTGGCCTTTTTCTATTGTTTCAATTATTTTGAACGGCATATTTTCCTGAAAATATTGAAAAACATATGAAAAAAAAAATAGGCACACAACACCACACACTAAAAACACTACTGCACATAGTTCTTAGTAAAAAATATTTTTTAAACGAACTACCGTTTTCTAACGCTTTGTTTTGTTTTTGACCTACCTACGAGTTTTACGACGTGGCAAACAAAGGATCGAAAAGAACAAATAAATGCGTGCGCGCTGTCCAGGCACTATCTATAAACTAATCGTGTTGCTGGTAATGTGACGTTGCTGTCTCGCTCTGTGTGTGTGTGTTCTATGGACGAGGTTACCTTCACGGTTGTTTGTTTACAAGTAATGTGTCTATCAGTAGGTGCGTCGTCTGTTGATTCTATCAAACTGCTTCAATTTGCCTTCGGCATATTACACACTTAAAATCACGTTGTGTAAGCCGCGAGCGATGTAAACGGCGAAATCTAACAATTGCTAGCGATATATTATACATGGTTTTTCATTTTGAATACGTATCCCTAATGAGCTGTACAATTTATGTTTTGAAAACTGATATACAGCCTAAATATTAAAAATATTCTAATATAATGCCTATTTAAAGGCAATAGCTGTACAATGGAATCTAAGAACTGCGTATTAAATCTACAGGACCTATAATACCCTCCAGATATACTTAAGGCTGTTTAATATTTATCGCCATTTTTGAATAAACAAAAACCAAACATAATTCAAATCAAACGATATTTGACAATAGCTACAGCTGCTATCATAATTTTACAGCTAAAATACTGAGTGTACTCTAATATTATGCAGTATTTTCAAGCATATTATATTATTCTAACCTCAAAACCATAAACTTACTTACCCGTTTTAGTTATATTTTTTACTTAATCTTGATTATATTGCGGGCGCGTGAATATTTTGACACAAAACTATACACAATTTCACATCAAAATTAAATCGGCACGTCGAATGTACAAATTATCACACAGAAAGTCCAAGATCATTACTTGATTTATAAATTTGCATGTAATATTAATCGATCACCATTTATGTATCTAAAATAGAAATATTTGACAAGTTTCACAAATTTTCCCTTTATGATTCTCTTAAAAAACCGATTAAGAACCGTTATCTTTTAAAGACATTTATAAGAAGATAACTATATTCCTGTGGTTTCCTTTTACACCATACTGCAGCTCCACTGCAGCTATATTACAGCCTATTTTTTACTTCTACAGCTACTGTACAGCCATAATAACGCATTAGGCTGTACAAGAATGGGCCCAATTTTTACATATAAGGGCTGTATAAGCGCTGATACAGCCCTTGTACAGCCTCACTATACAGCCTGTGGTATAAAAATAAACTAAAATACAGCTTTTATACAGCTTGTGGTGCTCCTTGGGAATATCTTTATTGCTTTAACATAATTAGGTGGTAACTATATAATTTAGATCACTAAGGACCCTGTAGGGCACAGCAAAAGGGTAGAAGAGAGGAAGCCCGGGAGGGAGGAGGATGTATGCTTGCATAACTCGACAAATTGTTGGGAAAAGCAGATTTTTATTTCGCGATTTCAGGGTTTTTCGTAATGCTCATCATTATAAACAACCCTGGCATCGCGCCACCCCACCCTTTGGGGGTGTTCAGTTATTTCAATTACGTTCTCAGAAAATTTGCCCTTACTAAAAAATAAACAGAATTTTTATTAAATGAACTGCCAGACAATGTATCTGAATTGGAGGTGTGGAAATGGCCATTCGAAAACTTTTATAGAATGTTTATTAAACTTCTAAGTTTACTTAGAACCAAACTAGCTGGCAATATATTATTTTGTACGTTATACGACCTACGGACTGCACTGCTAGCTAAATTATCGCCTTTGAACTTTCTACTAGATACGATCTATGTCTTCTTAACGATTGTTTTCCTGAATTAACTTTACTTTTCCAGCTAACTGAGCTGGAAAAGTAAAATGAAGTTTTAAAAGATACCCTCAATTGCTACCTTTATCTTATACTAGCTGCGCCCCGCGGTTTCACCCGCGTAAGTCTCGATCCTGTGGGCGTATCGGGACAAAAAGTCCTGGTCAAAAGGTCATGGTCTGCCCCTGTGCCAAATTTCATCCAAATCCGTTCAGCCGTTTAGCGTGAAGGCGTAACAAACAAACAAACTCACTTTCGCATTTACGAGTATAATATTAGTTAGGATAGTTAGGATATGTAGGCAATTAAACGAGTTTTCTGGAGAAACGGCCACCACCATCTCAGCTGCTCCCAGGGGGGTTGGGGGTGCGAACCAAAGTTTAACGTAGCAGCACAGGCGCTGCATCTACCAGTTCATTTGTCAAAGGTGGAGTTTTTTTTTTAAATTACGTACAATTATGAACTATTTCAGAACATTGTTTTTTGATAAACTCAGCCGCATCATGTCGCACGGTGACCACCGGGCAACAGTCTCCACACGGTGGGTGCCTGAGAATGGACGACGCCGCCGCCGAAGCCGGCCCAGGAAGAGGTGGCGAGACGACTCAGACGTGTACCGCAAGGCTCGAAGTGGCTCAAGAAAAGGATATGTGGAAGAATTTGGGAAAGGCCCAGCGGTGGGACAGTGTCGGGTAATTAAAAAAAAAACTCTCGATTCAAATTGTGACTGTGGTGCTGCCAGTAAGTACCACGAATATTTAAATAGAAAGCATCTATCTAACTTGAAAAAAAAGCAATATTGAAAAACCTAGCGTTTACGTGCTGATAAAATAATTCCTAGTCACCAAGTGACTAAGCTGAATGTTTACCTGCTGGATGATATACGACCTCTTAGTAACCACGTTCAGAAATATAGCAGGTCAGGGAATGTTAAAGAGGCAGGACGGACGTTGATACGTTAATTACTCGATGTCGTGTCAGGCAGGCCATAAGGATGCGTTTCCACTAAAGCGGAGACGAGCGGAGCTGAGCGGAGCTGAGTCTAGACCTTCAGGAATCGACCAATCACCATGGTAGAAATCCTCATCACGTCTCTCGTCTCGTCTGTGATTGGACGGTTCCTACACGCCTCCGCTCAGCTCCGCTCGTCTCCGCTTCAGTGGAGATACAACCGTAGGGTTCTAGCTCTATCTGTTAGTACATTATGCCTTTCCGTATACTTATCAATAGCAAGGAATAGATTTTCAGTATGAGTGAACAAAAGGTCATTAATTTCAGCAAAACAGAAACGTGACCATCTTTTGACGTGGTCGGGCGAATCTAACGAAGTGAATTTAAATCTTTGCAAGCAAAATATTGAATATACCATGTCGGAAGGGTAATTCTTTTCCAAAACCTACCCAATATTATCCTTCATTCATTCCCATAGCGAGTTGCATTAAATATCTGCGGGCATTCGATAAAATGATCATACCCGGCCCGGCCTTAGACCCAAAAATAACGAGGGGATATCCCAAATATATGTGGGCACGGATCCCTGCCGATTTATTGAAAGTTCATAGACTAAGTACAGGTTTAATGCCTTTGCTTGATGGAAACTTATAGCCTTCTCTAATGCTGTGCTATCACCTTTTTTGAGGTTGTGGGAACGTGGGAATTTTGATGTTTAAGTATTCAGTGACTTTGGGATGAAGTTAGGTGATTATGTGATAGATTCGATAAGTTATAGAAGATCAAAATATTTTTAGTGCAGCTGATAATTAATGAGCTATCTAGCTGCCTTCTTCCTAGTAACTTATGTAGGTACTTATGGATATATATGGGGTAGTCTGTCTGTGTAGTTAGAAAACAAGGTGTTATTCTGAAATTAAAAATAGGTACCTACTTAATTGTACCTGGAGAAAAGTGAAGCAGTTTAAAATCAAATTAGTCTTAAGCTAAACTTATTGTAAAATAATGCAAACAGTACATTGCGATTGATGATTGACACAAAAACAGCAGCGTAATACTCAACATTCTACCTCGCCAGTAACGTTCACCAAATTAAAATACAATCTAAATAAAACATTACAAAATAAGACAAGCATCTTCACGTGTTGCAATGCACAAAATTGCAGCCATTATTCATACATCACATAATTCTATCATGTTTCCCTTTCATGCCGTGTGTACGGGAGATTTCAATCGTTTTGAATTAACCAGAGACAATGAATGTTAAAATATTCGGCCTGCATGGTCAGACACCGTGAGCTATGATTGTTTTAAGTAAATTAATGTCCTGGAAAATAAAATCGTTGCATTTTATGTAAGTAATTTAATTACATAAAAATAATAAGAATGTTTAAAAGTATGTTCTCTTTGTTTTAGTTTTTTTTTAAGCTTGCAGCTGCTGTTTATTATCAATCATAAAGCGAATAGAAAATCAATTCAAGAAAAAAGTTTTCCGTGCCGTCGGAAGTGGCAATAAAAATATCTACTCACATTAATAATGAATACCTACAGTACTACTTAGTCTGTGTTACATTTAGGTAATTTTCCTAATGAAAATGTCACGGTACAGTACAGAAACTAAGTAGATACTATTGTGTCATTACTATAATAAAATACTAGGATACAAATATTTTGAAAACAAAGGCGGATAAATCACAAGCAAAACTTTCATTCATAATTTTACTTTTAATACGATTGTAGTTTACGTGCATAAAAAGTAATCGTGCGACCTTAAATTAATTTTCAAATTCAAATAATTTATTTTGAGTCACACAGACTCATAATATTAGAATAGGCATACTTTTGTTGTAAATAAAAATTACTTACCGACATACGTCGCTAATACAAATAAAACAAATAAATGTACTACACAGTTCCATCGCATCTTCATCTTGATATTTTTATTGTTCACAAATCATTGCACAATTAATAACAACACATATCGTACTTTAATATTTAACTGTTGCCAAGTATCTGCACACGAATATTCCGTCTTTCTTAATAATAAGTCACTTCACAATCACGAAACTTCTAAGCCGATTCCTTAATTAATTCACTAAATAAAAACGAATAAAAAATGTCTATGCTTCGAGAAAAACAATCGTCAAAATTGAAATTTCGTACAAAAAATTTGGCGCGAAGCGCACACTGTGCTCGCGAGTAAAGTTCGGAATGTAGTGTGTAAAGGCACGCATACACTACGCGGTGGTGATCGACCCCACCGGAACCACAGTCGGTGGGCGCGCGACTGCCGACTCCATGTGCACCGCACCGAAACGTAACTTAAAACAAACTTAACATTTGCTGCTACGTAGCTCTTATTTTCTGAGCGATAGAGTTCATTTTCTAAATCTACTTTTAATAGAACCTACTGTTAATGATAATGTTCGTAGTTTTGTAGAGCGTACGCGCATAGAAACGCTGTCACCCTATTGAAGGTATTGTTACGGAAGGCGATTGGAAAAACAAAGACTCGTCGAAAAAAATGGGTAAGTAGATAAAGACGTAGAAAATAATATTACGCAGTAAAATGGAATGCGTTGGGCGCATTGCGAATGAATGAAATACTATAAATGCAGTTTTTATTAGTCATTGTTTATATTTTTACTGAAGCTTGTGATTGCGCAGCTGACGTGCGGTTGTTTTTGATGGCAATAACATAATAAATGCAACCATTTTTTATACACGGTGACACACCTGCAGTGAGCGTGTTATATTGGAGGGCCATACAGACAAATGATAATAAGTAGGTACATACCTACTATGCAATGCAGTTTATGCATAGAGTTCATAGCTCGAATATCGGTATTTTGAGAAACTAGGTAGGTATATGGTTCAGGTGTGCATTGCGGGTATCATTTACGTATCTCAATTAGTCTTTTAAATGTTCACGGAGGCACGAATTCGGTATTTAGGTACAGTCACGGACTTTAATTGATGAGCCACCTGGCACTGTTCGTATTTTAGCCGTGTAATGCAAATCGGGTTTATTCGGTTCCCGACACGCAAAGTCATATTTCTTCGTGTTAGAAGAAGAAAATTATATTTCATATCTTTACCGGTTGGCTAACCTGAGAGCAGAACTACAAACTTGACAGCAGTGACTACTCAAAGTTAACCAATTGCAGGTCTAGCAACAGTAACCTAGCAACGAAAAACAATTGTTGCTAGGTTACTGTTGCGACAGTAACGTTAGCGTACGGAGAAATTCTCTGACATCGATATTTCAACTGTCACTGTCTTCAGTTAAATTTTCAGAATTATTGAGTTAATGAGCTATGATTCAAAGGAGGTCAGTATCAAATAGATTGGATAAACGTAATGCAACATTGTATTTATTTTTATCATTAAGAACTTATTAGTCAACCTCTATGGATAAGACTATTTCCGATTAAAATTAATTTATTTTTCATCTTGATATTTCAGCTGTCACTGTCTTCAGTTAAGTTTTCAGAATTATTGAGTTAATGAGCTATGATTCAAAGGAGGTCAGTATCAAATAGATTGGATAAACAGAATGCAACATTGTATTTATTTTTATCATTAAGAACTTATTAGTCAACCTCTATGGATAAGACTATTTCCGATTAAAACTAATTTATTTGTCATCTTGATATTTCAACTGTCACTGTCTTCAGTTATGTTTTCATAATTATCGAGTTAATGAGCTATGATTCAAAGGAGGTCGGTATCAAATAGATTGGATAAACTTAATGCAACATTGTATTTATTTTTATCATTGAGAACTTATTAGTCAACCTCTATGGATATTTCCGATTAAAAGTAATTTATTTGTCATCTTGTTTACGACCTTGCGATTTGAGTTCGTGTTTAATCGTTTAATCTCGTGAATGTATGAAACAGTAAAATTGAAAAGTTTGAAGGTGGCTCATCAATTAAAGTCCGTGACTGTACCTACCTACTTACGGAGTAATGAATAAAAAGTTGAGAATTCTGCTAGGAATAGAATTCTGTCTTTTCGTCAGATGTAGATAAGTACTAGGATAGGACTAGTAGGATATCGTACTTACAACTTTTTATTAATTAAAAACGAAGGTGTAACGAGGATAGAGCAGAAACTTATCTTCCTCTAACTAATGCTAAGCTAAGCTAACAAGCTAAGCTAAGCTAACAATCCAAGACACCACCTATAGCTCGCTATTCCGTTATTAAAATTAATGTTGTTTTCCTTCGTATGATTTTCCAATACGTATTGTATTTTGATTTATTATAATTATTTTGTACTTGTCAAACTTATGTAGGTATGCACCTAAATTATCAGTGAACGATGTGATCTCCTTCAACTTATTGTAGCACACATCAATATTGTTCCGATTCTTGTAACTCTGTTGTTGATTAAAAAAAATATAATATATAAAAAAAACAATAACGCAAAAAGAAAGACCTTTTTCGGTCAGTGTATGCATACTCCTTTGAGGAAGTCAGGGGTAAGTTTTAGTAAAAACACAAATGCTATTATGGTTTCGCACATGGCCGGACTACAGCAGCATGTGTCTTTAGAAAAAACGGAAGCGGACCGGAAGACAGAAAAAATGTAGCTTGGTATGCAGAATAGCCCATAGCAGCCAAAAGAGTACCCATTAGGTAGACGTACTTATTTCGTAAAAATTTCCACGTGGACCCGGCCTCTCGGAATTTTATAGCTAGGTATTTTAAATATCCCCGTTATAACTAAGTTGGTAGTCCAGGGTGTACCTATTCTACGATACCGGGCCCTTAGCAATAGCAATAGGATTGGTTTGAGTCAGTAAAATTCTGACACGCCCTTCCGCTCCGCCCAGAGCGGGAGAAGTCATCATCATCTGCCTAGCCTTTTCCCAACCATATTGGGGTCGGCTTCCAGTCTAACCGGATGCAGCTGAATACCAGTATTTGCCAGTATTTGTTTTTTTAGAGCGGGAGAAGTCATTTGATGATTTCCCACCATAAAATAAAGGTGTATACTACACCGACTTTTCGTCAGATATGTAATGGGGCCGAGCTTATTCTCAGAGATGCTACTGAGAAACTTCTATTGAGAAAACTAATAATAAGTACTTAGCCCGACCTGGATAATTGCGTACAATCCCAGAGTTTTGGACGATATTATTAATAATCCATTGCTTTATAGGTTCGAAGCTAGCTAGTTAGTTCGAGGAGTATTATAATATCTGTGTTCGAGGAGCTCGTGGCTAAGTAATAACAGCCGCACGGGTCGATCCATCAGGTTAAGCTACGCTTGCGGGTTGGTCTGTGGATGGGTTATCTTAACATACTGAGACTCCTCTGTGCTTCGGAAAGCACGTTAAACCGTTGGTCCCGGCTGTTCGTGGATCTTTGACAGTCGTTACGGGTCGTCAGAAGCCCGAAAGTCTGACAACCAGTCTAACCAAGGGGTATCGTATTACCCAGTTACATGGGTTGTGGAGGTCAGATAGGCAGTCCCATGTAAAATACTGGTATTCAGCTGCATCCGGTTAGACTGGAAGCCGACCCCAACATACCTAGTTGGGAAAAGGCTAGGCAGATGGATTGCTTCATAGGTTTCGTCTGCTCAACAACGTGAGAAGAGCGCAATGAACGTGGATGAACTATCAAAATGAAACCCATTGCGATCAATTGTCATTTTATGTGTGTTATACAATTGGATCGCAATCGAAACAAGGAAGGATCTCATGGTCAGCAGCCGAGCTTTTGACCACAAAACCGCCATAACAGAGGCCCTAGACAGTAACATTCTATCAGCGATAACGATGGTGGAAAAGGCAAAAATGTATAGGACTGACATACGCTATCGAAAAGCATAAATGTCAATCCTTTGTCACTTGATCTCTCGACTTTTATCACTTGAGATTGTCACTTGTCTAGGCCCTCAGATTACCTCTCCATAGAGGAGTGGTATTGCTCGCTCTGCTAAGGGGTTATATTCTGTTAGGTTCATAAATTTCTTCCTTTAAGCTATATAATTATGTTTATGGTTTGTATGTATGCTACTTTTAAACCGATATTATTATCTAAGACTATAAAATGTCGTGTGGAAGATATGTGACATCAAGGTACCAACCCGCACTGGGTTCGCGTGGTAGATTACGGCCCACTCCCTCTCATGGTGGCTCGATACTAGGCCAGTCGTAACAGTGAGAACATGATTAAGCTCTGCTAATTTCAGTTTTCCTGTACCTATGCTATTTTACACAGTGTTTAAGGGTTCCGCAGACAAGCGCGACGCGACACAGGTAAGTAGGTAGGCTAATTTCCGTGAAGTTTTCATAGAAATTTTTCCACCAGAATCGCCTCTCAATCAACTCTCCTGTCGCAGGTCTGCTGAAAGTTTCTGATAAAATGAGGAATGAGGACTACTACTACCGATTTTCTATCTTTACGCTTTATATTGGCGCTTACTCTTGATTTTAATTCCGATCTATCGACATTGGAATTTTCACGTTTCGTACTCTTCAGTTCGACGCTAGCGCCAAATTGTATTTGAATTGCGTGTCCATTTTTGGGAACTAAGTGGAATCGGGATCGGGCTTGGGGTGCTACTCTTGACTTACTTTGACAGCCGTCTATTGCGCCAGAATTGCGTTGGGATTGTTTGTTGATTGGGATTTTTCCAATAACAAAAGTGTAACTTTTTAGAAATTGTTTTGCGTTTTATGTGGTTTTCAGCAAGTAATAAGTACCATGGCAGGGTTGGCATTAATATACAGTGTTTTACGTAATTCCCATAAAAAACAATTAAAACAAAAACGAGATGAGCGTCGGATGATGCGTTTTAAGGACGAAGCATTTTCTATGAATGAAGACGAATTTAAAGCAAATTATAGAGTGGGCAAGGACTTTTTTGAGAAAATTTAAGAAAACATTAAGAGAAGGAGTGATATATCACCATAAAGTACTTACGTATGTTGTCTTTGATATATTAGTTTTATCCCGTGGTTTTATCAATGATATTATTATCATGACTTTTGTTTGGAAGATCTTATAACTTAATTAATACTTGTATAATTCTTGCAGGTTTAAGTGGCACTGTCTTTTTATGCGAGTGCGAGTTACAAAAATCTAATTGGAGGAACATATGGTTGCTATGTTAACATATTGTTTATTTACTTAGGTACCACTTGTATAAAACTTTAATACTAATAACTTAACGGAAAATAAATAATTGTTACTAAAAAAAAACCACACGCGATCGATATCTTTACTTTAATGAACTAGCTAAACATCGAATACACTTTTTCTAAAACCACTTGACTTGACTTTGTTTTTGAAATTGGAGAACTCGCACGCCGCCTAATTTTTTTTTGTAGTAGTTATAGGCAACGACCCTTCCGCATGCAGCCAAAGTCATGGTAAATTTCATGATTTTAATCATATTCTTATTTAAAGGATAAAGCATTTTAAAGCCCTATTAGCGGTTTATGGTAATGAGTTGAACACCACTATTGCGGGCCGTAACATAGCTAACTTCACGTGTAAAAAAAAACATACAGACGAATTGAGAACCTCCTCCTTTTTGAAGAAGTCGGTTAACAAAATAATCGCGGGGCAATCCCAATTTCAATCCAATGTTGACAATATTGTTTTCAAGACGTCAACACGAATCACGTGACTGCAAAATTAACATTGGAATCGTATTGGCTTTAGATTGGAATTAAAATTAGTTTGAAGAGTAAGCCCCCTGTTCGTATGTATTTCCGGTTACTCCAATTGTCATCCATTTTCAAGCATTTCCTGGCATTTCGAGACATTTCGAAAAAATGATACCATGGAGCTGGTCTGATGATGGAGCCGGAAGTTGGCCATAGGAACTCCTCAATCAAGCAAGATAGCACCATCGTGTTTGAACTCATTGGCTATGTATTAACCAGTGCTTTGACACTAGGTGGTGTTCAGGGTCTGATGATGGAGCCGGAAGGTAGCCATGGGAAAATCCTTTTTAGTTAATTAAAAGCTTGATTAAAAAAGATTTTTACATATATGTGTTTTGTGTGTACCTACCTACATAAATAAAATAAAAATTCTAGCATCACTTTTTTTATTAAACTTGTTTTTTAAAGAACATAAAACAAAAACCTCTTTAAAGGACTGATCGGTAATCCCTACTGACACAAAAGGGTTGGAATACCTTAATATCAGTCAAGTCAGTCAACGAAAAACTTGAACTTAAAAGTTTAAAAGTAACAAACATTTTCATGGAAATGCTACGAATGAAGGTTGGAGGCTGCGCGGCAAGGGGTTAGTAGGGCAGAAATAAATAAAGGAAGAGGAAGAAAACTTCCGTGTCGACTATTCTTGGCCTGAGTCTATTTAAGGTAGCGCTAATAATTTCAGAATTCACCGAAATTTACGATGTATTTTTGAGATTGTTCATGTCTTTCATAGAAGATCACAATATATTCACAACTAGGTACCTATCTACTTAAACCTTTAATTTTTACCCGGCTGCAAAAACAGCATATTTTTTTTTGCACCCGTATATTTTGTGTGGCATTCATAATATCTTCGCAGCATCCTAACAGCTGCCTGGATTTTACATATTTACATACATCGACTCGTCTAGGTCGTGCGATGGATACAGGCTTTTTTGAAAATAATGTAAGTTAATACCAACCTATATTGCTTCATTGCTGCAAAGACCTCCTCTATGCCTCCATGAACTTTCATAATTATCTTTCTTTCTGCTAACTTCTCTGACTGCTTTCCGTCATGAACGCATCCAAGTCGTCACGCCAACGCTTCGCTTGCTTTGATTACGACACCCGTTTTTGGGCACATAATATTGTCTGGTAATTTTCTTTTTCATTCTTTGATCCACATTTTTGGTAGAATTTTTTCAACCATATATCCATCGAACTATGTTCATTTATTTTATAGAGGTACCTACTGATGAAGGAAGAGCAAAAATTGATAGTTACTAATGCAAATTCACTGTAGAGTTTAAATTCCTTGTATTTTTATAGTAAACTACTCACTCATTAATTTATTAATATACCTACACGTACCTATCGTGCTTTTAAAAACTGGCAAGCAACTTTCAGTACCTATGAATCCAGGGTTGCGGGTTAGTCCGAAAGGGATACCGGGACCTTGGCAACAGGCAACTGAAGGAACACGGGTGGGTTTTAGCCAGTAAAAGTCTGACACGCCCTTCCGCTCCGCCCAGAGCGGGAGAAGTCATTGGATGATTTCCCACCCTCAAAAAAAAAAAAAGTACCTATGAATAGTAAATATAATGTACTCTGTGCAGGCAACGCAAGTCAAGTATCAGCATGCCACGCATAAAACCTTTCTAGAAGTGTAAGTAATCTGCAAACCAATCGGCTCAATGCAAATTCATGCTGATAATACTGTGCTTGAGACTTGAGTAGGTATGCACAGACAAAATAAATAAATATGCATAAAATCCGATAAAATCGGACAACTCAGCCTTTCGCTGTCCATCGTACTTGCAGAAGTCTTGCTTATCACGTCTCTTTAATCCAGGCATGGAACTATCGTATAAGGCGGGAGGAAACGCCCGGGTGTCACCACTGTGTGAATCGCCCGGAGGACACGGTGGAGCATACGGTGGAGGTCTGCCCCGCTTGGGCGGAGCCCCGCCGTGTCCTCTTGGAGGCGATTGGCGGCGGTGACCTCTCGCGTCCGGCTCTGGTCCAGGCCATGGTACGGAGCGAGAGGGCATGGGAAGCAGTCACCTCCTTCTGCGAAGCAGTAATGCTCGCGAAGGAGGAGGCGGAACGCGTGAGGGAGAGGCAAAGTTTGCGCCCTCACGCCCCTAACCGCCGCCGCCGCTGGAGACGCCCTGGGCGTCGGGAATCCCAGGCGGATTCCCGGCCACCATAGGCGCGGGCTTGCGGACGGCGAGCAATGGGTAGCTCGCCGTCCGATCAGGACCAGGCCCGGGTCGATGGCGCGTCGTGTTCCACGCGCGCCTCAAAGAGATGTCAGCACAATTGGCGGGGTCCGCTAGGACCGATGCCTGCCAGGGTTGCGGGTTAGTCCGAAAGGGATACCGGGACCTTGGCAACAGGCAACTGAAGGAACACGGGTGGGTTTTAGTCAGTAAAAGTCTGACACGCCCTTCCGCTCCACCCAGAGCGGGAGAAGTCATTGGATGATTTCCCAACATCAAAAAAAAAAAAAAAAAAAAGGCATGGAACTATATCCAGGTATGTAGGTACTCATATATGCACTTTATGATGGTGCCTGTGACAGCTTCAAATATACAGCTTATCCATAACGATAACTTACAGTTCCAGCTTTACGTTATTATTGCAGCCCGTACCTACAATTGTTTCCTCACATTTAAAAACGTGCAAACGTCAGAAGCCATCTTACAGTGCCGCCACTTTATGGTGCCTTGTGACCAGTACCTACCTACCCTAGTACCCTTTTAGTGACCACCGTAAGAGTTGGTTCCTATCGAAATAACTAAGTTTAGTAATTTAGTTTCTTCCGGTGTCATGATGGGCTGCATGGGAGGTACACCGAGGCATTTCACTGAAGATTAAGCACCTCCTGCGGGTGTCTGAGTGACTTATCTAGGCGCTTGTTCGCTTTAGTTTTTTGCCTTCGTAATGGAACCACAAATGAGAAAGTAAAAAGTGGCGCTTTGTACGCTGTCTGCCCCCGTCCAGCGACAGGTAAAATTAAGGAAAATTCAATTCCATTGAGGCAACAAATAGGTCGTAGGATCATTATGGGTAGGACGGCAGTTCAGGGGGCCAAGTCTACTAATTTACAAACATTTCAATGGTCTCGCAATGATCAGTTTTTGACAGATTGCCATACAAAATCTGTCAAAAATTCATCATTGTAAATGTAAATTAGTAGACTTGGTCCCCAGGTTTGCATCAAAATATTAAACCATAATATGTTACTAAGAAATTGTTTATTTCATGTAAAAGCAAAGTAAATCACAAACATCGATTACATCTAGGTCAAAAGAGTAATAAAACTGTTACCACTTTTATGACTGTTTTCGAGACTGTCATTCATTATAAAATTCAAATACTTATTGATCGAAGAAATACTTACATAAAATAAATGTACTTTTTACTTTTCTTTGCTATCAAATAAAACAAGGAACAATCCGTAAGTAGTATACAAAAGTAAGTATACAAAACAATGCACAAATCATCAGCTCAGACACAGATAAATAATCCTACGTAAGGAATTGAAAAACCTGAAATAATATTATAGCTTTAAAAATATGAAACTTAAGATATTAATTGCTGTACCAAATATATATTAATAAAAAAAACATGTTTAATCTTAAGGCTCTACCCTACCTCAAATTGCTTAGCATGATCCTCCGCTATGCCGAAAATACTGCAACATTAATTTTGAAATAAATACAGGCTGTAAGGGTAAACAGTCTTGTCATTCAAACCATGGGTAGTTGACTTAAATATGAAAATAAATGACCGAACACAACAACAAAAAAACGTCATTTTCATTAAAAGATTTTAAAAGTTTCTATCCGACACCGTGCTCTCTAGCGAAACAGCTGACTGACTGAGAGAGGGGTCGCGTTCGCGGCCGGTCAGTTCACATCCCGTACCCCCCGCCCGTGTTGAGACGCAAGTTCGTTGCCCTAGCGCATAGGTCAATGAACATGCGTCTCTTGTGGTAAAATGTAGATTTAAAAAAAAAGTTGTAATTTTCTATTGATTTTACGTTCTATAAATGAAACCAAACCACTGGTTGCAAGGATAACGGTGTTTACCCTAACACCCTGTATATGTTAAAGTTGAGGATTAATGCTAGGTTCTATGTGGTGAAAACACGATCACATAAAATTCTCTATAGAATAAAAATCCAAAGTTACCTCTAAACCAAACTATAAACCGCTGGTATTCAAAATATACTTTAAATTAGATCATGAAACTTTAATTACCATTATGTTC
Organism: Lithophane semibrunnea; assembly: GCA_947363905.1. Lineage (NCBI taxonomy): Eukaryota > Metazoa > Arthropoda > Insecta > Lepidoptera > Noctuidae > Lithophane > Lithophane semibrunnea. The sequence goes on along the minus strand of OX376200.1, from coordinate 4,138,765 downwards.
ACCGTAAAAAGCAATTACCTTAACTATTCGAGGCTTTAAAGCCGCCAGCACCCCACTCCGTCTCGCTCTTACTCCGTCCGCGAGTAGTATAGTGCGAGCGAGATAAAGTTTGAGGTAGGGTAGGGCCATAATGAAAAACAAGATTGAAATTGAACTCTATATACCTACCTATTATTATGTTTGTTTATAAAAGAGACATCCATGTAGAAATTGTAATATTAAGTTTACGAAAACAACCTATCTCAGTTCCTGTTATGGTGTTTCGCACTGCATCAATAGAATGATAATATTATGATAACCTTTTCTGAATTATTAATCCCATCCAATTATGTTGTCACACAGTCACAATATTCAGCTCCACCCCTTTTATAATAACCCTTCCTTTTGGCTTTGTCGTAGTCGGGGAAAAAGATCATTAAAATTATATCTTATCTTGACACACTCAAAAGTATGGAAACAAAACATGCTCGCGCCCTTCTACGCCTATAGCCGCGTCCTAACCCAAAGCGATAGTCGCGAGAGTACGCGATAGTCGCGCGGGTACACGATAGTCGCGCGGGTACGCGATAGTCGCGCGTGTAAGCGATAGTTGCGCGAGTATGCGATCGTCGCGCTCTTTTGTATGACATAGTCGCGCGATTAATCAAGTCGCATTTATACGTCAAAATTCTTAAAAACAATCGCGTTGATCACGTACTCGCGCGACTGTTGCTTTTGATTTGGACGTGGGGTAGGGCGGCTTATTTGGATATTCCTCAAAACATAATTTACTGCAGTACTAGTATATTTAAATATAGGAACCTACATTATATCACTAAACCGCCATTATAAATGGCATTTCAGTCATTTTTTCTTTCATGAGATGTGATATAAATCTAGCCAGAGGGCGCCACCAATGCCACGCATATATGCTGAAGCTGTGGGTAAAAAAGCTGAAGGATCGTGATATTATTATTGTTCTTATAGAGCGTAGCAAAGGAGTGAAGTTACTCAATTTTGAGTTCCATTGCTGAGTAGCCGATCAAATAGAATTAGACAGACACCTACCCTACATATTTTATCGGCTTAAAAGTTAACGTAGCCTTAGCTTTTAATCGCGAATTTAATTCCATTAAAATCTAATATTAGCACAGTCTTCATACTGCAGTCGGCAGTATACTCATAATACTAAAATGGCCACTAACTAATCCTAAACATCAATGCCCAACGATTCAGTCGCGGGTAAACTACATAAACTGTGCGTGCATCTTTGATGAACACTTATTAATAATTCATATTAGTTATTCACACATTTCTACAACTCTTTCGCATTGTATAAAACACTAGCTGCCGCCAGCGGCTTTGCCCGCGTGTAATCTTTATAAATTATAGCCTATGTTACTCAGGGTGAATGTAGCTTTGTAATGGTGAAAGAATTTTTGAAATCGGCGCAGTAGTTTTTGAGTTTATTCATTACAAACATACACACAAAAATACAAATCTTTCCTCTTTATAATAATAGTGTAGATTTCAACATAATTCTGTTGTTTTTGAAAAGAACGTTATACTCTGCGCACTTGTACGAACTGTCGTGACGTATACCTCTCATTCGCCAAATGTGCAAAAGCAGAAGGAACCTCGTACCAACCGGGTGTCCCACGACACCTCTCGCCTGTTTTTATCTTTTGTTAAGGGCGCAACCAATCACAAATTGCTTAGCATGATCCTCTGTTATGCAACATTAATTTTGAAATAAATATATGTTTAAGTTGAGGATTGATGCTAGGTCTTATGTGAGGCGAAAACACGATTACATCAAATTTTCTCGAAAGAAAAATTCCAAAGTTACCTCTGCGCAGAATTATAAACCGCTGGTATTCAAAAAATACTTCAAATTAGATCATGAAACTTTGGCATGATAACTATAAAGCAGGTCTTATGTGTGTAATTTTTTTTTAATTACCATTATTTTCACCGTAAAACGCAATTACCTAAACTATTCGGGGCTTTAAAGCCGCCAGCACCCCACTCCGTCTCGCTCTTACTCCGTCCGCGAGTAGTATAGTGCGAGCGAGATAAAGTTTGAGGTAGTGTGCGCCCTTAATAGCTCCAGAATCATAGTGCTTTTCTATATTCAAATCTTTGTTCCCAATTGCTGCTAATTCAACATAAACAAATATCAACTTTATATTCGTGTAACTTACGTTGATTTCAGAATGACAAAACTATTGAGAAAATCATTAAAAAAAAAGTAATGCAAATTGAACTGAACTTTATAGAGGGGTATTAAAGATATTTTTCCAAAAACAAATATTTGTTGACATATTTGGAAACAAAATTGCAAACTTAGGATAGATATTGTCTTAGCTATCTTTCGTAGAAAATATACAAAAAGGATTTACCCATGGACATAATACAGTAGTCAGACGGCGTCAAACGCAGGCGGGCGGCGCCGATCGTTTAGAACAATGACTAACGCGCATGCGTCCAACGTGAATGCAATTCTTAAACACAATTGTGCATCGTCGTGATTTCAATATTGATATACTCGTAAATAAGTAGTTATTACAGATATAGCTCATATGAATCAGTAGGTATGTACATCCTACGTGATTCACAAAATATTCCAAATTAGAGATATTTAAACAAAAATCTACGGTAGGTACTTACCTACTGCAATGGTTTACCCAAAAATAAGTTAACGAATTGTACTAAACTATGTAAAAAAAGGCGAGTCATCCAAAAGAGATGACGGCTAAAATCCCATTGTAGTTAGGAAAAACACGCCACGCAAAAAAATAAGTTGCTATTAACACGTAAATAGAAACCAAAAGTATAAAATTCAACAAAATTATATTTTGTCCAATACAAAATGTACAGTAAATAAATCCCGAAAACAAGATTTGATTTTATAAGAACGAATATGCGTATCACTAGGCAACAACATAAAAATTACCCTGTCATTTTGTCTATTCTTCCGTCGACGAAACCCGTTTCTACGGTTGTCATGTCACGCGTGCTGTTCTATAGTTTGACCTCACCGCTGTACCGCGGCTTAGGAATGCGCGGTGAGGCGGGGGGGGCGGGACACCTTGAGCGTTTACGAATGAGCGGCGTGACGCCGTGAGCGTTGACGAATCTGCGGCGGGACGCCGTAACCGTTGACTAATGAGTGGCAGGATGCCGTAAGAAGAATAAGCGGCGGGAAGGCGTGAGCGTTTACGAACGAGCGGTGGGATGCCTTGAGCGTTGACGAATGAACGATCTCATACAGCAGTTTCGGTCAAACTTTATTTTGTCATGCAGCTTGCAACACATGTACTGTACATGTGCAGATATTTTATTTCTGATAGCAGCAACCTTATTGTAACGAGAACAAAGATCACTGTGATTTTGACAGACTTGTCAGTGGTTACAACCCAACAGCAACCATAAGGTAGAATTCCGTACCCGACCGCAGGCGGCAGCAGGCGACGTGTCGCCGCGACACGACTGGTTTCTATGTATTTCTATGAAATCGACGTGTCGCTAACTACGGAAGGTAAAAATTATCTGTTCGGGATACTGTAATGTGAAAAAATTTAAGGAATAGATGTAATTTTTTCGTGATTTCAGTGTTGGTCAAATAGTAAAAGTTATTCTGATTTGTGTTCTATTACCCCTAGACGAGTTTAAAGTTATTGTCATAACTCATAAGGTTGCTTTAACGCACCTTCGGTCACCTAGTGATTACGCATCAAATCCCTATAATTATCTTCTTATTAAAGTAGCTTGTATGTACAACACGCTAGGTGGTTTAGACACTCAAGTTTAGAGGCCTGATCTTTCTATGGACGTGCAAACAAGGGACTTGACAGAACTTGCAGTCGTCATACTCGAAGGGTGCTTTAGGCAGCTGAGCGCCGCACGTGAAACATCGTTGTTCGTGCACTGGAACTTTTTTCTGTAAAAGAAAAAAATATTTTAATTCAAATGGGTTATCGAGAACGCCACTGGACAGGTAGTGTGGAGGACTAAGGACGGCGCGGGGTTTTCACTGTCAACATAATATCAACCTTGCGAACATTGAAATAATGTTGTGAGTAAATTTAATCTCATCCACAAAGAACAAAGCGGACAGAGCCACGCAGTAAAGTTTCATTCTCGACTTTATTTCAACGCAGGCAACGTTGATATTAAGTAGACCCTAACTTTCAACTTGACGCAGCTTTACATTACGTGCGCTCGCTCGCTAGCGAACCAGCTGACTGACTGAGGGGGGTCGCTCGCGGCCGGTCAAAGTCACGTCCCGCGCCCCGCGCCCGTATTGAGTCGCAAGTTCGTTGCCCAATATAGGGTGGTATAAGCAATATAGGGTGAAATATTCTTCTGTTAAAATATAGATTTTCTTTAAAAAAACAAAGTTGTTTTTTTCCATTGATTTTACGTTCTATAAATGAAACCAAACCACTGGTTTCAAGGATAACGGTTTTACCCTAACAGCCTGTAAAGCTGTGTACATTTATTTATTTGTTACACCAACAGCAGTACATACAAAAACAATTAAATGGGAACAGTAAGATAAAAATATACTGGTATGAATACCTATTATAGGTATACACAGCATTTGCCACAAGACAACATAGTAATAAAATAAAAATAAAACTTGAAAAAAACATAAAATACAATACAATAAGTAATCAAAATACAAAATAAATAGATTACATAAGTATTAAAAAATTATATAAAACTTTGCCAGAAAAGGTAGAAGGAGAGAGAGTGAGAGATAACTAATATTATTTATAGGTTATTTTATGCAATCCCGTACCTCGGAGACTGATCTTCTAAACTTGTTAAGACATACTCCGTGTAAGTCGGTTTCTGATGATTTACAAAAGCTATTGTAAGTCATCAGAAACCGACTTACACTTATTTAGTTGACAGCGCGACCTGGCGTCGCTGCCATGGCATCCAAATGAGTTATGGCCTGTGTGTTATCTGTCATTGAATAAATAAAGATCATTAATAAGTAGATACCTTCTTCTCGTCTGTAAGTTGTAAGAACGCGTTCGCCTTTAGTTTATCTGCCTGTTTTTCTTTCTCGCGTTGTCTCTTCGCTTTCTTCTGCTGAGCTTTCTTCTCCTTCTGTTGTTCTAATTGCTCGGGTGTCACCGGCCCAGGGATTTGGGACTAGAACAGGTAATATTATTTATTGGCTAAATCCTACTAATATTATAAATGTGAAAGTTTGTGTGTTTGGATGTTTGTTACTCAATCAGGCAAAAACGGCTGAATGGATTTGGATGAAATTTGGCAAACAGATAGCTTATAACCTGGATTAACACATAGGATACTTTTTTATCCCGATATTCCCACGGGATCGAGACTTACGCGGGTGAAACCGCGGGGCGCAGCTAGTTACTGATACATGACAAATAGAATAAAACTGGAGAAAATAGAATAGAACTGGAGGAGCTCGTGGCTAAGTAACACTCGCACGGGTCGATCCATCAGGTTAAGCTACGCTTGCCGGGGTTGGTCTGTGGATTGGTTACCATCTTTACATACCGAGACTAATCCGTGCCTCGGAAAGCACGTTAAGCCGTTGGTCCCGGCTGTCATTTGTGGATCTTTGACAGTCGTTACGGGTCGTCAGAAGCTCGAAAGTATGACAACCAGTCTTACCAAGGGGTATCGTATTACCCAGTTACTGGGTTGTGGAGGTCCGATAGGCAGTTGCTCCATGTAAAATACAGGTATTCAGCTGCATCCGGTCAGACTGGAACCTGACCAATAGTTGGGAAAAGGCTAGGCAGATGATGACATGGAAAATAGAATCGGGCTTATGATACAACAGAAATGTGATAGCAATGGCCACAGCGTTCAAAAATCTGTGAAGAACATAGCATTAACTAGCTTCCACCCGTATGGTATGTCGATACAAAGTAGCCTATGTTCTTCCCCAGAGTGCCATCTATCCTGCGGGAAAGTCCGAAAGGGATACCGGGACCTTGGCAACAGGCAAGTGAAGGAACACGGGTGGGTTTTAGTCAGTAAAAGTCTGTAAGGCCATTCCGCTCCGCCCCGAAAAAAAAAGGTTCTCCTTGCCAATTTTGTCGAAATCAGTTCCGTGGGTTAGGCGTGAAAATATCGAGATAAAAATCCTATGTGTTAATCCAGGTTATAAACTATATGTTTGCAAAATTTCATCCAAATCTGTTCAGCCGTTTTAGCGTGAAAGCGTAACAAACAAACACACTTTCGCATTTATAATATTAGTTAGGACTAGTTAGGATTTCGATATAAATATTCGGAAAATAAGAAATCTGGTGCTTATGAATGTTACCCATTGTTATATTGTGTGAATACATAACAATTATACGACACAGGTAGTTTACTATTTGATTTCGTGTATCGAGTCATTCCGTCAAGTGATTGTCATGAAAATCAGAAACGTCAAAAAGTATGTACCTATTTAATTATTTTGAGAAAATGCACAAATGCTCATCTTACCTTAGAATAATTATATTTGTCGGGATTTTGCGCCTGGAACATTCTGAAGGCGATCCTGGTGTCAGCGTGAGGCGTCGCGGCGTACGGCGTCTGCAGCTCGTGGTTCTTGATGCACGGGTCGCCGCCCGCTGATAGGATCTGACTGTAGAAGTTGTAAGGGGGGTAGTTAATTGATTCGGGCGTGACTTTACGCAAATCCATTATATAATACATTAGACGTAGATTTATTTAGAAACCTATTCCGCTCCTTAGTAAACAGTTCCTCAATAATTATTAAAAACCCTGTAAGAAATCGACACGTGTTTCACCTCTCAACGAGGCATCCTCAGGATGACGATTGACCAGTCGCAATCCAGAACACGACGTGTTGCCACACCGAGCGCTGGATGCAGAGTACACTTATATAGGATTACTGCTCGGTGGAACTCGGCTCGGAAATCCGACCCGACGTCGTAACGTCTATTGTATTTTAAAAGGGGGGGTTACTAGAAGTGTTGCAGTAGCGAATCATGTTTACCGCAAATAAACGTATTTTCTTTCTTTACAAAAATTTTTTTTTTTTTTTTGTTTTATGAGCTAATTTACAGAAATAAATATAATTTTCGCAGTTTCGGTAGGCTCACCGTTCTGAGCAATTTTTTTTTAATTATAAGTCTATGCAATGGTATCTTTTGAACTTAGGCTTTTGGCTTTTATTATATAGTCTGTTAAATACTTTTGGAGTACTTTATGACAGGGTCCGGTGAAAATACAACTCGGCTTTTCATTTTTACCGGCTTCAAAAAAGGAGGAGGTACTACGCTCGGATGATTGTTTTTTTTTTTTTTTTTTATGTATTTTCACCGATTACTCCGCCGTTTGTGAACCGATTTTGAAAATTCTTTTTTAGTTCGAAAGGGTATACTTCCGAGATGGTCCCATATAAATTTTATTAAGTTTGCTTGCGTAGTTTTTGAGCTAGCTTCAATATTACGTATTTTTCCCACAGTCTATGTAGACGATATCATTATTAGACTCCTTCACTGTTATTTACATAGCAGGTAGTAACTTGTGTGGGGTAGGTACCACCACTAAAAAGTGAAAAATTAAAACTTTTTACAAAAAAAAACAACCGACTTCAAAAAAAACACTAAAAAAGTGAAAAATAACTTTAATTTCGGAAGTCGGTGGCAAAAAACGAAAATTAAAAAGCAAAGACACCGACTTCCGAAATTAAAGTCATTTTTCACTTTTTTAGTGTTTTTTTTGAAGTCGGTTGTTTTTTTTTTGTAAAAAGTTTTATACAGTTGTGTATTGTGTATTGATATACCGACCGATGCCGAAATGTACGCACGACACAATGTAAATTAGTTTTTGTCTGTGATTGAGGCATCAAGTGATTAATAATGCATAATATCTGTGTCACAGATAATGCAAACGAACATGCCCGAGCGCGCTCGAAGGCGTTTGATGTCCTCGTCAATGTTTGTACAACTTTACGCTTACTTTACTGACCCTAAAGTGTATTATTCATCATCTCAGCTTCTCAAACCCAAACATGTTAATGATAACTCCACTTACGTCACCATATCGGGCTTAGCAGCGATGGCAGCTTTGTGCAAGGCAGTGTTGCCATCAATAGGGTCTTGAGTGTTGCAAGCCACTTGAATATCGCCCTCAAAACCTTCTAGGATCGGGTCCAGAGTGATGTTGTCCTTGTCCGAGATGCTTCTCCACATCTGGCGAAGATATGGTGAAAGATTGATTGAATTTACGGTGGTGGAATAAATGTTAGTATGTGCAACATAAATAATGCGAAAACTTATGAAAAGAAGTCTGTTAATAACTATTTTGAATGTAACGTTTCTGTGTTTAGTTTGAATTTAGATTTTAAAAGTAATGGGGCGTTTAGGTTTTAACCATATGATTACATCATTTATTTAGATTAGAACATTTGCTACTATTATTCATTACCTACTAAAGTCTATTTTTTAATCTCATAGACAAATTTGACAGATGCAAATGCCAAAGTCCTTATTGAAAAAACACAACAACAATCACTTGAAGTGTCAAATTAGTCTACGAGATTAAAAAACAGACTAGAACACAAAAAATATTAAAAGTCATGATTTTAAAGTGACATAAAATGAAATCCATCAAATAAAAATATTTATATACTCTACAGTAAAACCTACTATGCAATTCACTTTTAATACGTTTCAACATCCATTTGCTAAAAGCAATAAAGTAAAAATTTGCAACAAATTCTTAACTAACCTTTTTAACACTGGCAGGAATTTTCACCGGCCCCTTCTTTACCGCCATCACTTGTGTTTTCTCTTCTACTTTTTCAACCTTTTTGCTAGGTTTCTTTTTTTTCTTAATTTCTTTCGTCCCCACTGTTTCCGTATCACTGTCTGACTCCACACAACTGGCCAGTGCGCAGTCGTTAAGGAGGTCTTTTCTTGAATTGGTGATGACGCCATTGGTACTCTGTTCTGATAAGGTTTTGATCCAGTCCGGTGGTGTTTCGGAGTCGATGTAGCAGGGACCCTCGTCCTCGCTTGAGGTCACTTGGGTTGGTAACTCGCGGGGGGCACGTTCTCTGAAATACGTAACATGGAATGTTGAAGTCATCAAGCAATAAAATCATTGATTATTTACTTTTGTGTGTCACCTGGAAACACTACCAGGGGTAGATAAATTACTTCTACCCTTTTTGAGTTATGCACAATCGTCTGCTTAATCCGCCTATAATGTTCCCACTGCTGGGACAGAGGCTTCCTCTCTGTGAGAGAGACTGGGCCATAATCCGCCACCCGAGCACAGTGCAGAGTGGCGGAGGTCACTTGTCTTTGAATTTTTGGTTCTAGGCCATGCCGGTTTCCTCACGATGTTTTTTCTTCACCGTTTTGAGAGTAGTGCAGTTTGGAGAGCAGTGGTGATGAAATAATTTACACAAAGTAAATTGCCTGCTTGGGTGCGAACCCACGACCTGCAACTCCTTCCGCGGCCGTTACCATTCATCAAAAAGTTTGGTTTCTAGAACTCCTTCTTTTCTACTCAATAAACAAAACTGTATAAAATTCATACCTTGATTTCGCCCTGTCATGTAGGACCTTTGGTGGTGGTTTCTGCACCTTTTTGGCGCGCTCTGCGATACTGATGTCAGAGTTAGTCTTCAACGGTGCCTTTCCACCCGTCACCATGAGCAACGCCTTTTGGAAGTCTTGCAACGTATCTGAGGGTTAAATTATTATTAATTTTATTTTTACGCCATTTTCTTGTCACGAAACTAGACTCGACGTTTTGGGCTACTTTGTTTTATCACTCTATGTATTTATTTGTTTTAAAATGGTGGGTTAAATTAAAATTGTAAGTTCTTAAAATCTGTTTGTTATTCCTTACAACCCCTTATTCTGTATTTCTTATACAGAATAAGGGTTGATTTTATCAAAGTCAGATATCTTTTATCCGTGGAATAAAATTGTCACCTGACTGTTTTTGTATGGAAAAACTGTCAAAAATTCAAAATTTATTCGCAGGATAAGACTTATACTTGGTATAAAAGTTTAGTGAAATTCTCCATAAGAAATATAAATAAACAAACGACGAATAGCCATAAAATAACTTAAAACTTAATACTACTACTTAAACTTTTCATCAACTCACCATAAACTTCAATACCAGCCAGTGTCTGGAACACCCTCTTCACCTCCTTGAAGGTAGGCTTCCTGGTAGGGAAGGGCAGCTGCCTGACCCTCGGGTCTTCCTTCCTTAGAGGAGAGGGTTTGCCGAAGATAGCAGCCTGGTTGGTAGCCCCAACAGCACGGTAGAAGATCAGGGAACAGCCTTTCAGGTCATCAGTCCAACCCACTAGGATATTTTGGACATGCTAGAAGAATAAACAAAAGTTTTTTTAAGAATATATTATGTATTATAGTTCTGTACTACAAAAGACGTCGCAAAACAATTGCTGATACTACTACATAAAATCTTCTGAAATGAAACAACAGATATAGGTTTTTTGTCTTTTATTTTACATAATTTAAATTTATATCATACATACATAATTTACGTGCATCACACATATACGTGCAAACGTGCAAATACATATTATAATAAAATATTATTTACATATTTTAACACACATGCAGGCAACATAAACATACATTATATATACTGGATGAGTTAGTAAAATTAATTAGTTATTTTTGGATTGGGAGCCGATGACGAGTAATCTTCCCACGTAAATAATTTTGAAAAATCATTCCAATTATTTTCTTCCCGAAACATGTCGATCTGTAAATATATATAACTACGCAGTTACAAATGGGTTGAAGATGTGAACAGTTTCTCGATAACTAAATATAAATAAAAAAAAATAACGATTTAGAGCCACCCCAAATGAATTTTCCTGATAAATCTCGAGGCATACAATCTAAAAAGATTCAAAAGGAAAGTAAAAAGGCTGACAAAAGCTGTGGCTAATATAAACAGACATCTAACAAACAGCAGCATCAAAACAGATACACCATCATGATACGCAAAGTAGTGATTATGCGATGGCTTCATAGTAGATAATTTCACTGTGGTAACACTGTATACACCGTGCATTGAGTCTGTAAGAAAACTCCGGAGTAAATACTCCTTACACGAAAATTTTGACACGAATTTTGGAGATCAGGAACAAAATTTTCCCCTCTTAGTTTTCGATCAGACAATAGCCAAATGATTCTTCTCATACAAATATGCAAGGTGCTTAACATTGCAACAACAATCTCACATCACCCATAGAGACGTAATTGGTGATACAGTAATCACCGAGCATAAAATAACTCATTCGGCCAATCTTGAAGATGAAGACATTCGTTTACGATCGCTGCCTGCTCACTTCTCACTAACACTTGGTCATGCCACTGGCACGTTCGAGGGAAGCAACGGCAACGTCACACTTACCATCAGGAAATCCTCTTTGTTGTACTTAAAGCGCCTCAAGATTTGACCAGCCGTCCGTGGCGCTTTGGTAGTCTGCTCCAGTGAACGTATGAGTAAATGAAATATGAATGATGACATTATTCAGTATCATTATGAACCCTTACACGTTATTTTTTGTACTAGCTAGCTTCTAGCTGATTTGCGTATGAGATTCAGCGCCGTAATTATATAAATAGGTAAAAGATGGTACCATTAGTTGATAGTTGGAAAACCTGTCGGTGTAGTGTCATTCTACAAATTTACCTTATTATGGGTTAGATATGATTAAGGTCATAGCACCATAATCAACTCCGAAAGGGATCGTCATTGTGTCGCCTTTCGCCTCGCCGTCAACCTAATACCGAAATCACACGATCCGCGATTTTGCGGACGGACACCGAGACGAGCCCGGACGACGGACCGAGGGAAGGTGTACGTGCGGGGTATCGTAGACATCGGAAGTTCCTCGGTGCGCGGCGCGTGGCGGTCTGTGGTCGTCTGCCATGCGTGTCCGTCTGCAATATTGCGATCGTCGGATTCCACCATAACGTAAGCATGTAACCAAAGCGGACCAGCAGCTCCAATACGTCGACCCGGCTACAGCTAGGCGACACCGCGCTTACGGCTCGCCGACCGCTGGTTGACCTGCTGCCAAGAATAGTGTGCTGCAGAGGCCGCGGAGGAGGGTGGACGAAGACGCAAGGCCGAAAGGCGTAAGCGCGGGGATCGCTGGTTGACCACGCGCCACACCGCGGTTCATGAGCTTGTCCCGAGGCGAATCGTTTACGTTACGATTCCGATTAGTGTGCTTTTCAGTAGAGAGTTTCATACAAAGACTACTAAACGGCTTGAGTTGATACGGTTACGACCCGTTTCCGAGTTGATATATGTGTGCGATGATCTTATTTTGTACGTCACAAGTAAGCCAAACTGTTACCATAACTGTATGTTCCTGTTAACTTTGTTAGAGCAATCCAAATTAAGTAGTTAGCATATTTACACTTCATGCCACGCAATGTGGTTAATTGAACAAGCCACTATATGCATAAAAAAGAGCGATAAGCAACTGCCTGCTTTCGCACTTTAGCCGCGTTAAGTTGTACATAGTTACAATATGACAGTATTTTTAATAATTAAATTATTTATTTTCAAAATTCCAAGTGCTGTTATCTGGATACTGTATGATGTTGATAACAGTATCAACATCATACAGTATCAGTAACAGTACAGACTGTTGAATATAATAATACAATGTTTTTGAGAGTTAAAAGCATACAGAATTATAAACATGGTTATAATAATTTGACCTGTATACAATTGGCCTATAAATGAGAATCTGCTTACCATGTAGAAATGCGTAATAAACACGTTCTATCCACAAAATATTATTGAAAACACTTTTCCATAACACATTTGAAATTCTAAGTTTACAAAAAAATAATATGATAATCTGCAACAGTACAACCAATACTATCTTTAGTAGCTTATGTTAGTCAAATGATTTCAATCACAACCAAAAATGGACCTAGGATTGCAGCCTGCAGAACCCCTTAACAACTGCTGGTTGTAAAAGATCCTAACATGACACTTATGATATTTGGGTGTAAATTACACTTGTCACTGCAAGGCAAATAAATGCAAGGTTACATTAGACGTACGATTCAGAAATATTCGCGGTTTACCTCGTATTTGCGTCAGCCGAATGGTGTAAAAGGCGGTTCAGCGGTCACTAACCCGCTCTTCTTAATTATAACAAAACGCCAGCAAACAGATTGGTCAGTAGTACTTACTGCTAGGAACTGCTCTTGGTTGTATCTCCTCAAGCTAGCACCTGCTGACTTCGGAGCATTGCCTGTCTGGTCCCTTGTTGCTTGCGCCATTCCTTGGCCCCTCCGCGTGGTGTAAGAGTGTAGGGTCTTATGGATGGCATCGCTGCCGCCGGTAAAGATGCAGCCAGCAAAGTGACCACCAGAGACCATGAGAACGGCCCAGCGGCCGTAGCCAGGGCTCATGAGTTCCTTGACCCGGCGGGACCATACGTGGCCCTCGCCGTCCAGAGACATTTCCTCCTGTGAAACATAAAGATGCGTTAGAAATAGGTATGAAGATTGCATGAACCAGAGGTTCTATTTATCCACAGAAAAAGTATTTTCTAAGAAGAAAATTGTAGCAGTTGTCATTACGAGTGGGTTTTTGCTTTTAGTTGTACAGAATTATAATAAAGTATAACTTTTCAAGACATATTTTGAACCAATTCTTGCTTCATTAAAAGCATAACTTCATATGAATAATTAACATGTTCTGTAGCTGTTGCTGAATTTTATGGTCAAACATTATTACCTTCCGATGATGCAGCAAGCAGCGGTAGATACAGAACACCTGTCCTTTGGGGTTAGTGTAGAAAGCTTTACAGTGCCGAGTTGCAGCAGCAAATAACTCTGTAGCAGGGGTGTTAGGGTTTTCATCACCTTCCGAGTCACTGGCCGACACACTAGAACTATCATCTGAAACATGTGAAGTACAAATTAAAAAGTGTATCCCTTGTAAAGACTGCGGAGCACATACATTTATAAAATAAGGCTGTGAAAAAGGTTAAGGAGTTAATTTTCTACTAACCTTGACGAGAATTATATTCTCCGAGTGAAATAGGTTTTCTGCCAAACAGTTTCCTCTTCAGGTTGTGGGTATGCCAGTGGTGTTTGTAGTGGGCAGTCTGCTGAGCTCTGGTGGTGAAAGGCCCGACACCGCAGCATGAACAACTGATCCCATCCGATCCACGTAATGTGAGCGCACTGAGACGGGTCATTACACTCTCTTCATCCACTAAAACATAATATTATTATGTATTTTAATAAATTTTAAGTTTATGTTAAATGAGTGTAATATTAGCATGCTTTGTTTTTACATCTATTGACATATGAGTTAGAAATTGATTTTGGCAGTGACATTATAATTTTATTGTTAGTTATACAAGTATGTAAGCATAATTTATATCATAATCCTAACTTAATAAATGTGAAAAGAAGTTTGTTTGTTACTCTTTCACACTAAAACGGTTGTACGGATTTGGATGAAATTTGGCACATGGATAGACCATGATCTGGAGAAGGACACAGGCTATGTTTCATCTTTGACTGCAGACGAAGACGCGGGCAACATCTAGTTATGCAAATAACCATAAAAAGAGGAAGGAACAGTGCATAATGAACAATGTTCATTTTAATAAAGGTGTTTTCTAAATGTAGTTGAATCAACGAATATTGAATAAGTGCAACATTTTAATTTAAAATCCAGAATAGCCATAACAGGCTTAACAGTCAAATTATTTACGTATCTTAAAAATTATGAATGATGTTTACAGATTACAACATTTTACATTACATACAATTGCATGTTACATCTTTAAAAATAAGTTATGAAATAACTATGGGCTATAGGTCGTTTTTTCATCATTTACCTTGGCATATTCATGCCAAGGTAAATGAGATAGGTAATTATATTATATATTTTTACACTTTGTAAGTATTCAATTTCGCGTTCTTTTGTACGCAATCAAAAGTATTTATGGTAATAAATTGACTTACCAACTGCTGGTGGGTCCGTAAGCATGCAATGTGCAACTTTAGCATCTTTGATCAGCTTTTCGATTTCATCTAAATCGTAAGTTTTTACAATCCTACTGCGAATGTACTCGGGTTTAGACGCCATTATAGGTTATTTTTTATATTTTACTTTATAAGACAAACACACTACTTGTTTATGTGTCGGCCCTCAACGTGGCCACAACCAAGAGTAAGTAATAGGTAATATTGTGCAATAAATTGGGATTTAGGATCGTGCTTGTAAAAATAATAGAAGTACTAATTACATTTTGACACTTGACTGTCAGTTTTGTCCAATGCAATTTGACATAACAACAAACGGTGTTGCCCTGTTTATTTTTAGTTCTACGACCAAGTGCAGTGAGTAATAATGATTATTAATTGTAGATTATATAAAACATAGGTACACACGGCTACACATCAAGCTATACATTTCCAGCATAAGCTGACCTCGCATTGTACGGAAATCATATACAATGCGAGATCAGCATAAACTGGAAATGAATAGCTTGATGTGTAGCCGTGTGTACCGTGCGTTTGCACTGGCGAAACATTCAAGACAAAACATGTTGAAATCTCTAGTTCCTGTCAAAAATTGTATGGTACACACGGCTACACATCAAGCTATACATTTCCAATATAAGGTGACCTCGCATTGTACGGAAATTCTATACAATGCGAGATCAGCATAAACTGGAAATGTATAGCTTGATGTGTAGCCGTGTGTACATTGACAGAAAATAGAGATTTCAACATGTTTCGTCGTGAATGTTTCGCCAGTGCAAACGCACGGGTAGGACAACATACAGCTAACATAACGTGTGTGTACGTTATGTTGGCTGTATGTTGTCCTACCTGGAATGGTTGGTTACTATAAATTAGAAATTAAGCGAGAACTAGCACTAGCCACATACCTGTTCCATGTCCACGTCCGTGGTAGAACTAAAACGTAGGCGAAAACCATCTGTATAGAATAGTATATTATGCAATTAGTGAATAAAGGACGGATTTAAAGCGAGGGCCATAGGTGAATCACGAGCAAGTGAAGGATTCTAACGACTGAATCACGACCGTAGGGAGTGATTCATGATGATTGAATCACGACCGTAGGGAGTGATTCAAGTGTTAGAATCCTGAACGACGCGAGCGATTCATGGCCCTCGATATAAATCCGTTTTATTCAAGAGTTGCATACTATACTTTATACCATGACTACGAGAAAAAGAACATGCAACTTCGAGTATGTTATCATGTCAATGTTATGCCTTGTTTTTATAGTACCTACACCGTAGCATAGAATACATACTCCAAAAGGTCGATGACTTCTTTTTCTTCGACAACTCATTAAAATAAGTTAGGAAAACAGACTCTGAAAATGTGGTCAGCTTGATTTTCATTTTTCCATTTACTCAAATAAACAAACAAACTCACACTCAAACTCATCGTAGGCTTTGATGTAAACCAGCCGTGATTTGTTGGTTAGCAAGCTTTCTACTATATCAGCCGCCCTCTCTTTCATAAACTCAGGTGTTAACACATCTTCATCATTTGAAAACATTTTCAATCGATTTATTATTAAGTAACCCTAAACTTTTTGTTCGTACAACTTACAATATTTAAAATAGCGCCCATTTACTAATGACAGCAAAGAACACAAAACAGTCTTTATTCTAATGCTAAACTCCTGTTCGAAAATCAAATCAAATAGGAGTTTGTATATCATTGAGATGGAGTTCGAACAAATTGGTGTTCTAAATTCAAACACCAAAACAGTGATTAAAAGTGCTTTTTATTCACTGTTTTCAGTGAATTTTACGTTTGACATGTTTTGTTGTTCTAACTATGATTATTTCATATCTAGTGTTTTTCAAATAATTAAAATAATCAGCATGAATTATTTACCCTCCACCAAGTTTTGCCCTATAGCAGGCAAAATTAATAGAGAAGCAACAGTAGATGTCAGGGAAGTGTGTCTGTGACACTGACAGTGACATACACTACCTTTAGTAGACAACCACAGATGACATGTTTTTTTGGCATCACCTAACCGTGCGTTTGCACTGGCGAAACATTCAAGAAGAAACATGTTGAAATCTCTAGTTCCTATTAAAATTGTATGGAACATTGACAGAAAATATAGAATTCAACATGTTTTGTCTTGAATGTTTCGCCAGTGTAAACGCACGGTTATCACACGGCATAGATTACTATTTAATTAACTATTATACACACGGGTAGGGCTAGTGGCTATTAATACAAATTATATTAATGTATTTTGGTAATATTATTATCACACACGAAGTTTAAAATAAAATAATTCGTAAATTGTTTTTTTTTAATTTTCAAACAATCTAAATAATAAAAACATACGTATTCTACATTGAGATCACTTTGAGTAAATGATTCCTTCATTTATCTACCTACCAGCTGGCTTACGTTCTATCGTTCCGATCCTTTGACGGCATAATTTGCGAGGCATTCCTTCAATTCGCCTAAAGTTATGATCCGTGACCCCGGCAAATGACCTCTTCGCTACAGTACTTTAGTATAGATTGCTCCAAGATGCTAATTTAGAAAATTGTAGCTAAATAAATCAATTAATAGAATTAAAATATTTTCATAAAACGAATACGTGTCGTGTATTAATGTCAATGTAAAGCGGCACGCTGTATAAAGAAAAGAATTGCTGTTCGTTAGTCTCGCTAAAACTCGAAAACGGCTTTTTTGTAGTGTTCGTTATTCTCAAGGCAAGGTTTGTATATAAGTAGTAAGTAGGTGTAGGTAGGGTAGGTAGGTAGGTATGTAAGTAGGTGTTCGTAGGTAGATAGATAGGGTAGGTATAGGTAGGTAGGTATGTAGGTAGGTGTTGGTAGGTAGGTATGTAGGTAGGTGTTGGTAGGTAGGTATGTAGGTAGGTAGGGTAGGTAAGTACGGTAGTTATAAAGGTGTTGGAAGGTAGGTATGTATGTAGGTAGGTAGGTATGTAGATACGTAGGTAGGTATGTAGGTAGGTGGGTTAGGGTAGGTAATTAGGGAGTGCTACCCGTGCGAAGCCGGAGCGGGCAGTTAGTTACTCGTAAAAATAGCATTAAAAACGTCCTATTATCAAAAAAACAATAAAAAATTAGGTAATCAATATCTTATACACAGCAGAGCTCCTACAATACCTACCTACATAATACGAAGTAATTAGAGTACTTCCATAATTGCTAACTGAATGACGACTGAAATTGGTAATAAATCCGAAACGATCAGTCATTTCAATTGGACATAATTACAAGACTTTCCTTTATTAAGGTTTCCAAGCCCACAGTAGGCTTAGAGAGATGAAAATATTCCACCTCGTATTCATTTTTCTTCCAATTAATGGAAAGTTACCGGAACATGAAAAGGTGGAGTTTTGTGAAAACCTGGAATGTGACGAAAGTGTCGACGAAAAAGTTTGTGGAATAAAGTTTAAAGATGAAGAGGTTATATTCAAGACATTTGTTAACGAATGTAAATTGTTGAAGTATGGGTGTGGGGTTGATGATAGTGAGAGTAAGTACTGGTGTTTTTTTATTATTTTTGTTTTTTATATGATAACGTACGCTTTTCAAAACAGATGGTGTTGTAACTAAGGTTACTAAGGCCCTTTCCTCACGTCGGGCTTTCGTTTCTTCATAATCAAAAATCAAAAGTAGGCTGAGAATCAGCACTTTTCGAATCGAACGTCAAAATTTGTCAATGTCCGGTGCGGTATCGTTGCGGTAGGTATCATAATGGCCAACCCGTGTGCCTTTCATCCAAATTCCATTAGGTCACCGCTTTTGTGTGAAAGCATAACAAACAAATAATCTCACTTTCGTATATACGATAAAAATAAAATAACCCCGGAATCGCGAAAAAAAAATCAGCTGTTCCCTACATTTTGACGAGCTATGAGGACATAAGGAACAGCTGATTCTTTCCGATTTCCGCTTACTAACCTTCCGCTGTCCGTCCGTCCGTCTGTCTGTCCGCGGGCTGCATCTCATGAACCGTAATGGGTAAATAGTTGAAATTTTCACAGATTGTGTATTTCTATTGCCGTTCAACAAATAATAAAAAAACCGGCCAAGTGTGAGTCGGACTCGCGCACGAAGGCTACAGTTTGTACGGTAAGAATACCGTACAAACTGGCGCTATATCGCGGGCACGACAAGGTTCGCGCTGCCTGACAGACAGACGGACCGACGGACAGCGGAAGTTTAGTACGCGGAAATCGGAAAAATCAGCTGTCTCTTTCAATTGATATTCGCATAGCTCTTCAAAATGTAGAACAATTACGGGTAAATCCTAACTATAATGGTCAATCAGTGTTTTGTATGGAGAATATTAAAGAAGTTGCATTTTTCATACTACCATTTTCTTAATTTATTTATCAACCATGAACACTAATGTTTTAAAACTTTTATGCACTATTAAGCGACAAAGTTTTGGCTAAGTTAAAACAAATAGTGGTCATTTCTGCTAACAAAATGAGGAGTCATTTCTAAGGTAATTCTTATGTTTAGAAAACTATAAGTAAGTAATAAGGTTTTTTTACTATTGGTAGTTGCCTATGATGGTCATTATTCGATATAATACCAAGCAATTGATGAATATTTTAAATCATAGAAGTGACGAGGGTCTCTATTTGTGAGAAAAAAACGCCAATTTCATACGTGGGGACCCAATATTTCTTATGTTTAGAAAACTACAAGTAATAAGGTTTTTTTTACTATTGGTAGTTGTCTATGATGGTCATTATTCGATATGAAGCTATCGTCTATGGTGCATTAAATTCTCTTTCATAGCAGCTACCGTCGGCAGGCTCACTCAATTATTCCTGCCTCGATCAAAGTTTCAATAAAAGCCGAACACAATAGCGCTTATATTTTACAATAGCGTCACTCGGTACCACCACCCCTGCATCTCTGTTGCAACGGAACAATATGGCGTAACGATGAAGTCAATCCTATTAGCGTTATGAGAGAAACCATCGTTGTAGGCACAGAGTTATTCACGGCAACCTATGAGTCATACAAACATAGGAAAGTTTTTAAATAGAAAAAATAATTACACTTTGAAATAGTTACATAAGTTACTTTGTCTACATACAGTTATTTTGTATATATATACATAACATCACGCCGGTATGCCACGAAGAGCTAGGCAGAGGGGTACCTATAAAGAACACCCACCTTTCGCCAGTTGCGAGGATGACCTATTGTATGTACCTATACTCCATTTGTATACAGAGTTTTAGGGTAAACACCGACCCTTGAAACCAGTCGTTTGGTGCCATTTAGAGAACGTAAAATCAATGGAAAATTACAACATTTTTTACATTTTACCACGGGCGGGGGTGCGGGACGTAAACACGTGACCTGACCGGCCGCGAGCGCGACCCTTCCCTCAGTTAGTCAGCTGTTTCGCTAGCGAGCACGGTGTCGGATAGAAACTTTTTAAAATCTTTTAACGAAAATAACGTTTTTTTTTTTGTTGTTTTCGGTCATTTATTTTTATATTTAAGTCAACTACCCATGATTTGAGTAACAACGGTGTTTACCCTGACAACCTGTATGTAGATAAACCTCCAACTGTCATTAACGAGACACAATATTAATTGTTATCGGCCATTAGAAGGCCAATCGACAGTGGAGCGGATATCGTGTGCCTTTTAGTCTGTGCTGAATAATTAATATATTTTCTTTCTTTCTTCTTTAATTTAAAATAAGATCAGATATTTAAATAAACCTTTTTTACAGTCCGTTCAACCGATTTTGACTCCTATACCGTAGGCATAAAGATGGCATTAAAAGCAAAAAGTTACAATACCAACTGTTTACTGCAGCTGCTATTTTTCATGCCACCAACGCAATAGAAGTCAATATCGGTTGAACGGACTGTAAAAAAAGGTTTATTCAAATGTCTAATCTTATTTCAAATGGAGTATAAGTTACTTATTTTAATTAAGTAGACCAGAAAAAAAAATATGCCTTTCTGACTTTCAGACAGAAACATTGTGACATAGGTACCGACTGAACTTGAACTTGAATCAACGGCGCATTTTCATCCCTTTTCCGTTCCCGATTCATCCCTTCCTGACCTTGTCCCGATTTATTTAGGGGCTGTGACATCTTATTCGGTAAACCTCTACTTATCAGCTTATCTTTAATTATAATTATGTCATCACTTCCTTCATGAATGAGAAACTACTCTTTTAAATAATTACTGTATTATAAATTAATCAGATAATTAGACAAACTATGTGAGTTTGTCTATTACCTTAATATCTTTCACACATCGTTTAGGTGGTCTGTATCTTTCCTTATAAGCATTGTACCTACCTATACTTATACTTACAAACTTGGACTACTTACTACAAATATTGGACACGTAAGGATTTTTTTTTTTTACGTAATCAAAAAAATACGGAAATACACTGAGTTCAAATGTGACATAATGTCACCTACATTTTATACCGTTTTATACTGACTTGTGACGTAGCGAGTACTCTCCAATTTTAATGCGTTTTAACTAAATCATTTTGTATCAATATGTTAAGTTAAAATACGTGTCTAATATTTTTTAATTATCTGACTGACGGACTACATAGTTTTTATTTTTACCCAATCAACATCCCTATTTCTTCTTGGAAAGCAAACACTCGATAAAAAGTCGTCAAGCCAGAACTGCCCATGTGGATACAAAGCTAATCCGTAAGTAATTGTTTTTGCCCGAAGCAGTCCGTACCAATCAATTAATATTGTTGTAGATATACCTTTGTTTCATAGGACATAGGACACCCTCTAATGGAACTGCAGCCAGACGGCAAGGGGAGATGTAAGCCCACCCATCTCCCCGTTGCCCAGGCACCAGACATGTATAATATTCCATATCACCCCAATTTTCCCCGAAGCCCCATGCAAAATTAATACATCGAGGTGTAGTATTGACGAATTGGGCATATCACAATGCAATACTGAATACCACTGGCAGACATGCAATATAAAAATATTATATTTTGTTAGTTTCGAAATTCGAAATTCAAAGGGGTGTCTGGTGATGTTATTTTTATTTAAGTTTATTTTATGCTTTGATCATAGATGATCATATACCTATATGAGAAGAGCTCGTGGCTACGTAATAACAGTCGCACGGATACGGATCGATCCATCAGGTTAAGCTACCCTTGCCGGGGCTGGTCCGTGGATGGGTGACCATCTTTCTTTACATATCGAGACTCTTCCGTGCCTCGGAAAGCACTTTAAGCCGTTGGTCCCGGCTGTCATTTGTGGATCTTTGACAATCGTTACGGGTCGTCAGAAGCCCGAAAGTCTGACAACCAGTCTTGCCAAGGGGTATCGTATTACCCAGTTACTTGGTTGTGGAGGTCAGATAGGCAGTCACTCCATGTAAAATACTGGTATTCAGCTGTGACCGGTTAGAAAAAAAAAATGTTCGACAGATTTTGAATTAAGAACAGTATGCCAGTATGGTTTATTAGTCTCGCTCTGCTAAGCATTGTGACATTTTGAATATTATGGAAAATCATCAAAATACACGTACGAGTTTTTTATACAAATTGACATTATTGAATATTATACATACATAGTATACAAAATGACATGATGATTACTTTGTAAAGTATTGTTTTATTGTGAATGTGAGGACTATGTGGATATATATTTTTTTTTCGTTCTCAGTTAGATTTAACGAAGGTCTGGCAATTTGAGAACTTTATGCGGCCTACCTAAATGTCCTTTCTTCGGTATTGTTCGTCGAGTCGTTGAGCTCCTCAAGTTCTGAGTTGAGCTCCACTATTACTGACAAATGCTTGCACTGACTGGACAGGTCCACTCAAATCTGTGTGGTTCTTTCCTCAAAAGGTCATTCGGACTCTAATCTACATGGTCTTCATATGGCCTGACTAAGATTATGTCTGGACTTTAAAAGAGACTGTGACCTCTGAGTTTGTTTCTTCTCAGAGTAGTCAGATAGGAAACGCCGACCTCATCTAGCTTATTTTTACAACTTTTTAATATGACGTGTAAAAGTGATTCTAATATCCTATTTACAGAATAAACTTATCTTCATTTATTAGCCGAACGGATACATAAATTCCATTTATATTAAGATGTTTATTACTTTATTGAGACAGGAAGTTAGACTGTGTCTGGTATGTCGACCCTGACTCCTTTGTAATCCGCTTTTATATAATTAACACTCATCGAGTCAGTGTTTCACTTCTCGCCCCGCCGAAAATATTTGTCGGAAATAATAATATGTCGGAGGGGGGAAATACAAGTGTCTATTTATGAAAATACTACCCGCGACTTTGACTGCGAACCAGGATGAAAACTTACCTATGTCCTTCTCCGGGTCATGGTCTACCCATGTGCCAAATTTCATCCAAATCCGTTCAGCCGTTTTAGCATGAAAGCTTAACAAACAAACTCACTTTCGCATTTATAATATTACTAGCTACGCCCCGCGGTTTTAGCCGCGTCAGTCTTGATCCCGTGGGAATATCGGAATAAAAAGTATCTTATGTCCTACCCCAGGTCATGGTCTACCCGTTTGCCAAATTTCATCCAAATACGTTCAGCCGTTTTAGCGTGAACGCGTAACAAACCAACAAACAAACTCTCTTTCGCATTTATAGTATTATAACTTAGGATTAGGATTATATTTAGAAAGTTAGGATAGTTAAGATTAGTCGGTATTAATGAAAACCTGCCTTTAATTTTATAATGTTCTGTTTTAACTCAACCAGCACAAACTCCCAAGATCAAAAGTCCACCACCGCGCCGCGGCACCGCATCGATAACTTCAACCCGCGCAACACAAACAAACTTAGCTTGACAACAAAAGTGTTTATCAGTTACCATAGCAACGGTAGACAATCGGGTCTCAACCTGTTGCTATGTACCCAAGTTGAGCAACTTGGAAAGAGGGCCTTTGTTGTCGTGATAAACGACAGTCGCCGTTTAAGAGCGCATCTCAAAGCCCGCGATTCGAACCGTTTGTCTGTTTAAGTATGCACTATGAACCCTCCTCACGCCAAAACTACTGAACTGATTTTGATGGCTCTGGTTTCTAATGGCTTTGAATGTACATTATGTTCGCATAGCTCGTCAAAATGTTTTTTCGCGATTTCTGGATTGGTCCCATAGTGAAAGTTGTTCATAATGATGAGTACAATGGCCCCTTAAGACAATGACGTCACGATCGGTATAACATCAGCTATACAGGGTGTTAGGGTAAACACCGTTATCCTTGAAACCAGTAGTTTGGTGTCATTTATAGAACGTAAAATCAATGGAAAATTACAACATATATTTTTTTTTTTAAACTACATTTTTCCACAAAAGACGCAAGTTCCTTGCCCTATGCACTAGGGCAACGAACTTGAGTCTCAACACGGGCGGTGGGTGCGGGACGTGACTTGACCGGCCGCGAGCGCGACCCTTCCCTCCGTTAGTCAGCTGTTTCGCTTCGGGAGCACGGTGTCGGATAGAAACTTTTTTAAATCTTTTATTGAAAATAACATTTTTTTTTTGTTGTTACTCGGTCATTTCTTTTTATATTTAAGTTAACTACCCATGGTTAGAGGTGTTTACCCTGACAACCTGTATGCCAGTGAGTCCCGTCAAAATCGATTCAACCGTTTCGGAGATTTGCCGAACAAACAGAGAGACGAAAATGAACAAAAAAAATCCTTTTTTAAATGTACATTCATATTAAGTAATAAGTATGCATTTAGTAAAAAACTTTTATTTTGACATTACAAACAGACACTTAAATTTTATTTATTTGTTTAGAAGAAAGTTTAGAGAAAGAAATAAAGAAAAATTGTTTATTACAGTATATAGATACGTATTGTAAGAGCTGTAGAGCTTAGAAAACTGTGCCATAATTATCAACTGTATTGTATCGATCGATACGTGCATCGCGTCAAATATTTACAGCTCTGGCGCCGCCGTCGCACGAGTTCTCGCCTAATGCCTCACAAAGAATATTTTATGATTTCGCTAGAGTTCTAAGTACCCTTTTAATATTTTTGCAGCTTACGGCATAACAAATATGAAATATTGTACCGCTAAATCAACGGCAGAGTCACAAAAAATTAAACATGTTCAGTTTGTCAATACCTGTGCCAACTGCACAGAGGCTGGTGACCCAGTGTGCGGCATCCGAAAAGATGGCGAAGGATTCAAAATCAGAACATTCGCGAATGAATGCCGTCTCAACAGATATAACTGTGGGGAGGACCATGAGGAACTACAATTCACCGTCACTGATTTCTTTATTTGTTCAAATGACCCAAGCCTAGAAGGAGACGGTGACAGTGAAATATTTGAGGGTGAAGAATCGCCAGTGGAAATCGAAGAGAATGGACCAACTAATCCCATCAAAACAAAGAACGTTGTCATAGTCGATGGATCAATGTTAGACACTCGAAATATTAACGAAAGTATCAGAAATTTCTTTGCTTCAACACACGTTCTAGATTTACCAATGAGGGAAATACAGCCGATGTTTAACGAGTCTACACGAAAGAGAATGATCAACATCTTCGGTCCCATCAAAGTGTTCAAGCCCTGGGTCCAGATACCGAAGAATATAACTGATGATTATTATCACAATCCGACGTTGAGATCCTGCTATCATAAATGTCCATCTGTAAGTAAGACCGATTATGTAATAAATACAGAAAACTAGAGACCCATGCTATGTGTAGTGCGTTTAATTGCTAACAGCAGTACCTCCGGTTCCCTAGCGCCAGGGCGGACACCCTGGCAACCATGTTGATAAAATCTGTCTTATCATTGACGGACAGTTACTTTCGAATCCATACTAATATTACAAATTCGAAAGTAACTCTGTCTATCTGTCTGTCTGTATGTTACCTTTTCACGGCTAAACCACTGAACGGATTTCGATAAAATTTGGCAAGGAGATAGATGGCATCCTGGGGAAGGACATAAAAAATAATAAAAAGTTTTTATTGTTTCTCATAAAATTGTTCTACAGCACAGAATTGAGGCAGCCCCGCTAAGTTATAAAGATACTTGTGATGGGCTTACCTCGCAACTTCCCTTGGGTTACTAACTACAATGTTGAGAAATAATTAAAAATATGAGGATAAGTTTAGGTTCTAGAGTGTTGCTAAACTGTTGTAGCATGACTAGCATGTTCAGGTATGTTTTGTGTTTGGGTGTATGTATGTGATGGGGGTCGGTCAGATGTGCAGAATGTGTGGGTGTAAGTGGGTGTGTGTTTGAGTGGGTGTGTGTTTGAGTAGGTAAGTGTGTGTGTTAATGATTGATTACCTATTGTATGTTTTGATTGGGTAAAGGTTCTTCATTAGCATGTTCTGGTTAATATCAGTTCAATTTAGATAGATAGATAAAACAAAATTTCATTGTAGGTTTGGGGTTTCAACCATTCCGTCATAGTATTTTTACATTCGTAGCGTAACAACGTATTCAATTTACGGTTCAATTTATTAAAATATAAGATGATTGCATATTGTACTGTCGCCTGGCGAAAACCATAGGCTACTTTTTATCGACATACCACGCGGGCGAAGCCGCGGGCGGAAGCTAGTTTATAATATTAGTATGGATAAAACCCTAGAGGTCGCCAGGGTCAAGTCGTTTAGTGTACAAGAAAACAAGTCTATTTTATCGGCTACCGCGTTGAGCGTGCACAGCGCGCGCGTCAGCAGTGCGCACTGAAGCAGATTTGTGCGCGCGGTGGGCACCACCAGAAGCCGCGGCCGCCGCCGCCTGCTCACTGCATACTCGTCTGGTGCGCACAGTCGAATTGACTGTAGTATAGCAATATTAGAAAGTTTACTCCTTAGTACACACGGCTACACATCAAGCTATACATTTCCAGTATAAGCTGACCTCGCATTGTACGGAAATCCTATACAATGCGGACTCAGCATAAACTGGAAATGTATAGCTTGATGTGTAGCCGTGTGTACATGGAACAGGTATGTGGCTAGTGTTAGTTCTCGCTTAATTTCTAATTTATAGTAACCAACCATTCCCAAAACGAATAAGTTTGGCTACAGCAATGGGTATCCCGGATATACTCCATGTAACCTCAAATACATAAACCTTATATATTTATTTTGTATCCACTTTGGCATCGTACTGTATGTAGCTTCACTAGGGCTCCAAATAGCCGCGTTGTACTCCAAGTGGCTCTTTACCATGCTTCGTACAAATCTCTTAGAGCATTTAAATTAGAAAATTCATTTGCCTGTCGCAAAAAAAAACATAGGTTACGGATGCCTTTTTGCAAACCTCTACGATATGTTTCCGAAAATGCAAATCAGCGGTGAATCGAATGCCCAGATCTTTGAACTCCATGACACGCTGCAGCGGTTTGCCTTCTATGAGGTACTCACAGCACAGATAGTCTAAGATCCCCCGATACAACGACCTTCACCGAGCTGATTAATGGATGAAAAGTATTTTATATTCAATTAAATATGTCAACAAATATTTATTGCCATGGTTGTGTAAAAAATTTTAGTCCAGAATATGATTAATTAACAATTAAATTTTTATTTATTTCTTAACATTTCACTGGTTTGTTTAATAGACAAATTCCATACCAATCGAAAGAACGAAGCCCATAGGAATATGCAAACGTTAGGTTGACTATTTTTTTCCCGTCACAACTCTTGGGTTGGCAGGTATAAACAGGTGCATCGATACTTAAGAGCATTTCGCCTCGTTGAAATATAGTTTATTTTCCTGGCTCCACGTAGTTACTCGATCTAAATCCTGTTGCAGTATGTCATGATCGTTCCGCTTTACTACATGAATCAGCTTTAGGTCATGTGTTTTATCAAGTCGTAAAAACCATGCGAAGCGAAGTGGCGGTATTACTTATGATATAATATTTTTTAATTTTTTCAGAAATGCCCGGACACTTACGCGCCCGTATGTGGCATGCCCGGCATAAACGCCAGAGAGCCGTCACTAATGTTCAGGAACCATTGCCTCATGGATATCGCGCAGTGCAAGATGGTTTGGGAAGGCAAAAATCCGACGTCTGAGTCTTCAGGTACTTACCTACTAACATCTGTAACGACACCGACTACCAAACTCCCAAGTCGCAAGGTGGTAGTAGGAATAGCCAGCCATATACATATTATAAATTAAAGTCGCTTTTCGTGTGTCATAATTATGTCTGCGTTGTTCTTATAAACCACGCAACAAATTTTGATGAGGTTTTCACCATCTTTTACAGAATGAATTCCGAAAGGTTTATGTGTATAATAAGTTAATATTAAAGTTAGTTTAGTTTAGGTTTGTCAAGTCGTAAAAACTGTGCGAAATAGAAGCGGGTCGCTACTTTTTAAATAATCTAATAGAACAAAATAAAAATCCTCAAAAGAGGTTCTAAACTTGAGTAAAACTCTGTCAAAGACTCTTCTCGGTCACAAAACTTTTTGGCGGGTCGAACTCCGGCCAAAAAGGTCACTGAGGTCGGCAATACATGCCATAAATAGCTTCATTTCGTAATTTGATACTGTCTGTAATGCTGGGGCTACACTTCGCGTTATCGTGAACTTTTCTTCGTGCGCTCTCTGTTGCTCAGCGAGACATCGAGGGGTGTGCGAGAGAGAGCGCACGAAGAGAGGTTCGCGATAACGCGAAGTGTAGCCCCAGCATAAGACAAACACCCCAAAACGCTAAACTTTTTCATTCCCTGTGTTATCCTAACTTAATCTTATAAATGCGAAAGTGAATTTGTATGTTACGCTTTCACGCTAAAACGGCTGAACGAATTTGGATGACCATGACCTGGAATAGGATACTTTTTATCCCGACATTCCCACGGCATCGAGACTTACGCGGGTAAAACCGCGTAGCGCAACTAGTTTTCTATATTAAAGTCACATGTACAAATAAAAAAAACAACCTTTTCGCAAAAAAATTTACACCCAATTAAGGTGCGCTGCTAGGCTACAGAATACGATCGATGCCACGAGACCGGTATGAGTATTTTTAATCTAATCGATGACCAATTAGCGATATTTTTCTCATTCCTTCCAAGAGTCTTAGGGTCAGCGCACACCAAGACAACAGCAGAACAAAGCATTTTCTGAGACTACTGAAAAATGAATCTTATGACGATTCCATACATTGCAAAATTAAATACGATAAACTCAAAAACTACTGCACCGATTTTCATGCTGTTTTCACCAATGGATAGAGTGCTTCTCGAGTAAGGTTTTAGTACAGAATAACGGACATCCATACGGGCGAAGCCGCGGGTATCAGCTAGTAAATAATACCCCAAAAGCTTTCATATGGCTGAAAGCTTAATTTGAAGCTAATTTTGATTTTAATTAATATTTTTGATTTTGATTTTAATTTTAATTTTAATTTTGTTCCAATTTCGTTTATAATTTTGTTTTTATTAATTTGATCTTCGTTAATAATTGTTGGAAGCTGTCTTAATGTTAGTGCTGTGTACGCCTGTAAGTGACTAGTTCACTATAACTCAACACTTATGTTATTTTTTTTTTTTGTTTGTTAATATTCCAGTGAACACGTCGTTGGTGTACCTTTCAAATAAATAAATAAAGCTTCAAATGACTCATGGTCCTTTATAATTGTGAAGCCTTTTAAAGAGGCTTCTACTAAACAAGCCAGATGAAAATAAAACCCTTGTAGAACGTCTGCGAAGTTTACGAAAAAGATAATAAAAATATCTTATATTTTCCATTGTGCAACCGCTGAGATTCACCTGAATCCTTATGAACTAGCAGTTCTCGAAGTTATTAGTAAAACAGAAATCGTAAAGGGTCCCACAAACAGGCGCGACGCGACAGCGCGACGCGAATTTAACAAAACAATTTCTGAGAAAACTTCACGGCGAACAATGCGGCGGAGTCGCGTCGCGCGCTCAGAAGAAATCGTATAAAATATTATCAAGTTCCATTTCATTTGCAGAAATAATATTAATTTCTGCATTGCAGTTCATAATAACTTCGTTTACACTAATTTGTACATTTCCAGAAATCTCTAATTATTTAGAAAATCCACTATGAAATGATAGATGAAATTCACAGTAAGAACTTGGTGAGAATGAAATAAAATAAAAATGTTTAAGAATTTTGATTTTATTTGTGTGAATTTTAATTTAACTCAATATTTAGTTCATCATTTCAGCCGAAAGACGTCCACTGCTGGACTAAAGCATTATCTTTATATGTGTCCCTGTCCATGTGTCCGTGTTTATCTTCTGTACGTGTGTTTTTCACCTAACTCCTCTTAAACGGCTGGACCGATTTGGATGAAATTTTATGGTTTGAAAATAATAGTGAACCCGGTAGGGGGCGCTGTTCGGACAGGACAACGTCTGCCGGGTCCGCTAGTTATAAATAATTATTTATTAACATAATATATTACAGAAACTTGTTTGAAGCCTATGACTCCTGAACTAGGTGTAAGCTGTATGTCACGAGTCAGCAATTATTAGATAGTTATTGCGTAATTTAAAATGGAATAATCTCCTTAAATTCATTCGTTCACTGACAGACAACGGACAACCTAAATTGATGGATCTAGAAGCATGAAGTACACGACACGAGAGTTGCTCGTACAAAATTTCATTTTAGGATTTGGTGAGCACTATGGAAGGAATTTTGAAAAGTGGGGTGTCTTTTTCCTAAATGTAATGACATAAATAGGGGATGACAGTTCGTATGGAAGTTCGTAATTTTTTCCTACGGGAAATTCCATCGGACACATGATTTGTCGTTGTATGAAAATCTCAATGCTACTAATACCGCAGCCTACGCCGTAGCAACCCTTGCTACGACAGTTAATTTGCAGTCCTATTTCGCTACGTTTTACATGGGAACTGATGCAGCTGTTGACCAATCTTCAAGATTTGTTTGATATATTGTAACTTACAGTCTGTTTATACAGGGTGTTAGGGTAACACCGTTATCCTTGAAACCAATAGTTTGGTGTCATTTATAGAACGTAAAATCAATGGAAAATTACTTTACATTTTTTTTATTTTTTTTTAAACTACCTTTTACCACAGAATATGCAAGTTCGTTGCCCTAGCCTAGCGCATAGGGCAACGAACTCGCGTCTCAACACGGGCGGGGGGTCCGGGACGTGACCTGACCGGCCGCGAGCGCGACCCTTCCCTCAGTTAGTCAGCTGTTTCGCTAGCGAGCACGGTGTCGGATAGAAACTTTTTAAAATCTTTAAAGGAAAACAACGTTTTTTTTTGTTGTTACTCGGTCATTTGTTTTTATATTTAAGTCAACTACCCATGGTTTGAGTGACAACGGTGTTTACCCTGACAACCTGTATTGGAATTTTAAGTCAAAGTTCACACGATTTTCATTCTGGTAAGTTAAGGACAATTCATAAGTATGGGTCAGTTTTAATTAGAGAAGAAATAAGAATTCAAGTACTCATGAGCAATTGACTGTTTTATAGACTCGAATAGCCCGCAAAGGTATACTGTTCCATCACGTGATCTCAAAATCCGTGCAAATATTTAGTTACGTACCAGAGCACTTACAAATTGAAACAATTTTCCATCAAAATACAAGAGGCATTCAAACTGCAACACAATAATAATGCCTTTATAACTGCAACACTATCTCAGTATCAATAATAATGATCCCTCCCTATTACAAATTATTAATTCCATGAACATCTTCAAATAGGAGCCTTCAAAGAGATTTGTCGCTTCTCTACAGACTATCGTGTCTGCGAATCTGCTTACCTGACGTCTAATAGGTTCAAGTATTTTATTATTTTGAGACAAAGATTGAGTAAGAATGGAATGCACATTCGATTACCTACTTTTTACATAAAATATAACAACAAATCAACGCTTGTCACCGGTAGTTTAGTTGCAGCGAACAGTTTTCTTTTAGTTATTTATACTTAAACTTTGCCATCGTCAACAATGTCAAAATTTCATATACGCTTTCATCGGTGGTAGGGGATTTTTTTTTTAACTCTAACTCGAAGCGTTTATTTCAGTTAAACCATTTACAGGCGCTTTTGAATTGTCAAATAGTCTGTCAGTTACAAATATGAAGCAGTTGCCCAT
Organism: Lithophane semibrunnea; assembly: GCA_947363905.1. NCBI lineage: Eukaryota > Metazoa > Arthropoda > Insecta > Lepidoptera > Noctuidae > Lithophane > Lithophane semibrunnea. Next base: position 4,106,606 of record OX376200.1, on the reverse strand, counting down.
TCCACAGTGTAGTAGGAAACTCCATGGATACTCTCCACTCTTTTAAATTATATTCTTTCCTTATTGCTTACTTTCGTTATAGGATTAAGGAACTTTCTTGCAAAATTTCATGCTTCTGTTGTTTGTCAGTGCATGAATTTAAGTACTTATTTTTAATAAGTAGATCTGCACATTAGCGCTCCATGCCTTCATAATCCATGTTTTACCTAAGCTGCGTAGGATGCAAGAGCAGATGATTTTCCAAGAAATAATTTTCAAGGATACCTTCTAAAAGCAGATGAAGTATTAAATTGTTGAAATAGCCTTAGGACCTGAAAAATTAAGATATTATACGAAAGTTGTGTAGTTTATAGTGCCTTTTATCATTTTAATATTAGGTATCAGCGTTTTGTATGGGGAATTTTAAAGAAGTTGCATTTTTCATACTAACATTTTCTTAATTTATGTAACAACCACGACCACTAATGTTTTAAAACTTTTATGCATTAATGTTTAGAAACTATGATAACGTATGCCACTTAGATTAAGTGACAAAAATAAGCTTTGGCTAAGTTAAAAAAAAAATTGTGGTAGGTAATTCCTGCTAACAACATTTTGTATGTATAGAAATAAGGTTTTTTACTATTGGTAGTTGTCTATGATGGTCATTATTCGATATAAACCAAGCAATTGATGAATATTTTAAATCATAGAAGGGACGACGTTCTCTATTTGTGCGAAAAAAAACGCTAATTTCATAAGTTTCAAACCCAATATTTCCTTCAACATTTTGAAAACAAGTATCATTATAATATGTAAGGTATGCAATATTGTTTTAATCTCTTTTCGCTTTATGAAATTCAGTTTCTTTACATAACTAATCTAATAAAGTCATGCTAAAAACAAGAAAGGAAGAAAATTGATCATTTTAAGGTGTAGAGACACAAAGAAAGTATAGTATTTACAATATCCCTTGAACCCCGCGGGGTTCAATGGGAGAAGTTTACTGTAGTAGGTAATAAAACTGGTTTTACAGTAACTTTTTTAACCAAAGAATGCGTAGCTTCAGCATTCTTAAATAAAAAACCAGGCAAGTGCGAGTCAGACTCGCATACGGAGGGCTCCGTATTAATGCCGTTAGCACAACTCCGCCGCGAAACCATAGCAGCGAAACTGCAGTAGTTCAATTATATTGTACTAACTCGCGTCATGTTCCGCTACTCGAATGGGAATACAGTCGCGATCACTGCTGGGTGTAAAACAAGAGTGTGTGCACTCAAAATAAAAAAAACAAACACAAAATGGCTTACTAAATCAATTTTCGCTGGTCCCATCAACCGGGCGTCGAGCGGATGCACGCTAGCCAGAGGGTATAATAGCTTTTAGCATCCAATTAGTACTGACTGGCCAAATGGAAGAGTGCGCTTTAATAGGTGTATGTAGTGTATAAGTTCACTAAGTAAAATCACCCTGTTCACTAAGTAAAAACTTTTTGCTACTTTACTAGTAGCAAAAAGTTTTGTTGATTACAATTTTTTTTTAAACTAGCATTACACCCGTCTAAGTAACAGACAAATTGTGATCGATTTTTCATCCATATTCCCCTAATCCGATGTAATTAAACATATGCACGCGAGTAGTTTTCTTGAAAATAAAATAAAATATTAATTTATTCATTTTATTTAAAAAAAAGCTTATTCATATGCTTAAGTACGGTATAAGTGTGCATAGTTGCTTGTTGCCCTAAGAATTCAGTTAAAAATTATTTAAACAACAATAAACTCGCCAGCAAAAACGCATTACTTAAAAGAGACAAACAAGCATTATAATCTGTAGAATTTTGGTATTACAGGCGGGGGCCTAAATTCGGATTACAAAAGAAAACAGATTATTAGTTAGTTTTATTAATTTATATATTTTGGAATTAACTTATTACTCTTATTTGATACCAATATTGTAATTTATTTAAAAAAAAAATCCTTCCCCTCCCTTTTTTTTGTGTGCAGATGATTTATATAAAAAAATTATAACCTATGTCACTCCCACAATTAAGGCGAACCTAACGACACCTCGTATGTTAAAATCTGTGGCTACAGAGCGTGCCAAAGAAATACATAGACATACATACATACTCGAAAAACATTACCCTCCTTCTGGGGCAGTCGGGTAAAAAGTAAGTAGTAGACTTCGTAGACACAGAACTTAATAAAGTTCCAGGTACAAGTAATTAATTTACAGACAGGCCACTCTATACTTGAACAAGTAATGTTTGTCCTAGCTAGGGAGAGCAATACCATGCCGCATTTTCTTCTAAAAGGAATTTAATTCCATTAACTTGCTTCCCCTTTAAACTTAATAACAAACATATTTTCTTCAATTACGTCCTTTAAAGTATGCTAGATATTTTGAAAGCTAATATGATAACCAAGTAATAAGTTTAGTCGGGGGTCGTACCTGGGACCCCACGGGGGAAAAATGTTAGAGTATTTCCGTCAGGAATTTCTTAGTAGGCTCTCCTAATACGTGGTACATTAGCGGGAATACATACCGCCTCTGTGGTTTTAACCGCCTTTAACACAGGTCCCGGGTTCGATTCCGAATTTGCAAATTTTCTTGCTTGATGTAGTTCGTAAGAGTTCTAGGCTAAGTAATAATAGCCGCACGAATCGATCCATAAGGTTAAGCTACGCTTACCGGGGTTGGTCAATGGATGGGTGACCATCTTTATATACCGAGACTCCTCCGTGGCTCGGAAAGCACGTTAAGCCGTTGGTGCCGGCTGTCATTTACGGATCTTTGACAGTCGTTACGGGTCGACAGAAGCCCGAAACTGACAACCAGTCTCACCAAGGAGTATCGTAGTACCTAGTTACTGGGTTGTGGAGGTCATAGTTGTGACAACGCTATGGAGATTGATGTTGTTCGTAAGAAACAGTCCCGTATATTTGTACATTCAAAAACTGATCAATTTATATTGATGCAATATTTCCAGCTTACGTCGAGTCTTCATTCGTGTTCTGCCTGGGAGACGAACTTAGCGGAATGTTCCGGTTCATGCCCTTCATCAGGACCCTGCAGCACATGGGCAGACTGAAGAAGAAGGGCCAATTTAGGTACAAGATGAAAAACATGAGGTTCTTCAATAACCTGCTGCGAAGAGAACCTAATCTCATGGGATAGTTATTTAAAACTGTTAAAACTTTTATTTTGTATAGCAATAAACTATATGATGGCACAATTATTTACAATAAATAACTATACAGGGTGTAAGGGACAGCACTCCGCCTACTGAAGGGATGAATTCAGCATATTATAGCTAAGACGATCGGTACATGAAATTATTTCAGGAACGTTATGAGAATCCAATAAACCTGATTTGTATTATTACCTCACGGGGAATGTATCATTACCGTGGCAAAACCCGCGAAGTCGCACTCTCCGTGTCGGGCGGGGCTTTTACATTGAAATAAAGGGAAGTAACTGAAAAAACGATAAAAAAATGGAAACTTTCCTGAGAAAATTTCCGGTGGAATATTATTCAAAATAAGGACCTGAATTCCCCCTGTTAATTTGAAGAGGGCTGTCCCTTATACCCTGTATACATATGTGTTAAGTAAAATTGCTTTTTTACTTAACACATACACATATGTAATGAATTATAGATTAATACCAAGCAGAATAGAAAGGCAGTGGCTCCATGTAAAATATTGGTATTTAGCTGCATCCGGTTAGACCAAGCCGACCCCAAAATAGTTGGGAAAATGCTAAGCAGATTGATTGACCAGACAGAATGAAACTGGGATTCAAATATTCAAAAAGATCTAAAATTCAAATATTGTCTTACTTCCAAGGATATAATTGCGAAGATTAGCAGAATTTTTTGGTCTGTTCACAATTTCATCGCATTCCGGTCTCGTGTTTTTCACTTTGCCTCGCCCCGGTAGCGTATACTCGTATTCATTTGTTTTATAATTAAACAAGGTGGAGACGACAATACGACAAAAAATTAAACTCCGTATATATATCTAATGACGTTCTCGGTCTACATACAAAAAAATAATCAAATATATCCAATAGTTTAGTTACGATAGCTAGTTAAAGATCAGCAAACCACATAGTCGGCCCATCACTACTATTTAGTTTGTTTTAAAAAATGACTTTTTAAATTTCGATGTTAGGATTTATTTGATAGTTCCAAAATACTCTTATACATTAGTATTGCCAGTTTTTTCATTTGTGGTTGTATTGTCGTCTCCACATTGTATATACGAACGAAAAAAATCAAGTAATAAAAACTAAAACCCAACTACGACTTAAAAGGTATAAACAAGACACCACAGACAGACCAATTAAAAATCCGGAGTCACACGTAATTTGTTCGATTTATTTATTTACACGTGTGACTCCGGATTTTTAATTTGTCTGTCTGTGGTGTCTTGTTTATACCTTTTAAGTCTAAGTGGGGTTTCAGTTTTTATTACTTGATTTTTTTTTAATTCTTTTGGGTTATAATATATATATTTTTGAAATGTGCTGCGCACGGACAATCACGACGCTTCTAACGATACCTCATTTGTCAAATTGTGATAAGTGGTTTGGAAGATAGGAGGGAACAGATGAACATACATACATACATACCGGTCAAAATCATAACCCTCCTTTTTTCTTCGCCGTAGTCGGGTAAAAAAGAGTCAGCTCAAAAATAACAAAGAGACGGCATGATGTTTCGTTCTGCTACAAAAGCTCACGAATCAACTCTTTATGTGTACGCTGTGAGAGTTGATTTGTGAGTTAGCGAAAATGCAAACACAAAAGTGATCTTTAGAGCAGTAAGTTAGCTAATAGGTGCAAATGTAAATGTTCCAGTAAATACTTAATTTTTAAGGTTCCGTACCCAAATGGTAAAACGAGACCCTATTACTAAGACTCCGCTATCTGTCTGTCTGTCCGTCTGTCACCAGGCTGTATCTCATGAACCGTAAAAGCTAGACACTTGAAATTTTCACAGATGACGTATATATTTAAGGGGGCTCCCATACAACAAACATGATTTCTTTGCTCGATATTGAAAACGACAACAGGTAGTCGCTTGAAATAATTATTCACAGAATATTTAGTTTACATATTCACTTTAAAAATACATAATTAAATTAAAATAGAACAAATATTTAAGGGGGGCTCCCATACAACAAACGTGATTTTTTTGCCGTTTTTATAGATAATGGTAGGTACGAAACCCTTCGTGCGCGAGTCCGACTCGCACTTGGCCGGTTTTTCTTCTTTAAGTGTGGATGTCAATTACTAAACATTTTCTTACGACCAACATGTTCCTCAGGACATCGTATTCGTAAGCCTGTAATAGTATGTAATTATTCCATTCAGTGGTACAAAGGCAAACTGACCACTGCAGCCGCTGCCACAATAATCAATACACAAACGCTTTGATATTCGATACATATGCGTCAAAGACGGATGTCTTGACAAAGGCCTTGTTCCACAATGTTCTGTAATTCCAGGAATTTGCAATAATTAACGTCGTTGGCTTAGATAATGGAGACATTCGAGTACACTGTCTATCTACCGCCCTCCCTGTAAAATGACTAAACTGTATTAGCGACGTCTATAGTGGAACAATTAATAACCACATGAATAAATTCCGGGGTTAAAATGTACTTAGTTAAAAAATCTCGTAAATGGATTTCGTCACACGTCGTCGCCAATTTTACCGTGACCGTGGGGTAGCGGTGACGTAACTGAATTATAGGGTGCGTCGACACACGTCCAGCTGGAATGAAAGTTCCATGTCTTTCAGATAAGCCCTTCAATTTGCTAATCAGTGAAACGCACACCTCTCTAGACAAATTAGTCGGGTAATTTAACTGTGAACATTATAATCGTCACTAAGTTCAAATTGCCCTATTGAATGACTATTATTGATGAAATCATGACATTTGTGGCTAGTAGGAGTAGTTATGCATTACACAAATAAACTAACTAGCCAAAAGCCATGTTACGGTTGCGAATCATATTTTGATCAACATACAACTTGACAGTCCTGACATTAAAAAAACGTAAAAAAATAGTAAAAAAAACAGTAAGCACCTGCGTCAGCCGGAAACTGAGGGCGCCATGCTGCCTCTCCAGCCATTCCTCCATAACAGGCCTTACTGCCACTCTTGTGGCGAGCCGGGGACCTGGGCTGAGCAAATCGCTCCCTCCATTGAGCCACTAGGATCTGCCGGTGCTCGAATACCTAGATAATGTCTGAATGACATATTTTAGTGACTTACTCAGTGTTATTACTAAACGAGATCTATGTTCAAGCCAGTTTTTGCATTTATACTATACTAGCTTCCGCCCGCTGCAGCGCCCGCGTGGTATCTCGATAAAAAGTAGCCTATGTCCTTCCTCGGGATGCCATCTATCTCCTTTTTCATCGAAATCCGTTCTGTGGTTGAGGCGTGAAAAGGTAACAAACAGACAGAAGGACAGACAGAGTTACTTCAGAATTTATAATATTAGTATAGATTCCGACTAAGTTGAAGTTCTTAAATCAAAACTAGAACTTAGTGCTTGACTAAGTTGTCAGTTTTGTATAAAAACTGTTTCCATCCATTTTCATGGAAATTTCCATTTCCATCTTAGTGAAACTTTAAATTGCGTTCCTAGTGCACAGATTTTATTGTCTCGATGATCTCTTTTGTTGACCCTACCTTAGTACCGAGAACCGAGCTGCCGCCCGAGCAGCTCGCCCGGGCCAGTACCAGGAAATGGGAGGTCTATTATCCGTTGGCTGTTGCGCCGCCGCTCAAATTTCCCGGAACTGCAGATTTGTGTTCAAGGGGATTATTATTCGAATATTACGAGTACATCTCTATTGAAGAGCTTCTGTGTATTTCGAATTTACTAAATGCTGCCTCTATGCAAATTAAATTCCGTTGGGTAGATAAAGCGTTGTTGGTACCTAGAATCCAGTCAAACAAACTAAACTCGACACAGTCCGGCCGCCGAGAGGATGCGTTTCTGAACTGCCAGTAGGACAATTTCTAGTAGTAATAAAGATCAAATTCGCCAAACACATATTTGTTAGTATGAATCTGACAGAAGGCAAAAACGCATTCTCTCGACGGGATTCTACCTTTTGGAAGGGGCAACTAGAATCAGTTCTATTTCTTTGTTTTCGACGTTCAAAAGTGCCTTATAAGTGCCAATGTGAAATAAATAATTAGACTTTGACTTTGACTTTGGCCGGACTGTAGAGTCATTTGTGTAACTAGACTGTCGGGTTGGTAATAGTGTCCATCCATGCCATCCATATTCTATACTAAATAAACAGCGATGTTATTACGAATAAGCTGTAGAGAAAGAAGGCTGGCAAATCGAGGTACCGAGTAATCGAGGTGTATAGACCATTTAAGACCGAAAGCGTGAATCCGTGAAACATGGCTTAGTGGGTGACCTATGTCCAGCAGTGACCTGCAACAAACTTCATCTTTTATTTAACTATAAGTACCTAATAAAACTGTGAATATAAATATGAACTCAATAACAAAATAAGTCAAGTCAATCTATTCGACTTGCCATGGAAACTTCATCTTAGCTGCAACTAACCTCCATTTTTTATTTTTTTTGATCGTGGGATATCATCCAATGACTTCTCCCGCTCTGGGTGGAGCGCGAGGGCGTGTCAGACTTTTACTGACTAAATCCCACCCGTGTTCCTTCAGTTGCCTGTTGCGAAAGTCCCGGTATCCCTTTCGGACTTTCCCGAAACCCTGCCAGGCACAACAAACCTCCAACATTCACAATAACAGAAACACAGAATTAGTTTCACATTCCATCATTCCACCTAAAAGTACGTACTTACTACGTACTTAAGGGCAGGACTCTCAGTATCGACCTATTTTTGATTCAACATTAAACAATCAAATATTATTTGTTTTGATCTGATAAAAATACATGTTGTAGTTTAATAAATATTCTTGATTATTCTATGGTTCAAAACACGATTTATACAACTTCACTCGATCAAAAAAAATCGAGAAAACTCCCTTTTTTCGCGATTTTTTATCGTTATTTTATTTTTACTTGTAGTAGAACCAACTTTTACTCCCGAAAAATATGCCAAAAAATAGGCAATGATATTACGAAGAATATTCTATGGTTCATTTTTCTAAAAACAGTTTTTTATTGTTTTAACAAGATATTATATAGCAAGGTGGCCCGCGCGCTTCGTTTCAGTAGCCGGCCAGGCGTCTTTGAGGTAGGACTTGTGTCGCTGTTGCTAGCTCGCTGCGGTCCCTGCAAAATATACGAGAAATTATTGTTATTTTCCGTGTGTGTTAGTTTTAAAAATCAGTCTGTATAAACAATAAGGTGAGTTTGATTATAATTTTTCTACGTATATTATAACTACCTACTCGTTTTTAATATTACAGTTTACAGAAAGAACAGTAGCACAACTACACCAAAGATCATTTTTGCAAATAAAACTTTTTATCTTTGCAGTTCAACTGACTGTTCAGTTGAACTGACCTACAACTCGATTATTTGAATGGGATTTAGAATGGCGACGCGACGATGCGACGGCAGAATTTGCTTCTCGCTCAGGCGCAATAGGTAGATTCTATTACGTGAGCGTCAGACATGTACCTAGTGTACCTACTGCATCAATTCAACTCGCGCGTCTACGGTAGGTATCTATTGTACAAATTATAATAATAATGCAAGGTTGTTGATGTTGTCGTACTTTCACACAAAATAGTGACTTGATATCTGTTATCTCATAACATACCGACTGACTTACCGGCTGCGACTGACTTACCGGCTGCGGCTGACTTACCGGCTGCGGCTGACTTACCGACTTACTGGCTGACTTCCTGCGGGAAATTGCCTGCCATACCAAAATTCTATAGATTATAATGCTTGTTTTTAGGGTTCCATACCCAAAGGGTAAAACGGGACCCTATTACTAAGGCTACGCTGTCTGCCTGTCTGCCTGTCTGTCTGTCACCAGGCTGTATCTCATGAACCGTGATAGCTAGACAGTTGAAATTTTCACAGGTGATGTATATCTGTAGCCGTTATAACAACAAATACTAAAAACCAGAATAAAATAAATATTTAAGGGTACGTTTGTTGCATGGGAGCCCATACAACGAACGTGAGTTTTTTGCTCGATATTGAAAACGACAACAGGTAAACGCTTGAAATATTCACAGAATATTTAGTTATATATTCACTTTCAAAATAAATAATTAAATTAAAATAAAACAAATAGTTAAGGGTGGCTCCCATACAGCAAACGTGATTTTTTTCCGTTTTTATAGATAATGGTACGGAACCCTTCGTGCGCGAGTCCGACTCGCACTTGGCCGGTTTTCTCTTTTCAGTTATGTTTTTGCAATCGCGTTTTGTGTTTTTTTAAATAATTGGTTTTTATACTTCGTTTTTTAGGGTTCCGTACCCAAAGGGTAAAACGGGACCCTATTACTAAGGTTCTGCAGTCTGTCTGTCTGTCCGTCTGTCACCAGGCTGTATCTCATGAACCATGATAGCTAGACAGTTGAAATTTTCACAGATGATGTATGTCTGTTGCCGCTATAACAACAAATACTAAAAACCAGAATAAAATAAATATTTAAGGGGGCTCCCATACAATAAACGTAATTTTTTTTGCCGTTTTTATAGATAGTGGTACGGAACCCTTCGTGCGTGAGTCCGACTCGCACTTGGCTGGTTTTATTATTATAAGTAAGCGTAGTGCGGTAGTAAGCGTAAGCGTAGTGCGGAAACGCTGTAACAGTCATGAAAGAAAAGGAAACTGTTAGTGACATTAAAAAAAATCAATGGTAGGTAGGTAATAAAATAAATTGTGTTGCTTATATTTCCCTAAAAACTAAACACCCGAAACATTAACATGAATTCCGTAAAACAAAGTTAATTGTACTTACTGCTACAAATTTATACTGTGACGCAAAATTTTTGCACAGCGGGGTCAGCGAGTTCATTTAAACTACGTGTTCGCGCGACTGGCTCGCAGGGATTGAGGTAGCGCTAAATGTGGCCTTAATTAAATTCAACGTTACACTCAGTTCTCACACATGCAAGCCGGATTTGCGTGTAGAAACCCTGCAATAACTGCAATATCGATGTCACAGTACAATTAAGTAAAAACTTTTTACAAAAAAAAAACAACCGACTTCCAAAAAAAGTCCGTCGCTGTTATTTACATAGCAAATAACGGTATACGAATTTGTGTGTGGTAGGTACCACAACTAAAAAGTGAAAAATAAAAACTTTTTACAAAAAAAAAACACTAATAAAAAAGTGAAAAATAACTTTAATTTCGGAAGTCGGTGGCAAAAAACGAAAATTGAAAAGCAAAGACACCGACTTCCGAAATTAAAGTTATTTTTCACTTTTTTATTAGTGTTTTTTTTTGTAAAAAGTTTTTATTTTTCACTTTTTAGTTGTGGTACCTACCACACACAAATTCGTATACCGTTATTTGCTATGTAAATAACAGCGACGGAGTCAACTAAGATAATAATATCGTCTACATACGCAAAGTGGGAATAATACGTAATTATTGAAGCTAACTCAAAAACTACGCAAGTAAAATTAATAAAATTTATATGGGACCACCTGTAAAGTATGACCTACCAAACAAAAAAAGAATCATCAAAATCGATTCATAATTGGCAGAGTAATTGCGTAACATACACACAAAAAAAAAACTTACATACGAATTGAGGACCTCCTCTTTTTTGAAGAAGTCGGTTAAAAAGTACCTATATCTCGGCAGTGACCTTGAAATGATTACCCACGGCCGCTCTGAGTAGATAAACCTTCCGCGTCTCCGTGCGTAACTGCCGCGCACTCGAGACTGTTGCATAGGTACGATATTTCGAAGCAAGGCCATTTTATATGAAGACAAAATACTGTTACATATTTATACTGTGTCGATGTTGTTCAGAATAGTCAGGTCGGCGGTGGCCCGGGAATTCTGCGAATATTGTAATAGTGTGCGTGTAGGTAGAGGTACAGTCAAGGGGATAAATATCAAATCAAATCAAAAATTTATTCAGACAGCAAAAGATCCATAAATACCAATGAATTGAATAAATAATAATAATTAATTGAGTAAATAATAATAATAATTAATTGAGTTAGACGCATTTTGCACAGAAGAGGACCAAGTAAGGTACAAGTTTCTCACTTGGCCATCCTCTTCACAAAATGCCTCAAAATGGGAGAATAGAAATTCTCTGAGACTGTTTTTAGAATGCTATTGCTATTGGCCCGCGTTCTAGTTACTATCAAAACATTTTTTTTTGTCGCATGAAAGCCGTCAGTTCGATTCAAATTATGATTAAAATATGTACAAACTCAGACTTGGGTAGCTGATACCGTGAGACAAAGGACGCAAAATGACGACTATCGTGTAATCAAATTGACGAATGTTTTGACATGGTGGTGTCAAGAAACGATCGCTATGTGGTGAACAGCCGTCTTTAAATGACGCCACTTTCTAACAAACTTACAAATTAAATTCAATAACAATTTTCTCCTAAATTCATCATCTGCCTTGCCTTTTCCCAACTACGTTGGGGTCGGCTTCCAGTCTAACCGGATGCAGCTGAATACCAGTATTTTACATGGAGTGCCTGCCTATCTGACCTCCACAACTCAGTAACTGGGTAATACGATACCCCTTGGTAAGACTGGTTGTCAGACTTTCGAACTTCTGACGACCCCTAACGACTGTCAAAGATGCACAAATGACAGCCGGGACCAACGGCTTAACGTGCTTTCCGAGGCACGGAGGAGTCTCGGTATGTGAAGATGGTCACCCATCCACGGACTAACCTCGGCAAGCGTAGCTTAACCTGATGGATCGACCCGTGCGGCTGTTATTACTTAGCCACTAGGTCCTCCAATCAATAATTTTCTCCTAAAATATTGATTGAAATTATGAGGTGTTGTAATCTCGCACAGCACATAAAATATACTTTTGTGCAAACGATCTACGAGCAACTTGCATTTGAATTTGCTTGAAAAGTTTTTATACACCATTAGGTTTTGTTTATGCTAAACCCGAAAAGGGTTCATTTTACTCATCATCTAATCAAAAAAAAAAACAGCTGTTCTATACATTTTGTCGATCAAATATTAATGTATGGAACAGCTGTTTTTTTTTTCGCGATTTCAAATTTGGTCCCATAGAGAAAGTTGTTCAAAATGATGAGTACAATGACCCCTTTTCGGGTTTAGCATAAAAAAAAACTAATGTTGTATATTTTTTCCCATAACTGTACATCAGTGCAATCGATGTAGCTACCTTCGCGGCCTGGATGCCGTCCGGCTCTTTGATGTCCTCAATTGTTGACAGACCGGACATATTGGTATTCAGATGTTGTTTTCACTAAGCCACACGATGGATTTAATTAAATAGAGAGCTATAGAGACTGTGTGCTGTGCTTTGACAGTTTTGGTTGCGATTTGCGAATCACGTTTTAATTACGTTCAAGGGTTCTTTAATGTTGCCGTACCCATACTTAATATTATAAATTCGAAAGTAACTCTGCCTGTCTGTCTGTCTGTCTGTATGTTACCTTTTCACGCCTAAACCACTGAACGGATTTCGATAAAATTTGGCAAGGAGATAGATGGCATCCCGGGGAAGGACATAGGCTACTTTTTATCAAACTACCACGCGGGCGAAGCCGCGGGTGGAAGCTATTTATAACATAATTTTAGTTAGTTTACCAACGGGTGGAGTATTAAAGTATTTTGCGCTAGGTACCGATTATTATTTGACTGTAGTCTGGGTCGGGCAAAATGTTATTAGATTTTTTTTTTCGATATTTTTGATAGTAGCTCACAGTCTGGAATGCCAATAGGCTCTTGTTTACTAACACCCCTGCCAATACAATATATTTCAACAGCCGACTACCTACACCTCGATGAACCTCGACGAACTTGACATAAAAACGTTTTACAAAAAAAAACAACCTACTTTAGCCCAAAACACACACAGAGCGGGTGCGGGGCGGGAGCGGGTCGGGTCGTTTTTATCGCGTGAGTCGCGCGGTTCATCGTGTTCACACAGAGCGCGGGCGCTAGTCGGGCGCGGGTCGGGCGCGGTTGTACTTTGACAGGCGGCAGCGGTTGCAGTGTGAAAATGTCGGGTGATTCTGACACGGACGAAGAATGATTATTTTTTACTTATTTTAAAGAGAAGAACGCGAAAATGGAAAAAGTTGTAGGTTCATGACATTAATAAAAAAAACATCAATATGGAGAATATCATCGATACGTGTATTGCAACGAATGTAACGCCGCTACACCCACATTGCTATTCTGTAACCATCTTACCTTGAAAACTTAGGTGAAGTGAGCGTGGAGTGAGTCATTGTCATCGATACTAAGGAGTGACAGTTCACTCCAAGCTCACTTTGATATTTTACTACACTTAGTTTTCACGGAGATATTTTTACAGAATAGCACAACCGCTCCCGACCTGCTTCCGTCTCGCGCTGTTGTGTCAGCGGGCGCGGCTCCCGCTCCGCGCCCGGCCCGCGCCCGCGTTCTGTGTGTTGACATCCATATAATTCCTTTAATTACAATTTATGACACCCGCCGTACTCCCGCGCCCGACCCGCGCCCGCGTTCTGTGTGTTGACATCCATATAATTCCTTGAATTACAATTTATGACACCCGCCGTACTCCCGCGCCCGACCCGCGCCCGCGTTCTGTGTGTTGACATCCATATAATTCCTTGAAATACAAATTATTATACCCGCCGTACTCCCGCGCCCGACCCGCTCCCGCCCCGCACCCGCTCTGTGTGTGTTTTGGGCTTTAAGAAAAACTAAAAAAGGTTTTTTACTTTGATTTTTATTTTTTATTATTAATATTTTTAAGAGTGTGTTTTAGCGTCGTAGTCAATAAATATTTTTCTATCTTTCAAAACAATGAAATTCAAAACAAAATACCATCAATCATACCAGCAGTATTGATAGTGCATGCTTTGACATGGTTAATTAAGAGAGATATCCACGGATATCTATGGAGATATCAGTTGCAAACCAGTGCAGCCTCATCCGACTGATCTTTACAAAAGCCCCTAATTGTTTTCACTACTAACGAAAAGTCATAACTACCCCCCAGCTGTCAAAAAACAATCAACCATATTGTTATGGCTTACAGCTTATATTCAAAAGAATATGTCAATCAAAGGCCTTTCACAGACGAAAATTATTTGTCAGGTATGAAATGATTTTGCATAGGTGAACACACGTACCTAGACCGAAATTTATGTGGGAACTCTAATTGGTATAATCTGATACCAGCCGACAGGATAATTGCCCGGCCAATTAGGAAACCAACATTTTTGTATTGGTTTTCATATTAAAAGCGGTAGGTAGGTTGCCAATCCCTTCTTTGAGCGATCACTTGGTAATTTGATGGAAGCCTTGCAAATGATTCGTCTATAAGGAACTTTATTTCTTTCTACTTTTTAGGATTCCGTCATTTCTATGTGTCTATAGTCCATTTATTATAGTATTAGAAAAAAGAGGCTTGTAGAAGCAGGAATGCAAAACCTTTTATTTCAAAGTTAATTTATAACTTTTTTAGTTAAATCTAAGACAGTCTACTAAATAATTAGATAAACGAAATCAAAGTCATTTTATTTTAAATCATGCTTTATTGCATCTTCATACATTACAACAAAACGAATAAATGTAACAACCAATCACATGTGAATAAAGGAAATAAATGCGTCCATTTCGGAGTGGTTAGTAATCTCCATCACCTTTCTTTGCATCAAATATTAATGCAGCATCCGTTAAAAACCTTTCAGTTGATCCTGTGAAATACAATAATTACAAGTCAATTTTTCTGTACCTTTATAATTTCACTGCTAGAAATAGGTCTTATATATACTATAATACAAGACAACATTTATAACTTTTAGTTCGCTTTGCATGTGTTACTTCCTAATAAAATAATATTACTTAATTAATAGTCAATGACAATGGGTGTTCATTTGTTAATGGTGAGGACAGTCAATAAAATGTATTAAAAGCAAAAGTAAGTAAATCAAGTACATACCAATATGAACAATGATAAGCCGCCCTCCTTTTCCCGTTGTATTCGGACTTTATAGTGCATAGTGGTGTCATGCCATATTAAACTTGTTGTGTGACCTGTATGTATGATTAAAGGTTATTAATTTAAATACAATATTCACAAAACAAATTAATGAAATTATGTTTTACTTTTTTATTTAACTGTACTAAATCATAATACTACTGAATGCACGAGGGGCATTCACTGCTTGGTGTATAAAAAAATGTTAAAAAATATTAGAACCTTAATTTAAAGTCTCATCTGAATAATATGTTTTTCTTCCTTAATTCCTTAGCCTTTTTATTTAATGAAGATATTTTAGTCTCCATAGGACGATCTTGTGGTTGTCTATGAGTACACTTTTTCTGCTCCATTTGATATAAGTGAACTTTAATGTTTCTTTACAAACTGCTTCTCTTGAAATCTGGCAGAGACTCATCACATCACTACTAACTGCTTCCAATATCTTATCCAAGGTGGGCAACTATGAATTTTCCTGAGTATTCCACTAAATGTTATATTGTCAAAATCATTGTGTTTCATGTGCTTCCGTTGGCGGGGGGAGGTTGCAGGCGACCTTGTTTGTTGTACGCTTTGAGTATATTGTACACAGTAGCCCGAGATATACCTATAAATAAGAAAATATTATTATATAAATGTTTTATCACAATGCACGTTACTTTCGAACATTTGTATAGTAATAATTTTAGTAATCATCCTTACCGGCAACTTCTGCGGTTTACTTTATCATCTCAGTCTTATAACAAGGAGTTCCTGCAGGCCAGGACTCCTTAAATTGCTTAGAAATATTGATGACAGTTTGCTTCTTTCTATTTTTCTTGGGAGACATTAAGATCGAACATAGGAAAAACAATACCTAACAAATCACGAAAATTCGACAATAACAAAACACAAGGCGTAGCATTCACAACTATTCACAAGGGAATGACATTAATGGCATGACAATCACAGAACATTTACGTCAATTTCACAGACGAGATAAACCGGTAAAATTAAAAAGACCCGGCTGTCGCAGCTTATGAAGGGATTATGTGACCTTTTAGATTTGGTAGAATTATAGTGAAACGAAAAACGTTCACGGTATTGTTCACTCCTGCTTCTTTTAGGTTTTTAGCATTGACACTTTCATTTTAAATTGGAATGAAATAATATATTTAAATGAAAGCCTCTTAATTTCATAAGATAAATAGTTACAATGATTACAATGAAGTGTGACAGCTGGTATACGAAGAGATTTGAATTAATTTGGCATCAATTGTAACTGTAACAAGTTTATTGTACTTTTTTTACAAAGTGTACATTAAAATAACCTTTTTTAACTTCTGTCTAATGCTATTGTAAATGATGTATAGTAAAAAAATATGTTTCTTAGTGACTTAATGCTATTTAAGTCAATAGTTTTTGAGTTATGGGATATTTTTAGTTACTACCGCAGAAATAATTAATAATACAAATGTATCTTTACGGTCGATAAAATCGGTACTTTGCGTAAATATTCATCACTGTGAAATTTATGACAGAACTAACGAAGCTATATTGAAAGTCCGTTGCTATGGTAGTTTTGTATGTGTTCTGTGGGTCCTTCGGACACTTCCTTGTTTCTACTAGGCTTATTATACAGAGTACCTTCAAATAAAAGTTATAATTGTATGTAGATTTCAGTCTTACCAAGGGGTATCGTATAACCCAGTAACTAGGTTGTGGAGGAGGCCAGAGAGTCAGTCGCTCCATGTAAATTACTGGTATTCAGCTGCATCCAGCTAGACTAGAAGCTAACCCCAACGTTGGGAAAAGGCTAGGCCGAGAGAGATTATAAAATACTAGCTCCACCCGCGGCTTCGCCCGCGTGGTATGTCGATAAAAAGTAGTCCTATGTCCTTTCTCAGGCTCTAGACTGTGTACCAAATTTTATTTAAATCGGTTCAGTAGTAGTTTTGGCGTGAAAGTGCGACAGACAGACAGAGTTACTTTCGCATTTATAATATTAGTAAGGATGAATATGACTGCCTTGTTGTTCTAGTGGTCGCAAGCGCTCTACTGAGCATGAGGTCCTGGATTCGAATATCAGGTCGGGAAAAATGTTATTTGGCTTTTTCATCAGGAATTTCTCAATAGCAGCCAATTCATTCATTGCAATAGGTATCTACGCCCTCTATTACATGCGACTTAAACATAACTGGCGAAATGTAGGTGTACATGTACACCTCTGCCTAACCCCTCGGGGATCACAGGCGCGATGTTATCCTAATCCTAACTAATATTATAAATGCGAAAGTGAGTTTGTTTGTTTGTTCGTTTGTTTGTTACGCTTTCACGCTAAAACGGCTGAACGGATTGGCACAGGGGTAGACCATGGCCTGGAATAGGACATAGGATACTTTATAACCCAATATACAGTGCCTAGAACTGTTATCAGACGGGCAGCGCGCGTGCCCCGGCTGTTCCACGTAGATTCATGCAGGACTAACGCCGGGACACGAGTGCCTCTTCGTCAACTTGTTGAAACCTATAACACGCACTTCATGGACATAGATGTCTTCTCTCTTTCAAGTAAAAAATTTAAAACACTAGCTATAAATACTCTTTCACCACACTCTTAACATATCAATTGACTGCCCCGTTGGTCTCGTGGTCGCAAGCGCGACTGCAGAGCGTGGGGTCCTGGGTTCGATTCCTGGGTCGGGCAAAGTGTTATTGGATTTTTCCATTAGGAATTTCGTAGTAACAGCCCGGAGTTTGGAAGTTGGCGGTGTGATACCCCCGTGCCTCGGAAAGCACGTTAAGCCGTTGGTCCTACGCCTGATCTCTCTTCGGTCGTGTCGGATTGCCGTCCCATCGGACTATGAGAGTGAGGGAAGAGAGAGTGCACTTGTGTCTGCGCAAACACTTGTGCACTATAATATCTCCCGCGCCGATGGCTAGTCTCCGTTGAGATTGGCCGCCGTGGCCGAAAATACGGTCTGGAGGACTATTATTAACATATCAATAATCTTTAAATTCAGTTAAACATAATAAGATAATATTGTATATACATTTCCGTTCCTGATTTATTCATCTAGTAACTCGTGGACAATGGTGTGGGTTATATGTTTACCTATTTGTGTTACGACTCATAATTTTTAACCTTAACATGTAACTGTTTTTTTGTCCCTAATAAATAAAATAAATATTCCCGCGGGATCGAGACTTACGCGGGTGAAAGTGTGTTATAAAATATGCCTACAATAACAACAATAATTACTGTAAGGAACAAAGTTTGGTGGCAAAACCGCAAAATGGACGAGATAAACAGCAACGTTTATTATAACCACAAAACAAAAACAAAACGTAAATCTAACCCTCTTCGCATTTCCGAAAATACCCTTCCAAGGTCAAAATTCATTTTACAATATGAAGAGTTGTTCATCGCACTTGAATGTATCATGCAAATATAGCGAGGGATGATCAGCTCCCACCCTAAGTTATTACGCGCACGGTGCGAGCATATTTGTCGAGGGTCAGTTTAGCATCGAATGGTTACCAATTATATGGTAATTTAAAGGTTTTATGGTAATTTTTTCGGGTTATATGGTAATTTGTTGGAAAATTAACATTGGAAACATGCAAAAAAATTGCGCGTGCAGCACCGTACACGTGAAAGATCTACTTAAAAAAAAAGAGAATTAGTGTGAGAGACAGGGAGAGTTTCTCTTTCTTCTATCTCATATGATGAAATGTCCCTAACAGTGACGCGGCCTTGAAAGTTCACTCTCAATTCTCGTCCAATTATCGAATCGCCATCTTTTACTTCAGTAATAATATCAATATCATTCCTTTAAAAAAACATTGCAAATAAAACGATACTGAGCATTAAATCAACATTATCCTTTCAAAGAGTATTTACTGTATGTAAATAATAAAAGTTATTTATTGACATTCACCGCAAAGGAAAACTAACAAAGTCCGCTTTCATAAAGTCCAGTCCAGCACTGATCAAATATCAGATGCATGGTGGAAATAGCAAACATGCTGTGTAACTAGCTTTATTTACCGTTCGTGTTCGAAAAACGAAATAAACTTTATTTTGTTGTTCAAAGGAATTTTGTATGCGTGCAACACTCACACATGTATGTACTGCCTATGATGTCTGTGTGTGAGTAAATCACGTTTTCGATTCTCGGAAAACATTGCATGTATTTTAAAACATGCGCTGTCTATCAATCTGTTACAATTGATTGAACATAACGAATTAATGATGCAAAATAAGGTAAGTATGTAAAACACTCTGGGAAAATTATTTTTATTTCTGAAAATAATTTAATACAATAATTCAATCATACAGAAGTCTGTTGGTCGACTCTTCACAGGCTGGCCTATTTTTCGGCAAATTTTTTTTATACCGGATGACATTTTTTACCGTCTCGAGCATAATCAGGTGTGTTGTGTAAGTGGAACAGAAGCCATACCCGAGAATATTTGCTTAGTACCATTGAGATTGTACAGGTTCGGAATTTCCTTCAAAAATCATGAAAACTATCCATCCTACGGCCCGTGCGTAAAAACGAATAATAACCAAAATAGGAGATAGTAAACGGCGTAGGCTGCGATGGCGCATGAATGATAGTTGTACGTGTGTGCGAGCGAAACGCACGCACATTTCTTTTGCGTAGAAACCTAGTAAGCGGCCGCCCCTCGCATGGTACAGTCGTGTTGAAAACGTTTCCAAAATCAACGCAATAACATTTATAGTCCACTTACTAATAAACTAAGACAAACCTGATCTACAAATAAAATGAACACAATACCCAAAAATTCTCAAACATACAATACAAATACCCAATTGACCAAATAAGCCTCACACCAAAAGAATAAGTAGTAAATAGGTAATAACTTAACACAAGTAAGAAAACTTAACCTACCTAAAATAATAAAACACAACAAATACTTACGTAAGTACAAATAAAAACCCCACCAATTTACCAATTAAAAAGATAAAATAATAAGTAAACCTATCCTTACAAATAAAACGAAAACAGTAACAGACTCGGAACGAACTTTTAAAACAATCTAAGTAATCTTTTTTAAATAATTCGAAACAATAAATACTTGAATAAGCAAGAATACTCGACTGTACTTCATTCAAATGAAAAGGACGTGCATACATGCGGGAGCGAGAACATTGACAGAATGTTGTTCGGTCGACCCGTTGCTAAGTAACGTCGGCGCGCCTACGCACACACCCGTGCATAGAAACTTGATGTGTGCGTGAGAGTTCACTTACCGGGGTTCACGTACGAGAGCCGAGCAGCTGAGCGGTACTCGCGCGCGGGCGACACGACCGACAGACGCGCACGCGCATTGCGCGCATTTTACAAAAAATGAACTTAGGTCTGTACCTACCTTTTTAGCGATATCGCAGTAGGTAATTATTGTTCAAAATGTTTCGTTCTAAACATAAACTAGCACGTCTTTGCATATTGTTCGGTAAACTTCGAGGCGTGTCTCTATCACTTTTCAAAACATTAAAAGCGTTTTAAATTATTCGCTGTTTTAAATCACTAACGCTTTGAGCTTCTTCGGTATACACTAAACGTCAGACTAAACGTTTTAGGTCGGCCCACAAATAAAAGTCAAGGGGTGTTATGTAGGTCTGGTGACCTCGGCCGCCAATTCACAGGTGCACCGCGACCTATCCACTTATCACCAAATTGACCATCGAGATACGCGCGCACAGATCGTTTGTAGTGAGCTGGACATCCGTCATGCTGGAAGTACATGTCTTGCAGATAGGGATCAGGAACGTCTTGCAACATGGTGTCAATGACAGAACGGTTCTGCACCCAGTGACAAAACTCCATGCGGGGTCCGAGGGGGAATTTGAGGAGAACGGATACCGTTCCTTCGCAGCGACTGAAGATTTTCTTCTTCTGCGTACATTCGCCTTGCACTGGCTGTTTTCACCAAACAAGATACTCTACGTTAGAATATTCGTACATGTTTAGATACGACAAATATGACCGGGTGCACGATGCATACGAGGAAACAAACAGCGCGACGTCACGCCGCCGTGACTAATCGCAGGTGACTGAAGCTCGGGACGCGGGCGGGCGGGGGGATGCGCGAGCGAGCAGCTCCGGCGCGGCGGCGGCGGCTCAAGCGCCTGGTGATATCAAAGAAGCCGACGGCAAGTGCGGCGAGTACCTATCGGCCGCAAAGGAACGTATCTAATTCATTGATAAATTCCGTGCATTTAGTAGGGTGCGTATGATTTGAATTTCGATATTTTTTCATGGATTTATTTAAAAAAATAATAATTTCTGTTTTTATTGTTTTTGTATTAAAAGTTTACTTCAAATGGGTAGTATTTTTAGATAAATCAATTTGTTTAAAGGGTATAAAAAATAAAAAAAAATTTAGTTGACTATGCCATTGGCTTCTACTCCGTTCACCTACTACACCCTATGTTTGTCGAGACGGTAAAAAAAATCATCCGGTATAATTTTATAACTTTTTTATATGAAGCCATCTAAAACATTATCAAGATAGATAGATAGAAAACTATATCAAGCCATCATGCAGATATCTGTATGAATACCTAATTAAA
The DNA here is from genome assembly GCA_947363905.1 of Lithophane semibrunnea. NCBI lineage: Eukaryota > Metazoa > Arthropoda > Insecta > Lepidoptera > Noctuidae > Lithophane > Lithophane semibrunnea. The sequence goes on along the minus strand of OX376200.1, from coordinate 4,084,884 downwards.
ACGGTTTGGTTACATAGTGATGAAAGATTCAATAAAAATGTAATTTAAGCAATCTAAACAGTAGACAACATAGTGATGAAAGATTCAATAAAAATGTTATTTAAGCAAGTTAAACAGTAGACAACATAGTGATGAAAGATTCAATAAAAATGTAATTTAAGCAATTTAAACAGTAGACAACATAGTGATGAAAGATTCAATAAAAATGTAATTTAAGCAATTTAAACAGTAGACAACATAGTGATGAAAGATTCAATAAAAAATTAATTTAAGCAATTTAAACAGTAGACAACATAGTGATGAAAGATTCAATAAAAATTTAATTTAAGCAATTTAAACAGTAGACAACATAGTGATGAAAGATTCAATAAAAATGTAATTTAAGCAACTTAAACAGTAGACAACATAGTGATGAAAGATTCAATAAAAGTGTAATTTAAACAGTAGCCAACATAGTGATGAAAGATTCAATAAAAATGTAATTTAAGCAATTTAAAGAGTAGACAACATAGTGATGAAAGATTCAATAAAAATGTAATTTAAACGGTAGACAAACAATAGGTTCGTAAGTAGTTACATCTTGTTTAGATGTCAGAAGCCTGAAAGTTTGACTATCTGTTGTATCATATGCTGATTTCGATGCTGTTTTCTCCCGAGACGATGAAAAAAATCTATGAAGGAACACCAATAAAATCTTGAACCTTTGCAAAAAGGGTTACGTATTATAATACCCAAGTTTATTCTAACTATTTTCAGGATAATTACGGTTGATTCACTTATGTGCATAACGCATAATGGTCGACTCAACTAATGTTTAACTTACTTAAACTAAAATTAATCGCACTAAAGAACGATTAATCTAGTATTTTTTTAAGGTATTGGATATTTCAATTATACAACGTGCCCCTACAATGGCGACATTAATTTAACACACGGGTAGGGCTAGTGGCCAGTAAACATAAAAATTCGTAAATTGAAAAATTATTTCCCACAAAACAAAATTCTCTAATGTGTGAAACTGTCGATTGCTATTTGACGAAAATCGATCTTTTTTTCCGAAGACAGAATATTCCTCTAAACGTTGAAGTATGTATGTTATTTTAAGTTGCGGAAATATTGATAATATTTTATTTTCATTCCCAATCCGACGCGACGTCGATATTCGATGCGACGTCGATATTCGATGCGTCGACATTTTCATCGGAAAATATCATCGTGCAGTAAAGCCCTAACCAAGTTAACACCGCGGTCAACCGTTAAGAATGCTGTTACGAACCCTCGTATTAATCAAGTTACTTCGCTACGCCGTAGCGTTCGTAGCGCGTAGCACCCGCTACGGCTACGAGCGTAAACCTGATGTTTGAGCCGTAAATATTTCAACCATGAAATATGATTTACTTGAATTTGGTTCGGCTCGAGCTGCAATCCCGACCCGAGTGTAAATGACAAACACACACACACTTCCACACTTGCATCAAAATTTACTATTCTATCTATGGAAGTACTTTGGGGTAATTTAAAGCGTTATAAAACGTGCCAAATTACATTATTAATAATATTTGTTTTAATCGCACTTTATCATCACCATTTCAGGTGAAAATCCACAGCTGGATATTGGCCTCCCCCAAGCATTGCCATGTCGACAGTTCCTGTTTTTCCCGCAACCAGCGGATTCCCGCGCACTTTAACTTGAATATAATCAAGGTGAAGTGTGTTAAACAGTAATATACTTTCAATCTTTATTAACTGATCATTAATAACATTTCACCTTCTCGTTCATAAAAGTTTTGTACCCTTTGGTGATAGTAGCTCTATTGTCCTGTTCATTTTACATAAATAAAAGATAGATCCTCTTTAAAAAACATTTCTAACTTCAAGTTTGATAAACAAAGGATAAGAAAGAAAGGAAGAAAAATTGTTTATTCTGCACAAACAAAACGCACATTACAACAATAAAAAATAAAAGACAAAACATACATTCAAATTACCCAAAAGCCTCGCATTCAATCAATAAAAGATTGACAGCTCATGCTTATTGGTTGATGTCAAGGACCAAAGACAATATTGCGTGTATTATCTGTCTACGCGTAATACATTGGTGTTGTTGCGACATTGGCGAATAACAACAAACAACAAAACAACAATAAAAAGCCGAATGCAGAGTTATCAATTAAAAAATAACAAAAATAATGAAGCTGGATAAAGATTACAAATTACCTACAATAGACTATAAATAAAACAGTTTTTATTTAAATACGCTTAAGCTTACTTAATTACAAATCGTTCCCAACATGCTTTAATGAACAGTTGCAACAAAGAGGGAACATTTTAATAACCCCGCAGCCTTTGATGAAACCTGTCGATGACGTCCGCTACACAAACACTGCCGCTTTTATTAAACTACCCACACTAATGCAGTTTTAAACCCCATGACGTATTATACACGGCGCGCCGCTTTCGGCGGCAATCCCATTGTTAAAAACAGACGAACCGACGGACACCCCATAAGCGATGTATTAATTTATATCTCACTATTGAAATATGGAACAAAAACTGTGGGGCACGCGACACGAGGGTTATGACCGGGAAATAAAGAAAGAAAGAAAAAACTGAAACACAAAGTCCGTACAGGACAATACCAAAATACTCCGAGAGCTTTTCGAGTGCATGTTTGTTTGATTGTTATCTAATAACCTTTCTGTTAAAACAAAGTGCGTTTTTAGTTTATTTATTTCCCTTGGCTTCGACATTCTGACTATGGGACGTAGGACGTAAACAGCACATTTTTTGTGCATTTTGTTTTTAAAAGGACAAAGCCAATGATATTATATTAACACACCTAGATCTAAACTGAGACAACTCAAAAATCGTTAATTTTGAGTTATGTTTGTATTCGACTGCTCGGTGATCACAGAAAGGATTTAATTTTAGCCCCAGTTTATATACAGTGACATTTTGCAAGCTATTTATTATCTAGAATCAAATTAAATTGTATAACTTCCCTAACAAAAGAGGCAGATATACGTTTTTACTCTCTCTTGAAAAATGACCTTTTTTGAGTTGTCTCAGTTTAGATCTAGGTGTGCGATATGTTATAAGCGCGCAATCGTGAAAACTCGAAAACATTCCAATTGTAACGTTTTTACTTGTAGTGAAATGTAAAATGAATGAAACGTGGGCAATGATATTATATTAACAGATATGTTATACACTCACAAAACAACCGAAAAAAGTGTTCCGCGCAGCAGCGCACACATACCCACGTTTCATTCATTTTTACATTTCACTACAAGTAAAAACGTTACAATTGGAATGTTTTCGAGTCTTCACCATTGCGCGCTTAAATTTAATATCATTGAACGTGGGTATGTGTGCCGCTGCTGCGCGGAACACTTTTTTCGGTTGTTTTGTGAGTGTATAACATATCTGTTAATATAATATCATTGGACAAAGCCAATAGAATTTCTTTGTTTTACTTACTCTTCCTTTATTTCATTCGAGTTTTTTCAGTAATGTTGTGGTGAGCAGACAAATTGTATTCCTGAATATTATTAGTTATTACAATTATTATTTATAAAAATGTTGATAACTTTTAATTCGAATTCGATTAGAAGCTAATTATAAACTAACTAGCTGCCGCCAGCGGCTTCGCCCGCGTGTAATCTTTATAAACTATAGCCTATGTTACTCAGGGTGAATGTAGCTTTCTAATGGTGAAAGAATTTTTCAAATCGGTTCAGTAGTTTCGGAGCCTATTCAATGCAAACAAACAAACAATCAAATCTTTCCTCTTTATAATATTAGTATAGATAATCATGGACAGGTTGGCAGGTTTATTTTCAGGTGGGAGCATGTTCAGTTCAACGAAGCGAGCTCGATCATTTTTGCAGTTCACCTCAGATATGTTAGGTTATCGTTTGCAAAGAGTAACTTTGTCGACTTATGCAGAAAAGCTTAACAAATAAGGGAATATAGGATGTAAGAGCGAGCGAAGCGACCTCGATAATTTTTTCTCGAAATTTTACGCGGGCAGAAGCCGATAGAAAATAAATAAATGAAAAATGTTACCTACTTTTAGCTGACATAGTAAAGTTAGCCTTAGATGTAAAGTTTTTTTTACCGTAGGTTTACCGTATAAAAATAAAATCCCTCCAATAATATAATTTCCCGTTAACTTTCGTCAACAACAAACGAAAAGACGGAAAGCTCTTCAAATGGCAATATTCGTAATATTTGAGCTTCGTATATTTTTTTTTACAATAGGTGTGTTATCGAGGGAGATAAGGGGGGTGTTGAAACCCTCTCGCTGACTGGAACCAGTATCACAGCGGCATGGGTTAGCCTGTTGCATCCCTGGCAGAGCTGTACAGACAGACAGACACAAATTTACGACTACTACTACTATTTACTATGAAGTATTAATGCCATCATTATTCCACTGCGAAATAAGGATGGTGCTAGCGGCCTTGTATAGCTCCGTCTCTCACTAACCAGTTTCAGGTTCTCTCAGGCAAGCTGATTCTCAAGCCACGCACAGGACTTTTTGGATTCATGTGCGTATGGTATAATTATCACTTGCTTCAAAAGCGGTGAAGGAAAACACTGTGAGGAAAACTTGTTCACATGAAAATGCTAGATCTGAAAACAAATAAGCTGAGTCTTGCCTACCTTTAATAATTTAATCAAATAATTTTCTCTAATATATACACGTCACACACCAGACTAGCCTTCTCAGAACTTAGGTACTTATAATGATAAACTTATAAAAATAAAAATATCTTAGAATTATTTTAATAAAGTATGTATAGTCAACAAAAAACAACAACCGACTTCAAAAAAACACTAAAAAAGTGAAAAATAACTCTAATTTCGGAAGTCGGTGTCTTTGCTTTTTAATTTTCGTTTTTTGCCACCGACTTCCGAAATTAAAGTTATTTTTCACTTTTTTAGTGTTTTTTTGAAGTCGGTTGTTGTTTTTTGTAAAAAGTTTTTATTTTTCACTTTTTAGTGCTGGTACCTACCCCACACAAGTTACTAGCTGCTATGTAAATGTAAAACAGTGAAGGAGTCTAATAAATATATCGTCTACATAGACTGTGGGAAAAATACGTATTTTGAAGCTAGCTCAAAAACTACGCAAGCAAACTTAATAAAATTTATATGGGACCATTTCGGGAGTATACCCTTTCGAACTAAAAAAGAATTTTTGAAATCGGTTCACAAACGGAGGAGTATTCGGTGAACATACATAAAAAAAAAAAAAAACATCATCCGGACGTAGTACCTCCTCCTTTTTTTAAGTCGGTAAAAATCAAATGAACTATCATAATGAATTTGCAAACCGTACGCTAATACCCCACAAAAATAATAAAAACACTGCCAAGCACCAGCCGAACACTGTATGCACTGTGCATTCAGTAGGAAAACACATCGTTCAAATCTTGCCAGTCCGCGATGCACCCGCCACCCGCCCGTATCTATGGCAACGAGCTCGAGGCATCTCAGCTGCCCGGGACCTAGATCACAAAATGAATAGACGTACAGAAGGTCGACCCTACAAAACATACGAAAACGCACTCACACAGACACCGGAGTCCGGTCGTCGAGAGAATGCGTTTCTGGCAGCTGTCAGTTGGACAATTACCAATTGTAATAAGGATCAAATTCGCAAAACACATATTTTTTAGTATGAATACAACAACTGATAGGTGTCAGGAACGAGTCGCACACTGCTACAAGGATCTTTTGACATTTGCGGAATTTATTTTTCAGTTGGAAAATCATGTCCGAAGGAAGAACGAGCTATCGATGCCCTCTGGCCATAAGTGTGGTGTGAGACAGGGGTATGGCGGTATGTCCCCGGGGACAAGATAAATTTTAGTTTAGTCCTGTCAAATTAAAGACCGCATGTCACTTAAGACGTGATTAAAAACTTGCCTACTAAAATTACGTTAATTTACGTCAGGTGCTGACTAATTTGACAGGACTAAACTAAAATTTATCTTCTGTCCTTTCTTAATGAAATATTAAGAAAAATATGCACTGAACTTAAATTTAGTTTAGTTTGTGAATAAGGGAATCGGCACCATTGATTGTCGCCTATGAGATTGTTACTGAATTTTAGAACGTTTTTAATTAGGTACGGGAATTGGCCTCCAGCCTTCTTTACCTATCCTATTGTATGCCACGATGCACCCACCATCCGCTCGTATCCATGGCAACAGCTGAGCTCGGCGCATCCCGGATGCCCGGGTTTTGAATGCGCTCATAGTTTACTCAAATATCTACCTGAAGGACGCCGACAGTATTGATTGTAAAGGGAATATGAGTTATGTTTCGTGTTTTGTGATGTATGTTCATGCGTCTATTTTACACATACATACATAAAAACACGCCTTCTTCACATGGGGTAGGCAGAAACTATAGACCGCCACCGGTTACGATCCTCACATACTCCTTTTGCCTCGTTTACGTTCATACATCAGAGGGCCTAGACAAGTAACAATCGCTTCCAAAGCGTTTCGTACGTTTCGTGTTTCTACAACGACTTTCAACAGGATTGACATAAGCTTTTCGATAGCTTATGTCAGTCCCATACATTTTTGCCTTTTCCATCATCGTTATCGCTGATAGAATGTCACTTTGTCTAGGCCCACTGGTCATACACGCATGCCGGTTGCGAGTACTACGCACCTGACTTTTCTGAAGAACATCGTTCCCTCACTGCGTTTCCACTCACACGCGTCATCGTTTCTCGCTCTTCTGCGTCTATTTTGTGGTGTTGTGTGTTGTTGACCTATTCCGATAGGTAATTCCCGTAGACAGGTACTTAGTAGTTAATAGTAGAGCTCGTTGAAAATAACCTCTATTCTATTCTATTTTTTGTAATGGCAAGCAAAGCGGATGTCGACCATTCTGCCAATGTCTAAAGTGAGTTGGAAAAGCAAGTGTGTAGCCAAAATAATATAAATTTGAATAATAAAAATCTTATGTTATAGTTGATTAAAATAACCTCGTCCGTGGAAGTACTTTTACCGTTACTATCGACTTTTGCCGTCAAGAAGCCTTGCTTGTGACATTTAACACATTGAGGGACACTAAACGAGGCACAAAAGAAATGTTATTGTTACGTAGCAGAGCCTTTTCCCAACTTTGTAGAAGTCGACTTCCAGTCTAACCGGATGCAGCTGAATACCAGTACTTTAGATGGATCGACTGCGTATCTGACCTCCATAAACCAGTTACTGGCTAAAGGTGAGTATACACTAGAGCATATTGTAGAGCATTTCCATGTAATGTAACGTTCCTGCGAATGGTCGACTCTGCGTTCGACGTAATGCTCTCGGCGAGTGAGCATTTTACCTGTAACATTTGCGTTCATTGAAACGACCTGCCCTCGGTCTCGATATGCAATGGACGTTCACCCATCCACGAGCCGACCGCGGCTTGTCCGGATAGCGTAGCTTATCTTCGAAGGACCCGTGCGGCTGTCAATATCTCCACGTATTACGAGAATTGGCTGGTATTTAATTAAAATTAGGGGTGTAAAGATTTTTATTCAATTAGGTACCTGTGTAGGAGTTGTTATCAAGCTGGTTACAGAGACTTACATACATATGGACTCGTTTAATCTTCATTTAGCTGTTGGAGAGTTTTTTAAAGCTTTGGTGATTTTATATTGAGAAAATCAGTTCGAAAGTTCTAGTAAAACGGAGGTGCAGATCAGCTCTGTGCGGGCTCCCACATCGCACAGCATCATGCCTTCTTGTCACAGTTATAACTTGCAGCTGTGGACTATTTTTGTTCTGTGCTCGTAATTATAGATCTGTTTTGTTTTAGGTACTAAGCATCATTTATTCGAGTCAACTTATCTTTGTTAAATGCACGTGTATCTGTGACAAATAAAACAATTTTTCTTTCTTATATAACCCACTTACATTGCGTTTCAGTCCCATGTAATAGAGTGCAAGCCTATTTCCGTAAGACGGGTACAAACGGAAGGACCTGGCGATCTAGCGACCTGGCGACCTGGCTGCCCTACGCTCAGCAGTCGACGACCAACGAGGCAGTCGTCGTATTGAATTATTGAATGTATGTTATGCGTATGATGTACCAAGTCAAATCACCCAAGAGTTGCCTTAGAATGGAGACCTGAATGATAAGATGAGATGAGAGGTCGAGTGAGGACAGAAAACTGAGGCCTGAACTGAATTTGAAGCTGAATTGACTTTATATATGCGTACATTCGTCGACGACTGACTAAATTATGTAAGTATCATAATCAGCCTATAATATTCCCACTGCTGGGACACAGGCCTCCTATTCCTGTGAGAGGGAGTGGGCCATAAACCACCACGCGGGTTGGTAGATGTCACAAGTCTTCGATATTTTTGTTCTAGGATATGCCGGTTTCCTCAGGATGTTTTCCTTCACCGTTTTAAGAGCAGTGGTGATGAAAGTTACACAAAGTAAAGCGCCTACTTGGGTTTAAACCCACGACCATACTACTCCACAGTCATGGCCGTTACCACTGGGCCACCACTACCTACTAGTACCTACTTGAAATTCTTTGTGTTTCAATTGAGTGACAACTGTTTGGTGAAGTTTCATCAGTTGAGTGTTAAGCGGTCGTCCTTAAACTTAAATATAAGTACTTAGTATGTTGTTGGAAGAACCGGCGACTCCCTGCCGCCACCGCCGCCTGCTCCTATCTCGTCTCCCGGCGCTCGCATCCCGATGTAAGCCATGATACATTTTAGTAACTGTTAAAACTTTTATATGCCTACTTATAGGTACCGCCTTTAGTTTCCTAAGAGTAGCGGATTTCAGGTAAAAATCGTTTAAATGTCAGCCGCATCTGATAGAGATACTCCAATATTGTCGTTGGTGATGAAGATAATTTGGTGAATGTTGTAGAGAGTCGAACAGGGTCCGTATCATAACAAGTTGACAGAGTCAGTATGTAAAATCGCACTACTCAAGGTTCAAAATCGCTTGACACTTTACATGACACTTATACCTTTAGCCAAAAAACAAATAAACCTGCTTTCTATCAAATATTATGTGCATGTTGACATCTGGTTAGACTGGAAGCTGACCAACATAGTTGGGAAGGGTAAGCAGATTGATTGGTTGGTTGACTGTTTAGGGGTATGAGGAACAGAGTGTAAAGTTCACTCATCCACCATGGAAAAAGGGAGGATCCTCCGACCAGACTAGTTTTGTCTGGCGGGCAACTGCCCAACGATTGATGTTGGGTTTTTGTATAAATGTCAAATGCACGGTACCTAAACTCCAATTGCGCGATGAAGGATTTTTGTGACGCGTAGTTCACATGTGGCGATGTAGATACCGCCACAACTGCATGGTAAGCTGAGTGCATGGTTGGTAAAGTGCATGATTAGTTGATTGCATGGTTAGTTCAGTGCATGGTTGGTTGAGGGCGACGTTACGTGACCCAAGTTTAGTTATTTGTGCATCTTTGCTTCTGGTCTTGTCCGGATAGTGAGTAAAACCAGACACTACCTACTAAATATGCATAATGTTATGAGTATTTCGCGTTTAAATCAGTATTTGCGTTAGTGGAATTCGCCGGTTTCACGGTTAACTCTAATAGGGATATCCAAATAAAACAACGATACATATTTTTTTGTTTATTTTATGGTTTTTACAGTTTTTTTTTGGATTTTTGTAGCTTTTTTATTTTTTTTGCCCTTAAAATTACGAATACATTGTTACTATCTACACAAATGTTTTTATACAGGGTGTGGCGTAAATAATTGATAACCCGGAATCTGTCGATTGGCCAGATTATCATCTATCATTTACCCCACTTATATCGCCATATGCCCATAGATGACCAAATTATTGATATTTTTTATATACATAAGTATGACCACGGGGACGGCACGTAGGGCACCAAAAATCATGAAACTCGTGTGTTATAATTTATGGATCCTCCAGGCCAGCAGCTGGATGTGGCTAGACAATAAGCTCCTAAGCTGGACGCCTGATGTGCACACGGCCTACACTAGCCTTAAAAATATAACCCATTTACAATATGTACACAGCTTAAACATGGGCTACATATTATCTTAATTATTAATTGAAAGCTTTAGTTGTTTTGCATTTTGCACCTAAGTGCCTACTATTTACAAAGACTACGACTATATTAAACACTATTCTAATACAAGCTTTACTAACACTAGAGGACACCTAAATGTAATGCCTAAATATTATTGCACCGTTGGATTTTCAAATCGCAGCGCTTCGCCGAACGTTAAAAATCCACCAGCGTGCATACATATATAAGTACTAGCTTCCGCCCGCGGCTTCGCCCGCGTTGTATGCCGATAAAAAGTACCTTATGTCCTTCTCCAGGATACCATCTATCTCCTTGCCAAATTTTGTCGAAATCCTTTCAGTGGTTTAGGCGTGAAAAGGTAACATACAGACAGACAGAGTTACTTTCAAATTTATAATATTAGAATGGTATGGATACAGATATGTGCATAGGATGAAATCGTATGAGTGAGTTTCATCCTATGTAAATGTTGTCATGTTGGATATTGTAGGTACCATAAAAATAATCATCCCTTGGGACCACGGGACCAACTATTTATCTACATGATCACCAGGAAAAGAAAAGATTATTCCTCAATAATCAAAAGACAATTAAATGCTTAAAGTAATATTTTTAAACTATTTATTTTAGGTTATGTATAAATAGGTATAGCTGACGTTACGTGGTTACTGCCACCTATCGACATCTGCAATGCCACTGGCATCGCAGGGCTTATTCATTGATTCGCCCGAATTCACTCATCCGAAACGGGCGAATCGACACGTTTAAACAAATTATTTTTTCTATAAGCGATTGGCACATTAGTTACTTTATTTGTGGGCAAATCGACAACTCTAGAAATACGTATAGGCAATTGGTACATTTTAAATTGCATGCAATAAAGTTACAAACTGAAAAAAAAAAGTTTCGATTCGCCCGTTTCGTTTTTGATATTATACAAATCAAATCATTTATTCAATAGATCATAAAATCCAATTTGTTATAATCACATAGTCATACACATCTTAAACACATATATTTGGCAAATTTTGGTAATAATTATAAATTAAAAAAATATGTCAAAGTATAATTAGTAATAATGTCAAAACCATTAACAATAATGTCAAAATCACCATTAATAATGTCAAAATCATTAATAATACAATGCAGTACCTAATTTATTAGAGTACCTATCTACTTTACCCTGTAAATATCCGCCCCTTACCTATATTTAACAAAGTTCTTATAGTCTACCATTAGGTAAGTAATATTACTAGATTTAAATGGGAACCTAATCCATGGAAAACTTTAGTCGGTGACAAATGACAATATGTACAAAGATGACAAACATGATGTACAATAGTGTACTTTGGTGTGAGGTCCTAAAGGAACTAGGTAATAGCGTGATAGTTTATAGCTTACAGACTGACCATACTTATAGGAAATTTCTATGCATAAGAACAGAATCTATCTGGTAGTATTTGCGTAATGCTGGAACATACATACAAACAGATAAACAGATCAAACAAAAACAAACATTCTAAAAACTTTATTTTCGGCAATTAATATATTTGAAAATTCAATGTACATTCAATGTACAGTTTTGACTTCCCTACGATTTTATTATACCTATATATAGATTTATATAATATGATTAGTGCCTACTTTATAGCTTGTCCACTCTGAAATGGCGCGTCCCACTTCAGCATTTTACGTACACGGCGCCACGGCTTGTACGTAAAATACGGTAGTGGGGCGCATCATTCCAGAGTGGACAAGGTGTACCCTGTGTTTTATCCATTCCAAAGTTCTTATAACCCTACCTTAAGTACTAAGATTGAAAGGGTAATCCAAGAAAAAAATTAGTTTTTACAAAACGCGGAAAGATGAGGAACATATAATGATTATACATATTATAATGTTGATATATATTTTTGGGACTGTTATGAAAATGTTGATATGACTTTCACCCGACTTGGGTGATGTTACAGCGCGTAACAACATAAACGGTGATTTGAACGATGAAAGTTTGTTCAGAATTGATAACAAAAAAGTAATTCATATAAATACCTACATTTTTGAATTTCGTGTCAGGTTTTTTTAATGCCAATATATTATATTTAGTAAGAAAAAGCAAAGTGATTAAGACCAGTAGGTAGCTTATGTTCAGTTCGAGCATATTGGAAATCCAAATTTTATTTATCGCATTTTTTATATGTTTTTATTATATAAAATTATCATTCGACAATTACATTTAAATTATGTTGTATTGTTTTATTCTGTCACAGCCCGCCTATGGCTTATTATTGCATATATGTAAAGTATTAAATACTTGTCCTAAAATACTTAAGTAGTCATTATGGCTTATTGGTCGATTCGCACGAAATTATTCGTCCGGAACGGGCAAATCGGCACTCATAAATAATATTGTTTTTTCTGTAAGCGATTCGCAAGAAGTTAATTTATTTATGGGCGAATCCACAACTCCAGAAATACATACCTATTAGGCAATTGGCACATTTTGAATTGTATGCAATAAAGTTAAGAAAAAGTACACTAGAATCTACATTTACCAATTGTTTTTGTACAAGTTTATATTTATTCAGAAAATGGTTATATAAGAATAGGTAAATATAAAAGGATATTAAAAATGTGCCCATTGACCTACACGTATTTCTGGAGTAGTCAATCCCTCCATAAATAAATCAACTTCGTGCGAATCGCCAACAGAAAAAATAATATTGTGCGAATCGGCCAATAAGCCGTAATTATCATTAAATACCTATTTATGTACTTACTTATTATTATGTACCTACCTATGTACAACTAATTTGAAGTCAAGAATATTATGGACATTTTTTAAATATCACCACTGAGTTCTTTAAAGTATTTAAGTGCGTTATCGAAAGAAAAAATGTTATCAATGATAGCTTATTGATGCACGGATTCTACAATAATAAGTGTATGTGAATAAAAAAAATATGGGTAACCTATAGTTATTATATTTTTTTTCACTTTTACAAAACCAAACGTAAGTTTTTAATATCGCATAAAAATATACAAAATGGGATTGTTCAGCAAAATATAAATAAAATACAGAAATCCCATTCCGACCTTATAACGAGTTTAACTCGCACTATAGACTAGCTAGATTATAATAATTATTTTAAATATTGACCTTACCAAGCTATTTTATTTAAATTCAAATAAAATATTTTAATAATTTCCACAATATATTATTCCAAAGCGTAACGTTCAAACGTTCAAATTAAGGTACTTAAAAATATAAAGATACTTTTAATTAATATTTTACAACTCTACTTGATGTGCTGAATTAAATATGTAACATTGTCTTATAATGTATACTGTCCTAAGTATGACTAACTGTACAAGTACCTACTGTTTTAAGTAAACTAACTTTGTACCAATTTTGTTAGAAATAACATTTTTAATGTTTTTCTAAAAGATTCTAATAATTAAAAGACGTGCGGCATAAGAATTAAAGCTGTAGATATTATTAATTCACTGAAAAAAGAAACAGGTTCTAGCTATCACTACTAAAATTATTTTGTAATATAATTTGTTATAGTGATCGTTAAGTTAGTGTTTTTAGTATGTAATGTATTTGGTGCCTTAAAAATAAATAAATAATAGATTTACATTAAGTGCAAAGTCGGTAAAATATTAATAATAATAAATAATACTCTCTCAGGCACCCTGACCGTGAACGCCGGTAGGTTGGACCCTGTGCCCGATACTGGTGGGCTACTATTTTTTATATTTTTAAATGTTTTTATAAAAATATTAAAAGACACAAAATAAATAATACCATCCTAATATTGTCCCAGTGCAGGACAGAGGTCTCTTCTCATACAGAGAAGGCATGAGCATTGGTCACCACGCTTGCTCAAGACGGGTTGGCGATTTCAGACTTATATTGACTATCCGTTGTTAGTAATGTCAAGATAAACTCAGAAAGTACATAATTATGAATTGAAAAAGTCGGTCATCCGACCACTGACGAAACACGAAATTTACCGAGGGATATTAAGAAAATAGTTATACTGTACTTACCTTTTAACCGTGGAATAAAATTGACGTCTGACAGTTTTTGAATGGAAAATCTGTCAAAAATTCAAAATTATCCTGAAAATGGTATCTGACGTTGGGAAAATCAGTTCTAAATGCATATAAATTATGATAAACGTAAAGCCTAAATACAATAAATATTTTTATAAGTGACAGCTAAATTCTGACAGATTTTTACAGGGAATTTTTAATACAACTTTAAGCAGAAATATCTACAAAAGATTTCATATGTATTTATTTGATTACTAGAGCTAAAGCTATCTTACCGTGAGTTTAACTCACATCTAACGATAATAATTTCTAAAAACCTACAATTTTTTTTATGTTGTCTTTAGTTTACTACCTATTCTAATATTTTCAAAACCTTAATAGTAGGTCCTATATCTACGCGCTATCGCGGGCTACGCGTGGCATAAGATCGCACTCACTTTGCATGTGTTTTGGTACGGAATTCGGTGCGCACGCATACGAAACGGCATGAACAATCCCGATCCTTCAAGAACCATGGGGTGCCTCAAGTACACTGGATGCAAGTCGAACGTCCAGCAGGCGTAGCATGGCGCTTTCTATCTCTACGAAGAATAGACATAGCTTTTTCTCTACAAAGTGACAGTTCGTTTCTTCATTTTTGACATCCACCGTAGAAATCTTTGTTCAATATGTAATTTTGTCTTTCATTTCTAACTATCTTTGTCGAGGTCTTTTTGAAGGTAGACTATTTCGGAAGAAAATTTTCTAACTTTACTGTCAAAATCACACCGACAACCGATAAATCCTATGACAAAACAAAGAATTCTGAGTCGAATTTAGTAAAAGATTGTATTTCGTAAAAAGTGCAGTTGACTCTTTCTACTTTTCTGCCGTCTCGTACTGTCTACTGTCTACAGGAAACGTCATTTTTGTCCACTCTTCCGTCGATAAAACGGTGCTCATGCTACGCCTGCAGAGTGAGACCTCCCATAGTCCTTGAAGGTTCGAGATCGTGTCGCGCGTGTCTTTTCGTACGCGTTACCACGACCGAATTTCGTACGGAAACACACGCAAATTGAGCGCGGCCCAAGAACTAAGCAAAAATATGTACAAACATCTAAATATTAATAGGGTAATCTATAACTCAGGATCCTCCTACCTCAGACACCTTTCTCTATTCAAGATTGTGCATCTTATTAACCAGTGCATGTAATATGATGTTGAGAGAAATAAAGATTTATGATTATGATTAAGTATAATTATTTAGTAAATACTAAGTTTTATTTACAAAGGTACTGAGTGGCGCACACGCACGTGTAAGGCCGGTCACATACATACGGAATTCCGTTTCGAAATATCGATTCGGAATTTCGAAGGCAGCAAATTGGCACCCACACCCTTCAAGTCGGAACATAGCAAAGCCGTTTGGCAGCAGAAATAGGTATGGTGGTAGTACTTCCCCGGGCGAGCTCGTTCACTATGAACTCTACTACTACTTTATTACGATCCTTATGGAGCTAACGGATCACAATCTTACCTATATATTACTAGCTGCGCCCCGCGGATTCACCCGCATTAGTCTCGATCCCGTGAGATTATCGGGATAAAAGATATCCTATGTCCTTTTCTAGGTCATGGTCTACCCGTGTGCCAAATTTCATCCAAATCTGTTCAGCGTAATAAACAAACTCGCTTTCGCATTTATTTATTAGCTTCCGCCCGGGGCTTCGCCCGCGTGGTATGTCGATAAAAAGTAGCCTATGTCCTTCCCCGGGCTGCCATCTATGTCCTTGCCAAATATCGAAATCCATTCAGTGGTTTAGGCGTGAAAAGGTAACATACAGACAGACAGACAGAGTTACTTTCGAATTTATAATATTAGTATGGATGTAGGTAATATTGTGATCCGTTTCACCCAAAATGAGTTTTACGCGCATACAATCCATTATTTTAGTGTTGAGTTATGCTCCTTTAGGAAAGCAAAAAGTGTTTTTTATAGGTAGTATTAGATATCTACGTGAGTAAATATGTAATTATGGTATGGTATGTCTTAATTATAATTGGAAGTATGACATGTCATTATTTATTTATAATTATGGTAGTTTACTCGTACTCACACTGGTGTTTTTAAAAACCTCTGTTATGCTTGGGCAAGAATTTCAACTACTGGACTGCGTATTTACATATTTACAGAATTGACGCCCACCGTGAGGATGTATTTTTGTTTTTTTGTTGTTTTTTTTAATGTATTTTTTTACTTTAAATCATTGACCTGTTTCATAAGATCAAAATCTACCTCTAATAGATTCAAATTTGTCCTACTGACCCATATCAAAGGATCAACCTGTAAGTACCTACCTACTTAGTTTAAATAAACGACTAATTTACTGAAGCCAACATCTAAGTTGAAAATAAGCTAAGTTAAGCACACTACTGCACATAAAGGAATACCATTATGTTGTTCGTATTCCTCGAGTGCCTACTTTTCTTACAGCATCACATTTCAGCTTATAATTCCTGTATTCATGCAGACTTTCTTTCTACTTATTTACAACTTAGGATTACTTTTTCCTAAATGATTAAATACATGAATATATACATATAGTCTGTTCTAAAAGTATCTGATAAAAATGTAAACAAATGGATCTGAAAACGGATTTATGCCATTAAGGGCTGATTTAACCAAAGCCATATAACTTTTATTCGGGAATAAAATGACGTGTGACAGTTTTTGTATAGGAAAACTGTCACACGTCACTGTCAAAATTTAATATTTATTCGCTGGATTAGACTTATACTAGGGATAATAGTTTGATCGAATTCGCCCTAAGTAGTGTAACTTATAAATTGAGTGCTTTGATTTGATCATTTAAGTATCTACTTTACCCGAAATTCTGATTCTGAATAACCCTAAAGATGTTTTAGATCTGTCAATTGAGGTGGAATTTATAACCTCAATTTTCGTCGATGATTTTTCAATTACAATTTAATAATGTTCTTCAAGCAATAATTTTTGGAAAAATGGTGAGATATAAATTGGAAACCCTAAATATAGATTGAATGTGTTGCTAATTCCTTCTAGTTAGTGATTGAGTCAGAATTCTACTTGGACAGGGTTTGTTTACCCTTCCTTCCGATACTTTTGGAACAGAGTGGACATTAAATGACGCATTGGGCTAAGTTGACTTATGAATACATTTCACTAAATAATAAAATATGTTCGTGAATATACATTATAGGGCAAAGATGATTTTATCATTATTTTGAAAAGAACTTGTAGATATAATAATGAATCTAAACCCTACTTAAACTTTAAAGCTCTATCCCATTCGATTTAAAAAAAAAAAGTTAATGTTATATTTTAGCCTTAACTAAAACATCGTTTTACACATTCACTTACTGATAAAAGGTCGTCAATTTAGTTGGGCAAAGAGCGAAGCTAATAAGGAGACCGATATTTCTTTGAAACAGAAGCAGAAATTACAAAAGATACGAAAGTCTATCTCAGATGTTATTGTTTGGCGATCGCAGAAGAGTCGTCAACAGAGTATAAAAGACCCATAACCAAGCTAAGAATCATTGAGCAGAAACAAATTGCTAGGAAACTTACGAAAAACAAAACAAAAGCTAACAGAGTCTGGCCAACGAAAGTTGAGACTGAAAAAAGGCGCGAGATTTAAAAAAAAAACCGCTAACCCTGTAAAGTGAAATCTCTATTATTTTATTAAACAAATAAAATAACCGTTGTTTTTCACGGCATGAACGGGCTACACCGACAATGTTATACATAAAAGACTATGCTTACGTACTACTATTTAAGCTATGCGCCTCGGCAATCGACAACTTTCTTCGAAAATACTAAGGCGCAATTGCGGTTTCGAAATTAATTGATCATCAAAATAACCATCATTATCTGTATACCTACATTATCAGCAAATAAATGATTAGGTACTATTTCTCTATTCTATTTCGATATATCTATAACCTGATTGGTTATAAAGGTCCTGCAATAAAAAAATATCGCTATGACGGGAAGACTATTATTTTTTGGTATTTTTTAGGTAGGTATCGATATTAACTTTGTGATTCTCAGCTTTGTGATGGGTCATTTTACTCAGAGGACTCTGCTGCCCATCCTTATTTGAAGCCCTTAGTCGCCTTTTACGACACCCACGGGAAGAAATGGGGTGGTGCTATTCTTTATGTCCGGCACCACACGGAACAATAAGTACATTTATTAGCAACTCAAACTCAAAGCATTTATTTAAATTAAACCATTTACAGGCACTTTTGAATTGTCAAGGACTAGCTGACCCGACAGACGTTATCCTGTCCAAATTTCAAATTCCCATCCCACTTTCAGTTTTCTCGAATTTTCCAATTTTCCCGGCAACTTTTGATTTTTTTGCTTTCCGTAGGAACTGCTTCGGACTATTACGAACATTTCAAAACAAAATTATGCCAAATCGGTCAAACCGTTCGGAAGTGATGCGCATACCAACGAACAGCATTTCATTTTTATTATGATTGATTGAAGAAAGCTAGCAATATTTCAAGCTAACCAAAACCAATATACTCGTAATATCTAGATTTTACTGTCTTATTCTATTACTTATAAGAAACATTTTTATAAACAAACTATTCTTAATTTGTATCTAATTATTATTCTACAAATAACATCATGTCTGTAATCCCCGAAGGGTTAGGCAGAGTTGTACCTTTAAGTAGTACTACATTTCACCAGGTATGTTTATGTTTAAGTCTCATAGCCTATTTCCATATCATCATTTCCATGTCATCAACCGGGCACAAATTAATACTGAAAAAAGAAATGGAAAATTGATACTTACACCATTTTAGAATCTTCATTAACAGGGTCAAGTTTAAAAAAATATGTGCAGCTAGGTTTCCATACATTTTTTTTACACCAGATAAAGATAAATCTGGCTTTTTTTTAAATCGAAATCAGACTGTTTGGAACAGCTAGGGAGTAGAATTTACGTGAAGTGAAAGCGTTGATCAAGGGACGCCGAAAGTTAGTCTCGCTCTACCCTGATCAAGGGCTAGAGCCGGCGCTGTGTATCCACTATGGTATGGGCAGAAAGGTAGAGTTGTATACATACATCATCGAGCTTGTATCCGGGCAGGCAGCATCTTTTGTCTGTCTATCTTGACGAATATTCGTGTAATTTTCAAGAATGTTACGAAATGCAAAACTGCAAAACTTTTTATTCCGCGAACGCGCGTACTTTGAGCTGGTATAAGCTAAGTTGTGAGGAGCACGCTGCTGTGACCAGATCAGGAAACAGTATTGTGGAAGATAGAATGTTGCCTCGTCGGATTCATGTGTAGGTAGATTGTGGGATCTGAAAACATTTGTAGTTTTATTTTGTGTCTGATCTTAAAAAAGTAAGGTTTTCTGTCTACTCTTCATTATGTATCTACACTATACGAGTTACAGTTACGGATACTATAAATGTAGTTGTTTTTAGGGTTCCGTACCCAAAGGTTAAAACGGGACCCTATTACTAAGACTCCGCTGTCCGTCCGTCTGTCTGTCTGTCCGTCTGTCACCAAGCTGTATCTCATGAACCGTGATAGTTAGACAGTTGAAATTTTCACAGATGATGTAGGTATTTCTGTTGCCGCTATACAAAAACAGAATAAAATAAATATTTAAGTGCGCTCCCATACAATAAACGTGATTTTTTTGCTCGTTTTTATAGATAATGGTACGGAACCCTTCGTACGCGAGTCCAACTCGCACTTTTATATCATATGTCTGTATCGGACTCGTATGGGCAGAAGGATACGTACCTCATCGGTAGGGAACCGATATAATGTTCTGTATCTGATCTAGATCTTCTGCCTGTCTGCCTGCATATCAAAATTCAGAAGTTTTTTTATATGCGCACGTATGGTACCATCATATTTCATTTTTCATCACCACGATGCATTATTTTCTATAAGTTCTACTTCTGCTGAAAGTTGTGAACAAAAACAAATTCTTTTAAGATTGTCAGACGATTTTCTTACGAGACCTTTACACCGCACCGGTTGTAGTGTTGTGGAAGTAAGGATCATGGGTATAGTGTGGGTACCTGAAAAGAAAACATGTAAGGTTTATTTTGTATGATCAGACAAATCTAGTTTGATGTTTCATCGCTATTATTCACAGCTCAGAGGCCTTAGTGCGAGTTTCTTTTAACTACCTTCACTTTACGCATCGACCGCGTTCGGCGCTCCGGTGAAGATAGTTAAAAGAAACTCGCACTAAGGCCTCTGTTTCTCCGATAGTACCTATGGGTAGAAGGGTTGGTATCGTTGTGTACGTACCTCATCAGCAGGGAGGTATTATTATGTTCTGTATTTGGGTAGCCAGCATTCACCAGAGGATGGCAACATTGTGTTCAAAATCTAGTTTTTTTATTTTTGTTTTGTGCGCTTTTCTCAATGCTTAGTTTTTCTTTGCTACACGATGATACATTATTTACTTTATTTTCAACATATGAGGGCCTAGACAAGTGACAATCGCTTCGAAAGCGTTTCGTATTTCTACATTGACTTCCTACAGGATTGACATAAGCTTTTCGATAGCTTATGTCAGTCCTATACATTTTTGCCTTTTCCATCGTCGTTATCGCTGATAGAATGTCACTTTGTCTAGGGCCTCTGGTGGAAGTTCTTTAACCAACACCATCTCTTCATTGACTGTTTTTTCATCATATTTTCATAAGAGTTGCATTCCAAGTTCTTAGTTCATCTCAATCCCGAGGCATTTTTTACTTTGCATTTTACAGAGCAGGTCAGGTATTTGCCGTCCTTACCTGCACCGCACATAGTTCAAAATCCCTTGACCATCGCATGACACTCGGTTTGGGTTATATTGGCCTGCTTCCCACCACATATTGAGCGAGTGATTGTTGGGATGGTTGAGGAGCCAAGTGAAATTGAGCATAGTTATTATAGCCGCTGTCTCCTGTGTGGGCCATCGATGTTGCTGATAGCCACTGTTGTTGCGGTACAACGTTATAAACAGGCGTTGATGCCAAAGGCTGTGTGACCGGAATCATGTGGTCAATTGAATTGATACCACCAACACGTGGCCACGTGGCCATCGTGTGGCCACTTCCAATATTGTTGCCAGTGATATACTGTCCAACCCCTTCGAATGTGTTGTGATTTTGGGCGGGATAATTGTATTGTTGGTGATGGTATTGGTTATATTGGATGTTTTCTTGGTTAGCGTTGCCTTGGCAAGCTTGGCGGTATCTTTCTCGCTGCTGTTGCCACCTTTTTTCTTTTTGAAAAGGATGGTTTGGATGGGTGTGTTTGTGGCGGTATCTGAAAACATACTTAAATCTTATTTTATCCATAGGAAAACTCCGAGTTTTTATGCCGGAAGTTTGTGCCATGGTTGCATATAATCGGAATCATGACCAACCTATACTGGTCCCTGAAAATAAGTTCTGCTTTGTAATTTATCTTTTAAAAAAAGAACTGTATTCGGCTCACCAACAACATATTGGTATGTTTTTATAGTTCGTGATCAATGATATTATATTATCATCAATTTCGTGATTATCTCAATATCGACGGAACCTATTTTATTATATATACATTACCTTCATTTCAGGAAAGTTACCTAAGTGAACAATAAATTGGCTAATTTTTATCAAGTATTTGTTCAGTTTCTGCCTGATTATGTATTTATTTAATAATAAAATGACTATGAAATTCGGATCTTGTAAATGGCGGTTACCAACACCACATTTATGACATTTCTACATATCCTAAAAAAATATATCACATCTCCTCGATGGTATGGGCAAAATGATAATGACGTATGTATACATACCTCATAGGCATCGAAGTTACATTTTTCTTTGTTGAGCCTGCATTCCCGACACAGCGGCCAGGAACATCAATGGTGGCATTTTGTTGAGCAACTGGCCTAAGATTCGAAGTTCCTGCAGTATTTTTGGATACATCGTTTAAAAGTATTTCTTTATTACGAGTACTCGCCTCTATTAGCATGTTCAGCTTTTCTTGGCTAATACATGATGCAGCTTCTCGTTTAGTTTCTTTGACAAACACTACTTCTTCGTCAACTGGTTCATTTTGATAGCGCCTAAAGATATGTTTTAGCTCTTCGAGGGTTTTAATGCCGTTGACATTTAAAAAATCCAGCATTTTCTTCGCCTCGGACATGTCGGTCTCGCGGCTCATACTGGCGATGGTCGATGGTGTAGTGTTTTTAAGACTTGTTACGGGTGAGTTGGTGCTAGATGCTACAGGCACTTTACTATACTTTTATTACTTGTCGAGGATACTTCTTCGTGTAAGGTACAGCAATGTAGATGCAGCAGATGTTTTATAAACTACTATTTTAAACAGAACGTTTTTAGAACTTATTTCTACGTTTTCTGATAAACAGGGTGTAAGGGTAAACAGTCTTGTCATTCAAACCATGGGTAGCTGACTTAAATATAAAAATAAATGACCGAGTAACAACAAAAAAAAACGTTATTTTCATTAAAAGATTAAAAAAAGTTTCTATGCGACACCATGCTCGCTAGCGAAACAGCGAAACAGTCACCTCCCACGCCCCCCACCCGTGTTGAGACGCAAGTTCGTTGCCCTAGCGCATAGGTGAAATAATCTGGAGGTAAAAAGTAATTTTTTTTAAAGTCGTAACTTTCATTGATTTTACGTTCTATAAATGACACCAAACCACTGGTTTCAAGGATAACGGTGTTTACCCTAACACCCTGTGTATATTTAATCGGTACGTTTTTTAATATAAAGTTTTTTTTTAATATTTTAGAATTAGTCTTTACTAGGTAGGTGGTTACCAGCGCCTATGGACATCACGGCCCATATTCCACTAATTTTCATACACTCCATTATGTGTGTCACACAATCGATAAACAACTGCGGGTCTAAAATTGCCAGTTCGGCAGAATCTTATTAGGAAAATATTATGAATCATCGTAAAATGTCACAAACTGACATTTCATAATACGATCTGCGTGCCGATTCATAATTCATCTGTTTGACAGTTTTCGATGCAGATTCGTAAAATGGTCCACAAATTAGGAATTGCTTTAGTGTCAAATCAGACGAATTGCTTATGACAGCTGGGAATTCAGGAAATTGCTTTTAGAGGAATTGCTAATGTGACCTTTTTAGGCCTGCTGAACAAAATCAAGACCCAGAAGGCTAACTCGATCTTATAAAAACGTTCAAATTCAAGTCGGAATCTCATCTCGGCGACTTGTTAGAAGTGTTAAGTAAGACTTCTTTTGTGCCTCGTTCCCGTCCCTCAATCTGATGTCTCAAGCAAGATTTTTTGACGGCAAAAGTAGGTAGATGGTGGTTGGACGAGGTAGGTATTTTTCAACGAGCTCTACAAACTACTAAGCAACTATATAATTTAAAATTGGCATGGTTATGACGACAGATACTTCGTTTTACATGTAACATAGTGGATATTTTCTTTTTACTGTTTTTAGTACAATTGAACTGTCACATTATTAGATACTATTATTACGATCCATAAATTTCAAGATCTTTTATGTTTTATTTCAAATAAGAATTTATTTTGTTTTGTTCAAAGAAGAATTTGTTAAGTTATTATGTATGATTTTGTTTTTAATTTTTACCTATCTATAAAATCTTATTATGTTTCTTTTCTTTTTAAAATTTTAGATAGGTACAGTCACGAGCAAAAATATGTATACACTCAGCAAAATTCAATAACGATTTTCTCGTGGAATTAAAATTGTAACTTTGAGATGATAATTTTTTCATAATAATAGGGGTTCCAAAATACTATATTCGTAATATCATAAAGTTACAATCAATACAGTAGGAGAAAATCACTTTTAAAAGTTGCTAAGTGTATACATATTATTGCTCGTGACTGTACATAGTTTTTTTTTTTTTTTTTTTTTTTTTATTTAGGCCACCAACAGCGATACATTTAATTTGTGGAAGCTTGTAAATGGCAATTGTAAACGCTATTGTACATAACCTACTTTAAAGATATTAGACAGTAAGCTTTCTGAAGAATAAATAAATAAATAAATTTAGTTTTTTTGCGGTGATCGAACCAGGAGTCGTTCACTCAACCACTGCGCTAGCGCCCAGTGATTCTAACCTTGTTGACCAAAATGTTTCAGTAGTCAAACTTACATTTTTTTTACTACGTAGGTGTTTTTACAGTTCTGCGGCTTTTTCTTCAACTTGTCACGCTATTTATACCATTGTGTTAGCCAATAATGATCGTTTTCTACGATTTAGCTGTTTTTCTTTATCTTGTTCACACAACACAAGGTGATATCCGGACCGCGGTCTTGTTTCAGATTTTTAAGATTTTCGTATTTTATATTCAGCCACGTTTGAATGTTTATGACGTGTTTTTTACATAGAAAGGAGATATTTTGAATTTTTCACAATTTAGAATCAAACAGTGATTCAATAACTTAAGTAAATAAAATACAAGAAGAATACAGACTTTTAAACTTACTAAATAAAATACGCGATGTAGCAATGTAGTGATGTAGCAATTTGGGATAACGTAAAGATAAAGTTAAGTTTCGCGAGTCCGGACGTCCGGAGCAATTCACTGTCCCGAGGTGCCAACGTATTGGAGTCGCGGTCCGTCGAAGACTGGTGGAGCTGGAGACCTGGGAGCCTTTTATACAGCCAGAAGAATATGACAGGGGATGAAAGCCACTGCCCCCTAATTTTCTCGACCAATGAGCGAGCACTGCGCGCGCGGCAACCACCAACCCTTTGTCTACGATAAATTAAAATTGTCCACTACACATTATATGGTGAAGTATATAAGGTTTTGAATACTGCAAACAATGCTTGTTAATTAAATGTAGTTGTGTTTTTACTGCACAGTTGCGTCCCTTTCTCAGTATATAACCTAGGTATGTAGGTAGGTAGATGGACGCATATTATACTTAGCTTATTTTACACAATCATATAAGTAAGTGGAGGTAGGTAGTACCTAACATGTCGAAGCATCATCTGCCTAGCCTTTTCCTAACTATGTTGGGGTCGACTTCTAGTCTAACCGGATGTAGGTGAATACGAGTATTTTACTTGGGGCGACTGCCTAAGTGCCTATCTGACCTCCACAACCCATTAACTGGGTAATACGATACCCCTTGGCACAGATATATTATAATACTACGTCTCTAAGCAAGACTGGTTGTCAGACTTTCGGGCTTCTGTCGACCTGCAACGACTGTCAAAGATCCACAAATGACAGTCTGGACCAACGGCTTAACGTGCTTGTCGAGACATGGAAAAGTCTCGGTATGTAAAGACGGTCACCCATCCACGGACCAAGCCAGCAAGCGTAGCTTAACCTGATCGATCGACCCGTGCGGCTGTTATACTTAGCCACGAGCTCCTTTGATGTACTTACCTCCTAGCTCAACATTATTTGAGCGTTGCACGTAATACACTTACTTACGCAAAATTCTAAAGTGATTTTTCGGAACACGGTCACAAACTAACGCTTGCCAAATCTGAAAACTGTTCCGCAGCTGTTCGTGTATTTCCTTCTAGGAAGGAGATTGTAAATAACATAAGTATGAAGACCAAGTTCACCTTGAGAGTCGAGAAGTTGGAATCACGCCTTATAATTAATTAGTAATGTTTTGTGGTGCGAATACGAGGGAGCATGTGGATGGTCCCGTACATAACAATCCGGGACTAACCATCTTCCGGGATTTGGGATTGTTCCCAGAGGCGTATTTTAAGATTCAGCGCCCTGGGCCTGAAAGGTTTGCCGCCCCATAAATTAAAGGAAAAAAAAGCAACGAAACTAGTCCCGAGTCGCGATGGAGTCAGACCGACCGACACGCCGCCGGTCAGTAAGGGCCGAGTCACACCGGAATGGCAGCGGCCCCCGGCGTCGCTGCTGGCGGCCTAGCGCGACCTCCACACCCCACGCGCCTAGTCTCCTCTTGACTAGTTAAGTTTCTACATTCGGCAGGCGGCCGCCCGTGATGCCGCGAGCGGCCTCGCGTCGCCGCTGGCAGCTGCGGGCAGAACCACTGACAAGAGGCGCGTGGCGCGCGGCTGCTTACATCACCGCGGGTGGCCTCGCGACCTTTTCAAGCGTTTCCAGAGATACTGGTCTTTTCAGTATGTAGATAAAGTTTAAAATGATTTCACACTGAAACTGCTCGCCGCATCGCTGCCGGCAGCGGCCAGCAGCGGCCGGCAGCGGGCCCCGGCGTCTCTGCTGGCGGCCTCGCGTGACCTCCAGACCCCACGCGCCTAGTCTCCTCTTGACTAGTTTAGTTTCTACATTTTCAAGCGATACTGGTCTTTTAAGTATGTAGATAAAGTTTAAAATTATTTCACACTGAAAGTGCTCTTCGCTGCCGGCAGCGGCCCCCGCTCTCCGCTGGCGGACTCGCGCGCCCTCAGACCCCACGCGCCTAGTCTTCTCTTGACTAGTTTAGTTTCTACCTTTTCAAGCGATACTGGTCTTTTAAGTATGTAGATAAAGTTTAAAATTATTTCACACTGAAAGTGCTCGCCGCGTCGCTGCCGGCAGCGGCCAGCAGCGGCCCCCGCTCTACGCTGGCGGACTCGCGCGACTTCCAGATCCCACGCACCTAGTCTCCTCTTGACAAGTTTAGTTTCAACCTTTTCAAGCTTTTCAAGCGATACTGGTCTTTTAAGTAGGTATGTAGATTACATATTATAAAACAAAGTCCTCCGTCGCGTCTGCCTGTCGTCTTGTTCGCGATTAACTCAAAAACTACTGCACCGATTTTCATGCTGTTTTCACCAATGGATAGAGTGGTTGTCGAGGAAGGTTTTAATATATAATAACCGACATCCACGCGGGCGAAGCTGCGGGCATCAGCTAGTATAATAAATAAATAAATAAATGTTTATTTCTCAAACAACTTAATACTAGGTTACATAACAAGTTGCCAACAATATTATTATAACAAAAAGAGTTTAGCATCTGTAACCGAACTAGGCAGAGCCTGTATTTCGGTTATCAGCGCCTTTCCCCCCAAGTTATACAAAACAGTAGGTAATCATCATCAAGTCCAAGTATAGCACAACCGATCATACCTTGGGATGATCGGTTGTGCTATCTTATAATAGTATTCTATATACAAAACTTGCCATACCAACCAACCATAGCCCAATAATTATGTATTGTTTCCATGTTTTGCGATAGTCCTGACCCCACCGAGTGTCGGGGGTAGTCCTTGGGTGCACTTGCATTATGTATGTTCAGCGTTTATTTATAGTTTATGAGCTAGGTAGCCGGTTTTGAATATCAAATTGTAGTATCAG
Organism: Lithophane semibrunnea; assembly: GCA_947363905.1. NCBI lineage: Eukaryota > Metazoa > Arthropoda > Insecta > Lepidoptera > Noctuidae > Lithophane > Lithophane semibrunnea. The sequence continues at coordinate 4,057,412 of OX376200.1, read as the reverse complement.
ATCAGCTGTTCTTTTCAGCATAAACCATTTTAAACACATTTTTGAAAGCTAAAGGGATATTCGGGTCTCACCACCCGCGGAGATCGGCCCACGTATTACCTGATAAAAACTTTGGTAAACTCTTCTCATATTATAGAGTACAAACCCAGCGGGCAGCATTGAATCGCCCAACCCCTGGATCGAACCCAGATCCCCAATTTCAACAGTAGTGCATGGGACCACTGCGCTCGAGACCGTCATAGACTCTATAACGTTGGAAGGAAATGCAAAGAAAACAATATTTTATATAGTGACGTCATTTTATTGCTCAATAATAATCTCAAAATACCTTCACCTCATTATAAAAACACGGTAATACCAAAGATCACCTTAAATTATTGGAAATGCACTTTGTGCCATAACATTATTAAAATTATATTACCTATCATCAGTTATTTATAAATAACTGATATTCTAATAAAAATACCCAGCCGTAGGTACAATAAAAAAATATCCTATAAAAACCTTTGTATACATTTAATATAAATGCTAGATACCTACATTGTACTTATAACTTTTTAAATGTGCCAACACAATCATTAATTTGTCACACCTTACACCGCGTTACATCTTAGAAGCTACTTTAGAATTTTTCTTTATTATTTTATTTACGATGACGTGTCCCTCGTCGTAGAACGGGTTGAAGTGCTGTCGAACTTTCTTCAACCACACCTCGATGTTTTTGAAATTCTCGCTTGGATCATATCCACTCATTCCTAGAAGGAAAACAAAATAGATCGAATTAATCATGCTCCATAAATGTCATTGCTCGCGGTAGCGTCGGGGATCGCGCTACCTCCTTCCTTCAAATATGGCGTTAGGGGTAATGGCTGATCTTTGCGTTATGTTCGCTGCTTGTGGTGACTGGTTACTCTTTACATAAATGGCTGATTTCTATAGTAAACTATCTAAATTCTTGTGCCTGGTAAGAGTGGTAAGTAAGTCGCTGTAAAGCTTAATATTTCGCAAACGGACCCCTGAATCCAAAAATGGTTTTCACAAACTCTTTCTCTTCTTCAAAATGGAGGAGGGTCTCAATTCGTATGTATTTCTTTTTTTGTATGTTTGTTACGCGATTACTCCGCCAATTATGAATCGATTTTGATTATTCTTTTTTTGTTTGGTAGATCATGGTTCCGTGGTGGTCCCATATAAATTTTACTAACTTTACTTGCGTAGTTTTTGAGTTAGCTTCAATATTACGTATTTTTCCCACTTGTTTATCTAGACGATATCATTATTTTTCTCCTTCACTGTTATTTACATAGCAGATAGTGGTATTCGAATTTGTGTGAGGTAAGTACCACAACTAAAAAGTGAAAAACAAAAACTTTTTACAAAAAAAAACCGACTTCCAAAAAAAACACAAAAAAAGTGAAAAATAACTTTAATTTCGGAAGTCGGTGGCAAAAACGAAAATTGAAAGGTAAAGACACTCCGAGAGACTTCCGAAATTAAAGTTATTTTTCACTTTTTTAGTGTTTTTTTTGGAAGTCGGTTTTTTTTATACGACCTTTTCAACGACACCCCACTGTCGGCGTGATTTATACCAAATAAATACCCAATAAATTACTTACGAGGCTGTTCCAATTCGCAGGCCGCCAACAAGTCGGCAACCGTGGGAGTGTTGCCATAAATAAAGTCTGTGCCTCTACCCAGCCATTTGTTGTTGAAATCTGTGAGTGCAGCCTCCATGCGACTCTCATATCCTGCCAGAGTGTTTGCATCCGTTGGCTTGCCAAACATCACAGGATTTAAATACTGTAATAGAAGACAGTGAGACATATTATAGGAAATTATAAGACACACTAAATGATTTTTTTATGTGAAAACTTGTGTAGGCATGTTGGGCACTTTTTGGGTGAACAAAAATTATGGAACTCGCGTCATCGTCACAGAACGCTTGATGGGTGAACAAAAATCATAGAACTCGCGTCATCGTCACCGAATACTTAAAGAAATCAATTAATGTTACTTAGTTTTCACTTCTATCGGCAGTCCCCAAAGACTGCCCCGCATGTTTTTTTTTACTACTTCATGCGCATAACCTTGTCCAAGCCAATATCTACTATGTATATAATAAAAATATTTTACAAAAAAAAAAAACAACCGGCTTCCAAAAAAAAACACTAAAAAAGTGAAATATAAGTTTAATTTCGGAAGTCGGTGGCAAAAAACGAAAATTGAAAAGCAAAGACACCGACTTCCGAAATTAAAGTTATTTTTCACTTAAATAAATAATAAAAAAAAAAAAAAAAAAAAACATTTTTTCGTTGTGGTACCTACCCCACACAAATTCGTATACCGTTATCTACTATGTAAATAACAGTGACGGAGTCAACTACGATAATAATATCGTCTACATATGCAAAGTGGGAAAAATACGTAATTATTGAAGCTAACTCAAAAACCACGCAAGTAAAATTCATAAAATTTATATGGGACGACCTCTGAAGCATGACCTACCAAATAAAAAAAGAATCATCAAAATCGACTCATAATTGGCGGAGTAATCGCGTAAAATACACAAAAAAAAAAAAAACATACAGACGAATTGAGAACCTCCTCCTTTTTGAAGAAGTCGGTTAATAAAAATGCCCGTCATCTCGTCGCGCCGCCTCGACTTTCCCCGAGGTTCATTATCATCAATACAAAGTATTAAAAGCATTTAGAGCTGTTTACGTTTGCTCTAAATATGCATTACGAAGTTTCATTCCTCATCATCATCATCATTTCAGCCGAAAGACGTTCAGGTCCACTGCTGGACATGGCCTCCCCCAAGCACCGCCACTTCGACTGGTCTCGGCGATGGTTAGCCTCCGCTGAGATTGGCCGCTACGGATAAAAATAATTCGGTCTGAAGGACTAATATTATAAATACTTACTTTAACGGCTGAGGAAGTCTGAAAGTGGCACCGGTGACTGAAAAGTTGTGCGGAACTCGGTTGTCATGGTATGAGAACGTGATGCGAAGGAATGAGGAAAATGGCGTGAGGAAAGTTTGGGTATGAATGTCGATGGCAATAAGAGTAGGGGAAGACCAGAGACATGATGGATAGACTGTGTGAAAGATGATATGGCTAGAAAGGGGGTCGTGACTACCGAGATGACGGCTAATAGAGAATTATCGATGAAAGGGATATGTTGCGCTGGCCCCGAATAAAATGGGATAGGTGAATGATGACTTACTTTAACCCTGAAGTACATAGCACAGTGCAACCTCAGTCCAGCGTGCTGCCACTCTAGAAACTCTTCAACCCTAGCTTGTGCTTTTGACTCTTTAGGGTACAAACTGTCCGGTATTATATTCTCTCTGGATAGGTACTTCAGAATGGCTACACTGAAAAAACAACACGATTATCTTTATTTATACATATTTTGCTCTGTATATCAATACTAATATTATAAATGCGAAAGGAACTCTTTCTGTCTGTCTGCTACCTTTTCACGCCTAAACGGATTTCAATGAAATTTGGCACACAGGTAGACCATGACCTGGGTTAGGACATAGCACACATTTTATTCCAGTAGTAGGTCAGAAGGGTAGGTAGGAATATATCAAGCAAGAGCAAAATTGTTAGGAATAAGAATTCCTAACAATTTTATGACTTTTAAAGTACAGAAAACTGCATATCACTAGTAATACTTGAACTACCGCCCTGACTGCTGCAAAAAGAAGTTGACATGTAATTTGTACTTTGTAATAAACTTAAAAACAGTACATCTTGTGGTCTTTTACATACCTTTCAGTTAAAATGAATCCATTATGATCTATAACAGGAACCTTCTGCAATCTATTAATCGCAGTATACTCCTCTGAATAATGTTCAGCTGAAAAATATAAATAAAACTTAGCTCCGGGACATACCTTTTTTTTTTTTTTTTTTGCCACAAAATGTAGGAAGCCTGTATTCAGCTGTAGGTGGAACAAGGCTGCCATTGCTGCCAATGATGATGATGATCATATTTATTTATGGTCTGAGACCACCAGTTGTTGCACTGAATCAATGGATATAATTATTGTCACCATACTGCTTTGGTAGATAGGTAGCTGGATATACTTAATAAATGCTTTGTAGTGGAGACCATGAGATAAACTATTTCATAGAAGAGGCCAACACAGGTTTTTGAATTATTTGATATTGGTGGGCCTGCGTGGACCCAAATTCTTTTTCTAAAATAAAAGTAGCTTAAGTTACTCCTTAAAACATCAACAGGTATTGTCAGCTATCTGCCAGTGGAAAACCCGTCAAAATCGGTCGAGCCGTTTCGGAGATTAGCAAAAATACACGGATAGACAAAAAAAAATTGTTTGTTTTTATACAATAAAGGCATTGCAAATAAATTGCATTACTGCGGTACTGCATTTATTCATGTGTTTTGTTAACAGTACCTATAAGTAGGTATAGCACAGAAGTATGGCAGGATATTAAATAAGTTAGTATTTAAGGATCGCACTGTCGCATTGGGTGAATATACCTGTAATGATAGCTGTAAGGGAGATTAAATAAACAAATAAATAAAATTTTAAATATAAAAATGAGACATCTGATCCAACCAAGCTTACCTGCCTCAGACCAAATAAAAAACCCTTACCTGCACGTAAATTGACGGGTTTCATCTCAAAATCACATTTTATTGACTTCAATAATATGTAAAGAGTTCTTGAGGGTTGTGACATAAGATCAAAATACAGTTTTAGAGACATTTTGTTTGAAATTAAATAAAAGAGTGGATTTTATGTGAACTTTGTACCTACTCGCTCTGTTTGAAATGGAAATCATTGAATTAGTATTACAATAATGTTTTCATTTTGATAAGACAAATAATACATACGCACACACAGCAATTTGACCTTTTTGACTTATGACTTTAAAGTTGAAAATTACTGTTTGTGAGATTACCAGAAATTCAGATTTTCTTTGTGTATGTCATGTAAACCACAAACAAAACATTGCTGACTTTTGTGACTTTATTGTTTTCGTCGTGAAACTTGGATTTTACCACAGACATATAGATACTACTATAAATAAAGCGTCATTCAGACCCACAGGATTCGACCTGTGATTCAGACAGACCAAGGTGGCGATGACTGGCGCTGACGATGGTGTGGTTTAGTTGTAGTGATGGTTTAGTTGTAGTGCAAAACACGCAGCAAGATTTTGCAATCGCCACCGAGGTACCGTACACCACATGCTGATTTCGGCAAATGATTTGCCGATATTGATGTCACGTCGCACAATGGAACGAATGTATGGGAGAGGTTGGACTTAGGTATTTCTGAGAAAAAAAAGTCTAATTTTGGAAAACGAATAATGCCATCGTATTAACTTATCAAATGTCAATACTTGTGCTGACAAATTGCTTTCTATCTCTCGTATTTCGGGAGTTAATTGAGAAAATGTGAAATTTTACGATGAAAATGACTGTATCGAGCTCTCTGCCGTCTAATTCCGGCCTCGTTTCAAGTTGTGGGCTTTACTATTGTATTACGCATAGCAAAAGCTACTTTTTTTTTTTACTGCTAAGACACATTGTGCGCCAAACGTGCACCTTCTGACATATAGGGTGATTTAATTTTTAACTGTATCGAGCTTTCTACCTCCTAAATTTAATCCTATTTTAAGTTATAGTCTTTACTATCATAATACACATACCAAGAGCTGCATTTAGTGTTAAGACATCTGGTGCACCAAACATACACCTTCTGACTTATAGGGTGATGTATTATTTTTACTGAATCGAGCTTTCTGCCTCCTAAATCTGGTCCTGTTTTAAGTTGTGATCCTTACTATCTTAATACACATACCAAGAGCTGCATTTAGTGCTAAGACACATGATGCGCCAAACGTGCACCTTCTGAGATACAGGTTGATTTATATATTTTTTAACAAAAAATATATTTTGTCGTTATTATTTTAAGTATACTGGTTTCGACAATGATTGATAATAAAAGTCATTCTATTGTATCTGATACAGCAGCTTTAGTGTATGACATATGCAAGGTTAGTCCTAAAAAAATGAATAATTTGGAGTTGGTAAAAGGGAAACCAGTAAACGAGGACATGCGCAAATACGACTTAAGCTCTCTTAACGCTTGGATTTGGTCAATGTTTTCTACACATTTCCTATAAATTAGACTTAAAAGTGTGTACAATGGAACGAATGTTCCATTGTACGTCGTCGTCCGTCGTCGCTCGGGGCGACTGAAGCAAGTCGCACTATGCAATTAGGCATTTTACCCGCGGCTTCGCCCGCGCGAATGATATTGTCCTACGGGAATGTACTACCGGGATACTTATGAAATACTGGGTTTCCTATACAAACTTTCATCCCCTCTTTATGTTAAGGATAATATTAATGTGTGTTCGGAGTCAAAGTCAAATATTCGCCCAATTTCGAATATAGTCGATTGTTGGCACTCGATAAAGTTATCGTGATTGCTTCAGTGTATAATCTATGATTCTGCATCTGCATTGCACCTCATCACTATAGATTATAGAAATAGATAGATCGAATATTAGTCTATGATATCGAGTATATTTTTGGTGTGACGCTGATCTTGTTCGGGGAAAAAATACATTTTATAAATTTCTTTTACCAGTTATAACTACGACATGGCGTCGTTAGATCTTTTAACACCTCATATAACTAAAATTAAAATACCCAACTCTCAGCAACTGATCTACAAGGATGAGTGTGTGTATTCTTTTGACAATCCGGTGAGTTGCACTTTTTATTTTATAACCTTTAAATTATTTTTCTAATTAAAATCGTATGTTTTTTGGAATGAATTCCACTCGATTTTGTTTTTGAAAGGAAGAATTAGGGATATTTATCAATTTCGTACCATTCTAGGGGTTTTCTCCATTGATAAATATCTGGTCTCCTCTGTAGTGAGAATTCATTTTTTTGTTTGTGTAGGTGGTAGACACCGAGATAAAAAACTGATATCGAAAAATTTTCACAACAAGAAAATTATAAGACGTGTAGCTTTTCCTTATTGGGGCGGGTCGCGTATTGATATAATATTATTTACTGTTAGTAATTAAATTAATGTGAAACTAGTCTGAATTTAACAGTATTTATTCAGAAAAAATTAAATCCACTTAACTCAAATAACACACATTACGGCACTCTTAATGTCATGTTACAACAGTCTAATTCTATTCAAATAGGACTGACACTATTATCCTTAAAATATTTAGTATTCATAAAGTTCTTCACAGCTTGATACACATTGGCTATAATGTTAAAAATAGAAGTCCTCATCCCGTTCATAGAGTACGAACATAATGTGAGAGAGAGAAATGTATCTAGCATTACTGGACTCCAAAACAAAATGTTATAAAACAACTCTCTACTCACATAAGTCTTTACATTCTGCTTTTTTAGTTCCATCATATGTATCTTTGTCAATATTACAGTTGAAATAGTGATTGGCACAAAATAACTTATAATAGTAATAACAAACATAAACAATAGTAGATTCTTGTTATCTAAAAAACATATTTTCATGCAATTATCGTTCTCTGATTTTGGTGTTCTGAACAACGGAGCAGTTGTCACATTAACATCAGCATAATGAGTTTCATTTTGTAAATTGGCAATAATCTTGTAAACATTATTTACTATAGAGTCAAACTTATCTCCTGTATTATTTGGATAGTTCTCATAAATTTCAAAATAATTTGGCAGATGTTTACGTAACTGAAGTGTATTGTTCAAATTAATGATTGTGGAACAGTTCTTACTAGCATCCAAGAGAGCCATACAGGAATCACTTAAACTTCGAACATCACTCACAGGTATAATTCGTTCCTTTACATCCATTGAATACATTGAAAGTGTTATAAGAACTGGTAAAATCCACTGTATAGCCACAGTTATAAAGCTGAAATACTTTTTCCAGAATGAGAACAGGCTTTTTATTGTGCTTCGGGCTTCTACTCTCAAATTGTCCGCGAGCTCACGCACTGCACTTTGATCTTCATTTTCCTTCACATCTGCTATCATTTTGTAATGCATGTAGTTGTCAATGATCAAGCTTATGAAACTATTCACCAGAGACACAATAAGTGGTCCATAGCTCATAAGAATTGATGTAAAGTTGCAGCTGATGTCTTCATGTTTCATCATAACTGCTGATCTCTCCTCCATATCACCCATTTCCACATTACTCGGACTTAGTTTGTAGACAGCTCGACTTATAAAGGCGATTCCAATGCATGTTAGGAGTATATTCTCTGACAGGAGCACAGAGGGGAAAGATGCATTACTCTCTTTCACTATTCTCCTTAAATTGAACAAACTTAATGTAAAACCACACAGTATTAGGAAGCTTCCCAGGTACAAATCTACGGAGTTGTACATTTTTTTTTAAGCAATTGAATACTGTACTAATTTTGCCAGTGTCGTGAGCAGAATGGGACATTGCCTGCCCCCATGTATTTTTTTGCAGGAAAGTGATAACTGTTATCAAGTGTATGTAAATTATGGGGGCGCTTTTTAAATGTCGTGTTGTTAGCATAAAACTTTTATAACTTGTACTTGGGTACCTGCATTATTTGTCTTGATCAATACTGATTGTATTCATTAGTACTTAATACAAATGGAATAGAGTAAAATTTACAGGTTCCTTGAGATTAATTACTGTTCTGCTTCTATTCTAGTGAGAAGAAAATCATAGTTTTCAACTGATAATCAATTTTTTCAATCTTAAAAATATTGCCTTCTCTACTTTATCAGTTCTTCAAAGAATCATATAAAAATCCTTATGTTTTGTTTCAGGAGTCCGACACAGGCCTCTACATATCCCTGGTGAGCTACCTCGGTTTCGGGCGCAACTATGTTGAGCAGTACTTCCAGAAGACAGGGAACAATGTCTTCCTGCACATCAAGAGGGACAAGAAACCTGTAAGTTGTAGCAAAAGATATACCATAACTGACTACCATAAAAAAATATAATTATGCATCAAAGAAAACTGGTACGTAGAATTCAACCAAAACCTATCTGGTTCAATAAAATTAATCCCGCTTTGTAAATGAAGACTTATACATATTATAGAGAGAAAATTCATTTCCTTTACCACCCTGTAAAGATCGTAAAGGAAATTAATTTCATTTTGTTTCAACTTTCATAAGACACATGTGCAATTGTGCATATTGTTCGCTCGACTAAGGCGCCGTCCTAATTGAACATCGATTAGTTGCGATGATGCGTGCTATGAAAATTTTCGACGGCCGTGAGATCGAACCTACTGGTATCTACTTAATGTGCTAATTGACGGTCGCAAACGCCATTACAAAATCAGGATCAGCTGGACTCAGAAGTAAACAAATATGTTGTTAATATCCAACAATGTGCGTGGAACAACACACCACAATTAAAACGGAAATATAAGGGACATATCTATTCCAAGGAAATTGTGAATTTGCTATCTGAGAAAAGAAAACAAAGAAAGCGGTGGCAACAAACAAGGTGCCCGCGGGATAAAACATTATTAAATAATCTAACTAAACGATTAAAGAGGAAGATTCTACAATTTGAGGATGAATGTCTGAATACCAACGTTGTGCAGCAAACCAACGACAAATCAACAGATTACTCTCTTTGGAAAGCGACAAGAAAATTGAAACAGCCGATTATGCATATACCGCCCATCAGAAGCAGTGACGGAAAATGGGCCATAAGCAACGAACAAAAAGCGTTTAGGTTTGCCCAACACTTAGAAGGTACTTTTCAACCAAATGAAGGCTCCATAGAAATATCTGAGAGTGAAAAGTTATCACAAAATCAAAGAATCCGGCTTGTGACTCCTAAAGAAGTTCTGAGAGAAATTCAAAATAACATTAGCTCAAAGAAATCCCCGGGTTACGATCTCATTACGGGAGAAATTCTAAAACACCTTCCACGCAAAGCCATAGTAAAGCTGACCAGACTTATCAATGCTGCATTTATGCTAAAACATGTACCTGAGCCATGGAAGGTTGCTGAAGTCATTATGATTGCGAAGCCTGGAAAACCACCCCATGAAGCATCTTCATATAGACCCATTTCCCTGTTGCCCGTATTATCAAAACTATTTGAAAAACTTATTAAAACGGTTAAAACCAATAATAGAAGAAAAAGAACTAATACCAAACCATCAATTTGGCTTCAGGGAAAAACACTCTACAATAGACCAGGTACACAGAATAACTAACATTATTGAAAAAACACTAGAAAACAAGGAAGTCTGCGCCACCGTATTCCTAGATGTCGCGCAAGCTTTTGATAAAGTATGGCATGAGGGTCTGATATCTAAACTCAGACGCATGCTACCTCCAGAATTTGCAGATATTCTAGAGTCATATATTAGTAACAGAATGTTTAGAATAAGGCAAGAGGATGCATATTCCGAGCTAAAAAGTATAAAAGCTGGGGTACCTCAAGGAAGTGTGTTAGGCCCAATCCTGTACTTGCTATACACATGTGATATCCCAGAGCTGGAGAACAACACCATTGTGACCTTTGCAGATGACACTGCTATTATGGCTACTGGATCAAGCCACAAAGAAGCAGTAGAAAAAGTTCAAATAGCTGTGAACAAAGTTTATGACTGGACACAAAAGTGGAAAATCAAGCTGAATGAGTCAAAATCAATACACATTGACTTTACTAACAAACACTGCGATTACCACCCAATCTATATAAACAGTATGCAAGTGCCATATGCTAATACAGCCAAGTACCTTGGCATAACTCTTGATGCCAAGCTGCGATGGAAATGTCACGTCAAAAAGAAAAGACAGGAACTAGACATACGTTACAAAAGTATGTATTGGTTACTCGGAAGGAAATCCTGTTTATCAATACATAATAAAATGATATTATACAAGCATATTCTTATGCCAATTTGGACGTACGGTATCCAACTTTGGGGCTGTACTAAACTAAGCAACGCTAAAATAATACAAAAATTCCAGAATAAAGTACTCAGGGATGCTGTAAATGCACCATGGTATATTAGAAATGACAACCTCCATCGAGATCTTAAAATGGAACTTGTCCCCACAATTATCCAAAAATTTGCTGAGGCCCACGAACACAGACTTCACCGACATGTGAATGTTGAGGCAATCCAGCTGCTAGATAACACGGACATAGTGCGTAGGCTAAAAAGAACTAAACCATTTGAGTTAGTGTAGTGTATAAAAAATAGTAACAATGCTGTGCTATACATGTATCACATGAACAAAGTGTTTTGATCAATTATCAGACTCTAAGAAAGTGCTACGAAATTGTGTAAAAGTGCAAATTGACACTATTCTTAGTTATAACATAATCTATCTCGTAAAATATTAAGTTAGAGTTAAATTGCTTATTAGCCTATTAGGCTAGATTGTAATCCATTACTAAGAACATTTGGACATTTGTTCTTAATAATCAAAAAAAAAAAAATTGACGGTCGCGCGTTCATGCGATTTTTACTTTCAAATGTTCACGCACGATGAAATGGCATCGCGTAAGGTTTCATTCGATTTTGTAATGAGTCAAGTAATCCCGATTTGTGAAACTCTGGTAACGGTCTTTTCATATTATTATTAACCAGATCCCAGAACCAGAGCAAACCGGCGATGGTCCAGAAAAGAAGATCACGCGGCTAGCTATCGGCGTGGAAGGAGGGTTCGATCCTGCTTGTGGCAAACCCAAGTTCACATTCACAGACAACTATAGTATTGTGGTGCTGCCTGGCTTCCATACGTACCCATGGCCTAACCCTGCCCTGCCTGAAGTTGTAAGTCTTAATTTGTTTTTAGAATTACGTTACTGGTTATAATTCATTATTACTGTTAAATTACATTGACATAAGTACCCGCATCGAGATACCCTAGAACTATAGTTTGACCGAGACCACTGTATCGCGCGATAGGAATGCGCGCCGAGGCCGGCAGCGTTGACGAATGAGCGGCCTGCATTGCCCCCCTGTCTTGCCGCGCACATACCTATTGTGTGGTACATCGGTTTCGGTCAAACTATAATCAGAACCATAATAAAAAACAAAAAAAAAACAGTTTGCAGGGATCCTGCCGTTTTGCCGAAAAGATTTTGCCCAAATTTCACTACCCAAACAAATTTTAGCAACCTTTTTTTATACCAATGCAATGTTTGGAATGATTTTAGTACGCACATTTTCATTTGGTCAAATTTTTACTTGGCAGAATATTATCAAGGATAATGTCATTTAGGCATTTGGACTTTAATCAAATGATTTATTACAGCAAACAATCTTTAGATAATAAATGTTTGGTCAAATGATTTGTTAGGTTAGGTTAAAACTGTGACCTACTACGCGCGAGCCGAGCGAGCGAAGCGAGCGGTGCCGCGGCAGCGGCCGGCGAGTGCCAGAAACGACTAGATTATATAGAAAAATAACAGGCTACCCGAAACTGATGATACTAAACATTTGGCAAATTTTATTTTGCGCCAACTGAAATATTTGACTACATAAAAATTGGTAAAAGTACTATTTGTTAAACAAGTTATTGTTTAAACGTTCACTTGCCAAACATTAGGTTTGCGTTACAATTATTTGTGAAGAGATTTTTTGCTAAGTAATATTTTGGCAAATGAAATTATGCGGAAAATTGTTTGGGAAGTGATAATTTGGCAATTTATTTTCGATGAAACAAGGGAGACCCCAGTTTGCAAAAAGAAAATTTCAAACGATTTAGTCCAAGTAGGTCAGTGAGAAGATAAATTCGTAACACACTAACAATCGCAATGCCCTTCATTTTGACAGTTCAAAAACATTCACTGAGTTATTTACGTTGAGCAGACGAATTTTGCACACATAGGAAACGTTAGATTAGCAATTTCCTTCTAAGACATTCAAGTGTACGTGTCCCTCCCCTCCTCCCTCTTTGCTAGATTTGAATCTAATACAAAACACTTATGGTGTCGTATGCAGGTGATCAAGGCCGTCCAAGCAGTGATCGACGCGGAGTCCCCGTTCAAGATCGCCGAGCTAGCAGCGCTGCAAGGCACATGGGATGGAGAAAAACGCGAAGTCTCTGTGTAAGTCGCTATTTCTTTACTAAACTGAATTTTTCTTCTAACCTGTAATGTCCCACTGCTGGGCAAAGTACTCCCCCATAGCTGTCCAGAATTCTTTGTGTGTTGCCTTCTCGAGCCAATCTCACATAAACGTGTCTAAGGCATAGGCATATTACAGAACCTCACTCAAGACTCAAGCGTTACTTAAAACTTCAACCAATCAAAAGGCTTTAAACGAGTTTTAAGTATTTCTTGAGTTTTGAGTTTGAGTCAGGTTCTGATATGGGCCTAAGTCATCACTACCAAACTATCATTATCCTTTCTTTTTTATACCATCTTCTTTTTTGCCCAAAGAAAGCCGAAGTTTCATAATTATGCCTATGTAACGGATCATCAGTTTAGCCAGTGTTCCTTGAATTTGAATAAATCCTATGCGTTAATAATCACTTCGCTACAAAAGACAAAACGGGTCGATCGACCAGGATCGATCGTGCGTAACTTCACCTGTTAAGCAACGCTTGCCGCAGTTGGTCCGTGGATGGATGACCATCTTTACATACCAACACCCTTCTGTGCCTCGGATAGCACGTTAAGCCGTTGGTCTCGGCTGCCATTTGTAGATATTTGACAGTTGTTACGGGGCGTCAGAAGTCCGAATGTCTGACAACCAGTCTTACCAAGGGGTATTGTGTTACCCAGTACCTGGGTTGTGAAAGTCAGATAGGCAGTCGCTCCATGTAAAATACTGGTATTCAGCTGCATCCGGTTAGACTGGAAGCTGACCCCAACATAGTTGGGAAAACGCTAGGCAGATGACGAAGGTTTAAACATAACTAAATGTGGGTATATTACTCCTCTGCCTAACCCTTGTGATGTTACCTGTTTTTTCACGCAGTTTGCTTAATCCAGCCCCTCTATTGCAGTCACGCGGTAGACCTGAAGCAGCTGGACAACGGCGTGAGGATCCCGCCATCGGGGTGGAGGTGCGACAAGTGCGACCTCACCAACAACTTATGGCTCAACCTGACCGACGGCTCCGTTCTGTGTGGACGCCGGTTCTTCGACGGTTCCGGCGGAAATGATCATGCTGTTAGTATTATCACAGATGAATAAAGATAGTTCATTCCGCATTTTAGGTATGAAGCTACAAGTACGCGGCGGGCTCGTCTTGTCGGGCCAATTCAGTGAGTGTAACGTAGTCAGAAGATCTATGAGATACGCGATAGAAAGAGAGGCAACTTCTAGGTGAATATAACTGTAGGTAATTAGCGCTGTGCGATTGAATTGCACTTTATTGTGTCGTAGCAAGTCTTTTTATTTAAATGATTCATCTGTATTCAACTACTATGTGACTACTGTGAAAGGCCATTTCAGCATGTCAATCTAAGGAGGTTCTTTGTTATGCATCATGCTTGCCCTGTGGTGGTTTGTGAACTTCATTATGTTTTTGTATTAGTAATTATAGGCCCTGTCGGTTTCCTCTCAATGTATTTTTTTTTCGATGGCCTATGCCTAATATTTCCATAATAAGTGTCGCTGTTTTCTACTGCATACACGTATACCGCGTGAAACCCATTTAATATTAATTTTGATTATTAATATTCCGTGACTCTTAGAGTAGTGTTCATGAAACACATTTAATATATAAGTAAACCGTGTGTGCCTATCTGAGGTCGAATCCACTACCACCTCGATGTGGTTACTACTGAGCCACCAAGATCATAAGTACAGTCACGGACTTTAATTGATGAGCCACCTGGCACTGTTCGTATTTTAGCCGTGTAATGCAAATCGGGTTTATTCGGTTCCCGACACGCAAAGTCGTATGTCTTCGTATTAGAAGAAGAAAATTATATTTCATATCTTTACCGGTTGGCTAACCTGCCTGAGAGCAGAACTACAAACTTGACAGCAGTGACTACTCAAAGTCAACCAATTGCAGGTCTAGCAACAGTAACCTAGCAACGATAAACAATTGTTGCTAGGTTACTGTTGCGATAGCAACGTTAGCGTACGGAGAAATTATCTGACATCGATATTTCAACTGTCACTGTCTTCAGTTAAGTTTTCAGAATTATTGACTTAATGAGCTATGATTCAAAGGAGGTCAGTATCAAATAGATTGGATAAACTTAGTGCAATATTGTATTTATTTTTATCATTAAGAACTTATTAGTCAACCTCTATGGATAAGACTATTTCCGATTAAAAGTAATTTATTTGTCATCTTGATATTTCAACTGTCACTGTCTTCAGTTATGTTTTCATAATTATCGAGTTAATGAGCTATGATTCAAAGGAGGTCGGTATCAAATAGATTGGATAAACTTAATGCAACATTGTATTTATTTTTATCATTGAGAACTTATTAGTCAACCTCTATGGATATTTCCGATTAAAAGTAATTTATTTGTCATCTCGATATTTCAACTGTCACTGTCTTCAGTTATGTTTTCATAATTATCGAGTTAATGAGCTATGATTCAAAGGAAGTCGGTATCAAATAGATTGGATAAACTTAATGCAACATTGTATTTATGTTTATCATTAAGAACTTATTAGTCAACCTCTATGCATAAGACTATTTCCGATTAAAAGTAATTTATTTGTCATCTTGATATTTCAACTGTCACTGTATTCAGTTATGTTTTCATAATTATCGAGTTAATGAGCTATGCTTCAAAGGAGGTCGGTATCAAATAGATTGGATAAACTGAATGCAACATTGTATTTATTTTTATCATTGAGAACTTATTAGTCAACCTCTATGGATATTTCCGATTAAAAGTAATTTATTTTTCATCTTATTTACGAGCTTGCGATTTGAGTTCGTGTTTAATCGTGTAATCTCGTGAATGTATGAAACTGCAAAATTGAAAAGTTTGAAGGTGGCTTATCAATTAAAGTCCGTGACTGTACACCGAAAAATAAAACAATATTGATGCTTCTAAATTCTTAGCTCAATTGATTTATGATATTAAAGTCAATAATGTGTAACATAATATTTGTTGCCCACAGGTGGAACATTACCGTCAGACGGGTTTCCCGTTAGCCGTGAAGCTGGGCACCATCACTGCTGACGGCAAGGGGGATGTCTTCTCCTACGCTGAAGACGACATGGTGGAAGACCCCTTCCTCGCTGACCACCTCAAGCACTTCGGCATCAACGTGCAGCAGTTGCAGAAGGTACTGTTCACTTTGCCGTTTTCTTGCACATTCTGTTTTCGAAATGATTTACATAACGGAGCTGTTTTGTAAAACAGTGGATTTGAGAATCTATCTACAACATCCCACTTTCTACTTAATATTATAAATTTGAAAGTTTAGGAGAACCAAAGTTACCGACATAGCCTGAAGTATTGCCAAACTTAAGTGGCAGTGGGCAGGGCACATTGCTCGCAGAACAGATGGCCGATGGGGCCGAAAGGTTCTGGAGTGGCGACCGCGTACCGGAAGACGTAGCGTTGGAAGGCCCCCACAAGGTGGACCGATGACCGGGTGATGGCCGCGGGAATGCGCTGGATGCGAGAAGCACAGAACCGGTCGAAGTGGCGGTGGCGGTGCTTGCCTATGTCCAGCAGTGCACGTCTTTCGGCTGAAATGATGACGATGATGATGAAAGTTTGTGAGGATGGACAGATGGATGTTTGTTACTCTTCCTTGCGTGAACTACTGAACAGATTTTGATAAAATTTAGATACAGATAGTTTATAAAGTCAAATAATTTATTTCAAATAGGCACATATATGGCACTTTTGAACGTCAAACAAAGAAATAGAATTGATTCTAGTTGCCCCTTCCAAAAGGTAGTTTTCGTATGGAGAAGAATGGGCAAGAAACTCCATCATTACTCTTTTAAAAATGTTTTACAATATTTTGTATACATTAATTATATAATTATATGTGAAGACGATGCACCTACAATAAGATTACTGTACTACGAAAGGTAAAAAGAATTATAAATGGAGCAATAATGAATAAATTAATTACCAGATACATGGTGCTCACATATTTACAAAGATTGTAAAAGTATACGATATTACAATAGTCCTAACATTGTTACAAGTAGTACTAATAAGTCAGTGCGTGAGTATAACCTGGATTAACACTTTTAATCCCGATATTCCCACGGGATCGAAACTTATGCGGGTGAAATTGCGGGGCGCAGCTCGTAAATAATATTACAACGAGAAGACGAATAGCTTATCATTAAAATTGCGACTGAGTAATCATTTAGTTTTGGTGGTTGAATCAGCATAAACTAACAGTATTAAATGTTTTACACCAGACGGACAAATCAATGGTAGAATTGGAATTGGAACTGAACCAACGCAGCGGAGAATGGAACACTTTGCAAGAGTCGGGCAGTGAACTGCGACCCTTATGCGGCCCTTCACTCACTGGGCTCAACAACCTCGGCAACACTTGCTACATCAACAGCGTTGTGCAGGTTTGTACTCAGTTCCTGTGTCCTGTCTTCTAAGATACAGGACTACCTATACTTCATAAAAGATAGATATTATCTCTGCGACAGCTGTCAGTAAAATGAAACAAAGACTCAAATGAATTAAATTAATTCAAATTGAATCAAATCAATGTCCCATTTGAATGATTGCGATCATCATGATTTGGATTGATTTTGAATTCAATTGAATTGGACTCAAATGAATTCTATGAATGTCAGTTTGACATAATGTCGCAGAGATCAAGCTATCTTTTATGAAGTATAGTTTAGGAGACAGGGTTACATGATCTGTGTAGATTTACGTAGATATACCATGTCATTTTGTATCATGAATCTTGTGTGTTTTATAATAAAGATTATTTTTATTCTTATAAAGTTATTAGCACAGATAGGACGGGGAACCGATTTTTGAAATCATATTGGAAAAAAATCCTGTATAAGTACTATTTTACACACTGTCTACATCTCTGGTCGCAGGTCTGCTGGAAGAAAGGTTTAATGAAATAATCACTGCCTTTCTGCTTTTCTATCTTTATGTACTATCGGTTTCAAATGTTTTGTGTGTAAGTTTAAAAAAAAATATGCAGTCATGGGGGGACTAACGACTGAAGAGAAAACTTAAAACTGGTATTAGATATAATATAGATAAAACGTTTATTTGGTGCACGCAAAAGACATAGCACAATATACCAAAGCACATAAATAATAACTAATTACATAAATAAATAGCTACAAGGGGCCAATATACATAAAAAAAGAAGAAAACAAGACACTGTGATGACAATATTTTATTGTCTATGACACACTTAAAAAAAATGAAATATACAAAGTGAGGTGTGCGTCTCAACATTGCACCAAGTGAGAGCCATTTATATTCAAAAGTAAAGCACTACCGAATCCATAAGTTTACCACTACCAAAAATCGCTCAACGCGCCTAAAGACAAGCAGTGACGGCCACTCACTTAAAAAAAAATGCAGTGACAGCCGCTTATCTACGCCACCTAATAGTTTGCAATCACTTTTCCAAAAAAATTGACAAATTGTTATTTTACCAGCCCATTCCCTTCAGATCGGAACGCGGCAAAACTTGACAGGTATACCAGTAGTACTTTCGCGGATGAACCATTTCACAGAATATTTCAATACCAGCTGATGTCCGAATGTCTGTTTAACTACCAATGAATGAATTGATTCATTTTTTTTTTATTTGTTTTACTACTTGCTACATATAACTTGTTTAGTGTTTGGGTTTTATGGCTTCCATGTTCTGCGCCAATACAGATGACCAGAGGCCCTAGACAAAGTGACATTCTATCAGCGATAACGATGATGGAAAAGGCAAAAATGTATAGGACTGACATAAGCTATCGAAAAGCTTATGTCAATTCGGTTGAAATTCGTTGTAAAAATACGAAACGCTCTCGAAGCGATTGCCACTTGTCTAGGCCCTCTGATTCCCACTTTACGTGTGATTATAGCTGTTTTATTTTGGTAGGTACTGTTCCGCATGCCTGAGTTTGTGCGTCGGTTCGTAGACGGAGCGCCCGAGATATTCTCCACCTTCCCAGAGGACCCCGTCAATGACTTCAATGTGCAAACGTTAGTACTGCCTTTACTTCACTCAGTTGCCTCATGATCACTATTTGTGTAAGAGAACAAAAAACTCAAAAAGGATATGAAAAGCTACTACAAATTGAAAGGAGGATCGGCAAGAATGTATGGAAGCTGGTCTCAGCACCAATAACAACCACACATATGCCATTAGATAGGTATTTTTATATAATACAATAACTACTATGGCGGCTCATTCGAAATCGCTGTGTGAAAAAAGTTGTGGCCATGTTTCGCAGGACTGACCTGGACGCTAGATAATGGAACCTTTGAATAGTTAATCACTTCTGGTGATCATAGTTTGAATGTTTGCAAATGTATATGCATTCCGATGATAATATGGAACCACTGAGCTGGTCTGCTTATGGATCTGGACGCTTCGATACTTGGACGCTTACTCTGGACGCTTCGATACTTCGATGATTGGAACTCTTGAAGAGCCACTAGTAAACCCATCGAGTTTGGGCTTATTTGATGTATCTCAGTAAGTTCTATACATTTTACATGATGACAAGGTCCTGATGGCTGACCTGGACGCTAGATAACGGAACTCTTGAATAGCTACTAGTAAACTCATCGAGTTTGGGCTCGTTAGATGGCAGTCATAAGGTAAAATGAACAGGACTCGTTGATACACATATCAACGAGTCCTGTTCATTTTACCTTATGACTGACCTAGACACCTACATGGTCCCATTGAATTGGTCTGATTATGAACCTGGACGCTAGATAACGGAACTCTTGAATAGCTACCAGTAAACCCATCGAGTGTGGGCTCATTAGATGTGTCTCAACGAGTCCTGTTCATTTTAGCTGATGACTGACCTGGAACCTTTAAATGGCTGCTAGTAAAGCAACCAAGTGTCGGCTCATTAGGGTGTCATAATGAGTTCTGTTCATTGTATCTGATGTGGAGCACCTGATGGATAATGAAGTTCTGAAATTCCATCCAAACTCAGTGTTTGTTTTTTACATTTAGCACATACACAAGTACGTTTTTGCGATTATTATGGATGACGGTATATAATTATAAAACTGTTTACTATTCCATTTGTTTTTTTTTTTATTATAACGACTATGTTTGACCAACAGCTCGAAACGTAAAGTAGGTAGACATAGGGGTGTGAAGGTTGAACTTGTCCATGAGTATATAATTATGCCTCGGCCAAATAGTCCCCTTTCAGGCGACACAAGATAAAGATATTCCTCGATGCACCGAGAACGCCTAGAAGAGCTATTGGTTAATGATTAACACCGCAAGAATGCAACACATGGACATAAATATGAGCATGCTTTCCATGCTCACCTATAATATGGAGCGCAAACGTGGTCATTAACAAAGCGTCAAAAGTCCGCACTCACGGGTTCAGCCAGCGAGCAATGGGATGAAGTATATGTATTCTGGGAGTCGAAACTTAGTGACCGTATAAGAAGCAGGTCATCGTCATCAGGTAAAATGAACAGGACTCGTTGAGACACTTCTAATGAGCCCACACTCGCTGGGTATACTAGAAGCTATTCAAGAGTTCTGTTGTCTAGCGTCCAGATCAGTCATCAGCTCCTCGTCATCTGGTAAAATGAACAGGACTCGTTGAGACACATCTAATAAGCCCACACTCGATGGGTATACTAGAAGCTAATCAAGAGTTCTGTTATCTAAGGTCCAGGTCAGTCATCAGGTCCTCGTCACCAGGTAAAATGAACAGGACTCGTTGAGACACATCTAATGAGCCCACACTCGGTGGGTATACTAGAAGCTGTTCAAGAGTTCCATTATCTAGCGTCCAGGTCTATCATCAGATCAGCTCAATGGTACCATATTATTGAAATTATTGTATTATCATCGTATACATTTGAAAATATTCAAAGTAGACCACTAGAAATTATTAATATTCAGGTTTTCCGATAACATAATGTCTAGGTCCGTTCTGCGAAATATCGCCACAACTTTTTTCACACAGCGATTTCAAAAGAGCCGCCATAGAAGTTGTTGCTCTATATTAAAATGCCTATCTAATGACATAGGTCTGTTTGCTATTGGTTGTGGGGACCATTTTTTCCGGTCCTCCTTTGAAATAATGTTAGTTTACTGAAGCGCTCGGATCTATCAGTAGATAGTTTCGGAAATCAATTGTTGTTCTATATAGCTGGTACAGTTTGATTCACAGTTAATTAAAATTCGCTGCGCAGCAGTACCGCACTCTCACCCCGCTAACCCATGAATTCGTTACTGCGCAGCGGCTAACCTCATGTTCCGAGCCGCCATTAACTTTGAATGGGATGTATAGGTAACTACCATTTATCTGTGAGAGATGGGGAAATATTAACATTTATTTCTTATACAGTGATACTAAGAACTAAAATAAGAATATTGAAAGAAAGTAGGCTGCTAAAACTATGAATTATTGAATTCCATGGCGTTTCACTTTTTTTATAATGCGTTTATATAGAGAGGAGGCCTGTGTCCCAGCAGTGGGAACATTATAGGCTGATTATGTTATTGTATTTATAACAAAAACATTATCCCTTGCAGTGCCAAACTAGGCGTAGGTCTGGTATCAGGTCGCTACTCATTCCCGAGCGCAGAAGGCGGCTTCCAAGCGGGTGTGTCCCCGCACATGTACCGTAACCTGGTGGGCAAGGACCATCCCGAGTTCATGAGCAAGCGGCAGCAAGATGCGCATGAGTTCTACCTGCATCTACTATCGCTGCTACAGGTACGTGAACCAAGTTCTATATGATAGATTTATTTTTATATCAAATAATCCTTAACTCTTTTACCGACACAGTCACAAAAGATGGATATGAATGAGACTATGAGGTCCTGGGTTCGATTCAGGGGTCAGGCAAAGTGTTTTTGGGTTCCATCTGGAATTGCTCAGATTTGTGACTGGTTGATGGCAATAGGCTTGGCCTGTATTACATGGGATTTGAACTACCTGTAGAAATATGGTACTACTAGCTGCGCCTCGCGGTTTCACCCGCGTAAGTCTCGATCCCGTGGGAATATCGGGATAAAAAGTATTCTATGTGTTAATCCACGTTATAAACTATCTGTTTGCCAAATTTCATCCAAATCCATTCAGTAGTTTTTACGTGAAAGAGTAACAAACATCCATCCATCCATCCTCCATACTTTCAAACTTTCGCGTTTATAATATTAGTTAGACAGTTAGATACCTCTGCCTATCCCTTCGAGGAATACAGGCGTGATGTTATGTGTAATTTACATTTGTTAATTCTTCTAAAAGGACTAAAGATCATGAAAGTGATAGCCGTTATGATCTATCCTATCTTGTCTTCGGAATTTCGTCTTCGATCTGCTCCCCTATGCCTTGGAGCTCCTTGGTTCTAAGATATAATTAAACTAGGGCTCCAGTGACTGTTTTCGGCGAAGTAAATAATGTATATCTGTACATTTCCAGCGCCACAGCCGTCATAAGTCGAACCCGGCCGACTGCCTGCGCTTCTGCGTGGAAGAGAGAATCCGCTGCGGCGCGTCGGGCGGCGTGCGATACGTGCGGCGCGCCGAGCAACACCTGCCGCTACCGGTCGCGGTGCGCGCCGCCAGCAACGCGGCGCAGCTGCAGGACTACGAGCGCAGGCGCGCGCAGGCCGAGGCAGGCGGGCAGAGACTGTAACTATTGACAAGCTACTTGCTAGCCATAGCGTGCTGTACATCACCTGCCGCTGCCGGCCGACATCAACGGCGAGTCGATGGACACCTCATTTATTAAAATCCGTCTAGCCGTTACGATGCCTCGAAAGAATCCCAAATTTGAAGACATAACCCTGTCATAGCAGTCGCGCAGTCGGGTAAAAATAAAACAAAAACCTCTCCAGCTTAAAAGTGACTTCATGACGTGAATTAATTACCGTCTCATTGGTGAAAGTGCGACTGCTGAACGAGAGGCCCATTCTCCTGAAACAAAGTGATATTGGCTTTTCCATTAATCTTTCTTCCGGAGTCTGGATTTGTGTCCAATCTTCGGCTATAAGCTCTCCCCGTCTATAAAAACCGTATTTTTAAGAACATTTACATTCTAATCTGTCAAAGTTACCTCTAATGTTCATACATTATTGACGCTGACTGTCGCCGAGATTCCAACTAGAACGGGAATCAGCCTTCAGATAATTCAGGAGTGATATCAATCAATCTGCCTAGCCTTTTCCTAACTATGTTGGGGTCGGCTTCCAGTCTAATCGGATGCAGCTTAATACCAGTATTTTACATGGAGCGACTGCCTATCTGACCTCCACAACCCAGTAACTGGGTAATACGATACCCCTTGGTAAAACTGGTTGTCAGACTTTCGGCTTCTGACGACCCGTAACGATTGTCAAAGATATACGAATGACAGCTGGGACCCAACGTCTTAACGTGGTTTCCGAGGCACGGAGGAGGAGTGATATTATATTGTCATGTATATTTTCAGGGACCCGTCGCAGATAGTGCGACCACACATCCCGTTCCAGGCGTGTCTGGACAGCTTCATGAAGGAGGAGACGGTGGAGCAGTTCTACAGCAGCGCAGTTAACAAGAAGGTCACCGCTCACAAGTTAGTATTACTGGCAGCCTATAAAACATGGACGAATCCTTATTTACTTCCTTTAATTTTTTATAACCTTATTCCATATTTTCGCATGCTCAAGAATCGCGAAAAATAACAAACAGGTCCAAGACAGGCGAATCGCCATCATTCATATTGAATTTGAAAATGTAATATTTCAGAATCACCCGTCTAAGCACGTTCCCTGACTTCCTGTTGATTCAGCTGAAGAAGTTCACCATCAAGGAGGACTGGACGCCTGCCAAACTAGACGTCGCAGTCGACATGCCCTGGGAGGTAAGTACAACGTACACACTCACACTTACATACATAATCAGCCTATAATGTTCCCACTGCTGGGACACAGGCCTCCTCTCTGTGAGAGGGAGACACACTCACACTTACTACGGGTCAATTCACACCGAGATGTGAAGCGACGCGACGCTGCACGCATTTCTTAATGTCGCAATAAAAAGTGCGCGTGATCGCTTCAATTATTTATCAACAGCCAATCGCAGCAGGGTACGCGCGCTTTGTCACATTCATTTTCGTTCGAGAAACTGGCCCCTAGTATCCTGCATAATAGTTTGTATGCTTCATGTTATATTCTCGCTTTACAGATGGACCTGAGCTGCCTGCGCGGGCGCGGCCTGCAGCCCGACGAGACGCAGCTGCCCGACGCGGCGCCCGAGACGCCCGCGCCTGTCTACGACGAGGCGCTGCTCTCACAACTTGTAAGTTGCACTGACAATAATAAACTTAGCTATAACTTTATGAGATGAAAAAAATTGAAAGTCAAAAAGCGACTGCAACTAAAAACTTCAAAAGTAGCTCACTTTTCAAGCAGTTGATGCAGTTATTTTAGTTCAATCTCAAATTTGATGCCACCAACTGCATCAGCCTTGTTTAGTTTGCCAGCCGGTACCAACGGTTTTACGTGCTTTCCGAGGCACGGAAGAGTCTCGGCGTGTATCCACGGACCAACCCCGGCAAGCCTAGCTTAACCTGTTGGATCGACCCGTGCGACTGTTAGTACTTAGCCACGAGCTCCTCACCTTGGCACTTTCAGTAACCTCCATAAATTCCTGTAAGGTGCAGGCAACAGTAACGTCAATTCTTTGTTGAATATTTATGAAAACTTTATGATATTTTACAGTTAGACATGGGTTTCCCGCTTGAAGCGTGCAAAAAGGCGCTTTATTACACGAACAACTGCGGCATGGAGGCGGCCTCCAACTGGCTGATGGAGCACATGACGGACTGGGACTTTGCCAATAAGTTTACACCACCTGGTAGCACAGGAGGTACACACATAGTTTTTATTTTACTTGATATTATTTATCTACAGGGAAAGTCGGGCCGTCTGTTTATTTGTCACATCTTTAGAAAAATAATAGCCAATTGACATTTGTTTTATTTGTTTGCAACAGTTGTTTTGTTATCATCAAAATTATAGTTATGTATAGAACAAGCAGGCGTATTTCGTAACGCAATTAAAATGAATTTGTTCAACGTCTGGCCGACGTTTTCTGTATAAAACTTTTTTTTGCATAATTATTTTCAAACTATATAATACTATTACTAAAAGTTCTGGTATCTGTGACACAATGATTTTTTCATTAGTAATGGCACTAACGATACACTTTTTTCTGTAATGTTAAAAAGTTTTATTCTGAAATTAAAAAATATATTTATTATAATGAATCCTAGGCGCAGACAGCGGCGCTGCAGGCGTAGACGAAGCGAGCGTAGAACAGATAATGGGCATGGGCTTCACGCGCGCACAAGCCGCGCGGGCGCTCGGCGCCACGCACGGCGACGTGCCGCGCGCGCTCGACTGGATCTTCAGCCGCGCGGACGAGCTCGACGCCGCAGACGTGGCCGCGCCGCCGCCCGGAGACGACAGGACGCTCGGCTGCAGGGACGGGCCTGAGAGTGAGTCATGGGCTTTTATTTATATCTAACCGTTGCGAAAGCGACCGGGTAACCCGCGATATTAAAATTGTCTTCTATCACCAATACAACTAAAAGGTAGACATCTGAATTTCGCGTCCTAACCTAGCGATTCCCCCAAGATAATTACTCTATGCTGTTAACTCTCGTTACTCTCTGTTACGCAGTAACTGGGTTGGGGAGGTCAGATAGACAGGCGCTCCATTTAAATTACTGATATTCAGCTGCATTCCATTTGCCAGGAAGCCGACCCATAAGTTGAGAAAAGGCAATCCGATCTCCAATGTAAAGACTCGACGATTCCCTTCAAGTTTAGAACATGTTTCTAAACACAATAATTTTCTTTTTTGCAGAATACAGGTTGTGTGCGTTCATATCGCACATGGGAACGTCGTCCATGGTGGGCCACTACGTGTGCCACATACTGCACGAGGGCCGGTGGGTCATATTCAACGATAACAAGGTGCGTATACATCACTATGAAACAAATGGACCGTTTCAGAAGTGATTTTTGAGGGAAGACTAGTAACTACGATAATTATGTTTAAAATAATAAT
This sequence comes from Lithophane semibrunnea, assembly GCA_947363905.1. Taxonomy (NCBI): domain Eukaryota; kingdom Metazoa; phylum Arthropoda; class Insecta; order Lepidoptera; family Noctuidae; genus Lithophane; species Lithophane semibrunnea. The sequence continues at coordinate 4,031,197 of OX376200.1, read as the reverse complement.
AAAAATCTTTGAGATTAAAAACTCAAAAGGCTTCTTTATCGTGTGGTTAGTGACTAACGTAGTGTCGAGAGGTTTTACACCGCCCATGGACCTCTGACTTGGCTTCACATGCCGTCGAGAAATATCTGTCTGGCATGCCAGTTTCCTCACAATGTTTTCCTTCACCGTTTTTGAAGCAATATTATACACTACGCACATGAATCCGAAAAGTCAGAGGTGCGTGTCGTGGGTTCGAACTCAAAACCTATGACTTGGCAGTCTGATTGTCACGCCACTAGGCTATCACAACTACCATTCATATCATTGACTTTTCGTTGACTAGATCCTACCGATTCACTAGCTAGTCAATAGCCAATCTAACTTGATCGATAGTTTTCGCTAAAACTTGTCATTTATGTAATATAAATAACGCCTTGTTTCCTTTCATTTCAGGTGGCCCTATCAGAAAACCCGCCCAAAGATCTCGGCTACCTATATCTATACGAAAGGCTGTGATGATCAACATGTTAAATATAACTTGTTTGTACCAAAAATCGCTGGCTCGGTTGTATGGGATACGAACCTCTGTGTTAGACTGCGTTTGTATTATCTAAACAATAAGAGATTTTAATAAAAAAAAAACAACTTTTAGGCGATATTTATTTTATAGAAAGAAACAAATTGTTAAGAAATTAAATTAGGTTAATAAAATTTATTATCTAATTATTTTGCATAGAAAATGCTTTTGTGTTGCAATTTTTACGTAAGACTTTTATCTGTTTTGTAGTTGGACAGTTATGTGTAGTTATTGAATTAGAAATAATCCTTGTAACCGCTTAGGACAAGACATGAAGCATTTGCGTGTGATTATTGCCAGGAGTCTCATGTTCATATAACACTTTACTTTTGTAAACATTTATGTTAACTAAGCTGTATATTATTTTCCTGATATACCAATTTTTTTATAACTTTGTACTAGAAGTACAATTTTTTCATTAAATAATTGCCCTACCACATAACAAATGCATTTATTGGGGAAGCAGCTTAGTGTTGGATAATTTTATTGTATAAATATCATTGAACATCACTAATACAACGAAAACTGAAAGTAAATTATTACTGAAAATGCTCTCTTATTTATTTGTTTCTTTTACCCTATAGACTGCAAAAATTCAACAAGAAATTCACTAGCAAGTATTGATCTGCAACTAGTTTGCTAGAAAAATAATGCGTTGAAACTAGGATCGCATTAAATATCAGGAGTAAACCACTGTTCGCTGAAGTGAAGAGTGCATCATCAAGACCGGGTGAGACAAAACACTCGACTCACACAAAGAGTATTATGCGCAAATACAGCTGTCTCTGTTGCACGCACAATATAGTAATGCAAAAAAACAAGATAGTCTGCCTAAAGAGATCTAGAAATACTGGATGGAAAACCATTTTGCACAAATCTTCGATAGTGCGTCACTGTAACTAGAGCTACGCCAGAGATGGGCGGTGTGCAAATTATGTGTGTGGACAGCACATGTGTAACCGTCATGTTATTTCTGCACACCTAGTAGATATCCTCGGGCAATGATAAAATAACAAGGATGGAATCTAACCACTCTTGTTTTCTGGGTGCCTAATATCTTTGGGCAGAAACCAAATGAAAGTGGAATAAAGCAAGTTCGTGCGTGTTGTTGGCACATGTAATCACATTTTCACAGGGTCAGGGACACAGCAAGTAAACAAAAAATTAATTTTACATACAACTAATTACATCTTTTATATTTAACAGAGAAACGTACATCATATAATAAATAATTATCGCTTGAATCTGTCTACTGGCTTGGGTATCTTCTTCAGGAATATAGTGCGCTCATCATAATAGGTGTTGAACTTTTTGTAATCTCTCCTTTTCTTTGGATCCTTTTTGCAATTTTCCGGAGTCAAGTTGATCATAAGACCTGGAACATGAAGGCCAAAATTAATTAGAGAACAGTCAATTTAATTTAATAAAGGTGATGCCCAGGCGCACAGCCTAGTTCTTTTCGTACACACGGCTACACATCAAGCTATACATTTCCAGTTTATGCTGATCTCGAATTGTGTAGGATTTTCGTACAATGCGAGGTCAGCTTATACTGGAAATGTATAGCTTGATGTGTAGCCGTGTGTACATACTTTCAGATCTGATTGTGTAGTATGGAAAATAGAATCAAGGGAATCAAGGACAGTACTGTAAGTGTACAGTACACCTACTAGTTTTTGCACAATCAACAGTTGCTACTAAATCTGGCATATATGCAACATTTATAAAATTTCATTAATTAAAAGCCTATATTATTTTCTCGTGACTGTAATGAAAGGTTGATTGGAGATTTTTATGCCCTTGTGATTTAACAGGTTGTGTATTTTATCTCATAATATGGAATTGGGCTGGACCCATCTGCCGCATGTCAGACGACCAATGGGTCAAACTTACGACCCAGTGGGTCCCACTTAATGGCAAATGACATTGCTGCAGGCCCAGACAGAGGTGGCGAGATGAGCTGGACTCCTTCAGTAAAGATTGGTTCTTGGATTGGTAGAAAGAGAGTAGAAAGGTCTTTGCCCAGCAATGGGACAGTAATGTCTAATAATAAAATAAATCGAGCTAATTATTGTACTAATTCTATACAAACCCGCTTTCTGCGCCATAGTCACCAACTTGCCCATTTTCTTTTGTTGTCGTCGGCATAACCCAGTTATTCTTCGAGGTAACATACAGCCATCTGACCTCACAAACTGGCTCAGGATCAGTACATCCGTATGTTTCACGTCGAGTCCAATAGCACACATGTAGCAAGGTTTTTCTGATGTGCTGTTAGCAGGGTCTTGGGACGACGGAAGGTTCTCCGCCCGAATCAAGAGTTCGGTGCGGGGCGAGGGCACAGTAACCGCCTCTATGACCACTGTTGAGCCCTCAGTGCGTTCGCGTACTGAAAATTGTAGGAATGATTATGTTCTATATACTTCTAAATAAAATAGTAATCGTATTGACCAGTTACTGGGTTGCGGAGGTTAAATAGGCAATCGCTCCATGTGAAATACTTTTATACAGCTGCATCCGGTTAGACTGGAAGCCGACCCCAGCATAGTAGGAAAAGATTAAGCCGATTGATTGACTTCTAATTATTATAATTGTGGAGAAAAGACAACAGCAGTGTTTTGAGGTTATGTTACAAAAATCCAAAATTATGAGCAGAAATTCGTAAGTACTTACTCTCCTTTAAATGCAATGGTTTTGTTGTAACTATTGAGCGTACGGATGTAGAGAAAATTGCACTTTTTGTAAAAGAAAACCCAGCTCGAACTAACCCCGCCATGTTTACTTATTTTACAATCTGACTGTCAGACTGTAACTGTCACCATGAAGTTATGTCATAATGTCACTCACCACAGTCACCATCACCCACAGATTACAAATAAACCATCACCCACCTTTGACAATGACAAAATGTGACGTGAACGTCGTGATCAAATGTCAAAAAACGTTTTATTTCTGCTGGGTGGATGGTAGAAAAATAATTTTAGTATGGCAAGTCCAGCCACACTGAAAATTCACTTCCGGATAAACGAGCGCGTAATTTAAAAAATCTCATTCTTGTGTTTCGGTTCGGTCAGTCATATAAATACATACAAAATATCTTTGAGGCAGAAAATGGCCGTATATCTATATTTTTAGTCTATATTTATTTTCTTTAGTTCGACTAAAGACACTATATTACAAAATAAATTATGGTGGTATTAAAATGATAAACGGGAAAGTATGGGTCGCATGTATTTATTGAACAACACATAGTACATAAGTAATATGATAAATTTAACAGGTATAGAAAATAAACAAGATTATTTTTGAACAATAATTTGATTAAAACATGCAATTATAACGGATAAAACACATTTTCAGTAAGCAACAATTATCAAGCGCCGTTTCAAAAATATGACTGATTCTATTTTATATACCTATGATATATTTTAACTTCCGTATATTCGTATCATAAAATAGACTGCTAAGCAGTAATGTAACAAATATTATATCATATTTTAGGCTTCGTAAGCATCACATTATTACATAAAATGCGAAACTTTATATCCTGTAACGCTGTGTAAAGTAGGTAGGTACTATTGTAGGAACAAGGAGAAACAGTTTCTTATTTTTATTTGTAAAAGGCTATTCATGGACGGTATAAGCCACGCAAAGAAATTCGAGACATGATGTGTATGCGAAATGCATTTCAAATGCAAAATAAAAAATGAGCTTAAAATAACTTAAACATATCTTAAGAAATAATATAGACGCCTACACATGAGATTGCAATTTTGTGACTTAAATATAAAATATTTAATGCAAATTCATTTATAAATATAATAATAAAATTTGCAAAGCATAAAATGCATAATCATCAATAGAATCGTGTATAGGTATTGTTAAGTAATACAATATTCGATTTTGTTCTTCACAATGTCAATTTATAAGTATAACATTTGTTAGTAAAACTTACTAACTAGAAACTATACAATATTGTACTATTAATTAAAACAAAACTTACGAACAATGTGCATGTTTATAAACAAAATGTGATGGACTATTCAAAATATGTGGCGAGGAAAAATAACAGGTTTCATAGACATGGAATACTTATAATAATAATATAAGCAATTAGGCATTCAATATACCTACAGGTAATTAAAAAGTTAGCCAAGTTCTCAGCTTCGATTTCGAAAACTATACCATTTTATTATTTCTATCCGACTTACATACCTTGTATAGCATTGTCAATACAAAACTATAAAGATAAAAAGATACATTATATTTCAGAATAATTCAGAACTTGTAACCACAAAGAAAGCTCAACATTTTGGTAATACCCTCTGTTGAAGCCTGTTATATTTCCACTCAACCCGTGAAGGTAGCGATGATGAGAGACTTGTGCTGGAGGTTTACTTGGGGAAGGCACTCAGACCCTTGCTGAGCAGACCGGCAGCGCCTGTTGAAGCGTCGTTCACGGCTGAGGACAGGCCTGTCAGCATCTGAAACGTTAAAAACATATTTTAGTAGGTATTTCACACATACGGTAAGTTGGTAAATGTTTAAGTGGGTCAGCCTTGATACGTGTAACCGTAGTAAGAAATTAAGTTTTTTTTGCATGACAATGATATATTATCAATTGGGTATCAATTTATTTTGTTTCTGTTTTTGAGAGAAATCAATGTTATTGTCATATTTATTTTAACCATTTACGTCAGTTAGTAATACCTTGAGAACACAAAAACTTCCATTAAGTTGTGTCATATTGGCAATCACGATTCGTCTATTATTCTAAACATAGCGCTAGTTAAAAGCAAAAGGTTTCTTACATGATCCCTTTTCTCATTGAGGTATTTGTCGGCATCCTTGATCTTGGAATCGACGACGGTGCTGGCGTTCTTGATGCCCTCGTCAGCAGCGGTCTCCACCCTCTTCAGTGTGTTGTCCACAGTGCTGTTGATGGCGTTGCTTGCGTCTGACGCCGCCTTTTCCGCAGCCTTCTTCGACTCTTCTACGGCTGCGTCTGTGGAAATTGGGTTTTGAATAAGGACTTGGCTAATACACTGCCGTGAGCTCAGTCGGATAAAATAACAAATATAATTTGAACTTAAAAATCTTATAATTACTTCAGGCTGGCAAGAAATCAACTTATTTTCTTTATTACCCGAAAATGTGAAGCAAAAAGGAGGGTTATGATTTTAACCCTTTTAGGTAGTGTTGTTAACAGACGTAAGTACCGAAAAATAACAGCTTGAAAGGGGAATATAAAAATATTCCTCCTTCTCCTTCTTAGCGTGTCGATGGCAATCTAAATGGCCTCGGCCCAGAATTCGGCCACTTGTTTGGCGCCATCACTTAGGTCTATCATATTCCTCCTGTATATTCCACTTACTAGCAACTCTCTTGGCCTCATCTTCAGCAGCCTTGGCAGCAAGCCTAGCCTTATCCTTGGCATCCTCAGCGGCCTTAGCGGCCTGTGCCTTGGCATCCTCCGCGGCCTTCTTGGTCGCGTCCACCGTTGCGTTGACCGTGTCTGTAGAACAAAGATCCTTATTCAGTAAAGGATACAATCTCGCGTGATGCCACACATAAGCCTTGAAAGAACCTTTTGTTGAGTAAAATAACGTTATAGGTAGGTAGTTCTGAAATGTAGGTAGGGAAATCTATTTTAAAATAATGTCTTTAAATATTTTGCCCTCCTATACTACCTACTAGGGATTAAGAAGCATATTCTGCACGCATAGAATGACAACCGATGACAACCATAGAAACGGGTTTTCTACGGGTTTAGTCGACGGAAGAGTAAACAAATGACAGATTGTGATTATTCCGTCGACAAAACCCGTTTCTATTGTGGATGCTAAGCGTGCTGAACTCTGAACATTGATCATGTTCGTAGAACTGCCCTTCCAAGAAGTATGTGATATAATTTTATAAACAAATTAAGTACATAATGATGACTATTTACTGTCGTCACCGGTGACTTGCACTGTTTTAATTAGATTCTTAATCAATTTTCCTCAATCAAAAGGTTTTTGTAGGTATTAGAGCGAGAAACACGTCCTTTCCTAGTCCACATCGGTAAAAATACTTATGTTTATTAATAGATCTCTAGTGTTATACCAGTAAGTGGAGTAGTCCATAAATAAAAGGGATAGGTGAGCTATTGCCTTTTATGTAGCGTAAGTTACTTACATAAAGAGAAGTGGTATTTTATTGATTAGTCACAATAAGACAAAGAAAACGTGGCCATAACTTTTTATGACCACCTACAGCATTAACTATGCTAGGGGACGTTTGATGGTTGCCACTACCTACACCCAAACATAGATGTATCAATCTATTATAGAAGGAATGTATGTACCAGATTGTACCAGAAAGGAGCTGCAAACTTATTTTTATTCAAGACAGTTAAAAAACTAGACTTCTCAGTTTGAAGGAATTACTTAGTAACGTATCCACTTGACCAGCATCGGGTCGACTTCGAGGTTGCACCAAGCGGATAGGCGATCTAAGATAGATATCTGTCGATGTGGACTGCTTTCAGATTAATAAATGTTAATATTCACTCCAAAAAATCCGACGAAATAGCTTTGATTATAAATTGTCAAAAAGCCGTAACTTAAGCGACACACTAAGTACCGGTCGTATCTTCAACTGTCTTTTCATACACGCCGAATGCTTTTTCTGAAGATTCTTTGGGCCCTTGCAAGTTCGTTTGAATTAAACCTATAAGAATAGTTTTAATTTAAATGAAGTTATTTCTCTGGTACTAAGTTCTACAGGCATAATTTTGCACACACTTCACACAGTATTTTTATGCGTAATAAAAGGTTAACTTCTACATGAGTATTACAGTTAATCGTAAGTCTTGTATGAGACAATCTGAAAGAAAAAAGCCCTGAAAACAGTTGAATTAGATTTCACTAGCTTACACAAAGATCGGTTCTTACCAAATCACCATTAGTAAAAGATAAGTGAGCAGTTAAAGCAAAAGATAAAGGAAAGTTAATAAAGTTTCGTTACCTTCAGCAGATTCTACAGCATCTTCCATATCTTCCGCTCCAGTATCCATTACATTAAACAGTGTATGTGATACTGTATCTACAGAAAGTTAGCAACAGAAGGTTAAACAGAAAAGAAATAATACATCAAGTAAAGTTTAAAAAGCGCAAGGCAACATGCAGCCAAAACCATGCAAAATTAAGAAAACTGTAAAAAACAAATGTATGGAGTAATTATAGGATAGTGAAATGAGTTTAAACACAATGAGGCAAGAAAATCGTCTTTATTTATAATTATGACATCGTTTATACCTTTAGCACCTCCAACAATAGATACTCCTTTGTCAACAACTGACGCTGCGGCACTCTTTGTCGTATCTACTGTGCTGTGAACAGTGCTTGTTACCGTATCTACAATACAGGCAAAATACGCAATATAAAATGAGTCATGAGTAAAAATAAAACGCAAACTCACAAGCTCAAATTAATACCTTTGGCAGTTCCTAAAAATGATACGCTTGTGTCTACGGCTCCAGCTGCTACATTCTTTGCGGTATCTACTGTGCTTGCCAATGTATCTACGATGTGAAATAATACAAAATAAATAACAATCTATAAGGTAAGAGATACGTGACAGAAAATACGCAAAAATATCTACCTTTAGCGCTTCCTACGAAAGATACACCTTTGTCTACAGCTGAAGATGCAACATTCTTTGTTGTGTCTACAGTGCTATGAATAGTACTTGATAGGGTGTCTACGAAGGAAAATAAAAAAATATAGGTAATTTAATAACAAAAAGAGGCAAATAAAAAAAAAATATAGCGTGAGAAACTACCTTTGGCACTAGCAGCGTAAGATACACCTGTATCTACAGCAGAAGCTGCTGCGTTTTTAGTTGTATCAAAAGTGTGGGCTACGGTATCTACAAAACGAAAGTGAAATAATATAGTGTATATGAAAATGACGTAAGTATGAGACAGAAAATAATCCAAATTTCTACCTTTAGCGCTTCCTACGAAAGATACACCTTTGTCTACAGCTGAAGATGCTACATTCTTTGTTGCGTCTACAGTGCTATGAACAGTGTTCGCAAGCGTGTCTACGAAAGAAAAGAGGAAAAAATTGGTATAACATCTAAATATTTACCGTGAATAATTAAGAAAAAATAAACAATAAAAATATATTGTGGCACCTTTGGCACTAGTAGCATAAGATACACCAGTACCTACAGCTGATGCTGCTGCGTTTTTCGTTGAATCATAAGTATGGGCTACGGTATCTACAAAAAAATGCAATAAAATAAATAATAAACCAAAATAATAATTAAATGTGTGAATGAGACAGAAAATAACCAAAATATCTACCTTTAGCGCTTCCTACGAAAGATACACCTTTGTCTACAGCTGAGGATGCTACATTCTTTGTTGCGTCTACAGTGCTATGAACAGTGTTCGCAAGCGTGTCTACGAAAGAAAATAAAATAGTATAACAACTAAATAAATTTAAAAATATAACAAAAAAATAAATGATTATAGCAAACTACCTTTGGCACTAGTAGCATAAGATACACCTGTACCTACAGCTGAAGCTGCTGCGTTTTTCGTTGAATCATAAGTATTGGCTACGGTATCTACAAAAATATATTTTCAAATTATATTTTTTGTGAAAATATTTAATTATCTATTTCAATTTAGCAATATTTTTCATCAGATACCTTTGGCACTTCCTATTAATGACGAGCCTTTGTCAACTGCCGAAGCAGCTACACTTTTTGTCGTATCTACTGTGCTGTGAACTGTATTTGCTACTGTATCTACAAATAATGAAAATAAAAATGATAAAAAAAACAAAACAAAAAAAAAAAGAATATTAAACTAATAAATCTACCTTTCGCACTGCCAATGATTGAAGTACCCTTTTCAACAGCAGCAGCGGCTACATTTTTAGTGGTATCTACAGTTGAGTTTACAGTATTTGCTACAGTTTCTAAATAAATAAAAAACACCAAATTAGCAAAACAACGAAAATGATAAATAAACCAAGCAACAGAAATGTCAGGCTACCTGTAGCGGTGCCGATCATTGCGGAGCTCCTTTCAGCGGCAGCAAAGGCAACATGCTTCGTAGTCTGGACTGTTGTATTGACAGTGTTTGCTACGGAATCTACGTATGAATAGCGAGGATTAGCACAAGTGGACAGTCTTAAGCTATATTCATGAAGAAAGAACTTAATAAAACTAATGCAAGACTACCTTTAGCTGTGCCAATCGCGGTCGTTCCTTTCTCAACAGCGGCGCTCGCTACATTTTTGGTTGTATCTAGTGCAGTGTGAACTGTGCTTGCAACCGTATCTACAGACGAATGAAAACTATTAGCGACAACACAAAGCGAACAAACGAATGATTTACGCAAAAGATTGTGAACTACCTTTAGCTGAGCCAACCAATGAAGTACCCTTCTCTAATGCGGCGGCAGCTACATTTTTTGTTGTATCTACTGTGGTGTGAATTGTGCTTGCTACGGTGTCTACATGAACGTATGACAAATGTTAGCGTCACGACAACACAAAGCAAACAAATAAGATGTTTTATGCAAAGAGTGTGACTACCTTTAGCTGTGCCAATCGCGGTAGTGCCTCTCTCAACAGCGGCGGCCGCTACGTTTTTGGTGGTATCTACTGCAGTATGCACTGTGCTTGCTACGGTATCTACATGGAGGACGAACAATGAACATTAGGGACAACACAAAGCAAAAACTATTTTTTTTTTTAAAGAAATTGTGCTTAAACTACCTTTAGCTATACCAATCGCGGTAGTGCCTTTCTCAACAGCGGCGGCCGCTACGTTTTTAGTTGTATCTACGGTTGTGTGAATAGTGCTTGCTACCGAATCTACATGAACGAATGACAAATATTAGCGACACTACAACACAAAGCAAACAAATAAGATATTTTATGCAAAGAGTGTAACTACCTTTAGCTGTGCCAATCGCGGTAGTACCTCTTTCAACAGCGGCGGCCGCTACGTTTTTAGTTGTGTCTACAGAGGTATGAATTGTGCTTGCTACCGTATCTACATACGAATAAATAAAATTAGCTACAACGTGAGCAATAAAGTAACAACATTTGTATATGTAATATGCAATGTCATGAACGTGAACGTCTACTACCTTTGGCTGAGCCAATAAGTGATGTGCCTTTGTCAACTGCAGCTGATGCCGCATTTTTAGTAGAGTCTACTGTAGATTGCACTGTGCTCGATACATTATCTAATAAAAATAATAACAGTAAAGTATATGGACGTGTGAGTTATTAACAAAAGTAACCGTAATAATACATTATGTGTCAACTACCTTTGGCTGTGCCAACGAATGTGGTTCCCTGATCTACAGCTGATGCTGCAGCGTTCTTAGTCGAATCTACTGTTGTCTGTGCGGTGCTTGCTACTGTATCTAATCATGAAAAATAAACAAAATCAAAATGGGCTACCGAGGATAAACATAAAGTATTTAAAAAAATGATGTTGTGTGAACTACCTTTAGCTGTGCCAATGAATGTAGTGCTCTTATCGACTGCGGCAGCCGCAACACTTTTGGTAGTGTCTACTGTGCTTGCTACCGTATCTAATGAAAACAAGGAAAATTAACTAAAACATGTAAGTAAATAGCTGAATTAGACAATATGAGAATTAAGCAAAATATGGACCTAATATAGCGATAATAAATACACAATTTATTGGTAGATATAAATATTTTTCTATATAGTGATGAATTGGTGATTCGTCACTACTAAAAACAATATTGAATATTTTCAGTTGTTTTTCGAATCTTGAATAGCAATGAAACTATTTTAGATCGGTGAGAGATTATGTTATGTTAAATAATCAAAGCAAAACTACCTTTAGCTGTGCCGATAAGTGAAGTGCCTTTGTCAACTGCAGCGGCGGCTACATGTTTAGTTGTATCTACTGTAGAATTTATAGTATTTGCTACGGTTTCTAAAATAAAATAAAAAATATATATGACAACCAAGCATTCAATAGTAAATGTACGATATAATTGTGATTTCTAAATTATACCTTTAGCAGTGCCAATCATTGTAGTGCCTTTTTCCACAGCAGCTGCAGCTACATTTTTCGTCGTATCTACAGTAGTATGAACTGTGTTCGCTACAGAATCTATAAAAATGCATTTACGATAACGTTTAATGGAAAACTAAAAGCAAAATATACACGTGGACAGTGTTCATGTAGCGTGGAATAAATATTGCTCTATTAGCCTAGCTTTTATGGAACAATAAAAATGAGAAATAAAGATAAATAAAATACAGATCTAAGCGGTCCTAACCTTCAGCTGCAGCGGTTTAAATGTCGTATCTACAACTCTACGGTGCATTTTAGCGTATTTCAAGGAAACATAAAAAATTGCTGGAATTAAAAAATGAACCTAAACATAAATGAAAAAAAAAAATGCTAAAATCTCTATAATCCGGCCACCGAGAGAATGCGTTTCTGACACTAGAGGGCCTAGACAAGTGACAATCGCTTCCAAAGCGTTCTGTATTTCTACAACGACTTTCAACAAGATTTACATAATTTCGCTAAGCTTTTCGATAGCAGGTCAGTCCTATAATATTTTGTCTTTTCCATCATCGTTATCGCTGATATTAGAAACGAATAAAATTAAAATTAGTAAAACACGTATTTTTTTGTACTCAATTAACAAGTGTCAGGGACGCATTTTCTCATCGGCCCGAGTATAGTAATGGATACTCTTGCAAATGTTACGTACGCTTGTATGAACCGCAATATCACCGCGTTTTCTCTGTCCCGGTTTATACTTGCTGTATTTTCTAAACTTGTTAACACAATGTTATTATTACTTTGACTTTCATCTCCTTTTACGATAGCTCTTGAGTTAATAAAATAATATTACACTTAGGTAGGTATAGATTTCTTCAATAAATTTAAATCATCCCTATTTTTTATTTCGTATAGCGAAATACTAATGGTGCATGATTCAGTTTTGATTTACCTTTGGCACTGTTAACATATGTTTTTCCTGTTTCAACTGCGGACTGTGCAGCATTTTTTGTCGTATCTAGTGTGCTTTGAATTGTGCTCTGAACCGTATCTAAAATTACAATAGTTTATGAAACATGTAAAGCCAAATATTATTATTTAAGTTTGAGCATAATGTTGTTTTTACCTCTGGCTGAATCGACGTAAGTTTTCCCAGTATCTAATGTACTCTGTGCAGTTTTCTTTGTGCTATCTACAGTGTTTGCTACTGTATCTACGGTGCAAAAATAACGCAAAATAAGTTAAATAAAAAATTAAAATAAAATAACTTAATCGTTAAACATCAAACAAAAATGAATGTTACAAAAAAAAACGGAAATAAAAAACTGCTTGCAAATAAATACCTTTAGCGCTCTCTAAATAGGACAAGCCCATGCCATAAGCTGAGCTTGCGGCACCCATAGATGCATCATATGCCGATTGGAACGAACTTTGGGCTGTATCTAAAGCGTTATTTGCAAAAATACACGGTTTTTAGTAACAGGGCACAAAAGCACGAAAAAATTAATACACAATAAAATATAAAAATAATGAATACCTTTGGCACTATCTACATATGTTTTTGTCGTATCTACAGCAGATTGAGCGGCGTGTTTTGTATTTTCTACGGTACTATTCACTGTATTAGCGACTGAATCTAAAAATACACAAATAAAGTAAAAATAAAACGAAAAAAAAAAGGTCAATATAGGATGGCATGTGTGTGAAACCTACCTCTAGCGGTTGTGGCATATGATTTGCCGGTATCGATAGCCGATTGGGCAACTCTCTGTGAGATATCTACGGTACTTTGAACAGTGCTTGATACTGTATCTACAAAACAATAATTGTAAAATGATAAAAATAAATAAATTGTGGCATCAAAAAACTACTTAATATACAACTAGCCAAAAAAAGCTTAAAATAAATAGAAAATAAGTAACTACGAAAAAAGACTTTGTAATTCTTTTGTTTCCTAAATTCATTTGTTTTTGTTTACTCCATAAAATATATTTATTTATGGTAAAATACAAATATCTTGAACTGCTACAGATTTTGGCAACAGTTGCCGAAAGCTAATACCGTTCCGCCCACCATTTTCAAGAAAGGCATGATGACAAGAAGATTTGTTTACCTTTCGCTGAGTCTGCGTACGCTTTGCCCGTGTCAACGGCTGAACTAGCCACGTTCTTTGTACTCTCATAAGTACTGTTCACGGTATCTATAATAGTGCAAAGTTAGTTCATGCAGATAGAAAGAGAAGAGAAGTAGAAGGTTTGAAAAGTAGAACATGAGAAGAACTTACCTTTTGTGGTGTTGTATGCAGATTCTGCCGCCTTTTTCGTGTTGTCAGCTGTTGTTGCCAATGTGTCTATGGATAGAGGATTGCAAAAGAAATGGGGGTTAGTAAACTACTAAAATGGTAGAAAATACAACTACGATACTGCTGACTCTACTTACGAATACAAAAATGGGTTTCTATTTATCTCAACAAAAAAAATTACAAGCAACTAAAACTATCCCATAAATTACAGCAGTACTTTAATAAATTTACCTTAACCAAACTCTTAAAAGTATGTAGCTCAAAAAATATTATTTATATTAATCAACTAACCACAGTAACCACAAAATAAATCGACTAAGAGTAAACCCCTACCTTTAGTGACGTCTACAACTTTCTTGCCATCAGCGAGAGCCCTGCTGGCGGCGTCCTGTGCCTCTCCGGCAGCCAGGGACACCTTCGACAACTCCTTGTCCAGGGCATCGATGGCAGAGTGTTTGGCGTCGTTAGCTAGTAAAGATTTAACAGGATTGATTAGCAGTTCATGGTTTATGAATAGAAAACACCACACGAAAACTAAGATGGGAAATCAGATTCTAACGTAGTAAGTCTAATATTCATCACCATTCAGCCAACATCAGCTAGGTATAAGCCTATCATGTTGTGTGGATGCCACACAACATTCGTTCCCGCACTTCCCACATCCAGCGGATTCCCGCGACCTTCTAAACCGTCTTGTGACTCATCTGCATGAACTGCATGATGGAAACTTTTCGTATGTCAAAAAGTGGCACCGTTCCTACTTTCAGTACATTCATACCTATTATACGTGATTTCAGTCACGGCAAAGCGTCGAAACTTTGCCACATGTTGTTTGGGTCACCTTATCTAAATAATATATTTCCTCTTTCCTCTTATCATAAATAATTCCGCAAATAAATAACAGAGCTGTAAATAGATTCACAAATGACCTCAGATTTGTAGCTCATATTGGAGAAAACTTGCAACCGGATAAATAGACAGATAGCGATGCTCTGAGGATTAATTGTTTTGTCCAATTTAACTATAATTTAAAGTGCGTATTTATTTATTCAAATATAAGTTATGGCTTTGTTTTTATCTGCTTGATTAGAACGACTCGCAACAGTAGCATTCCCTAAAAGAGGTTAATTATATCTAACGCATTAAGAAACCATTTGTTTTATTTCATCAATCGTTCTAATTTTCCAGTTTTTTACTGCGCTTCATATTTTTTACCGCACGTAGGTATATAATTAATGAGAGTTTATCAAAATATCGTTTTAATTAACTCACATATCTGTTTCCCGTTTAGTCAAAAATTATTTTAAAAAAACTTTAGAATCGCTGCACGTGGTTGCCATATGGAGCTATGATAGCATATTATAATTTATGACCACTTTATGACACAATTTGTCAAATAACAACGTTGTACTTCAATATGAATTAATACGATAAACTGTGACTCGTTCTATTGTTTTATTTTATATTATAAAAGCAATATGGAACAAGAACCACACAATTGAAAAAAATACTGTTACGTGCATAAAGTCGGTCGTGCTCGTACCTTACTGATTGCAGGATATCTAGAAGGTACCTAAACCAACATAGAGTACGGAAAGGAGCCATTAGTACGAACAAGATATAAGGGTCAACGGACGGAAATGTTATAATGCAAGTAGCCCAGCCTGTTCGATTTATATATAGAAACTATGATTTTATATCTAACCTAGGAACACCACGCTGTATCATAAAGTAACAAAGAAAAGAAAAGCATCCTCTTACGACCTTCTGAAAGCTAATATGATTATAGTTGAAGTGCAAAACTTGAATTTTATCAAAGGCAAAGAAAATGAGGAACATTAAAAACCTGTGCCAGCAGCGTCTGTGGCGGTCTTTTGAGCCCCACCGATGATTTCACCAGCCTTCTTGACTTGATCTTCTACCACATGGGCTGCTTCTTGCACCTTCTCTGAGGCAACTTGCTCAGCATCCTTCTTCTTGCGGTCGAAGAGGGAAGCTGTCTTCTCGCCGATGCTTCGGAACGCCCCTGGAATTTTAGTCGATTAGTAAAGGTACAACACTAGTGTTTGCTTCGAAAGCTTAAGTATAATACAAATAATTTAATTACTAACGACATGATTTCTATGTTAACTTCCACATTTCCATAAACTTATTCTAATGATTTTAATAACCATAATTCTATTTAATTACGATTTCTTACGTCAGTTCTTAATTGACAGTTATAAACCTACACCTTTTCATTCAATCATTCAGTCGTTCTCAAAGACTTTGATCTTCAATCCTTCCGAGTTCACGGAGGTTTTGAGAAACTAGAGTAACTGCTTGGTCGTAAAATATTTGTTTATCAACTTCCAGTAACGCTTTGTGATAATATATTCTAATGGGAATCGGATGGGCCATTAACTTTAACGATAGAAAGGCACCACTCGTAAACAACCGCTGTTCTTAGTATATCATTGAATGAATAATATTAAGTGTTTCAGATTAAATTGATTCTGTTTGTCAAATAGAGACACTTTACAAATATAACATCATGCCTTGTTTCCCCGAAAGCTTGGACAGAGGTGTACCTATAGTATACACCAACATCAACAACAACAGTTATGTTAATCCCAGTAATAGCCGCGAGCCTATTGCCATCAACCGGGCAAATCCAGACTCCGGGCTGACCAATAACACTTTGCTCAACCAGGGAATCGAACCCAGGTCCTCATGCTTGCATTTCCGACGTTTGGCTCCCAGGCTGGACCGGGCTGGAGCTGCCTTGGGGCGTCTCCTGCCCAATCTGGGGGGTCCAAACGCCTCCTGCCGGAGGCTCTACGCGGGGGTCGTGCGGTCCATGGCCCTTTACGGGGCACCGGTGTGGGCGCGTTCCCTTAGGCTGCGGCCAGCCCGCGGTTGAACGCGTCCCAAAGGGTCATGGCCATTCGGCTGGCCCGGGGATACCGCACGGTCTCCCGTGAGGCGGCGAGCCTCCTTGCCGGATTACCGCCATGGGATCTGGAGGCGAAAGTCCTCGCGCACATATGGGAGTGGCGCGAGGAGACGAAGCGCCGTCGCGGCACAGCGGACAGAGCTCCGGCAGGATCTCATGGCGGCTTGGAGAGTGCGATTGTCGCAACCCAGTGCTGGGCACGCCACAATTGCGGCGATAAGTCCCCTCTTTGAGGAGTGGCTAGAGAGGCGCCACGGCGTCCTCACCTTCCGCCTGACACAGGTCCTCACCGGACACGGTTGCTTCGGGAGGTTCCTGTTTCGTATAAGGCGGGAGGAAACGCCCGGGTGTCACCACTGTGTGGATCGCCCGGAGGACACGGTGGAGCATACGGTGGAGGTCTGCCCCGCTTGGGCGGAGCCCCGCCGTGTCCTCTTGGAGGCGATTGGCGGCGGTGACCTCTCGCGTCCGGCTCTGGTCCAGGCCATGATACGGAGCGAGTGGGCATGGGAAGCAGTCACCTCCTTCTGCGAAGCAGTAATGCTCGCGAAGGAGGAGGCGGAACGCGTGAGGGAGAGGCAAAGTTTGCGCCCTCACGCCCCTAACCGCCGCCGCCGCTGGAGACGCCCTGGGCGTCGGGAATCCCAGGCGGATTCCCGGCCACCATAGGCGCGGGCTTGCGGACGGCGAGCAATGGGTAGCTCGCCGTCCGATCAGGACCAGGCCCGGGTCGATGGCGCGTCGTGTTCCACGCGCGCCTCAAAGAGATGTCAGCACAATTGGCGGGGTCCGCTAGGACCGATGCCTGCCAGGGTTGCGGGTTAGTCCGAAAGGGATACCGGGACCTTGGCAACAGGCAACTGAAGGAACACGGGTGGGTTTTAGTCAGTAAAAGTCTGACACGCCCTTCCGCTCCACCCAGAGCGGGAGAAATCATTGGATGATTTCCCACCCTCAAAAAAAAAAAAAAAAAAAAGACCTCATGCTTAGCAGTAGCGCTTGCAACTACTAATCCAACGAAGCAGTCAAATTGGGTTATCATACTTATCATAGTTATAATAGTTCCTTTATAATAGGTACCTATCAATATGGTTGTTCTAAAGAATACTGATATTGTTAATACCAAGTATAATGTTCTAAAAATAAAATATTTGACAAAAAGAAACTGTTATTTTAGTTCACAAGAAAGAACTGCCACTTATTGTTACATACTAAGATTAATCTGCTACTTTCCTTTTCTTCAGGCTTTCCTAAAATATAAAATAATATTATAATACACAGTAAGTACTAAACTTCACGTGTCACACAACTGAAAGCTCGCTTATCGATTTGGTTTTAAACCATTAGGTATGTTCCATATTGCTCGCGCGACAGAGCGCCGCCCGCCTTTTTATTGATTTTCATAGCAGAACTAGCCCGGTCAAGGTGGCTGAGTCAGCCTTTACATAGAGTAGGTATATCGCAAAACATGTTTTATCAACTAAAGCGGTTACTATAACCAGTTTCATCAGGAATACTTCGCAGTTTGCAGGAGGCCTGACATTAACTCTACAGTGGGTAGAGACACAAATTAGCCGCGGTACACCCACGGCACCCGACATATTCATGGAGTAACGTGGGTTTAGTATCAACATATTTCCTGCCAATGTTTTGCTTCTTTTGTAAACATAGGAAGGCAAATCCATCATGATAAATGTTAACCTTAACAAAAAATAACATGTCATCATAGTAATCGTGTTTAGCTTACAACGTAACAACTTGTTACGTTGTTCTTGTCACAAACAAGAACATACATAGTACATTTTTTTTTTTACAATTTATTAAAGGTGTGAAAATAGAAAAGTCCATATAATACATTAAAAGAACTCACCAAGGTTCTTGTCTATCGGAAAGCGTGGAAATACATTTAAAAATTATTCATATTTAAACAAATTTAAATTCAATGGTTAATAAAATTAACTAAATCCATGCTTTACTTTTTAGTTCTACCTCTAGCTAAAATGGCAACGTGAACAGTGAACTGTGATGTTTTTCATTGTCACTAAATACCTGTTACTTAATACTAAGTACACAATACGACGAACATGGTGATAGTGTAGTGACACGGGTGACCAGACAATACTTTGATTACGTGCATCTAACAATAGGTACTAGTTTTACAAAAATACTAGGTATAATAACATGTTGTTTCATGAAGATTAATTTCTACCTACGGCGTGAATACGATATGATACAAAATTTTCTGTGAATACGAAACTGATTAAGTTTACGACTCGATTGCTAATTTCTAAGGTAAAACTAATGTGGATAACGAATTGTTTCAAGTTCGTTCGAACTTGACATGGAATTTATTATTTTTCGATTATGGCCCTGTGAGTGAGTGGTGTCAACTTGCCTTTCTTTTAAAAAATAAAGATTTGGTTAGGTATGCATGATTTTATAAACTCTATAGGTAAGTACATAAAAAATCCATTTAGCCGTTATCAAATCGACCATTGGAACTTTTGCATTAATAATAACTGAGATGAAATTATGATAACATTCAATGCGAAAAAATAATCTAGACTAAAGTCTGTTTTTTAATTTCGTAGACTGATTTGACAGGTGCAAATGTCAACTCCAAATTCAAAAAACCATTGACTTATTAGGATTTATTAGTCATTGGAAAAAACAAACAACAATCACTTGTTATGTCAAATAATGACTAAAAAACAGACTTTAGACCGGATCTTTTACTTTATCATTTAATTTTTGTTCTTGCAATAAATTCCCCTCAAGATATACATATATTTCAGTCACTATCTTGTCTCTCGACGGACTGACAAATCGAAATCAATCGATACTGTCGGCCGATGCCTCGACCGATTGACCGAACTAAAATAGAGTAGTGCGTGGCGAGTCGGTCAACTCGGGATCATCGCCCGCTCGCCTTCCCGACTGTTTCGTAACTCCCGCTGATTGATGGGCCAAATAGCTTTAAAGTGTTAATAATATAGCAATGTGTCAGACAGAATAGCCGATACTTATTGTATTTTTCTTTAAGTGCATTTTTATTTTGCAATTGAATTAACTTTATAAAGCCTAAAGCCTATACTTATTTATATAGATTTTACATCATAGAAAAATCCAGAGATAAAATTTACGATACCTACCATGACGCGTAACGATCGTCCGCGGACGTTAACTATATTTACCGAGATTAAAAATATCCTATGAGATAACAGGCCGTGCGAAATTCTTAACATACAGACACACTGAATTATGTGGTACCTGTGGTACGAATACACTCATAGTGCACTTGATCCTGATGTTTAGCTTATTTACGGATAGAACAAAGTATCTCTATTTTCAAGGGAGTAGGTATAATGTAATTACAATTACCTGTTACTTACTGAAAGTTATTTAGGTCTGGAAGTAGCTACAAAAGCATTAAAAGTTGTATTAGATCTTGGAGTAATTCCACGTGCACTAACAGAATAGGAGGATGATCTACAACCGACATCATACTGCTTTGAATTGCCATCGTAATTAATGCTACAGATAGTCTGAAACATCACATGGACTGAATAAAAAATTGGCGCCAGTGTTTGTTCGCTTTTAAAAATTCACCCCACGCTCTAACTGACTCTATTTACTAGTAAAAGGCAATAAAAAATATTTTACTAGTCTGTTCTAGTCTAGTCTAGTTGTCTGCTAGCCTAGGTCTCGGCCTCACAAGCCCTGAAAGTCTAGATCCAGGTATCGATCGGTCTGCGACTGGTTTTATGAGCACTGCGGCAACATTTGTGACCTAGGAAACGAGTCACGAGTCACAACCCACCCACGTGAATCGTTATGTCTCGCGTTTAAAATGCTTGCTCTCACATATTTTATAATTTTATGGCTAGTACCAGATGTTATCAGACAAAACGAATACTGCTTACGCGTTTTATAAATATCATAGAATGACACACTCAAAGCATTATAAAGCACTCTACGGAAAATTGCATTTTTAGGGTTCCGTATCCAAAGGGTTAAACGGGACTGTCTGTCTGTCTGTCCGTCTGTCACCAGGCTGTATCTCATGAACCGTGATAGCAAAACAAGAGAATATTTTCGCAGATGATGTATAAGTATCTGTTGCCGCAATAACAACAAATACTAAAAAACAGAATAAAATAAAAATTTAAGGGGCTCCCATACAACAAACGTGATTTTTTGCCGTTTTTATATATAATGGTATGGAACCCTTCGTGCGCGAGTCCGACTCGCAGTTGGCCGGTTTTTTATCACTGTTATGCACCATCATTACCTGTGGATGTATTAGATGTAACGTAATCTCTGGAGCGCGTCCTATCTAATTTAGCTGTCATTATCGCAGAACTGTGTAGGTATAAATTACAGATTCCTTCGCCGATACAAGCTTGTAACCAATTGAGATAGATATCCGGTCTAAAGCAACGTGACATCACATTCACATCCATTTACTGCCTGTGATGTCATTACAAGATTTAGAAGTCTCAGAAAATATACGATATATAAAGACTATAACAAGTATAAGTAAGTAGATACTTCCTTTTAAAAAAAATAAAAAACTAGATTATCTGTTATTTAATAGATCAAACAGGAGATTAGCTTGAAATGTATTAGAAACACGCAGTACATACATGTTTTAATTAATTAACGGTCGGTCATTGTACTAAAATAATTATTACTTGGTCGTTCTGTTGTGCTCATATTGTATTGTACAGTCGGCCACAGACCGACCGCAAGGTCACTTGAAACGTATTATTTTACACCTGAGAAATACGTATGTGATACACATTATTACATCGATCATACGCCCTATGAAAGTACGAATGATATTTTTTTTTATCATTCGTTCAACTTGTCTCATCACTATAAAACATATTATTTAAATTTTTATATCTATTACGTGACTGGTTAATATAGGGAAGATGAAAGAGTCTTATGTCTATTTACTATCAATGTCTATGAGTCATGAACTCATGACGATTAGTGCCCATTGTCTGCCAAGAATAGACACTTCTAGATGGACACTGTTAATGAGTTAATTAAAGTTGAAAAACGTGTCCCTATTGATATTTAAAGTATTTTATTTATCAAACATAACCAAATGGCACTAGAGACTTTTATCCAGTAGGTACCTACTTTTAATTCCTTCTTTTAGTTCTAATGTGGGAAAAAAATACCAATGTTTAATGTTTAACCATATCGCTAGTAGTTAGTAACATAAAATGAGTACTTCTTTATTTTTCTTTCAACCGGTATGCTTGGCCTGTTTAAGATACTTAATCAAGATAATATGTTTGTCCAAGCCTGTTGAATACAAAATTCGTTTAATAATTACCTGAGAAGAGATAAAAATAAAGGCCTAAACAAATCTTGCCAAGCTGAACTAATTTGGGTGGATGTACCTATGTACCCACTTCATATTCTTCATTTTTATTTAACCTAGTATACTTAATTTAGTTTTTCTTAGTTTACATATCGTTCGTAACTTCGTACCGACATTCCAGTTGATGCCCAAAGGCTTAATTACTGCAAACGCCAAGAAAGAATTCCTGCGCAGCTTGCGTAAGAACCATCTCGTTGATATGTCTGCCCTCTTCACACTTGTTTATATTGCGGTACGTTAAGAGGAGAGGCACGAGGAGCCTCGGATATTAATATAATGGCGGGCCCCGGCACTGGCTGACCTTGATGATGTCATCGTGCAACCGGCGAGATTTGTTTTCGTTGCTCTGTTAAGATATATTTTATTTGTTGACATTGTTTACTGAAAGAGCTGATGCATATTCAACGCTTGAACTATGTGACCTATAAATAATGTTTTGACGAAGGGGAAATATGTTATCTTGCTCGGACGCGATGAGCTCGACGAAACTAGATACGACAGTTTGTCGATAATCAGGAATGTGATTTGTAAACGGAACCTATTACCTCAACTAAATATTACTGGCTCCGTGACTTTGAATGTTCTTGAACCTCCCCGGTACTTTTATGCACTACCTTGATATTTAGTATCGTAAGTGGGAAATTATAATAATGGGATAACAAGAAAGACGTGGCTCTATCATTCGTTTTGTATAATTATAATATCTGTTTCAAAATTTACAATTTGAAACATATACACAAAGACACGAATAAAGAGGTTACCTCTTCTGAATATCAGCGAAACAATAAAGCAAATTGATTTTCCTTCAAATCCGCTTCCTCGTTGTTTCTTCCACTTAGATCAATAAACACACCATTGAGAATTGCTTAATTTTACACGGGTTCAGAATTTGATACCTACTCACATAGCATGGTATGTTACATCATTTATCTTTATCCCAACTGCTGCCCACAAACAAAATCTGAATTCAAGCAAGGACGAGCGACTCTCAGGTACGATTAAGGTGCGCGCTTTGTCTAAGTAACTACGGAGTCACGCACGAAGAACATGGAAATGTTGCACCACAGGGAATAAAGGCAATTTGAATTTACAGGGAAGCTAAACTTAATAATACAAATTGCGTACATGCGTCTTGGAGAAAATTAACACTTTTGGATCATATTTTATGGTATTACGAATATGTTTCCCAAACAGCATCAAAATTCTAATATACCTGTACTTTTTGGGGATGTTTCCAAAAGTACTGGGCCTATACTATATGATATGGACGATTCTTTCCTACAAGATGGTTTCGATGTTTGGACGCAGAGTTGTATTATTTTTACGTGCATCGAGCTCGTAAACATACCTATCATGAGAATCCTTACCAAAGATTACCTGCAATATGCCAAAAATAGCATAGCAATAGCAAGGTCAACACGATGGGGAGATAATACGACCACGAAATGAGTGATGATCACACACTAATTGTGAATTCGCAATACTTTCAGACCGTATCGATTACCTAATACGAATTTAAAAGATAAGCTTTGTATATCTTATCTGTCAATGGCTTTTGGGCATTCGAGGGAGGGATTATATTTAAAATTCATATTTTCTCCAAATATGAATTTTAAATATTTGGTTTAGAAGCAAAAATATTCAGATGGTCCTTGGAGCGCCAGTGATGTTCACTAAATAGGTTAAGTTTCTATTCGTTTAGAGGTGAATTTTCATCTCCTGCTAGACTACTGGACAGAGGAAAAGGAAGCCTCAAACCATGACGATGTGAACTCCAACAAATATCGACCAAAAGCAACGTTGTTTATCACACTCAACACGTTAGGCACGTTACTTTAATTCCGTCTACACTAAATTGGGCATATTACTCGCACACTGGGTGCGCGTGTAAATTTATCCGTTCTGATTCAGATTGTACTCTTATAAATCGACCAATAGCGTCCTGGATAGCTCGGGAGGAGCCAAAACCAACTGATTAATACAATTGAGGAGCACGACAGAGTGGCAGCATGTTGTGCGACACCTACTCGCAGAGAATAATTTCATTCCTCGAATCAACATAATTTATGTTACTACCTACATAGTCTGCGTTCTATGAACT
The DNA here is from genome assembly GCA_947363905.1 of Lithophane semibrunnea. Classification (NCBI taxonomy): domain Eukaryota; kingdom Metazoa; phylum Arthropoda; class Insecta; order Lepidoptera; family Noctuidae; genus Lithophane; species Lithophane semibrunnea. The sequence goes on along the minus strand of OX376200.1, from coordinate 4,006,838 downwards.
TTGACTGCTGTATGCAGTGAATGTCCGGATGGATGCCAGCGTATAGCGAGCGGTATTAACGGTTTAAAAATCCACCGTATCTGGTTTGGAGTTCAATAAACTTATGATCCATTATTGTTTCTCAGTCTAGACTTCAGCACCAGATAAGAAAACATAGGTAGTTATTAATTAAACTGCGTCGGTCTCTTCACTATTTGTATTTCTATAAAATATCAGTTCTACATTTTATTTAAACACCAATGCCAACATCAGTTTAGAAAAATCAGATACTACGACAATTTTCATTTTAAAATTATTTTCCGGAAGAGTTTCAATCTGAACAAAGCGAACAATGAGGTATCTAAATTACTATAGGACACTGTTATGCGGGTAAATACTGATCTTTGTCTTAACTAGCCCCTCGTTAGTCTAGACTGGTTGCTAGCGCGACTCTTGGGCACAAGATAAGATCTTGGGTCAGATTGAACATGGTGCAATTGTAAGAAATTTCTAAGTGTAACGGTTAGCTCTGTATTTAAATTGTGTCCGGCACTTCGTTTTGCGTCTGTCTACTTATAATTTGCACCTGGTTTTCCACCTTTCATATTAACCTTTCCACAGCAAGTCGTAAGCCGTGTTCCTGAAGGTGTCGCAATCTCAATTTTTTCGACTACTCTTTGCTCAATATTTTCATTGGAACCGACGACGGTTGACGACTCCACCCTGTTTTCTATCCGATTGCTCGAAAGCTGGTAATCGCTTGCAAGTTGCCAGCCCGTAACCTGCAAGTCATTGTCGAACCAAAACATTGCACCAAACGTACTAGCATACGCTAAATATACTCCGATACCAAGTAACGTAATATCTGGCACGTAAACAAAGCACATTCCGCGCCAACCATTCCGCAGTTCGCGGGAATGAATCATAATTTATTTAATAACTGCTTCGATTCGTCTTACTGACCCTGAAATCAAATTTCAGAGCGTGCTCTTTTTCATTGAGAATAAAGTGCATACAAATAATATGCTAGGTTTATGACTGCATTTCTAAAATGTGGCTTTGCTGCAACTGCGTCAAGAAGTATTTATGGTACCGTTTTATTGAATGAAACCTGAAAAAGACCAGGATTTTCAATGATCACTTCTGAATTTCACTAATCTCTTATCTTTTGTTTACATAAAGTACGAGTACATGAGCTCTCATATTCCGCAGCAATGTAATTAAATTAACGTCAGTCAGTATCACGTAGAGTTTGCTCAGTGCACATGCCCTCGGTCAATACGCGCCTTGTTGACTAGACGTTGTTTTGCGTTCCATTTCCAATAGTATTAGCAGGCTTCACTCATTATTGCTTACTATGAATCCGTGAAGAATACTGTGCTATAGTCAATGCTGCCTTTTTCAAACAATGATCACATAAAAACACAACACTTTAAATTCTTCCATCTAACTAACGTTTGATTGCGCCATCTAAGGAACAAAAGACTTTGCTTTAAAAGATTTCGCAACAGGGTGAAATGGCGCAATGCAGAAGTTTCAATAAAACGTTGTAATGTTCGGGAACACAACGACACAACGGGATATTGTAACACATTGGTCACATTTTTCACACTGCACTGTTGCTTCATCGATCAAATTATTTACATTTATAATGTTCACATTGATGTACCCACAATATCATCCGTTTGACGAGCATGTATTATAAATTTATAACATTAATGCTATATTTAGCAAGGGCACGATCGTAATAAAATATTTTGCACCTTTGAAAATCCATGCGGAACGAATGATAATAATGGTGAATGAGATAGAGGTGGGATAGGTCACGTATTTGAACTAATATTTTTCACAGCGAGTTTTTAAGAGTACAGCACTAGCACTGCAATCCATTATTAGTTTTATAGTTTTGGCGCGAATGCCGAATGAGAACGTGACTTGGGGCGTTAAATTATTTAAAACGCTATAGCCCCATTAACAACTTTGTGCAAAGAATGAACAATGCATGCTTGCTGCGTAGTTGCCATATTGCTTCATAACTTTAGATTTTGCGTCTTACAAAGATTTTGTTTGATTCTGCGTCACAAAACTGGTTATTATTGTCTAATGATTGAATATTCATTATTTTATTATTTAAACTATAAGTAAGTACTCTATAAGTTCGGAATTTATTAATTTCATAGAACATCTCAATTGACGCAATTAGCCAAACTAGGAACAAGACTAAAGCTTTTAGATATGACGCTATGCACTAAGGACTACGGTACCTAGGTACGCATGGTTTCCTGAAATTATTTTTTCATTTTTGAAGTGAAAACTTCTTTAAGCGCGTTGAGCGATTTTTGGTAGGTAGTGGGCAAACTTATGGATTCAGTAGTGCTTTACTATAAAATATAGATGGCGCTTTTCACTTTTTTTCGGCAGTCTCCTGCCAATTTCACCGAGTCTTTTCAAAAAGACATCGGAGAAAGAACATCGATTTCCTCATTTATAGAGGCCTCACGTCAGACATCCACGACTGAGCACTGAAAAGCCGAGATAAAGCTTCGTATAGACCGTAACATCGACCAACACCTAGGACGATGGACGGTGATAATGACGAGACAAAACAAAAATAATGAAATAGGTAACGTACACATACATAAACAAATGATCGTCCAATGTCGCAGTGATTCACACGAGAATGACGACTGATCTGATTCATCCAGTCACCCGTGCCGCCGGAGCGTGACAGTCGAGGGTCTGCGGGTCACCCAGTCACGCTCCATAATACTCGATACTCGTAGTAACGTCTAACGTGATAACATGAACACGGCCATGTCACGTACCGGAGCAATGTGAGACGTTCAACTGACCGTTGACATTAATTCTTTCATTGCCGATGCCGCTAAAGTAAAAATAGATCGGTATTTTTTTTTATTTGTTATCGTTTTTATTTATGTATGGCATGTATGTGTGATGGCTGTGTGTGATGGCTTGCTAGCATCTTGTCACTGCACATTTATCTGATTAGCAGTCGACCCGTCAATAGTTTTATTAAACTAAAAGGGCTGCGCTGTGCTGTGCTTATTACTAAACATTTATTCACACTAAAAAAACTTACTTATTTTGTATGTATTTTCAAATACTAATGATGGTTACCCAGCTAAAATTAGTTGACCTACTAAAGAAAATTTATATGATTAGTAATGTGATCAGAGTCTAGCAACTAGACCGTACGTGACATATTTTAGGTGCAATAACCTTGCGATGCGGGGGACAATATTGACCCAAAAACTTTGCCAATGGAAGTCTTGAAGACAAATCCGGCACACTAATGACGCAGTGGCGCTATTGTAGCACCAAATACTTAGTTACTGAATTTTCTACCATCAGTTTAGCTTCCTTTCCCCGTCATTGGTTTTCTCACTGCATTTAAATTAGAATCACTGAATACCTAAATGTTCTTAAATGATCGACAATGACATCAGTCCATCGGTTACGAGTGCCACAATGACTCAATAAGAAGTCATTATGGAAGTAGCACTAATCTTCATTCTTCTCGTAAATTCATGATTCATGTTATGTGCTCTATGCGAGAGACGCATTTGGTTATTTTAATACGCTATGGATCCCCCAGTTGAGAATAAACGGAAGTTATGTCGACGAAGCCAGTAATTTTTTCGAGTAACTTTTCTTTTCTTGGTAGAAAAGTAAAAAAAACTTGCAATCAGATAATGTAGGCTTCTTGCCGCGTCCTACTGTGGATTCAGTGAAAGTTCACCAAAGTGGAAATACGTAGACGTATGAAGAAAACACTAACGGACGATTTTTCAGGTTCCTGAGGAGGGCAGACTATTTTATTAGACTTTCCAGTCATGTTCTTTCGAGTTTTCTTCGACCCCGCAAAGCCCAAATGGAAGGGGTTGTTTTATTAATAGCACTGCAATGCAGTTGCCTTCTATCGAGATGCGTAGTCTTCGATCTTCTACAAAGTATTATTCGCACGTGATAATAAGGTACAGCATGAGGATCTGAGTCGACACTCACAATTTTTGTGTAGAAGAGTCTCACCTAGGCGAATGTATGTCTGTTCCTGCTCTGCAGTTCCGCGCTATCATAAAATGACGTGATCCTCCTTCCAGCGGATTGCGGGCAAGTGCGGACTTTTTAATAGCCTATTGCAGGGGTGGCAGGAAGAACTGAAGGCTTTAAGTTACGTTCCAGTCTGGCTGTTTTCTCTTAGACAGATAGAAGTGACAGCTTGCAACCGGTAGCAAAGCATCATTTGCATCATCAAGTAGAGCTCACGACGAAACTAAATGTTGTATCCAGTATGTACTATTAATAATGTGCTGGACGCAAGGAGTGGGTTCAGCAGAACCCCATTTGCGTAACACTCTTTCACAATAGGAAGGATTTTGAATTCATAATCCATTGCTTCTTACGCTTGAAAAATTTGTCTGCTCGACTCTTCGTATATAGTGCAATATTATTCTCGAATTGTCAAAATGAAAGTAATGTGTAACCACAATTACCCCCAGGTTTATCCTTTTCATAAATTATTATGTTTTCCGTGAGTTTCCCACACACAATGGGTGGGATGCGAACTCCTGACTGATCATCAGACAATGTGAGTCGTTATTACGCATCTAAGTCTTAGGCATAGGTACCTACTTAATATTATTTGGATATTCGCAACCAGATTAAATATAATTGTAATGACTTCGAAGATGAATGAATAATGTTTGTAATAATAGTCAATAAAGAACAATAATTGACATAACTACGAGAGGTAGAGGTAACCTCATGTTGTATATCACAGATGGATTGTCGAATCCGCTGTTTTACATAACCGCTAGCTGTTTTACATAACCGCTAGCTGTTTTACATAACCGCTAGCTGTTTTACAAAACAGCTCTGTAATGTAAAACAGCTGAACGACCTTTACCGATTTTCCATAATTACTGAAAGATAACACGCAGAATTGCATAAAAGTTTTGCAATGCAGCAGCGGGTCAACGATTAGAGGATAAGTAAAACAGCGTGAAATGAATCGTCAGGTTGTAGATTTTAGTTCTATATTTTGTCGCTCATGGGACTGTGTCATAATAACAATAATGACGTCCAAAATAGAAATAAATAAAACGATTAATATGAGTTCAGGGAAAACAGTGATTTTATGGAAAATTTCAACATACAGTTATCAGAGTTTTATGAAATTCAGTCCTAAAAATAGCAAGTAGCGCTCGCCGGCCGCTACCGGGCACCACTGGCTTCGCCTCACCTAAACCAATTGGTCAGGTTGCCCTAGCTTACTTACTGCGAACGAGTCAGTATTAGAAGCCATAAAAAACGCTTATTGTAACTGATAAGCCATTTTTCATTACGTCTACTAAACGATAGCAGTTTTGTTAAACGTAAAGCAATGACAATCCAGCTGAACGTTTTTCTGCTGTTTTACATAGCGGAGCTGTTTTGTAAAACAGCTAGCAGTTATGTAAAACAGCGGATTCGACAATCTATCTGCGACATACATGAATAATCGTGTAAAAAATGCCCCACGAGTAGGTATGTATGATGAATTACTATAGTATGGTATGGTAGGTAATTACGATGAGAATGTATATAGTATGTGTGTATGAGTATGACACTACTGCCGTATAGGTCATTTTAGCAGTTGGTTGCTATTGCTATTTACAAAAACGATGTATTGCTTAAGTCTATGTTATGAAATAATTTTACACTAGGTAGGTATAGCTAATTAGCTATTCTATTGATATAAAATGATTCGAGTAATTTTTATAGCATGCAGTGTTAAAAATAATTCTACAGATTAGTTACAAAAGTGCTAATTTGGATTAAAATTAGTGGCCAATCAATACTCTACAGTTGCATTTTTTTCTAATTTCTAATTACGGAACGATGCAAAAAGATTTTATACATTTTCATATTTTTTATCATAAATTGTTAAAAAAACATATTTTCATATAAAACAAACAAAAAGTTAATTATAGGTACACACCTGCTATTCCGCTGAACATTTTGTTTGACTTTTTATATTTTTATCACAATTTAAAAACACAGAATTTTCAATGCGTAATCACGATCAATATTTTTGAACAATTTGCACCTTTTAATTTTCACGGAACGCGTTTTAAGAAGTGCGGTGCGATTGCAATGCCTTTCAAGGTTCTACTCAACAAAAATCGACTTGACCGCCCGTACTCAAAGATACATTTTCCATGCGGATGATACGCGAACCGACTGTATTTTTATCGATGACGTCAATGCATTACGCGTTTAGTTTATCCTGTTTATCCCAATACTTCACTGAACTAAAATAATTTTAATCGTTTTTCAGATAAAATCCCGTTGCGTAGGACAATGGTTTACATTAAAAAGTATCCTTCATTATTAATAAACTACAAAAAAACAAGATTAAAATATTCTTACTTACTCGTATTTGTTTAGCTACCAAATGATAGATAACATTTTTTACTTGTAACACTGTTATCAGAAAAAAACAGTTCCGGTTGAGTTGAGTATCATTATATGAAATTGTGAAATGAAGGCATCGAGACATTTTTTAAAATTAGGAATCATGTTTTTAGATAGTAGTGTTGAAAATAATTATCACTATATTACTAACTAAAAAACAAGACAAATATTATTAAAAGTAAATCAATTGGCTTATGTTCAACAACTAAAATTTCAACGAGGAAAGTAGCTGGAACGTAACGGTTGCCTAGCAACAAACGCCTTGACAACTAATAAATAAACAACAGATTGTGTCACTTTTTTCGTTCGTGGAGCGATAAATTAGTTATTTTGTCGTTGTTATGTGTGTGCAATGTCGAAAGAAAATAATAATTTGCGGCTGCTGGGCTCGCCTGTAAACTTATCTTATAGAGGTAAGAAGAAGGACGACAAAAGGAATATTCGGAATCGACCGAGATCTGCGCTACAAAGCACTGTTTGCATTACACCGGTAATTATAGTATATCAGTCTGTATATTTCTATTTATCTTACTCAACTATTACTTAATATGGTATTTTCTTTGTTCTGCTATTTTACATAGCCAATCCCTGAAATATTAATAGAGTGGGCGCCTTAAATTTTTATGAATAAACAATCTTTGTATCCATGGTGACCTCTTTCTTTCTCCCCTTTCAAATTCTTGCGTGCACCCTATTGTCACGCATACCAAATTACCAATAAATTGGAAAAGATAATGTTATGAACATTGTTTATAGTAGAAATTAAAATTCAAACATTTTAAATTAATTGTATAATATTTTTCCTGTGCTAAGCACAATTTAATAGGTAGGTAGGGAGAGGAGTGCAGGTAAAATTGGAGCATTTAATAACCTCAATGTTCACAATACTATGTTCTGTTTTGTATCATTATAATTTTTATTATGGCCTCAGCTCATACCTGTAGACATTAGAGCTATTTGATCCTACAATTTGATATTAGTATGAATTAGCGAATGTATTTTTTTGATATGACATATTTTTCTCTAGACTGACAATATTAAGCTGCAGTTGCTTATTTTAACACCAAGTGTGGAATACAAAACATACAAAAGATAAAAAATTATGTGGTTACTCGTAATTTAAGAAATATCCCAGGCTTAAATAAATTGCAGACACAAATTAAGTTGTTAGTTCAACTACTACATTATGGTTATTAGTCTACCACTTCAAATTGTTATTTTATTGTGCAAATGTTTTTAAATGTACTTACTAAAATAGTTCTTAAATCATTCTAATAACAATATTATGTCGGAAATAAAAGTTGTTTTAAATAAATGTTTTATTCCAGGACCATCCAGAGAGATATAAGAGACCATTTTCAGCTGATACAAAAGAGCGAGCTCCATCAACCAGAAATTTTTTAAAAGCATTCAGTGCTGAATTACTGCAGTCTTACAATAGTAAAAATATTTATTTCCCTTAAAACTATATATTTTTTTCCAACTTAGAAATGTTTAATTATTTCCCCAACAATTTTATTTCCAGATTCAACTGCTGTAAAAATAGTTGCACCAACAACTAATCTACTCAGAGATACAAAAGCCATTGAAGCTCAATCTCATAGAAACAAAGAAATATGCAGCAACGCTTCAGACTATGGTTCTGAAGACACTTTCATTAGTTTAGGAACTAAAATCAAGGCTAAAGCTCAACTGGGCACAAAGAAAAACAATAATTCAAAGAACTTCGCGAAGTACAGGAACATAGCTAAAAAAACACGAAAGCCTATGGAGAACTCAATAAATGAAGATAATATATCTAGTCAAGAATATGGATTAGAAGTGAAAATTATTGAGAGAGGTCAGTCTCCAACTAGAAACAAAAATATATTTCATGGGAGAAGTTTATCGCCGTCATTCAAACCGCGAACTTATGAATCATATTTCGTACCTCTTGACTCTGAGAAGAGAGACACAGAGTTCGGACATCGTTCGTACAGTGATACTAGCATACAGTCCGAGGTGGAGAAGGCTATAGACACGTACTCCCGCCGACTAACTGTATCCAAACAACAGCTGTCCTTAGTAGAAGAGGAATCTACACAGGACTGTGAGAGTGTCCCTTCACAGCACATGTCAAGCTTGTCTCCAGAAATGTCCCTAGAAGACAAAATCAATAAAGGTGATATGGCTGGAACAAATACTTATGTGGTTGACTTTAAACACGACGATTATAATAAAATCACTCAGAGCTACATGTGCGAACCACGGAGTTACAAGAGCTTTTACGACGATTTCCGCAAGAATCCTATTGATTTATACAAGACTAAATTATCTAGTACCATAGTGCATACAGATTCGTCGTCAAAAGACTCTGGTTATCCTGAAAGTGGAGCAAACGATGATAGGTTTTACGGACAGAATTATTCACTGCCAAATACGTCGGTACTAAAGCAATCTAGTTCACGCGAAAAAATTGAAGAGCAACCCAAGAGTTTGGATAGTGTCTCAACGAACAGCAACGATAAAGGGTACAAAACGTTTCCATCAGATAAGAAGGGCCAATGGGCTGAACCATTGAATCACAGCCGCTTGCTGTACAAAGATTTCTTTCTGAAAAAGGAGGGACACATTGCTCTGCCTCCACAGAACTCGCCAAGCAGGAGTGACATCCCCATACCTGGAAGTAGTGAAGGGACAGATGAAATAAAATCTGACAACACAGACAGCAATTTAGATTATCCACCCTATCTTATTAATAGTACCACTAAAGCGTATACGTCTAAAGTTATTGAAGATTACAAAAAAGAATTAGAAGCTATAAACAACCTGCATGATCTTACCATCAAAGATATACAGACTGATGCAGTATCTCCCACTCCTCTGAACATAGACAAAATGTTCGAAGATGCTTCTAATTTTGAGGATAAAAAAGACAGAAGTGAAAGCTCCCAGGAGAGCAACATTACAGACGAATTGCCAGTAAATGATAAAAATTCTTTAGACACTAAACAAGACATATCGAAGATTTCTACAAAAGAGCTGATACAAAATTATTTAAAAGTTAAAGAAGGGGATTATAGTAATGCACCTAAAACCACAAAGAAAACTGACAGGAAAGTAGGCAATGGTGGTTCAGGAGAAAATTCTTTCGGGCTTAAGCAAGAATGGAACAATAAAAGCTCGAAAACCGGTGGCAAAAGTCCAATTCCGGTAAACATAAGGAACCAAACTCAGAAGAATATGTATACGATTAAAACGCCTATGAGTGCTAGGATCGACAGCGTTCAGAATGATAAAGATATTGATTCGTGGATGTCTCTGTCTGCACCTTCTCCTAGGATCCTCGAAATTGAACAAACAGAAGAGAAGCCACGGCAATCTGAACCTTCGCGACCTGAAGAAAGGGTCGAAGCTGCGAGGCCGCTGCCACCTGTCCGTACTGAAGACAAAGACCCGAATGCATCCAAGGAACTAAGTACTCAGTCTACAGTATTAGATATTTACTCGATGCTAAAAGAAATTGAGAGTTACGGAGATAATCCCGTGACAGAAGTAACTAATAAGATTCTATCTGAGCCAGAAACTAAGAAAGAGGAAGAAAGTTTTTCGCCCAAAGATAATTTTATGTGAGTTCAACCTTTGGTGAAGGAAGAATCCAATTTTTTTTTTACCATCCTGGTTTTGTACTATTTCCATAGCTTTTTAGGGGTATGAGGAACAGGGTGTAAAGTTCACTCATCCACCATAGAAAAGGGAGGATCCTCCTACCAGACGGGTGTTGTGTCTGGCGGGCAACTGCCCAACGATTGATGTTAGTTTTCTTGTATATATGTACATCCCACGGTAAACTCTAATTGCGATCTAATTGTGACGTCAGGTCTTTGATGCGTAGTTCGCATGTGGCGATGTAGATACCGCCACAGCTTAAATAAATGATCATCATCAACTTGATTTAAAATTATAACCATTGCATCATTTCAATCTTTCATCTTAAACTTTCAGGGAAATATTTGAATTCCTGGAGAAAGTTGAACAAAGCGCAAACGATGCTCTATCTGTTGTTTCCAACACTACCCCACAAACTATGCCCAAGTGAGTATGTTAACAGAACAAATAATAATTAACGCTATTATGGATCAACAATTTTTTGGTCGATTTAAAAGACTCGAATGCCTTTCACACGGGCCCGATCACACGTACCACAAAACAACGACACCCACATCACAACCACAGTTCAACCACTTGGACGGGCACTAATTTGTATGAAAGTGTTTCACATTTGGCCGTCAAAATCAACAGTATGGGCGAGACCGACCACATTAATGGTACGCTGCTGCCACAACGGAACCACCAGCGAGACCGCGCACTACCGGCCGACCACATCGCAAAAACAACGACCTGCCTGTCTGCAAACACTAGCCACATCGCAACTACTAGCGACAACGCAACCAAATCGAAATTTTGTAGTTGCCACAACGCAACTGCAAAAAGCTGCAGTGACAATATTCACATGAATCACATGTAACCACTGCTTGCCGTCGCTGAGATGTGGTATGGTTGTGGTACGTGTGTAAAGGCCCTAATTATTTGCAGGGAAATTCATTTTACAAGTACTCTGCACATGGTTCAAATTCGGTTGGCACTTATTTTTTGCCTAATATTGACCTGATGTAAGAATATATGGTAATCGCCCATAAAACCTTATTTGTCAGACTAGAGTTGCTACTCAAGCTGCCACAGACGGAGTTAGCACAGAGGCTGGTGACAGCTTCCCTACAGCTGGAGGAACGATCCTGCTGCATCGCGTTGTTACAAGAGAGTCTTGCTAACCATAAGGAGCAGGTCTGTATTGTGCTTTATGGTGTTTACATAAATATAGAAGAAAAAAAAAACTAAAGCTCCGAAAGCGTCCCAAATCGTGGGTTTAGCTTAGAGTATGAGGCGTATAATACGCCGGTCAGTTTCTAAAGTATTAATTCTATGGTTCGTGCTTTCATACGGAGATATATTTGTTCTTATAGAAGGTGAAGCAGATCTTGAAAGAGCCATATAAGATTTATTAACATCAGCCAATGCAATAATTTTCAGATGATCAACAAAGTGAGCAACTTGGAGAAACAGTCAATTCGCAACATTAACAAAGTGAAACAGGAGTGTGAGGACACAATCAAGAGACACCAGAATTTCATTGATCAGGTATAAATGCGTAGAAAGTGCGTCTTTTTGAATAATAAGGCAACTTGAGGCTCTCCTTTGCCTATCTGCTATTACTGGACACGAAAGGCTCCTAACATCGAATAGGCATAAATTTCCAGCAGTAGGTATTGACAGCGATTGACTGAGTTGAATTAACGCTAAAAGCAAATCTGATTCATAAGTTTATTTAATTATAAAATAGGTAGGCATACGCCAACAGCATAAATATAGAAAAGTTAACAGGTATGGGTTCTTATGTATAAGTATACATCACATGACATTCACATAAAACAAAGCGACCTTCGTAAATTATATGTATAAAATTTAAATATAAATTAAAATGATAAACAAAACAGATTAGAAAAAAGTAAAAAGAAAGTTTGTGGTAAGTTTATTATGTAGTAAGTTTGAAAGGAAATAGGCAACTGCAATTAAATAACTAAATTAACCCTATTTCGGAGTTCACAAAAGAGTAAGCAAATAAATCTCTGTTCTCTTTGTAGTTGATAAATGACAAAAAGACTTTGAACCACCGTATCGAGCAGCTAGTTGACGAGAGAAGAGCGCTCGAGGAGCGATGGAAGCGGTCTGCGCAGGCGCTGGAAGAGCGGTACAAGCTGGAATTACGTAACCAGCATGACAAGATGCAAGCTGCGCAACAGGTTAGCGCTAATGTCTTATTAGATGGAAAGTCGTTTATATTATTTGTTTGAATACTATCTTGTTAGTTGTTTCTTTCTCAAAATATTGTAAGTAAATATCAGTTTAGGTAAGAAAATCTGCTTAGCCTAAATGGATTCGATTTCTTTTATATATTTTTGCCTTTACTAGAACGCCTTGCCTGTATTTTTTTAAAAGTCACGACTACATTCCCTAGAGGCATGTGCACTATGTGCAGTGTTAGCAAACACATCATTTAAGTTTTAAATCCCATAATCGGCCTATTGCCATATTTTTTTTTTCTTACTTCGAAATTATCTTCTTAGGAATTGTAAATAAAATGATTTCGTAACATTGATAAGTTAGCATTCCTGTTTTTCATCAATATTGCACTCATACATTGTCTGCTTGCACTTATTCATCATTGTGTATACATACAGGTGGCACGACAGCGCTGGGTTAGGCAGAAAGCTGAAAAAATCAAGGTATGCTATGCTAGACATTACATTTAACTTACAGCTAGCGTTTTACTATTTTTTGAATGGCCTTACAAGTTTTATTTAGTGGATCGGACGCAGTCAGTAGTGCCAAACCGTGTTATACTGTCTGACCCAGTAAATAGGGTCATATCGTGTTATACAGTCTAACCCATTAAATATAGGGTAATATCGTATTATACAATCTGACTCAGTAAATATAGGGTCATACCGTATTATACCGTCTGACCCAGTAAATAGGGTCATACCGTGTTATACAGTCTGAGTCTGACCCAGTATATAGGGTCATACCGTGTAATATAGTCTGACTCAGTAAATAGGGTCATACCGTGTTATATAGTCTGACCCAGTAAATATAGGGTCATACCGTATTATACAGTCTGACCCAGTAAATAGGGTCATACCGTGTTATAGTCTGACCTAGTTATTAGTCCAACCTGTATTGTGCAGCGTGACCCAGAACATTAAGCCTTAATAATTAATATTTGCTCATTATGTAAATAAACTGGCAAAAAATGTATAAAACCTAAATTATTGTGTATACTTCCAAAATTCCAGGAGTTAACAGTAAAAGGCTTGGAAGGAGAACTCCGGGAGATGGCCGAACGTCAACAGAAAGAGATATCAGACTTAAAGATGTCGCACGCAGAACAGAGCGGACGAATACAGGCGAAGCATGCGCAGGAACTTGAGGAGTTGAGAAGAATGCTTGAGGAGGAGAAGGAGGCTGCGCTCGTGAAAGAGAGGCATATAGCTAGTTCTAGGTAAGCTATTTTACCTTATTGTTTTTACATTGCATAGGCATATCACTACATGTGGCGGTATCTACATCGCCACATGCGAACTACGCATCGAAGACCTGACGTCACATAAATCCTGCATCGCGCAATTAGAGTTTACCGTGCAGTGAACATATATACAAAAACCCAATATCAATCATTGGGCAGTTGCCCGCCAGACACAACAACCGTCTGGTCGGAGGATCCTCCCTTTTCTATGGGGGATGAGTGAACTTTACACCCTGTTCCTCATACCCCCAAATTCTAAAAAAAAAATATTATAAAATACTTTATTTTCTCCTTCCTCCGCCGCGTCTGTCTGTCTGTCTGTTCGCGATAAACTCAAATACTACTGCACCGATTTTCATGCTGTTTTCACCAATGGATAGAGTGGTTCTCGAGGAAGGTTTTAGTATATAATAACCGACATCCACGCGGGCGCAGCTGCGGGCATCAGGTAGTATAAAATATAATAGAATGGTCTATATTATGCCATATGAATTAGCGTGGAGCGGTTGTGTCTGTTCTGTAAGTAAAATCGGAAATTCAACCAACAGACGACATGAGCATAACCTGAAGTAGAAAGTTAGTTTTAAAGATGTGTCTTTTTAGTTTATTTGTTATCAGTCATTTTACAGCAGTTAATTGATTCAGGCGTGACTTTGCGGAAATCCATTATAAAATAAAAGAGTCATAAAAAACCCTGTAAGAAATCGACACGTGTTTCACCTCTCAACGAGGCATCCTCAGGATGAGGATTGACCAGTCGCAAACCAGAACACGACGACTCTGCGTCCAGCATTAAGTGTGGTCACACGCCGTGTTCTGGTTTGCGACTTTTTTTATTTATTTTTTTGAGGTTGGGAAATCATCCAATGACTTCTCCCGCTCTGGGCGGAGCGGAAAGGCGTGTCAGACTTGTACTGACACTGAACACGGGTGGGTTTTACACCCGTGTTCCTTCAGTTGCCTGTTGCCAAGGTCCCGGTATCCCTTTCGGACTAACCCGCAACCCTGGCAGACTAACCCGCAACCCTGGCAGTTCTGGTTTGCGACTGGATGCCGGTTATCAAAATGCTAACCGTTGCAAAGCGCCTTCAAATGGGTAAATCAAAATGTCATAAATCTGTATTAATTTCAGGCTAGAGAAACAGATCCTAGAGATCGAACTAACGTATCAAGAACAGCGTACACGCTTGGTGTCAGAGATGAGGGCGGAAAACGAGAGGGTCGCGTCTGAGCTTGCAGCTAAAGAGAGGGCGCAGAGGGAAGAGATGGGTGAGTGTGTCATTTGTGAATAAATGGCCTTTAATATGAGAGTAGCAGAGCTAGTTTTACAGGTTAGAAAAAATAATCTGCTGTTCCCTACATTTATATTGTAGGGAACAGCTGATTTTTTTCGCGATTTCATTGTTGGTCCCATAGTGAAAGCTTTTCATAAAGATGAGTACAATGACCCCCTAAGAGGATTTAAATGACTAAAATTTAATGCTGTATATCTAAAAAAAAATATCTTAAATTCATACCCATCATTTTTAGTTTTAAGAATTTTCAATTCGTTTCGTCTTGAACCTGATGAGCTAGTCAGACATAAGTAGGTAGGTACTGTTTTTTAAATGAATTGCTTTATTTTAAAGAATAATTTACATGTTGTGATTAAGAAACATGGAGAGAAGAACAAGAGAAGGCGATAAAAGAAAAGCGTATGCAAATGGAACAAGAAATGTTAAAGGAACGAGACAAAATGGAGGTAAGCTGTTTATAACCAGTAGCATATATTTATTTATCAGCTTCTTAAAATTATGGGGAATCTTCACATTGGAAGAAGCTGATACATAAATAATTGGTGGTTCCGACACAACTGTAAAGTAAGAATCACCGATTAAAACAAAATAATCATGGCCTATGTTGGGGTCGGCCTCCAGTCTCACCGGATGTAGCTGAATACCAGTATTTTACATGGAGCGACTGCCTATCTGACCTTCACAACCCACTAACTGGGCAATACGATACCCCTTGATATGACTGGCCAACCAACCAAAATGTTAACCTTTATTTTACTCGCGTAACTCCATTTTACAGGAACAAATAAAAATAAAAGAGATCGAAATGGCACAGCAACTAGACGAACACAAGAAGGAGTTAGAAGCTGAACAGCAACTAGCAATAAAGCGTAAAACTGCTGAGATATCCGCACAACATAAGCAAGAGAGAGACAAAGAGATCGAGAGGGCTATCGAGAGCATGGACGCGGAGGCACAGGTGGGCAGGAGGGAGTTACAGGATGCACTCAGGTAGGATTTTTGAAGTGAAAACTTCTTTAGTTTGGTTTGAACAAAAATCATGAAACTCGCGGCATCGTCACGTTTGAAGTGATTTGTTTTTTTTTAGCGCCATCTACCGTCTACCGTTTGAATTACGTTGAGGTTACGCATTGTTGCTTAGTTTTCACTTCTATCGGCAGTCCCCAAGACTGCCCGCATGTTTTTTATTAGGTTCACTGACAGTAATTAACGTAGATATCAAATAAAGAATACATGGTTAAATATTAAGTAACAGTGCTAAATTTAGAATTCAAGGAATCCAAGATTATAAGCTTCCTCACAGTTATAGGTTGCCCATGAAATGGGTATGGCACTGGTGTTTCAATAATCTATTAAGCTGATTTTAGAGTCACGCTGAGCGTCGGCGCTGACGGCCCAATATCTATGATTATATATCATCATCCTGCTCAGCGCCATGGGGTCCCAACTCGAACAAATTATAATTAGTCTTGAAAAAAAATCATAGATGGCAGCATAATGTAACAATTATGAAATTAACAATTACTAAAAAGCGTTATACGGCAAATTTTGGCTATAGTAATATTAGTAAAAATTTAAACATCTTTGTTTAATGCTGATTTATGTATTTACACTCATAAATCTCGTATTTTCAACAAAAAACTTAAATTAAGCCTTTTACTTCAATTCGAATCCTTAGAATGATAAAGTAGCTATCTGTTAATCATTTGGTTGAGAGCTCTTTGCAATAGATGGCGTTTTACTAAAGTGATGACAGGTCACTTTAAACTTGAAACGTTTAGTCGTTTCATTAAGGAAAATCAAACAACATTTTTTTTTAATCTAGTACTTTACGTAGAAATATAAGAATTGAACACCTAGGAAGAAAAAAACGTAAAAAAAGGCAAGACTCCTAGATGGCGTTTTAAAACTACGGTCTCTGGCAATTAGTGAGTCGATGATGCTCCTATCTGTTAAAAAATGGGGAAGAAAAATAGCCAGCTCAATAGCCAGACGTAGGGTGGTGTCATTTCTTTGTATGGGATTGGGTATCTGTACGTAGTATTATAATATCTGTGTCAGTGCTGACGGCCGTGCCGTGCGATAATCATACATATTGGGCCGTCAGCGCCGACGCTCAGCGACGCTCAGCGTGACTCTAAAACCCGCCTTAAGAAGCGAGGTGGTGCTGTTCTGATGAAGGAACGATATCCTTTATTCCCAATGTCTTCGAATTTCAATCTGATCTAACTCAAACCGAATAAGCATCTTTTTTAATTTGACAAAATACATATTATTTATTTATTTAACCATTTATGTACGTACGTACACATATATAAACAGACAAGAAGAAAAGAACAGAAAAATAAAAGGTGATGCTTATTTCCAAAGAAATCTGCGACCTGCGATAGGAAAGTAGATGTAGACACCGTGTGTGACATGTTGCATTCTCCGAGCATCAGCCTTGGAGTAACTTGCAGTGTATCCTGTCACCTGTCCTCAACTTGAACTTTATTTGCAGGAGGAACAAGGAACAATACGAGGCTGAATTGAAGGAGCTCGCAGAGACCGAGCGAGCTACGCTGAAGAGATACCAGGACGCGCAGGCTAGGATCCGACAGACTGAAGATAAATGTATGAAATTTTAACTCTTATATTACTTTGATAAGTTGAATTGAGGAGATCGTGGCTAAGTAATAAAAGCCGCACGGGTCGATCCATCAGGTAAAGCTACGCCTGCCGGAGTTGGTCCGTGGATGGGTGACCATCTTTACATACCGAGACTCCTCTGTGCCTCGGAAAGCACGTTAAGCCGTTGGTGCCAGTACCCAGTTACTGGGTTGTGGAGGTCAGATAGGCAGTCGCTCCATGTAAAATACTGGTATTTAGCTGCATCTGGTTAGACTGGAGGCCGACTCCAACATAGTTGGGAAAAGGCCAGGCAGTTTTTTTTTTAATTATACTTTTATAAAAGAATGGTACAGGACTGTATTGAACTGGTTGATCAAAAAACTATGTAGGGCTACATTAATCTGTTTGATTCTAGAAACAGTGTAGGAGTGTATTATACCGGTCGATACAAGAAACAGTATGTTCATGATAATACTGTACTACACAGGCTGATCCGGGATTGTTTGGGATCATACTAAACAGGTTGTTCAAAACACTGTGTAGGACCGTACTCGGAAAGCACGTTAAGCCGTTGGTTCTACGCCTGATCTCTCTCCGGTCGTGTCGGATTGCCGTCCCATGCATCGGACTATGAGAGTGAGGGAAGAGAGAGTGCACTTGTGTCTGCGCAAACACTTGTGCACTATAACATCTCCCGCGCCGAAGGCTAGTCTCCGTTGAGATTGGCCGCCGTGGCCGAAAATACGGTCTGGAGGACTATTATTATTATTAGGACCTTATTAGTTTTTTCCAAGATATAGGGTGGCACTGTACTTTAAAGGTTGGCCCAAAACCGTTTTGGCCCGTTTTACACACGTTGATCCAGGAAATTATTATGGCTCGTATTATAGAGACTGTCCCAAGAGATGGTGTGTGTGAAATACACCAGTAGTAGCTCGAATTTTGTATCACGTTTTCAGTTTTAAAAATCATCTTTCAAAATATAATAATAAGAAAAAATATTTTATTTTTTAATGTAAACTTTTAAACTTCGACTAAAGTCTGTTTTTTAATCCCGTAGACTAATTTGACAGGTGTGCAAATGTCAAACTCCAAATTGAAAAAAACAAACAACAATCACTCAGTCAAATAAAGATTTAAAAAAATAGTCTACGAGATTAAAAAACAGACTGTAGTGATGACATATGTAAATTAATTTTAGGTGCAGAATTAGAAATGACGATTTCTCAGTTGGAGACACGTAACAGGGTTTTGACTGAGGTAAGTGTATTTTGTACTAAATATTGTTTTCCTGTGGACAATCATCGTGTCGAATTGATTAACTGAAAGTTTAAGAAACAATATAAGTTGAATGGCAGTTTCAATGATATCGCAAATCTGCAAATCTGTTACTGTTATACTTGTCTACGACCCTTCCGATTACAGAAAGTGTCTTGAGGAACCATAGAAAAGTATTTTTTTCAGAATAATTTATTTTTCTTATTTATTATATACATAAACTCACGCATTAGAAACTATAGAACGCCTCTTGCTACGCACCTTACATGCTCTTTCTGCTTTTTATTTATTTTTATTTTGTAATAATAACTATAAGTGCGAGGAGCTCGTGGCTAAGTAATAACAGCCGCTCGGGTCGATCCATCAGGTTAAGCTACGCTTGCCGGGGTTGGTCCGTGGATGGGTGACCATTTTCACATATCGAGACTCCTCCGTGCCTCGGAAAGCACGTTAAGCCGTTGGTCCCGGCTGTCATTTGTGGATCTTTGACAGTCGTTACGAGTCGTCAGAAGCACGAAAGTCTGACAACCAGTCTAACCAAGGGGTATCGTATTACCCAGTTAGTGGGTTGTGGAGGTCAGATAGGCAGTCGCTCCATGTAAAATACTGGTATTCAGCTGCATCCGGTTAGACTGGAAGCCGACCCCAACATAGTTGGGAAAAGGCTAGGCAGATTGAATAATAACTATAAGTAGGTATATAAAATATACAAAACAATATATTATAAAATATATTAAAAAATAAATAAAAAGAAAATATATTTAACCGTGTGCACGACCCGATGAGACGAACTTCCATACAAACTTTCACCCCTTGGGAGGATGAATTTTCAAAATACATCGTTAGTGCTCACATACGTTACAAAAGGAACTCTTTTGCAAAATTTTATATGCTTCAGTGTATTTAAGATTTTTATAAACTACATAATATAAATAATTAAAAAATATTTATAACGTCTGTAGAAGAACATCCAACTGGAGACTCGCGCAGAAGAAGTGAGAGCGAGCTGTGAAGAGACTTGGAAGGGCAAAGTGGACGCGCTGAAGAAAGAGATAGAAGATATGAAGAAAATGCACGAGGAACAGATGCACCAGCTATATGCCAAGTTAGTATGCGATTTATACTCTACTACTTGAGTTCCGTTTGCATGAACGTAAGAAAAAAACATTGACAGCGCCTTTATGTCATAGCAGTAAGGGCTATTTTAGTAGTGCAAGTGTTGCCTGTATATTATATGAATATGTTGTGTTGCCCGTATATTATGTCAGGCAGACAGACAGATAATCTATTATTTCGTGGATATTAAAATGACTCCGTTTGTGCCCAAAATTCGTCTAGCATCCCATAATCCGACCTGAAACATACCTCACAACGATCGATGATAGAATTTTTTTTAAAATTAGGTTGGTAATCTAGATATGCGAGGACATCAGATATGACATATTTTTCTTGTATGTAGGGTGAAAGTAGCGGTATCTCGAAAGGACTCAGCAATCCAAGCTCTGACCCGCGAAGCCGGCAAGTACCAGGAGAAGATCACGCTATTGGAGCAGAAATTACAACAGCAGAGAAAAGACTTCCTTAATAAAAAGTAAATATACACAAAAAGGGTAAAGATACTACCGATACAGAATGTACACTCTGTTCAATAAGTATGTGATAAAAGTGTAAACAATCCCTGTTCAGGCTAAATTCTGACACAATCACTCACTAAAGGGGATTAAGTATTATTTAAGTAACACATTCATCTGTATTTAGAAGGTTTACAATCTACATCTTACGACTTTTTTAACATCATAAAATTAACCCATTATTGTCAAATGAAAAACATGAATTCCGCTTCCGCTTCCGGCTTAGGTATTCAAATTATCAAATCAAAGCACTCAATTTGGAAATGGCACTACAAATTGGCATCTAATGATACGTTTTTTGATCAATTTGTTTACATTTTCATCAGATACTTTTGGAACAGACCATAATTTGTATTTTTCACGAATCGCTTTTTGTTGAACTATTTTACGATATTCGAACATTCATCCTAGTAAAAAGTGATGTTAGTTTTTGTACTATGCTTTTGACTTAGGCCCAGTGATCTCCACCAGAGACTTATAATCTCGTTTTTTAGGAAACAATGAATACGCTCTGATGCGTTGATGTTGCGAATATGGTAAAGTAATGCAAACTTATTGTTTGTTCATCACTAGTACTACCAACTAGTACTACCAACTCTTCGTTTTGGTGAAAATTGGGCCTCAGTCGCAAGTCGCAAGCATAATACAAAAACTTAATAGGACTTGATTAAGGAGACCCTAGTCGCCGGCTCGAACTCGTTGAGGGGCGTGGTCGAATCAAAATGCATGCTATTTCACCCAACATCGTTTGCGAAAGGGACAAACTCTGGAATGAGCAGTAAAAAGCTAGTGCGCGCACGGATGCACACTCCGTATATTTTACTGAAATGCACGATGATTTATAACGAAAACGAGCGCGTAAAATGTTATGAACAGACCTTTGGGCGTATTGATTTAATGAAAAAACTACTTAAAATATATTTACCTACGCAAAATACAATTATTTTAACTTTTGAATAAATTCTCTATCCCTGTACGGTTTCTTTTTTGCCATTTTCATACTACAATCAATCTGCCTAGCTTTTTCCCAACTATGTTGGGGTCGGCTTTCAGTCCAACCGGATGCAGCTGAATACCAGCCATTTTCATACTACACAAGTAATTGATTTATGCCCAAAGATTAATTAAAATGAGTGTTGAAATATGGAAGTTTCAATGCTCAACTTCCAAACCAATTTTTTATTCCAGTTCTGCTTCCATACAGGGCTAGATAATGACAAGGCAAATTGATATATTTTTATTTTTGAACGTACACCGTCATTCGGTCGAATAATCACCATACTACGTTTGTATGGAAGAATGACCGACTAGTGTAACCTTAATGGCCCAGCAGAAATGTCAGGTTAGATATTGTGGGCAAATATCTTACAATTTTATATTCACAGTCCCAGTGAATATGAAAATATTTAGTTAGATTTAAATATTATCATGAGGAAAAATGCTTACAACGTATCGCTTTTTTTGGTAGCATTTATACCAACGAGTATCGTTGAATTGCTGGCAACACGCAATACTTAGACCAAAGAGTCTTCCTGATATATTATTTTTTATTCTCTTTTTTTTTCATGTTAGTATATGGTTGGTCTTTTTTTTCATGGTTTGTCTTATGAATTAATTTAAAAAGCTATTTAATTTAATATATTTAAGAGGGTTTTTAAAGATTTTTACTTTTAATTAAACCCATACCTAGGCACATTCTTGGTGAATATTTACATTAAAAACTCCCTGCTGCTACTACTTACTATTGTCGTTTTAAAATGATGAATTACGCTGAATTCTTGACTGGCGAACGGTCGGAATTTAGATTATATGAATTATTATTGATGTAATAAACAGACTATTTCTAAACTCTTAAGACTACTACTGCGAATAATATTAGAAAAGAAATTTATTAAACAAAAAATGTTATGGGTTTGTGTTTTGTGGTCTTTAGTTATTTATGAATCCGTTCAAATTATGTGATCTCAACTCGGAACTACTACAATTGCTTAGATTATGAGACAAGTATGAAGTTACTATGCTCGTTTAGTTATTTATGAATTCGTTCAAATTATGTGATCTCAACTCGAACTACTACAATTGCTTAGATTATGAGACATAAGTATGAAGTTCTAACACTCGTGATATTTTAAATAATAATAAAAATTGCTTTTTTGGTACTGAAGAAAAATAGTACTTCCCCCAAATGCCTAAAGGTGCAACCAGACTGCGTTCGATCGAAAGCAACGTCGTCTCGCATGTGTGTAGATTAGACATCTCAATCTCAAAATATGACAAATGTAGTCCATCGACCGCGACCTGGTTGCACCCTGGCCGTACGATATTTTACTATATTGTTTACCATATTATGATTAAAACAATGAAGTTTGATTAAATAATCAGGCTATTTAAAACGCAATAAAATCAATGGTATGTTGCATGATATTATTAGCTTTTGTAATGTTTTTAAAAGTTTTTGCCTTGTCTTTGGTACTTATTAATTTATTGCATAGTGACTACTTACGCCATGTGATGTGCTTGCCAATAAAGTGTTTATTTTTGAATTTCGTGTTTTGTTAACTATCCTTTGGTAAGTGCAGCTAATTGATTTTGTACTAGAGTTAGGTACTTCATATGTATGTAAACCTAAGTAAAAACTTACTGAAGGGGGGAATTCGATCAAACTTTACCTGGGGGCCACCACCGCTTATAGCAGTATTTTAATCTCACTCAGTGGGGGACACAGATGAAGCTATGCGTCCTAATACAAAACTGTCAGACGTCAATTTTGTTTCACGGGTGACTTTGATAAAATCAGCCCTTAATTATAGTTGACTGATGTGATTTAATAGTAGCAAAATTATTTTAAACCTTCATTTTAATAAGGTAAATAGTGAATAGTGTTTTTCCTAATTAAAATGAAGCCTCACAGGTACTAGGGTCAAAATTAAACAACCAATTGCAAACTTTAAAATTGCAAACAAATATTTAAAAATTTAATATCACGTAAAAAAAAAACTATACCAACAGGTACATTCTTAAAGCTATATAGGCACTTATACGAGGTTGTAGGTGCTCCTAGGTTCCTCTCTAATCATAAAAATCAACAAATACGAATAACTCTCTTGAAATTCTTCTCTTTAAAACCTTCAAACATTATTATCAAGATCAATTTTTGAAAGCACTAGTTTTCCATAAAAGGAATTTTAAAGCTAATATTATCTTCTTAAATTAATATATAATAAAAATAGGTGCTGGCCACTTGAAATCAGCTGTGCCCTGTTGTTAGTCAAAGACAGTAAACCAGCCTAAACTTTCCATCACTTGGTTCAAAGCCTTTGTTATCTCATAATGTAAAAGACTTATATTCTCTGTCATCACCAAGGTCTCCACATTTCAGAACTCGTCGAGGAACCTTGCTTTGGTGATTTGGAACTGGTATCAGCTTCCACCTTCACATCTTTAGGAGGTTCTCTTTGAGAGGACTGCGCGAGTGACGCAGCAGTGTGGCTTATCACAGTCCGAGGTGCTAGTGGCCGGAAGGGAATTTCTAAAGGCCTTTCACCCACACACGGTATACTTTCGGGTATCGTCAGCTTCTTAAGAGGAAGCGTTGGTATCCTTTCCGATACTCTTGTAAACGCTGATTTTTCTGGTGTTTTGTAGATTTCGGGAACTTTTTTCTCCTCTAACCTAATGACCTTCGGGGCAGGTCCAGTCAGGTCCACTACCGGCCTTTTTAACTTATGTCTGACGGAGTAGTCTACCGCTCGTTTGGGCGATGCGTCGATCCCAATTTTATAGTTTTCCACATCTATCACTATTGATAACGGCTCCATGTATTTCTTGTTCCTTAAAGATTCTTGTCTGTTTTCTGGCGATATCGTTGTTGAGGATACTGTTGGTTTTTGTGTTTCTGGGCTTGAGTCCTGGTCTGATGCTGATCTGCTGGGAGGCGTTGGAAAGGGGAAGGTCTGGACAGGTCGTGGTGGAGTTTCGAGTTCAGTTGAGGAGTCGCAAGCAGAGTCACAGGACAGAGGGCTGAGAGGTGGACTTGTGGGTCTGGTGGACCTGACGAAGTGGAACGCGCTGGGTCTCTCGTCATCTAACCTTAAGGGGTCTGGGACGAGAGGTGCGTAGTCTCTTGGCTGGAGGGTTTCCATGCCCCCGACACAGGAGGTCAGATGGTTTCCGAGCCGGTGTCTTAGCCCCGTGGGCACGCTGGCAAGTCGTGAGAGGTATCGTCTGACTTCTACGGCGCAGTCGCTGAAGCCGGCCTTGAACCTGTGCAGGACGGCGGGGTCGGCAGCGATGGCGGCTGCCAGCTGTTGGCGCTGCAGCTTCTGAAGGTGCTTCACGGTCAGCTCTAGAATATCTGCCTTCTCTAGTTTGGAGTGGCGCGCTGGCTGTAAAGGAACAAAATATTTTATTTTATTTTATGGCTAAATAGATTCTTATTAGAACCTGGGGTCAATGATTTAATGATTTGGAAATCTGTTTAACATCAATATTTATTAGTTTCTATAGTTTCCATATTTGAAAATATATTTAAATTGATGGAAATCAATTTGTTTTAAGGGTTTATTTTCAAGAGACATTAAAACCTGATGTTTTTTTTTTTTAAGTTGAAATATTATTATGTGTATTCGTACAACTGTAGGTCCTTTAGTAAATTGTTATAATTGTAACTTACGTCTTTATCAGTTCCATCGATGAGCAGATCCTTCAGCTCGTTGAGACAGTTGTTGATGCGCGCGCGCCGTTTCTTTTCCATAATTGGTTTGTTCGTCTGGAAATGATGAAATTCACAATAAAAATCACAGTTTTACAATGGCCTAGATTATAGTACTGTTTTTTTTTACTATTTAAATAAATATGATCTAAACTTTTTCACTGTCCGCAATTAATTACTGTTTAACGAAAACTCGAAGAAACTAGGTGTAGGTACTTAGTCCATCAAGAACAGCCATATAACACATTTCACAGAAGAATACGAAACATCACAACTTCATTTCGATATTATTGCTCAACGATTTTCTTGCCAATTTAAACCGAATTTTCGCCAAAAAATCATAACGTAACATTGTATTCACCTTTCGCAATTCCGCCTTGGACATGCCTTGGGTGGATTCAGAGAACCCGGTCTGAGAGTCATCATCCTCACTGCACGGCATTTTGTCACTTCACAATATCAAAATATTCCACAACACGACACGTCCTCACTGGACGGTGGCCGATCACCTTATGAGGATACTCGCACGCAACTGTACAAGCAAAATTTTCAATTGCCCTGTATCCTGCTATCCCGTTTAGGAATTGAAAGGAGGAAATATGCCTGTCTCTTTCTATCTTAGCGGTTAAAGCGCTGGGAACTGTGTCGGAATGTTTTGTTTTCGTTCCCTCTCGCTCTAATGGGAACGTTGTGAATGGAGAGTTTGGGTGCAGTGGTTAGTGTGTCAGATGTTTTGTGTTCGATTCCGGGTGATTATTGTTTTTCGGTGGTTGTGTTTTGTTGATTATTTGAAGTGTTTGTTTGTTACACATACTAGAACAGAACAGCAATAGAGAGCTGTAAAATTAAACAGGTACAGGTAGGTAAATGATAAAATTACAATTAAAAAATAAACTTTAGGTATCAGTTAAGTGAAAAGGGCCTGAATATTATGTTTTATAATTTCAAGAAAGTCTTACTGATATAACCTAAATCACCCCAGATGTGCAAACTTAAGTACTAGACTTGCTATATATACCTAATCCCATATTTATTAAAAAATATATTATAATTACACAGGCATAGCTACATTCAATCCACCAACTACTATTGCAAATTACACACAGTAGACTGCAATACAATATTAAAAAATAACTTATCGAGTGAAGCTACACCTGCGCTCCCTTATCCTGTATACTATGGGAATGCGACCGTACGCACGCACATCAAGAACCGCAATCATTTCGTCCCAGACCCTCACAAAAAAAACCCCGTACTTCATGAACTCACACCTTTCCATAAAATTCCATAATTATTTTCACTATAAACTGTTCATTTTATTCGAAACTTCATGGGTGTAACGTAGCGTAAAGGGAAGGTAGAGTATGAAGTTTCAAGTTTTTTTATCGTCGTGTGTTCGCAGGTAATTGTGGTACTTTATGGTAGGGGGTGAGTGCGTTTTCCCACGGAGTGTGGGAATGTGTGGTAGGTGCAAAGGGTTCGTTGTGACGCTATGTTTAATTCGTTTGTTTACTATGCACTTCAGTATTTGCAACTTACGTAATTTTTTTGATGGTAAGTACTTTTTTCCTTTTTTTTTTTCGCGTTTTCGATGTTTTAAGCCAATATTTTTGCAATTTGGGAAATTGTTTTGTGGTCATATTTTACCAATTAATTTTCTTTTCTTTTATCCCGTTTCAGTATTTTCAGCACGATATGCTGTTTTTTTTTTAAATATCTTTCTCATTTCTGTTATCTAATTAACTTTCTGTTCTGTACTTTTGAAAAACTAGGGTCAAGTCAAATCAATTCATTACCAGCGACTCAGCCTATCTTTTTGTAAGGAACTTCGTACGTAACAAATATTTGTGTACGCCTTTGAATTGAAAGAAACTCCATTAATAGATTACTAGTAGTAGGAAACTACTGAGGAAAATCCTTGACCCATATACCTATGTACCACTAGGTATCTACCTCCGGCTCCCTTACCAACGCCAAGCCGTCTAAGTACAGAACACAATAAGAAGTACCAGTCTTATCTATAGAGATAGATAAAGTCATCACATCCTTATATCCTATACAAATATTATGTAAGTACCAACCCTACCCGGTTCTAAAATACTCAAATAGTTATTTCCGTAAACAACTAGTTGAGTCATCCAGGTGTTCCAGCGACCTTTACTCTCCAAACTCCAAACGTATGTAACCTGATAAATATTTAATTAGACTGCCAACCATTTCTCCCACGGTAGCCTTTCATATTTACAAACTTATTTGAACAGATGCAATTAGAACAAGCTGTTTAAAAATTAACCTTAATGCCTTGTGGTAGTGTTTATAAGAACGCACCAGTGACTTTGCCAGGACTTGGAAACAAAATTTTGCGTGCGGATCAGAAAGTTAAAACCCCGACCTTATCGTGATGAAGATAAAGTTGAATTTTCTTATAGCAGTGCTAGTAATAAACGGCAAATACGGTGGCTAGTGATGGGACTGGCCAAGTGTGACGATATTCCACGCAATCGCGTGATGAGCCTAATGAATGGTGAATAATAATTAGAATGTCATATATCGCTGACGTCCCTGAGCTTCGGGGGTGGCGGTGAGAACTCACAGTTTGTCCGTATTATAATTAATTTATTAACATGATGATCTGGGAATTAGGGAACGGATGGACCAGATGGTGCAAGTGTTTAGGTGGATTTTTATCTGGGAAATGCATCAAATTCTTGATTTTTTCCTACCATATTATGCTGATACATCAACGACTCGAGACGAGATAATAGTCTCCCAAGTTGATATAAAGCGCTATGAGGATTCTATGGCTCAGCTTCTAGCTTGTCAGACGGAACATCATCTCTCATGAATAAATTTCTTAGTGACAATAGGAGATAGGCGGTCTTTACTTCGTAATGGAAGCCCAATCCTGTGGTCAAATTTTGATCGCACTACAGATACAATTCAGAAACGTTTGAATGGTCAAATCTCTCAAATATAACTAACATACCTATATAGTATATCTAAAATATTGAATGGAAGCAAATTAAGTCAACAAAACTGCAACGTTTACAAAACATACGTACGCCGCGTTGCATCTCTTTATCCCCCAATTTCAAGTACTTACCTACCACATCCTACTAAAAGTCGTATTAAACAAAAACTGTCATATCCTTTCCGTATTACAATCGCTAACAGTGCGTGTGAACTGTTCCTATAAATTAGGAGTTCATCATAAATCGTAACGGGCCGCTTCCTTCCTTCCCGGCCTCTGAAGAGGGGTTCGTTCACTTTGTATTGTACAAATAACATCTTTAGGACAACCCTGCGTTTTTTGCTTCAGGATGTTGCAGGTTTTCTCACGATTCGGTCAATTTGATTTAATGATGCGCAGGAGAGATGCAAAATTCAATTTTGTGACGTCAATATTATGAAGATAGGAACACTGTTCTTTTGTCAGTAGGCACATAAAGATCGAGCACTGAATAGGGAAAAGCGGAAAAAACAAAAATAAGAGCTCAGAAAAAACTTATTGAAGTAAGGCTGGATGGTGAAATTAACTCTTATGTTGATAGTGCAATTATTTTGTTAACGCGTTGGCGACTACCGATAAATAACTCATCCCCATTAATATTGGTTTCAGTTCAGGTGCCACACTATTATATGTCGAAATCGTATGCATCAATTCACACTAAGGCGTCGTTCTATTTGGCGAAGATCGCACGATGACACGATGCGTTCTCGTCGTGTGATGAGTTCAAACATACAGATTTCATCAGAGTGTCCTATTTGAACCTCGCAAGTAATCGTGCAAGCACATGAAATGCTATAACGATCGTTCGATGCGTTTGATCGTGCGATCATGTAATCAAAGCAACAGATCTCTTTTGAGTGTCCTAATCGGTTACCTACGCGATGCGTCGACGCGCGAGGGCATCACACGATGGACATCGCGCGATCTATTAGGACACCTGTTAGGTCATCCCACGACCACTTTGATCGTGAGATGAAAAACGCATCGCGCCATCGTACGATCGCTCCCAATTAGGACGCCGCCTAACACAACACAAAGTAGGTCCAGAAACGAATCTTTTATCCGCACCCATCGTCTAACGTTGACCTTCAGTCTCCAAATAGCCTGCTTCAAAAATAATAACTTTTAAATAAACAAGTTTTAACACAAATTAAAACGGACCCGTTTCCTTCCTTCCGAAAAGCTCCTCTCAAGAGGGTTCGACCCTCTTACGTATTGTAAAGATTAATCTTTTATTATGTGGGATCAAGCACCCTTCATTTTTTACCTCACAAGGTTGCGTTTTCTCACGATTCGGTCTACAATGTGGTGACTATGACTATAGTTATACATGAGGATTAAATTCTTGTTTCGGTTTAATTATAAACTTGTGAAATAGACTAAACTAAAATTTATCTTATGTCCTTTTCTTAATGAAATAGAAAGAAAAAGATGCACTGAACTTAAAATTTTAGTTTGGTTTGTGTAATACTTAGTTATTTAGTTACCTATATAGTTATGAGGTGTTAATCAAGTTTAGTTGTACGATTAAGATCTACAATTTTTGAAAAAAGTTACAGCTTTCAAGATTTTTCTTGTGTTTTTCTACTAGGTACGTCAATGTTTCAGTTGTCATCTACTTTGCCAGAAGTAAATATACAAGATTTTTGACTAAATTAAACCCATGAATCTCTCCTATTCACAGTTGTTTGATATACCTCTCACAAACAAAATACAACAACAGGCTCGCTTCCTTCCGCCGGCGGCCGGACATAGGCTCCAAACAAGGGGCGTGTTGTATTATACACAAATCTTCAGGATGGCGCACCCTCGATTTTTTACCAAAGGAACTTCGCTTTCTCACGGCCGGTCAGCTTGTCTTCTTAATCGATAATTTATCTGTTTGGAAGATAAATTAGGGGATGATTTTCGCCTGAAGCAACATTTTTTAATGTGAAAAAGGGACATAAACAAACTTTTATGGAAATAAATATTAAACGTTTAAGGATGTGGTGATATGTGGGCATACTTGGGAGATAATGGCCAACGGCTACTGTGGCGGAAATATGGAGCACGAGCGGTGAGAGCTCTTCTTGTTGGTCACTGGTCTGCCTATAGGTATAAATACTAAAAGTGATTTTACTTAATCAAAAAAATATCGAATAAAAAATTAAGTAATAAAAACTAAAACCCAACTACGACTGAAAAGGTATAAACAAGACACCACAGACAGACAAATTAAAAATCCGGAGTCACATGTGTTAGGGCGGCATAAATCGAACAGATTACGTGTGACTCCGGATTTTTAATTTGTCTGTCTGTGGTGTCTTGTTTATACCTTTTCAGTCGTAGTTGAGTTTTAGTTTTTATTACTTAATTTTTTTTTAAATTATTTTGGGGTTATAATATATATATTTTTGAAATGTGCTCATAAAGCCCTTTCATTTCATACCCAACATAATACGATTAAACAACATTTTTTTTTTAGTTCCTAACTTTATTTCCTCTAGAGGGCGCCATTTTTAATTTAATGTGACGTCACATAGCCTATAACCAGCGGACAATCAAGACGCTTCTAACGATACCTTATTTGTCAAATTGTGATGAGTGATTTAGAAGATACAAGGGAACAGATGAACATACATACATACATACATATATACATACATACATACGGTCGCGGTCTGAGAATGTTTACCACCTTAAGGTTTATAATTGCATGCACACATCTATGTCACAAGGTCGATGACAATATAGTGATTTCGGCCTTTCTTCTCAGAGTAGTCAGATATTAAACGCCGACCTCATTTAGTTTTAAAAATGTGATTGACGTTTAAAAGTGTTTGTACAAACCTACTTACAGAAATAAATCATTTATCATTTAATATTATTTCTCAAACAAATCTTTTTTAACCAAGCGAGGGTGAACTTGTTACTAAAAATGCAAAAATAGACAATTTTATAGTAAACATTTTTATTTTTTTATGGAAATTATCAATAATTTATAGTTTTAATAAATAGCCTCCATCAGCAGCTATGACGGCACGTAGTCTATCTCTCATAGATGAGACAAGCCGCGCGCATAAATCTGTCCCCCTGATATCATCCCATACCCGTGCACAATGTGATCTAAGAGTTTCTTTCGTTCTGACAGTCCCAGCCTTGAACCTTATGCCCCACAGATTTTCAATCGGGTTCATATCTGCTGAACGAGCAGGCCATTGAATGAGACGAATGTCACGGTGCATGTTGAACCACGCCATAGTAGCCCGGGCCTTGTGTATTATCCTGAACGTAATCAATTTGTGGGAATTCTGCTGCAGGATACACAACGCGCTCAGTAGGCAGCATCACCTCTTCCAAAAGTAACACATAATTATTCGCAGTAGCCCTTTTTTCTAACGACGTCAGTTCTCCGACGTCATCGTGGCTCATCCACCCCCATAAGTTGACTGTTATGCGACCAGATTCATTTTGAGGCACGATATGAGCTTCATCATACCGAGTGCGATTATAACGCCATAAAGTCAATCTTCCAATTCGACTCGATTTCAAAGTTTTTTCGTCGGTAAATATAACATTCGACCAATCAAAATCAAGATATGTCGCGTAAAATTAAGTCGGGCAGTTTTGTGGTGAGCTTTGAGTTCCACTTTTATAGCATGACGTCTTTAGTGTAGCCCTGCTCCCTGCAAAGCTCGTCGAATCGTCCGAGGACACATACATACAAAGCAGCAAAATGAATAGTTGGTGGAAGCCGCGCTCTTCGTAATGTTGAACCATATCAGTTATTTGCGCGGTGGATAGTATCGCCCGTCGTCCTGAATTGCTTCTATGATCTGTTATTTGCCCTTCTTCACCATGACGCCGAATCCAAAATCTCACGGTGAATCGAGATATATTGAGCTCTCGTGATATCGCACTAATATTCAAGCCATCTTCGTGGAGAAATAATATTTCAGGCCTTTGTTGCGGGGTTATACTAGCCATTTTATTTCTATCAATCTATATTTACTAAAATTCAAACCTATTTTCTTTGTTAAAATGTCATTATGGTTACGGTAATATGTCAACAGGTGTCAACTTTAAAATTAAGAAATATAAAAGTAATACGAAGGAGGTATAGCATTTTATGTCATTATGGTAAAGTGTCAACTTTAAAATTAAGAAATAAAAGTAATAAGAAGCAGATATTGCATTTTAGACTTTACTGCACACAGTGTGGTAAAGAAGCTAGTTTAAAAACTGATAAACATTTTTAGACCGCGATAGTACATACATACCGGTCAAAATCATAACCCTCCTTTTTTCTTCGCCGTAGTCGGGTAAAAATCGTCGATACATTCTCATTAAACTTGCCACAATGCTTCCGCCTTAAATCTGTGTATGTTTTTGTGTTCCATAAGAGTTCCCATGGAAACAGGTGTTTACAAAAACTGCTCCTTTTGACTATCAACTCGTTTTTATTGAGTGGAGATGTTGAAAAAACCTTCGTATCCGGGGCTGTTTCCGGGTCACAGGAGATGGATCACAAAAAGTTTATTATGAACGAGATTGATGGGTCAGTGTTTGGAGTTCACCTTACTCTGCGTGAGAAATTGTTGGAGCAACTTTGATAGTTTTTTTAGTGGTCAAAAAAGGCTACTTTTCTCTATTATTGTGCCTCGCCGCTATTATTTACCAATTTCTGACGTTTTATGAGAAATATAGTCTTATTTTTACCCGACTTCGGCGAAGAAAAAAGGAGGGTTATGATTTTGATGTATGTATGTATGTTCATCTGTTCCCTCCTATCTTCCAAACCACTTATCACAATTTGACAAAAATGAGGTATCGTTAGAAGCGTCGTGATTGTCTGCTGGTTATAGGCTATGTGAAGTCCCATTAAATTAAAAATGGCGCCCTCTAGAGGACATAAAGTGAGGAACTTAAAAAAAAATATGGTTAATCGTACCATGTTGGGTATCAAATGAAAGGCCTTAATGAGCACATTTCAAAAATATATATAAATATTATAACCCCAAAAGAATTTAAAAAAAAAATCAAGTAGTAAAAACTAAAACCCAACTACGACTTAAAAGGTATAAACAAGACACCACAGATAGACAAATTAAAAATCCGGAGTCACACGTAATCGGTTCGATTTATGCCCTAACACGTGTGACTCCGAATTTTTAATTTGTCTGTCTGTGGTGTCTTGTTTGTACCTTTTAAGTCGTAGTTGGGTTTTAGTTTTTATTACTTGATTTTTTTTTAAGACTAGCTACCGTAATTGATGTTCCAGGAACCATGCACCTATCTACAGTGCTAGAAATAAGAACGGTTAAAGAGCTAGCAGTAGGTAACATTTAGGTTACCTACCAGAAAAATCTTGGTAGATACGTAGAGACTGTATGCTAGAGACACGACTTAGATATCTACCTATTTTGATTTTAACACCAGCTGCTGCAGCATACCTTGTTTGAGAACAATACGTAGGTAATGTCAGCCTGCAAGACATTTTTGCATAAAGTTTTATTCTTATAATGGTCAATCTCCCTATATTTTATACATACAGTCCCGGCCGATACATAAATTGCAGTTTCAATTCCATCACACAATGTCCTTCCTTATAAACATATTCCCACGAATGCCGACAGGTGTGCACTGGGGCTCCTATTCCAACTTGCTGTGTTAAAATGGATTTTATCGTAAGCAAATAAGTTTGGTTTTGCTCTGAGTGGCAGTGACCACTATCTTTGCTAGCCCCTAGCTAGTTTAATGTGCGATATAGTTGACTATTACGTGTTTAAAGAGTTAAATAAAGGTGCTTATTATAGGTAGGTATATCAGTTAGAATAGGGGTTGTTGAAAATGTAACTGTTATTTGTTCAGCTAGTTAACTAAGCGAAGCTTCAGTTACTTATATCTTTACGAATCACGCAGTAGATACAGTTCGATTCAAACTTAATGGCGGCTCGGAAGTTAGCTACTCGCTGCGCAGTACCCCACCTCTCACCCATGAAATTGTTACTGCGCAACGACTCGCCTCATGTTCCGAGCCGCCAGGAATCAACTATACCTGGATTAGGTACGATTAGTTTAGTTTCTAACACAACGTTGCATCATATTCAGTTTCAATAACTCTTTGACGATTCTACTGCAGTTCTTCTAATCCTATTTATAAACAGCGCGTGACCAAACACAAACAAAAACATAAATCGTTCAAAATCTCAAGTGTCGTTAACACCGATGTTTCAAAATTAATTATCAAGATAAACATCTCGGCCAGCGTCATAAAAACTCGTAGACAGAATTATTTCTCGCCAGCACTGACCCTTTTGCAAAAAATCGTTCTTGTGGGAAGTATTCGCGAACGCATTTCTCAGTTGAGGACCAATACATCTTTTGTGGAGTTGCACCTTGACAGCCAGTCTTTTGTTAACACCACAAAAGGTAAGATTACCGGTTCCTTTGTAAGCGGATACTGCTCCGATTGATTGTGGGAGTCATTTTTAATGTATTTAGATGTTGTTTTGCTTTTATTCCGTAGGGTGTACTGAAGTCTTAGCGTCATCGGGAAGATTTTTGTTCCCACAGTATGTATTGGGGGTTTAGTAGCTAGGGTTTGCATATTAAGAAGTGCATCTGTCGTCCCGGTGCAGCTTGAAAGTGTAATATGCGTTTGTCCCGTTTCATAATGTTTAAGTAGATATAAGAATGGTTCAAAATAACAAATGTCAAGAAGTTTCTGTCCAGCTATGAATCCAGCACCGCAAAGACACCACACCTCAATTGTATCCACAACTTCACGTAGCCTTGATTAATCAAATATAACGGAAGTAACAAAAACTTTGCGAAAAAACTTACTAAGGGCTGATTTCATCGAAGTCAGATATCTTTTATCCGTGGAATAAATTGTCGTCTGACAGTTTTTGTATGGAAAAACTGACAAAAATTAAAAATTTATTCGCAGGATAAGACTTATACTCGGTATAAAAGTTTGGTGAAATTCGCCCTAATATCTGTGCCCTAAGTATAATTATTAGGGTTGGGCCGCGGGCAGTTTCCTATTCTCTGTGACAGGCAAATACTTACCTACAAGTAGCCACACAAATATTTGTGAGTTGTGACATCGATGAAACGCCAAAACTATCAGATACTTGTTGTGGTGTAGTGAGACACCCCACCTCAGAATACAGCATGTGGTCATATTTAAGGGTGTGGTACCACAGATTATCAAACCAAACAACCTTCTAAATGGGATCAACATCTTAATCGCGAAAAAATAATCAGTCGTCCCATACATTTGGGTCGAGTAGGTAATGAAGTTTTGTATACAGTTGATAATTTTTGGTCCCATGGAGTAAGTTGTTCAATTTGATGGTCATGTCTCGAGCTGTTTTCTTCAGTACCGCAGTCAGTGCCGTTACTATTGTAAAAACATTACATCCAATGAGTACAATAAGATAATAGGGGGATTACATCCAACTGGCAGCATAAATAGGTAGGAACAGTTATGTCTGAAAGTAGAAATGTCTTTTTTTTGTGCCTTTTTGGCAACTGAGCCGATGTTAACTGTTCGTCCAGTATCAATTATCCAACTTCAATTATATGAGTATTCATTTCATAGTCAATACGGAAGTTAGGCAAAAGGTGGGTCAAAAAAAAATACAAAATGTTTTTGTGTATGGAAAAGTCGTAACTGGATATTTTAGTGAGTTAGATCTTATCGCATGATACATATTTTAACTTAACAATAGGTTGTAGACTACAACAGTTATGTAGACACTGGTTTATCCGACTGATTTTAGGTAAAATTATACTAAGAATTTTATTATGGTATAATTAGGGTTTTAGGATCTGACCAGATCAGCGAATGCTCTTTATTTCAGGGTGAAAGAGGCAGAAATAAAACATGAAATTGGAAGATCTTGTTTATTGCTATACAGAACGATAAGTGGCTAAAATTGATACAATTAAACAAAAATAATAATAACCAAAAGTTGTGATCACACTAAATAAAACATATTTCACGTGATTAACAGAACAGTTAAGAAATGGCAACAAAAAGGTATTATTAATTCACAACCACAGACAATATCGTAAGCTCGCAAGAAAACTGGCAACAGTAGAAATTATAACTAACAACGATGCTATGTACCCATTTACTATGATCACAACTAATGATTCTCCGTGAATAAAATCAATAAAATCATACATCTAAACACATTTTGTACGATGAACGCACTTTTCACAAACTTAACTAAATATAAATGCACCGCCTTCCGACAACGCTGTTAAGTTAAAACTTTCAAACACAACGCGGAAAACGTATCAGTAAATACAGATCTACTAATAATAAATGCATCGTAAATGCGAAGTTAGTTAAATTAATGTAAGATTATGAGAACATTTTAATATTCTCGAAATACTAAAATTGTTTTTTTTTTTTTTAACGCGACCTTTTATTAATAAAAACAGATTATTATGAGTCAGATCATTGAGGACAGAGTTGCTTATAGTTATCCTTCATAACTAAAAAAATTTAAACAATTTATCACATATTTTTTAACAATTTCAACTTTGTCAGGCTATTTATTATGAAATAATACCATTATGAAACTAGTTGCAAATTCTAAATTTATTTCAAGAGATTCTAAATTGTGATGCCGATCGCCTTTTTATTAATAAAAGGTCCACACAATTTATATCTAATATTAAAATTACACTATACATTACAAAGACAAAATAAAATATAATTTTTGGTAAATATTTTTGTTAATTTATAAATGTCATACGTATTACTTTAAAACTTATACCAAAATTAGAGAATACCAAATAGTCTTAGGTTGTATAAATGCTAAAATTCTAATATCTAATTCACTGGCACTGCTCTATCACAGAATTGGTTTGTTTCGTGCTTAGCTTTACAAATTCTAATTTGAATAGAAATCTGTTTAGATATAAAAATTAAAACTAGTAGTGATAAGTAGGTGAGAACTTGGCTAGGCCTCTGCCAAGCACGTTTATATTATTTCTTCATACCATACTTGAATGATAAAACCTCTAATTTGTTTACCTGTCTATGTTTTATGAGATAAAACATATACCCAGATATAATGCTCATATTAAATTAAATAATTATTTAAATAATCGTATAAAACTCGTATTTTGTGTAAAATACTGTTCTGAGTGATTCTCACTCGATATCTCCATGGGGCATTAAGGGCAGTCAATTAAACATGCACCTTAACAGTCATGAAATAAGGCATAAATTACAGATACAAGTTTCAATTGAATAATGATTAATGAGTATCATAAAACTATCATGCAAGTTATGAAAATGAAGTAAATTAATTAACGATTGTATATCTAAGTAAATGCGTGTTGCAGTTCATTATTTGACAAACGAGTCGTTGTTAGTAGAAAGTAAGTAAAAAACAAAAGATAAATAATTATTAATAATTATGAAAATTAAATAAGTATTTTTTTTATACAATGAACTTGACATTGATTAAGTTTTTAAGCTATATATATAGAATATACACAGCATTATAAATTACAATTTGTATGAAACTCCGTATCAGCCTTATATCGAGTTAAGTCGATTATTTTTAAAACATTAATAATGTTAACAGGCGTCTAATTAAATTAAACAGTTATAAAACCATCAAAAAATCAGAAATGTTTAAGGAGTGTTTCGACGCCCAGATAGGCACTATCTGCTAGATAAATTAAAAAATTTACCAATTTTTATAAAATTATCTATCAGATAAATAACCGGAACTTGTCCGGCTGTCGTCAAACAGACCATAAAAGTAAAAAAAAAAAAATTACGTCTTTTTAGGCACAACAACTTGCCTCGATACATCCATTAAAATTAAGACACATATTGGATAAACTTAAACGCTTTCAACCAGCAATACACGTTAAAACATTGGCAAATATCTGTAGATCACGGCTTGCACTTTGATTTCCGACGAAGAAGCGACTAGCTATCGAATATTTTCTCGCTCAAGAAACGAACAATAGACAGAGTTCTTTTTTTTTCGCCGTTCGCCGGCAATGTGATCAGCCATAGATACAATCAATCTGCCTAGCCTTTTCCCAACTATGTTGCTGTCGGCTTCCAGTCCAACCGGATGTAGCTGAATACAAGAATTTTACATGGAGACCCACAACCCAGTTTCTGGGTAACACGATTCCCCTTGGTAAGACTAGTTGCCAGATTTTTGGTTTCTGACTACCAGTAACGACTGTCAAAGATCTACGAATGACAGTCATGCATGAACTATAATAGTTATTTATGCAACTGTTATATAATACCTTATTATTCACAGTTGCATACAAGACTTTATCTACACCCATGATATGAATTTTCTATAAAAGTTTCTTTGCAATACCAATATCGAACAAAAATGGCGCGGTACGACGTTGATTCGAATTCGAATGTTTTATTTTTAAATTACGGTGCTTTGTTAGTGAAACGCTCGTGAATGACAATGTTCTTTTTTTAAATGAGTTGCATTATGAAATTCAGTACAACATTATAACACCCGTTTGGATGATATTGTGGTTACAATGACACTGGATGTTTTAATGTTGGCAATAATCTAAGTGTTTCAGAAACTTTTATAGAGGATTTATAGCATGGTTGTAGATAAATATACTAATGTATCTCATTTTCGACACGGGACTTACATCTGTTTTACATTTCTTGAGGTAAAACATAGTCGATAGTCAGTCGCTTTCTCGTCGGCTGTGGGACAGGTGATGTCCATGTCAACCACGAATCTCAGTTCAAACTATATTTGAGAATAGATTAGTACGTATAATCCGTAATCTCCGCACCTAGATGCATCGTTTTACAATACGGACCTAGTACAGATGAAAAAATCTACTGATATTTCCACAGACTATATTTGGCAACAGAAGTTTGTGAACACATCACACACTAGCTTCCATAAGAAAGTAAAACTATTCTGTTTTGTGACAATGATCAATAGATTAGTAGTTTCAAATCACGACGGCGGGTCATGTGACTTTTATGGACATTGACACAAGGCTTAAATTACAATGACAATCGCACTTGGACGCAACAACTATCTACAGTGGCCGTTAATATGTCACATCGATTTTTAGAAAGATACTGTCACGTGAGACAACGCTCTACAAAGTCGAACTTTTTTAAAGCTTGATGTGCCATATTAGACCGATCCTGCATGAAAGGTCAAATTAAATTGCTAGCAAAACTCCGGAGACGTGACAGGTATCGATATCAAAACATGATAAAACAAAACAAACTCTTAATGTCAAGGAACTGCAGCTGACTACGGGGCAGTACGGGGTCAACAGCCGCTGGTTACTTGAAATTATAAATTTAGAACATCAGAGCGCCTAGACAAGTGACAATCGCTTCGAAAGCGTTTCGTTTTTCTACAACGACTTTCAACAAAATTGATATAAGCTTTTCGATAGCTTATATCAGTCCTATACATTTTTGCCTTTTCCATCATCGTTGGCGCTAATACAATTTCACTTTGTCTAGAGTCTCAGTTCTCTTTAGTTTTATCATCTCCGGAGTTTCGCTAACTATTAATATCGCTAATAATTTGACGCTGTATAATTATTTTGTAATTTCTAATGTGTCCATCAACTTTGCTAACGAGGAAATTCAACATAGCTACCACAAAACCTCACGAACTGCTCACATGGGCACATCAGCGACATACTCAATCCGGAGCAGCAGGTCCATGATGTCCTGTGCGTCCAGCCAGCGCCACGGCAGCGGCTCGCGACACGCGGCCGGGCGGCGCGCGCGCCCCGACACGCCGTACAGCACCGACACCGCGCAGATGAAGCACACGACCGCGAACACTTGGAACAGGCACTTGAGAGGCTCCCTGCAATTACACACTGTGGAATTATACGATACTGTCAGGTGATGACGTAGGAGATGAAAAACACAAAACAAAACAAAAAAATAGTTTGTAGGGTACGTACCAGAAGAATTTCCTAATACTACGGTGTGGCACCACGGCGTTTCTTTTCTCGCAGTCAACGCATGCCACGTCCGCTTGCGTCGAGACATTCGCCGTGTCTGCAATAATCAGACATTGTTATACTTATGATACTTTGAAAAGTAACTGACTAGTCTACTACTAAGTTTATGATATCTAAATAACCTGAAACAACTAAATTAGTTGTCTAACTAAATTACACAAAATTCTACTTTTAATTCTGAGACTTTGGGTACGACAACATCACAAACTACATTTTTGTCTAATTTATTACACTTCCAATTCCAATAAATCTACTTATTCTAAAATAAACGAATTCTTACCGAAAGACAACACATACACAACACATAAATGATTCCAAATTACAATGATAATGATGTAAAACATGTAAACTAAACATAAACCGCCACCAGATGACGCCACAAGTTAACAACACACGCAACGTAAAAACCACAGCATACATACTATACAGAGGTATTTGCTATCCAAAGAACTTTGCCCAGCGTATGCACTCTTTCATAAAGTTTGTTAATACTGAATATTATACATTCGAAAGTAACTCTGTCTGTCTGTCTGTATATTACCTTTTCATGCCTATACTACTGAACGGATTTCGGTAAAATTTGGCAAGGAGATAGATGGCATCCTGGGGAAGGACATAGGGTACTTTTTATCGACATACCACGCGGGCGAAGCCGCGGACGGAAGCTAGTACTGAATATTAAGGTTTTTATAGCACCAAAGGTGGAATAAATAGAGTCAGTCTTAACCGAATGAAGGATTCTATTAGAATTAAGAGACATGAGATTATACGCAATCTGTTTTTAACAACATAGAGTTGTTAAAAACAGATTGCGTATAATCTCATAACAGTGATTTGCAGGACTATTTCGTCACTGCCGCTACAGAAAATGCTACCTAACCCACTCATTCGCGATACAAAAAATATATTATGTAAATTAGCTAAATGAATGTGTGCGTGCGCCAGACTAAAAATATAAGAATTTAGGCTCTGTCTAGTGAGTAATCTGTGACAAAAAATACCGGACCAAATTCGTAAAAGCGTACCCCACTGGGTCTGTGTGCAAGCGCCACAGTTTGAAGCCAAACTGTCAAGTCTGTCCGCTTGCTTAGCACAAGCCACTTCCAGAATGCAGATCTTTGTTTCCAAACTCTTGATAACAGCTTGTAATACGCCATTCCTCTCATTCCCATCGGCCACAAACTTCTCAAGCAAGTTCAAATTACCTTCGTAGCTCTCTATTTCTATTTGCATCTCTGTCAGTTTATGGTGAGAAATATTGACGTCTCTTTCTAACTCTTCCGTGTATCTATTTATTTTTTCACATTCCATACATTTAGTATGCATAGAGTTATTGTTTACAGATTCTAATTCTTCAGTCTGAGTTTGTGAGATACTTGTAGTTTTAAATTGAGCTTTATCAACATGATCACAAGGTTTAGATTCGTCTGTTTGCGTTCCTACAGTAGTGTAGGAGTAATCAAAGTTTTTGTCATAATCAAAAGTAATACTGTTGCCTGTATTGTTATGTCGGGATAAGTTACAGAAACTGTAACGTATTTCGTCAAATAACGACATGTTCGTTCCCCTCCCCTGGTCTTCTTTTAAAGCGTTTATGAATGACTCTTCGTCTAGGATTCGGTTTTCTAAGAAAATGCGGGAATAAAGGTACAATGAGCATGTTAGACATAGAGTGACATGGATCTACATGAACGTAGCCAAATAGATAACATGAAATAGGGAATATGCATGTATTTTTTTAATATTTTTATTCAATAGTTTACATCGTCAAATAAAGTAAAAAAAAATTCGACGGCAAAAAAACAATTTAAAGTACTTAAAAAAAAGTTTTAAAATATCCAACCGATCCGGGCTATTTAAACGCCCTCCATTTGGCGCGCTTGGTGTGGTGACGTCACAGACCGTGAAAACAAACAAGCATTACATCTTTTTGTAGGAGCGTTTGACATTGACTTGACACTTATTGATTGACTTGACATTGACATTTTGATTGTTATCCCGGACTGTTACGTCACATCCGCTCTTAGCTTTTCAAGAATTT
The DNA here is from genome assembly GCA_947363905.1 of Lithophane semibrunnea. NCBI lineage: Eukaryota > Metazoa > Arthropoda > Insecta > Lepidoptera > Noctuidae > Lithophane > Lithophane semibrunnea. The sequence goes on along the minus strand of OX376200.1, from coordinate 3,964,659 downwards.
GAATTACCCACAGTTTTTTGGGACTTTTTAAAGATCAATTTCTCGCTCAAAAAGAAATGTTATTCAAAAATATTGATGGAGGCATAATTCTGAAGTAATATAGTTTATAAAAAAAAATATTTGACCCATATTTGAATCACATGCATATTCCCTATTGACTAGACATGAAAGATTTTTTTTAAATCTCCATTTACAAGCTCATTCATACTTAGATCCATTGCGAACTATATGAAAAATGACAAATGGCAGCCAAACAGGTGCATAACACATCCGTTCATTCGCACATTATGCGTGTCTTAAATGTGCAAGTAAGAGCGCATGATTAGCGCCGCCATTTTCAATTTCATTCTTATTTGATGCAGGTAGTGTGGAAAAAGCTGATGATCTGATTAGCATGAAATAAATTAAAGCACTTAATATATATCTGCAGTGACCACAACGTTCGATTCTGTTTCAGGGTCGGCGTAAAATGGAAAAGAAGGTGGTTAGGATTATTGAGGCCGAGATTGATAAACGTCAGTTACAGTTTGACCTCACCGCTGTACCGCGCCTTCGGAATGCGCGGCGAGGCGGGGGGCGCGCCGTAAGCGTTGACGAATGAGCGGCCTGCACTGCACCGTCGCGCTACGCACTTAGCTTAGGCGCGGAACAGCGGTATCGATCAAACTGTAGCACACGCTTTGGCCGAGCATTATTTCATTTACCGTCGCACAACTACAGTATTGAAACTAAGAATGCATAATTAAGTGCTACCAATCGCGTCACGGGTGTTATAATGAATGTAAACGATAAATGATTTTATTTTTGTAAGTACGTTTGTACAAACAGTTTTACACATCAATAATATTTAAAAAACTATTAGAGATAAAGAAATACCGAAACAAACTCAAGAGGTCTGACTAAGATTATGTCTGGACTTTATCCAGACATAATCTTAGTCAGACTATGTGGGAACGATGTAGATTAGTGTCTGAAATGGACTTTTGAGGATACTAGGTAACGTTCACCAATCTCTGTCGTAAGGTTTAGTTACTAACCTGATGAGAACCTAGTGTCTGCGTTGAGGCTGTCGAGAGCAGTGAGCATCTGTTCCTCCGTGTAGCTGATGTCAATACTGCGGTCCATACGTAGCTGGGTCTGATTTGACTTGTTCAACACGTCTTTTAGTTCCATTTCTAGGAGTACCTGGGTAAAAACTGCAATTATGAGTATCACATGAGCTTGTATGATGAACTTAGGTTTCTTTGTCGATTTCGAGAATTGTCATCATACTCATGTTTCATGTTCATTTTTAGATTGTTTTTTTTAATTTTATTTTTTGTCCCATCGTACAATGAACAGCACTTTCATGGTAACAATTTGTTACTGACAGCGCTTCTATGTCGTAGCATTAAGGGCGGTTTTTATTATTCAAGTGTTACTAAGGACGTGCGGTCGACCGTATAACCTATTTACACTATCATCATTAAAAGTTCTTTTATTTGTTTATTGCGACTCTCTCGCGGAAAGTGAGTAAATGAAGTCGCCTTATTAGTTTGATAGTTCAAAATCTACCCATCCCAGATAACTACTATCTGAAAGAGCCAAGATGATGGTATATTGTATTACTACTCTTCTATTTCTATAATCTGACATACAAAACGTTTCAGCGGCTTGAGTTTTTTTATTTGTATAGAATCTGAATCGTCTCCTTTAGCCCATGGGTCCTTTCAGCTTGAAAAACACAATACCCTGTGTAGAGAACCTTGAACATCTAATGGTCGAAATGAGCAAAATATTACCTTCTCCTTAATCATCTGCTGTACAAACTCCTCCTGGTCTTGTAACCTCGAGGACAAGTCGGCGTGTTCAGTGCGCAGAGCTTCGTTCTGCTCAAGTAACGCTGATTGCCTTGCTGCATACATCTCGTTGATACGGTGGCATTCCGCCTTGGATTTGCTTAGCAGCTCTTGGAGGGTCAGTTTCTGAAAAATATGACGTCACATTACAACAAATCTTTATTACTTTCATCTTCTTTTCCCCTTTTTAGGGTTACAGCCTCAAATATTTGAGTTACTGGGGCGCTTTCAGGCTATAATTGCTGTTAGCGAAGCAGTCATAGAAAAAGTATATTAAGAACAATAGAAGAATGAGTTCGACTTTGAGGTAATATTTTCAATCTTAGTTACACAAGTAAAAATGTTAAAACTATATTCCCTTATGTAACAATGATTTTAGGCGTAAGTACGTTGTTTATTTGAACGTAGTCATAAGGAAATGTATGAATACTTTATTCTGTTAATAAACATAATTATTATTATTTGTGACTTTTCTTTTAAACATCTTCTGGCTGTGGCATTCCAGCTTTTTGAAGTCACACCTCCTTTCCCGACACTGATGAGTGACCTGTACTCTAGTCTATGGTCTCACCTCGTTCTCTAGTATGGAGACCTGTTCCACTGTGACCTTGGAGCGCCGCTTGAGAGCGTCGAGCTCGCGCCGCGTGTCGTCCAGCGCTCGGTCGCTGCCGCACAGTCTCTCGCACGCCTCCTCGTAGTCGCGACGTACGTGCGTCAAAGTCATGTTTTCCTCGCGTAACCTGGTCAATAGAAGAAAATACGATTATTATTGAGAAAATTCACCATTCCTACAATGAAAGTCAGAATTGAAATGACTGAATTCGGCTGCCTTAATACTCTAGGCTCCAGGTCCAGCATGACGTCTGATCGGTAGCAGTATTCCTATCAAAGGCTTTATGGTTATTAGTTACCTGCCCATTATAATCTAGCAGCTTAATTTTATTTTTTAATGAGGACGATGAACCAGTCGGTGCCCTCTGAAGAGGTATTCCAGGACCATTGCAAATGCTAACCTACATGGTGCATATGCACACATGATTTGACCAAGATTATGTCTGAACTTTCAAAGAGACTGTGACCCCGTTTCGGTCTTTCTTCTTAGAGAGACTAGGTACTCTGGAAAAGAAACATCAAAATTGATCTAATCTAAAAAAATATTGACGTGTTTGTATAAACTTACAGAAACAATATCATTTATCAAAGTAGATTTTATCGACTCACAGAGTCATTACGTTACTTTATAACTGCATGTTTTATTTGTTTGTCCTATTTTAAGTGTTCTTCATGAGATTAATTTCTATAAACTGAGATACTAAAAACGCACTCACATGTTGAGGTGAGCTCTAAGCGTGTCCCGCTCGGCAGTGAGTGCTGCGAGTGCTTCCTCGTGCTGTCGGTCGGTGAAGTCGAGCTGCGAGCGTAGCTGATGTGCCAAGTGCACCTTTTCACGGAGCTCGCACTGCAAGTCTTCTACCAGCTGGGACCCTGGACAGTGTCAAGTATACAAGGTCAAATTAAATTATTTAGAGCCGCAGACGTGATGCGTATCAATACCTAAACATGATTTTTTTGTAGGGGTCAATGACCGAAGGCAGTGTATTTACTGGAAATATTTGTTTTTGTTTTAACTTCACAGATATCTAAACCAGATAAAACAAAAAAAAAAAGTTTTTTTGTCTCTTTGTTTTATCTGGTAGTAATGACTACAGTCATTACCAGAGGCCATTGACCCGAAAAAGGGCCATAAAAAATTTCAAACAACCTGCTTGCTCACTAATTGCGGTTTCATAATTATCATGAAGTATAGGTTTCCTCATTAAGTGTCTCCGACAGTAAGCCAGTGATGTAACAACCTAAGTACCACTTAATGAACAACAAGAACAAATGTTAGAATGAGAAATATGTACTTTTAGATTAAATACAGGTGATTCAAATAAAATCCGCAATCTTGCCTCTTAGCAAGGTTTAAACAGTGTATTGATGATGTTAGTTTGGCAGCTTTAAATCAACTCCTTAGCGACTCTTCAACGCCAAATTATAGATAGCGTTTATAAATAAGAATTTTGCTTATCAGTTGCTCATCAATCAATGTTAGGGTCGGCTTCCGGTCTATATGTATTTTTATATCAATATTTCATATGGAGCCACTGCCAATCTGACCTCCACAACCCTGTTACTGGGTAACACGATACCCGTTGGTAAGAATGGAATCAGTTTCTTACCAATTAATTTAAAATTTAAGAGATGTTTATAAGACTGATATTTTCAAATCAAACCTACTCACCGAATTATTGAAGTGTGCTAAAGATATTAATTGCTATTTGGTGGTGATCGACGACGCATCATATTATGATGGTTACACTACTTCCGATTTGCGTTTGTTTCGACGACAAACTTAATAAACGTAATGTCAGTGACAATGTCTTCTACGATATGGGCCTTTGTATTTTCATTCCACTGCTTTATTGTAATAGAAACAGGACTGATAATGCGCAAGCGAACGTGATAATATGCATTTGAATGTGTGAGTAGGTACTTGAAACACCTGATCAATTCCATAGCTTCTGTTCACGAAATTATTCAATGGATAATGCCAGGAATATTATATGAGGCAGTTCTTTTTTTAACTTACAATTTTATGACCAAATCTGCCACTTGATATTCAAAGCAGCTGTTGTTAATGTATTCCACTTAGTTTATTCATGTTTATTGGATAACAGGCCTCATTCAAATATTTCTTTGGTTAATGTGACAATGTTTCCAAATAAATTGACCTATTTGTGAATTTATATTGTGTATATAAATTCACAAATAGGTACTTATCTTGTTTGATAAAAAAATATCCAAAGAATTTTCGATTTTTTTGAGAAAACACATGACTTGAAATGGTTACTTTGAAGCATTCTAAGATGGAGGTCATTCCATTATGTATTACCAACAAACAAATTATGTGATTGATGCGAAAAATCATCATGATTTTTCGCATCAATCACATACACTTCGTGTGTCCATTTTGTATATCAAGGAGAAATAAACTGAAAGCTGTAGTTGAACTTACTGACACTAGTTAACCGATAGTTGAATTCTTACCATCAGTAGAGATGCCAGAGTCCGAGTCCTGTGGCGCTCCACTCTTCAGATTAAAACTGTAACAAAAATATAACTACTATTACTAGCTGAGAAAACTTGTCCATCCAGAGGCTGTAGACAAAATCCCTTTTCTGTAAGCGTTAACGCCAACGGAAAGATCAAATTTTATGGAGTTGACATTAGCTTTAGAGATGTCACGTGACTGCTGCTGTCAACTACATACAATTTGATCTTTCCGTTGGCGTTAACGCTTACAGAAAAGGGATTTTGTCTAGGCCCCCAGTGTGACCATCCATTTTGGCAAACTGAATGGCTCAACAAAAAATAGGGTTACTGATTCAAATATTAAAGATATAGGAATGTTTAGCATAATCAGCCACTTCTGGAATCCAGACCTCCAGTGAGAGAGAGTGCACCGGACTGTTTGCCTAGTCTAGTCTGAACTGCAAAAAATCTAAACTATGTCTGTAGATTTAACCTAGTTTATGTTGAACAAACAAAACACAGACGTAAAACACATGCTGTCACGTCATGCAGTGTTATCACTTATCAAACACTTTTAAGGATATTGGTATACAATCTATTTTAATTACAATTTATTATAGAATGTGTTTCATAATAGTTGCAGTTATCAGTGGTTGATGCACTTCAACAAGGTTATGGTACTTCTAACATGTAAATAAGTGCATGGCGCAATGTTACATTTTAGTATCTACTATACATTGTAACAGTGAATCTATATTTCACGCTTCCTAGGCCAATTTTTTTAAATATTCGTATAGATCATAATGGATATGAATTAAAAGTCTCGACTAATTAAAAATTATGCAACAATGTGTAATTTCGCAGGTATTCTGCCTACCCCCATGGGAAGAAGGCGTGAGCTTATGTATCTATGTATTCTGGTTGAAATACATTATACCTAGGTCATGTTCTGAATATATTTTTAGAAAATAATAATGGTGAACCTGTGTAAAACAAACAATCTTTATGAACACAGAGATATACAAGATATACAAGACATACAGATTAAAATAAAAAGAAAAAGGTTGGAACTGTTAAAAAAATGCTTTATGATTGAAAATTGATCAGTTACAATATTTCCCTAGCGACAACAGCTAGGGAAATATTTGTACTAAACATTTTTTAAATATCATTTGAATGATAAGTATGGCTAGAAAGGGGGTGACTACCGAGATGACGGCTAATAGAGAAGTATGGAAGAAAGGGACATGTTGCGTCGACATCGAATAAATTTGGAGAAGGGCCAGAGAATGATGGATGACACACAATGGTCCACCATAAGGACTGAGTCCGGAAACCAAACCCCATAATGTAGAACAACATCTATATGTTGTTCTACGTTATGGGGTGCATGTGAATGATGTACATGATGAACGATAAGTAAAAGAGTGACATATTTCAACAATGCTTACCTCTCATCCAGGTCAAATTTAGACTTCTGGCTCTCACTGTACTTGTGCAGAGTTTTGGCTAACATTGACACATTAATTTCTGGATTATCTTCTTCTGGATCTAATAGAGACTTCAAGAAGCTGTATTCAGCCCTGTAAAGTAAGTTTAAAAAAGATAAGATAAAATAAATCTTGAAATTTTTTTTTTTTTTAATGATTAAAGTACAGAGGGTACTTGTAACAACAAAATGTAATTTCAAGCAACACAGTTGACAAACCATAACAAAGGCCCATTCAATAATATTATGACTACGGGTGTACTGTACAAGGAAAATTAAATATGTTGATAAAGACTGTGAGCTTAAGCATACTGATTAATAAAAAATATAAACACCTGTTTTATCAATCACTTCAGCAGGCTTCAAGTAATCGAAACAGTACGTTAGTAGGTAATCAGTATTTTTCGTTGCGTTAGTTAGATTACAACGTACGATCAACCATGAAATGTGGGATATTGCCGGAAGTTCTAAATCCAGAACTGGGCTATTTTCAAACATAAACAGATGACCTTTCATCACATAAACAAAATCAGAACACACTTCGAACGTTAACAATAATACTCACTTGTTAGTTTTCACGAAAGGTGCGAATTTGTCCATCAAAGCGTCAACACGCAGCGTGCCCGTACTCTCAGCGCCACAATAATCAAATATTTGCAGCGCCGTCACGTAATACTCTGGAAAAGGACTATAATTAGTAAATATTCCTGTAAACTCGCACCAACGCGGAGTTATAATTATAAATAAACTGATTTACCGTCCGCACTCAGTCCCGATCTATCCGAATCCATTGTGTCGTTGGTCCAGTTATAAACGATTTTACAAAAAATATATAACGTTAATTATTAGTTTCACATGAATTACACCACGCGGGTGCGTTAACGGTCAGTATTGTTTGTTTTTCATTAGCTAAATAATTCGTTACGCTAGAACGCTGTACAAAAATAGTTTCCAATAAAACCGTTTAACATTTGAAGTGATGCGCGCTTAACCCTAATTCAAATTTTATCGATATCGATAATTCATTTTCATAAAGATTGCTATAGTACTATAAAAACTGTGTCACGACTTCACTAGAGAAGTCCCACGACAATAATGGAATTAGTGGACCGTCGCATGACTGTGACGCCCCGTTTAAGAGACTTCTTTTATGAAGTACTGAGGTGAAAAAAGAATTGAGCGAATATATGCATTAATCTTACAATGTACAGTCGAAAAAATTGAATCGACATTCGCGTAAATATACAATTCCTTGGTAACGAATTTGTCATCTGCCATCTTTGTTATTTTGACGGTTTCAAACGATTTATCGTCAAAGTGGGTCATGATTCCCTTAGCCTGACTGTACTTAAATGCATGATTTTAATTTTTCTTAACTTATACTTTAAACCATATCATATTTATAAATTTATGCTTTATAAACAATGATTAATGACTAAATTCATTAAGATGAACTAAAAATAAAATGTACTCTTAACTAAGTACATGTAAGGTTAGAAATTAAGCGTTTATTGTGGTGTTGTGAGGTTAAAAGGCTGACTAATTAATGACTTGCCGTATTCCAATAGAATAAACATATTTTTTTAGATTTATACGAAATTATAAGGTAATTATTCTAAAATGCGATTTATGTAAAATATTTTTCGGACTACATTTTCGATAAAATTTTATACCTATGAGAAATTACGACACCTCACTAGACCCACAACTGTCACATAAATGTCAATGAAATTACGTTCGGATACTTGCACCAAATTACAAGATATTATACTGATGAAAGTTCTCGTAGAAATAAGAAAACCATTGCGGATTTCTTTATATGCCATAAACTTTATTTATTATTGTATTTAATTTAATGAATGAACCGTCGTCTGTCAAAAGTACACAGGCACCATGCCCTAGAGTTCCTGGAGAGTCCTTGTTGGGTGATAGGAGTTCATAAGAGTAGCAGAGGACCAATTCCCTGGGTCGACACGTTCGACACGTCGAACGTTCATACTTCATAGTAACATTAATTATTTACCTATCAATTTACTGTTTACTTGTGTAACCTATAATGTAGCTGTGCTGTAAGGCACCTGCCCCAATGCCGCGCAAGCGAATAACTAGAAGCGACTAGAGCACAGAGTACTTTTATATGAGTAGATAGCAACTGAAAAGGAATTGTTGAGAGCGCGACGCAATATCGAATTTATTTACTACACAATAAGATACACGCGCTGCGCAGCACCGCGCATCTCCGCGCATCTCAGCGTACTTTGACATGTTTATTGTGTCAACACTCACACTGAAATTATACCTTTTCGTGAAGAAAATAAGTTCGATAATTGTTAAAAAGTGCGCGCAGCGTCGCGTTGCTTCACGTCGCGGTCTGAACTGACCCTAACGCGATAGAGAGGCAACTTCTAGGTGAACATGACTGTAGGCAATTAGCACTGTGCTGAATTGTACTTTATTACTTCGTAGCAAGAGTCGCTTTTTAATTAGAGTGAACTATCTGTATTAATTTTTGACGGGACGGGATCTTTTGTATGAATGTGGGCTGGATTCTACACATAGATTCAACAAAATACAATAAAACAAACCATTACAAAACAACCTGCTCTTTTACTTCGTTACAAAGGTTAAAAAAATACTAGACTAAGCATTATAACAAAATATATTATATTAAAACTCCTGAATTGACATAGCTAAAGGACCCTACAAAAAATCACCGCTCTCTTATAATATTCAAAATTTCTCTGAGTCCACTGTGTATTTTGAGTGTAACTATTTTTGATTCCACCATAGAGAAGTCACTTAACTCAATCTGTAACAAATAAATCAAAGAAATCATATTAAAAAAAGTTGCATGAAAAAAGAATAGAGTTCACAAACGAAGAGCTAGAGTGCTATAAGGTTATTTTGGCGCTGCAATGTATAAGGGGGCGTTTTTTGTAAACATTTGTGAAATTGGTACTGACTAAACAAGATGGCTCGGCTCAGGCTAGGTGGAGCGACGATCTTCGCAGGGTGGCTGGTAGCAACTGGATGAGAGCTGCCGAGAATCGAGCTGAATGGCGTGCAATTGGAGAGGCCTATGTCCAGCAGTAGGCTGATGATGATGATGAAACAAGATGGCTGCGCTAGTTCCGATTTTGGCCACACGCCAAAATAACCTTGTAGCGCTGTAGAATATCTGGGGCCATAAATTGAAGTGTCAAAGTCACCATTGTTTCATTAATAAAAGGGATGGCGCTGTATGTCCCATACAGGTCCTTCTCTTTTTTGTACCACCCAGTTCCAAAGTCGTTTCTATAAAGACAATACGCACCCCATCAGGTGGATTCTTGTCTCTGGGCGGAAATCGTCCATACATTCGTTCGCAGATCGCGCATAGGCCGCACCAAGTGCGAAACTTCAACGTGTCCTCGTCAGACTGGAACAAATGAGAGTCTATTGTATTTTGTGTAGAATTCTATTTTATTTGTTGTTTAATTTTGTATAGTTGCGAGTAAATTTAGTTTTGTCTTCTTTTAATTTCATGATTGTCTCTTATTGTTATTAGCCTATAACTTGTGTGTTTGGTGTCTTACTACTGTTAGTGCAAGTTGGTGATTTAAATAAATAAATAAAGTATTATTTCTGTATTTTTAAGTTTCCAAGGGTCTAGCGACACACCAGGGCCAGGGGGCCTATCACCACCTCAGCATACCAGTTTTATACTAATGAGCGGCCTGCACTGCTGTCCCTTGAGCCGCACAAGGCGCGGTAAAGCGGTGAGGTCAAACTATACTACTGATGTGCGGTTGGGAAATTATAGAAAGGCCTAACATTCAACTGTGTGGAACAGTGTATATCCATCAAGTTTCAACCAAAGATTGAAATCGTCAGATTCGCTCTTCGCTACCGGGTCAAAAGGTGATTACGTTTCTGTTTCGTTGACAATGACATTTGAATGGTATTGTCTCGCTGATTCATACTGAAAATCATAATTAATCGTTCAATGGGGTATGTTTGAGCTCACTCGTCAGTGTTCACACTTTATCGCTCGACCTAAGAACGATGCATCTAACGATTTAAATCTTTGGGTTTAAGACCATCTAAAAAACTGTAGTCTTACCTCTCCATTGTCTCCATTACCCTCAGTGCTAATAGGGGGCCTCCTCTTGTACCCATTATCAATAAGGGTGACCTTGATCTCATCAGGGAGATTCTCTTGCTCCTCGTAGCCAGTCCATTCCATGACGCTCTTGAAGCTTTCCGCTTGCGTCGGAGATAGACCGCCACCCATCATCATTATTAGGCCTTCTTCTAAGTTCTATTAAAGAAAAAAAAAAATTGTTGATACATTCGTGTCTCCGTAGAGGGTATAATACAAGAACAGTTACTATTTCCGAAATAGAGTACACTGTTCTTCTTTTAATAAAATACGAATTGTAAAATATGGATAATGAGGAAATTTCCTCATACACATACATATATAATAAACTCACGCCTTCTTCCCATGGGGTCGGCAAAAACTACAGAACGCGACCTGCTACGCTTCTTACATACTCCTTTTGCCTCGTTTACGTTCAGACATCTGGGGCTGTACTATGAAGTATTAATGCCATCATTATTCCACTGCGAAAACGGGATGTTGCTAGCGGCCTTGTCTAGCCCCGTCTCTCTCTCACACTGGAAAAATGGTGGCATTCATATTTCATAATACGGCACCAGGTCATACACGCGAGTACTACGCACCTAACCATTCTGAAGAACATCACCTATAAGGTCACTATATTATGTATTGAAATTTCCTCATTTAATAAGAAAATAGGGTGCCTATTAGATAGATTATTTTCTTATCTATACTATCCATATTTTATCGTCTATCATGATGAACTAATTTTAAAGGGAAAGGTACTCAAAAGCATTAGGTATTTTGAAAATATCCGGTGGTATAATGTTTTTATCTCATGAAACGACGCGCGCTTTATTTGTTACCAAGTGTACAGAGTAACAGACATGCTGTGAATGTGTGTGTAAGCGCAGGAGTTCCCGGTACCGTCCAAGACAATAGCGAAGACGGAGGTGTGTGGGTGTGGGTGCGTGTGTGTGTGTTATGTGCTGACGCTAATCGTCTTCACGTACACATTCACAGCGAATTAGTAAGCTTAGTTACCACAAGTAAAACGCGCGTCGCTTAATGAGATAAATACTGTACCATTTGGAATAGCATAATGTCTGTTTTAGTTTAAGAAACAGTTCACTGTAAAAATTATAGTAAAAGTATGCTTTATGAAAGAATTTTTCATTTACCTTAATCGGCATCCTATATCCATGTTGTCTGAACTTTCTGAGTACCGTGAGGTAGAGCAGTTGCTTCGATTTCTTCACAGTCACGTACTGGGCCGCGTAGTTCATTGGCGTCAGGTCTGTCAACAATTGAATTGAATAAGCTGTCAAAGCTACGCTTGCCGGGGTTGGTCCTTGGATTGGTGACCATCTTTACTGAGACTCCTCCGTGTCTCGCAAAGCAGTAAGTACTTTAAACCGTTGGTCCCGGCTGTCATTCGTGGATCTTTGACAGTCGTTACGGGTCGTCAAAAGCCTGAAAGTCTGACAACCAGTCCAAGGGGTATCGCATTGCCCAGGTCCCGGATTGTGGAGTTCAAATACGCAGTTGCTCCATGTAACATATTGGTATTCAGCTGCATCTGGGTAGACTAGAAGCCGACCCCAACATAGTTGGGAAAAGGCTAGGCAGATTGATTGATCCTGTCAAGACAAGGCGAAAAAAAGTTTTTGTTTTAAATAAAATGTACCCTGCAGCTTAGCGGAATGACTTACTCTCCAACGCATATGTATATGGGCAAGAAAAACTGTCCGTTCTATCGAGAGAAAATTCTTAGTATGTGCAGCCAGTCGCCGAGGCTAACAGCTATCACTATCATTCTAACTGCTGATGTCTATGGTACTTACTCTCCAACGCATACGTGTCTATGGGCAAGCCGAACTGCGCATTCTGTCGAGAGAAAATTCTTGGTATGTGCAGCCAGTCGCCGAGGCTAACAGCAGGTACTTTTAGCTCTCGCACTAACTTTTGCATTTCTTGTCCGTACACTCGCTCGGGACGAGTTCGCATTGCCTCTTCCAAGACGTAGCGACGCTGAAACAAAAATAATTAATTTTATTTTGATTAAAAAAAAATTGTTTGAAAAGCAATAGAAACACTCTTCCCTAGAAAACGTGGTTCAGAAAGGCTTGTGGACAAATTGCGGTTACATTTTGTTCATCAGATTTTCACACATCAGAATGCAAAAGAAATACTGAAATAAATTATCTATATAAATAAAAATGAAATGCTGTTCGTTGCGCATCACTTGAGAACAGCTGGACCGATTTGGGTATTTTTTGTTTAAATATGTTCGTAATAGTCAGAATAAGGGTCAGTACAGACCGCGGCGTGAAGCGACGCGACGCTGCGCGCACTTTTTAACAATTATCGAACTTATTTTCTTCACTAAAAGGTATAATATTTCAGTGCGAGGGTTGACACGTGTCAAAGTACGCTGGGATGCGCGGTGCTGCGCTGCGCGTGTACCTTACGGTGTAGTAAATAAAATCGATATTGTATCGGATCATACTATTATGGTCGAAGATGTAGAACCTTTTTAGTCCCAACTATTTGTAATAGCCTTCCAGTAGATTTAAATAGTTGTATCACAAAAAACCTCTTTTAAAAATAAAATACATAAGTACCTCTTAAATGGAATTCGTCAAAGCCTCACTGTGAATGAATGACAAGCAAGCAAGTGACAATTCTCACTACTACTACTATTTTTGAACTTATTTTCTTCACTAAAAGGTATAATATTTCAGTGCGAGGGTTGACACGTGTCAAAGTACGCTGGGATGCGCGGTGCTGCGCTGCGCGTGTACCTTACGGTGTAGTAAATAAAATCGATATTGTATCGGATCATACTATTATGGTCGAAGATGTAGAACCTTTTTAGTCCCAACTATTTGTAATAGCCTTCCAGTAGATTTAAATAGTTGTATCACAAAAAACCTCTTTTAAAAATAAAATACATAAGTACCTCTTAAATGGAATTCGTCAAAGCCTCACTGTGAATGAATGACAAGCAAGCAAGTGACAATTCTCAGACAAGCAAGTTTTTCAAATATTCAGTATATTTGAAGACTTGTTTGTTTGAGAATTCATTAATTCATTAATAGTTTAGCGTACCTATAGGTGGCAAAGTGTTAAGTATGTCTAAATTTATTAAAAAAGGAGCTGCGTCTGCCAACAAACTGCTGTGCAGTTTGGCAGAGGTAATATTTAGGTGATATGAATTATTTCTGCGAATAAACGCTTTTTCATTTTTTTTTTTTCATAAAAAACTGCGGGTCCGTCTCGGTGTGAACTGACCTTAAGGCTAATAGGGAAAGAAAATTTTAAAATTCAGGAAAAGCCGAAAGTGCTTTTTTCTATGGGATTTTGTATGAATTTTCTACAGGACTACGTCTGTTGGGTACTTGATAAATACCAAATCTTAGATAATTTACATGTATTTCCACTTTGCAACTATCATTATCCTAAAAAAATCCGTTGCAATGAAAATTGAACTTTCGTCTTGTATGATATTGAGTCTGTATTCCCAAAACTAGATAATTATCTGATATTCTGAATTCAAATAAGTATAGTTGGATCGCAACCATATCGAAATAATCAAAGAACAAACTAACCTTTGTATCAAATTCAGTCTCAATCGCCTCTTCATCAACCTCTCTATGTAAATACTTGAGCATGTCATCATCTAGGAAAGAGTCTCTCTTCTTACGGACCACAAGCGGTCTGATGACAGGTAGTACAATGACGTCATCTTCTAGTTCCGGCGCTATCGAACCGCGGGAACTCGGGTTTTGGGAGTCCGTACCGATGCCGGCGATCTATGAAAACGTACATACAGAAATATTTAAAACAGCATAGACAGTTGGGAGCCCAGAATTCCGATAACTAGTCTTACCATATTTACCCAGTAACTGGGTTGTAAAGGTCAGACAGGCAGTCGCTCCATGTCACTGGTATTCAGATGCATCCAGTTAGACTGGAAGCCGACCCCAACATAGTTGGGAAAAGGCAACTCTGTACTCATCTTACAACAAAGAAACATTAAGACTACATACCTGAGTTTCTGGATCTTGTTGCGTTTGCGCCGCTAGTCCCGCAGATGTCAGGCGGTCACTGCCACCCCGCCCTCCTTTCTTTCTCCTCTTACCGCGCCTGCGACCTTCACCACTACCTGGAGACATAGAAAAAAAAAAAAAGGGATTTTATAAGATTAGCTAAAAAACAAAAGACGAGAAATTAGTATTTGGAAGTGTTTGTAGGGCATGGTGGGAACTCGCACGGACGAGACGGTTTGGGAAGTAAAATTAAGAGGTTTATGCCCTGCAGTGGAACATAATGAAAACCTGGAAAAGAAAGAATCGCCAAAAACGGACTACTCTGCAAATAATTGTGCATGTTTTCCGTAAAAAAAATACGCGACGACTTGAGAACCTTCCACCACCAGTTGCTCTGTTCGTATGTGGGTTCCGGTTACTCCTTTTGTCATCAATTTTTCAAGCACTGCTTGGCATCCAATTGAGCTGAACTTGGCATACTCATACAACTACCGAGACATTTTGAAAAAATTATACCATGGAGCTGGTCTGATGATGGAGCCGGAAGTTAGGCATAGGAACTCCTCGATCAAACAAGATAGCACTATCGTGTTTGGACTCATTAGTATTGACAAGGACTATAGCCCAAGGCAGTATCCAGGGTCGGTTGACAAATTCTAATGCTAAAAAGTACAAAATAAAATATAAGTAAAAATCTTTTTAAGAACAAGCTTTGAATGAACAAAAAAGTTCTAAATAAAACTTACGTAAACATAGAACTTTAATGTTTTCTTAAAAGCTTGAGGCGTAAATGTCCTTCTTAATATAAATTAAAAATAAGCCTCAAGCTTTTAAGAAAACATTAAAGTTCTATGTTTACGTAAGTTTTATTTAGAACTTTTTAGTTCATTCAAAGCTTGTTATTAAAAAGATTTTTACTTATATTTTATTTTTCGGTTAAAAATACCTACTTGTGTATTTGATTGAACGAAAAAACCAAAATTTTAGGTAATACAGCTCTCGGATTAAGAGTTTGGACTAAATGGACACACAGCATTTTTTTTTAAATTCAGTCGTTTCAAGTTATTACAAGTCTTGGAATATTTTTTTTGGGACGTACCTCCTTCGTCCCCATTAGACGCAGCATCGTTCGCCTCATTGGCTGCTTCTTTCTCTGCCTTAGATCGCTGCGACGCAGGCGGCTCTTTACCATTATTGTTCTTACTTTTTGCAGGCTTTCCTAGGTTCAGAGCCTTCAGTTGATTCTGGAACAAATATTGACATTATTTCAGCTGAGAAAGCGTTCGTCCACCGTGCGAAAACATTCCTATAAAAATTGTCCGGCACGATTTTGTTGGAGCCTATTCTTATGTACCTAGACTAAAACAATCAAGTTCATATAACGACAGCAGTACCTCAAGTTTCTTAAAGAACTCATCAGTGTTGTGTGTCAACGACTTCTCTCCTTTAACCAATTTTCTCGTCAATTTTACACTCGGCAGTTTCATGCGCTTCCTCTGCCCAGTCGAACCCCACGCGGTCATAGATAACACAATCTTGGACGCGCCTCTTTTCCTGCTCTTTGGTGCGTAGCTAATCACTATTTTTGTGAGGTGCATTAGATTGCAGTCGCACGTCCCCGGTTTCAATAAAGGAGGAAGCTTGTGCGCCTTTCGTCTCACACGACGGCTCGTCAAAGTCGCAATATTCTTCAAAGTCGTCAAGTTATCACCCGTCACGAAGAAACTCTTTTCTTTCGTCTTCTTATCTTTCGCTGTATCTTTATGTTTGCTCCTTATAGGCAGAAGTTTTGTCTTAGATATTAAAAACGGTAGCATGTTTCAAATGGAAAATTTCGTTTTTGATAACGCTCCTTAGGACGACTAATCCGTGGAAATCGGCGTATCGGACTAACGTCAGCGAATGTATCGATCTAAGTTTATCAACAGTGGAATGATGTTTGGAGTAACGCTCTAGTAACTCTTGGACAGGCTTGGGGGGAAATTTTTCATATCAGTGATAAGAGCTCATGTCTGGCGCTAAAGCACTTGCGTTAATAGCAGGTGTATGACGCAATTTAAAACTGTGACTTTTTAATTCATAACTTGGTATCATTGAGTATACAAGATTAAAATGTGGTGAAGTACCCTGCTACAGGATAGTACTATATTAATCACCTCACCACTGTCGGTAGTAAAGTGATCTTAGAAGATCCAATCTTACCAACACTTTGCCTTTGTCTACAAATGCACAAGGTACTCAAAATAATCTCCTTGTTTCTCCTGGTTATTATCCCAGTTTATTTGGGGCCAGCCCTCCTAGTACTTCTGCGCTACACCGTACGGTTGTGGGTTGTCTCTTTTGTTGTTTTTTTCGCTATCATATCGTTTTTTTTATAGTTCGTAGCCAAGTTATTGGTGGTCGTCCACGGCCTCTCTTTCCGTCTTCTGTATTCATGACTCTTTTAGTCACATGGTCATCGCCTCATCACATGTCCGTACCAGCGCAGGTGGTTCTCACTAAGTTTCTCGTGTAACGGTGGAGTTTCTTGCCCATTCTTCTCCATACGAAAACTACCTTTTGGAAGGGGCAACTAGAATCAGTTCTATTTCTTTGTTTTGACGTTCATAAGTGCCTTATATGTGACTATTTGAAATAAATTATTCGACTTTGAAATTATTTGACTGACTTTGTGTCTTAGCGATCTTAGCGACTTTAAAAGTACCACAGATATAATTGTTTATTATTTTATCCATTTTTGAAACTCCTCCAGACCAGCGTAGCATCTTCATCTCTGTGGTGTGAAGTTTCTGTTCATCCGTCTTCCTCATCGGCCAGCATTCAGATCCATATAGTAGGGCTGGTCTTACTGCCCTTTTGTATACGTTGCCGTTGACCTGAATCGGCATACTCAAAATATATCTACGATAATCTTTATCTTAGAGCAAATGTATGAAGCCGCCGCAGAAGCAGGTAACTATTTTTGCGGCGTCTATAGATACACTCATAAATGGTCCATAGCTTTTTAGACAAACCAATGGACCAATGGACTTCATGAGCCAGAAAATGAATCCTGGGAATAATAGCGTAGCTATCTAACAAAAAAGGGTTTTCACGTTTTACATCTTCTAGATGTGCAAAGATTTTTACAGCTAATCGTGTTCTGGCTCAATCCGGAATCCGCAATCGTGAAAAAGTAGGTATTATTAGATGATGTCAGGCGACATATATGTAGTTGCTACCGGCCGCCTACAGAACGTTACTCTAATTTAAACTTCATGAGGTCAAAGAACATTTATAAAAGTTTACATTTTCGAGGATTGAGTAATCAATCTTCTTGCTATCATGCTAGGAAAGGATAACGGTCACCTTTATATTTTTGGAGGTTTAAGTTTGGCATAACTTTGCTCCATTAATAATAACTAGCCCGCGACTTCGTTCGCGTGGAAGTCGTTAAGATACACATTGAAGGTACTAAAACGATCCTTAAGATTGTAAGATCCTTACTAATATTATAAATGCGAAAGTAACTCTATCTGTCTGTCTCTCGTGCTTTAAAACTACTTAACCGATTTAAATGAAATTTGGTAGACATATAGCTTAGAGCCTGAGAAAGGACATAGGCTACTTTTTATCGACATACCACGTGGGCGAAGCCGCGGGCGGAAGCTAGTTGTTAATAAAGGCTATTCATTAATAATATCATAACCTTCCTCAAGAATTGGGCTATCAATGCAAATCCGTCCGGTAGTTCTAGAGATTAGCGCGTTCAAACAAACTTTATTATATTAGTCTCAATGCGTAACATCATGGTTTCTGAGATCGGATTCGTGATAGCGAGTTTCGTCTATTAACTCAATCTAAACCTTATTACGATACGCTTTTCCATGGATTCGTAAACATCAGTCAACGTCTATTACTAGGGTAAATTAGTGTAGATAATTAGAATTGTTCAATACTACTAGATGCGTCGCACGTGCGAGGTTGCTAGATATTTAACACAGCTAAAAGTTTAATATAAATTGTAGGGACAGTCACTTGCACAAAACTTATTTTCTCCCACTGTAGATCGATCTGCCTAGCCTTTTCCCAAATATGTTAGGGTCGGCTTCCAGTCAAAACGGATGCAGCTGAATACCAGTATTTTACATGGACCGACTGCCTATCTGACCTCCAAAATCCAGTTACTCGTTTACACGATACCCCTTGGTAAGACTGGTTGTCAGACTTTTGGGCTTCTGACTACACTCATGTTAAAGATCTACGAACGACAGCCGGGATCAACGGCTTAACGTGCTTCTCGAGCCATTGAGCCATCCATTTCATTTGCAGATGCATATGAAATGGATGGTCACCCATCCACGAACCAACCGCGGCAAGCGTAGCTTAACCATATAGCATAATATAATAGCTTATTATTTAGTCACGAGCCCCTCCAGAGGTGAGCAGTAGCGGCCCAGTGGTAACGGCGGTGACTTACGAATTCTAGGTCGTAGGTTCGAACACTGAACTGCTCTCAAAGTTTTTTTAAGACAAAGTCAAAACTGTCCGGTTTATGAAAATGACGTACCTTTTTCAGATTCCTGACGCTTTGTGACTCCTTTACTGGTATAGACCTCTTGGACAACACAAGGGGAGAGGCGAGGGGGGGAAGCTGCTCACTCTGACCCTTGAGTAGACGGTTATGAGCCCCGTCTGATAGGTTTAGTGAGAGTAAAGTGGACCTGTCGTTGGTCGGGCTAGTGTTCTGGCCAG
The DNA here is from genome assembly GCA_947363905.1 of Lithophane semibrunnea. Taxonomy (NCBI): domain Eukaryota; kingdom Metazoa; phylum Arthropoda; class Insecta; order Lepidoptera; family Noctuidae; genus Lithophane; species Lithophane semibrunnea. The sequence goes on along the minus strand of OX376200.1, from coordinate 3,945,369 downwards.
CAGTCACGTCGGAAGTCGCGTAGCCGTGGTAGTAGATTGTTTCCTGATGAAATAAAAAATGTCTTTAGATAGATAGATAAATAGATTCATTTATTTGCCTGAAATACGGTATTTTACAGATTTTATAGCACATACACAAATTGTTCTTCTTATTCCGCCTAGTAAATTCGGCATGCAAATGCTAACTGCACAGGCATCTGTGCTGCTGGGGAGTTTGTTGCGCCACTTCTTCTTCCCAGCTAAAGCACTAGGAAGTGGTGAAGGGTGGGCGTTTTAGGGGGACTGTCTTATGTGATTTTGACGTTCGAAAAGTGCTGATTCTCAGCCTAGTTTGAATAAATGACTTTTATATGTAATATTATTGATTCTAATTAGACAAAATAATAATTAAATTACATGTCATAAAAAAGAGTACCCACTAAATCAAGAATTTTCTACATAACAAATACAAATTTCGGCATATAGCACTACTGCAAATCATAATATCGAACATTATGGAGTTGATGGAGTCTTGCAATTTGAGATAACAGAGATATTATTACCTCTATGGTTGGGACATGTGAGACTTCATAATTCGCTCCGATAACAAGATCAATTCCCAAATCGACAAACTTCTAGTATGGCAGTGACCCTTGACAGACTTAGTTGAAAATGACAGGAGAATCTCGTCATTTGAATTGGTGCCCACCTGACTGTGACTTCTTCTCAGGTCCAACACTATCGTAGTTTTCTGATGAGGCTGGTCCGGTGTGAGACATCGTCGGGAACCCCTGGACTTGCCGCTAGCAAGCGTAGGGGCTGGAGTGAGTGGTCTTGAATCCGTCTCGGCGTATCTGTAGAATTAATTGATTTGCAACTTTATTTCAACGAATTGTTGTTAGTTGATATTTGTTTGGCAGGTACCGACCCGCTTTATTGCGCTTTGGTTTGCACCACAACCCTAGAGATAGATATTAGACAGGTAACACAGGTTTCTCAGTAGTAGCCCGGAGTCTGAATTAGTGGGTTGACCATAGGCGCCCTCTATTTTATGGAACTTAAAAATAATTTCCGAAATAAAAAAAATTTGTTTATTTATTTTCTCTGGCAATGGCTTTGCACTAACAGTTACTTAACAGTTTTGAACTATAAAAAATCACAATGTGAGAGCTGGTGCCTGAATTAGGCTTTAGAAAAAACCTTACAGGTCACTAGTAAATATGGCTGTACTATAGGTACCTTTGCCTATCGCATTGGGGAATATAGGAGTGAGCTAATGGAAGTAGTATGTTACTAAAATAAAGTACCTCCTAAACATGTCATCAGTAAAAATATCATGTGGTGTTCTATTCTTATCTTTGTCGCCGCCATCTTGGAACTTGGATAAATCGTCTTGAAAATAGTGACCTTTGCCTTCTATCTGTAAAAAAAAAAAACAATATAAGTAATAGAGTTATTTTTATTGACTGTAGCAAAAAAAAACAATATAAGTAATAGAGTTATTTTTATTGACTGTAGCATTAATTGTATGCTACCTACCCCCATAACCAAAAGGCGCCAGCTTCTGTACAACTTTCGATACAACTTACATGTAGCATAATTTTGAATTAATTAATTTCAATTTTACGAATGTATTTCGTTATGACTTTACAAGTTTTGGGTTTGCGTAAAGATCATTTTCACCTAAAGCAGTAATAAAGATTGGAGAATTTGAAGGAGCACTTAGTTCGGATTCACGAATTTTGCTGATGCTGTGTCTAAGTTGTGTCGATGTCGTACTGTACTAAAGTAGGTACCTACCTACCTACCTACATATCTACCTACTTACCTACTTATTAAAAATCTTAAATTCACTGACAAACAACACATAGCCTCAGTAAAATTCTGGGTCTAAAAGCATACAATTTTGCACAAAAGTCAAGACATCCCCTAAAGGGGTTACATAGGGGATGACAGTTTGAACGGAAGTTCGTCATTTTTGTCGAAGGGCACACGGCTTGTATTGACTAAATCAACATACCCAGTTGTCCTTAGCCCGTTTGACGACATCCCTAGCTTCGGTATCAGCAGGGTGGTTGCAGAGCACGGAGCACGCGTGAGAAAACGGGTTGTAGAGACCAGCGTACGGCCGCAACATAAACGGGGCTGGAGACACGTCGCATCGCAGGTCTATCGTGCTCTGAAAGGGTTCGATTGTAGTATTAATTTATAAGAGATAATAAGACTTATAAGACATCATCATTCTTTTGCCCTTGTCCCAATTTATATGGGGTTGGTTGGCGCAACATGTCTTCATGCACCATGTATCTATCACATACTTAATTAATTTATTTGTCATTGCTCCATTTTTAATTGTTTTTTACCTATTGTGGTACAGTAATTGTATTCTCGGTGCATCGTCTTCACATGTAATTATATAATTGATGTATACCAAATATTGTAAAACATTTTTTTTTAAAGAGTAACGATGGAGTTTCTTGCCCATTCTTCTCCATACGAAAACTACCTTTTGGAAGGGGCAACATGTATTTGACGTTCTAAAGTGCCTTGTAATGTGCCTACTTGAAATAAATTATTTGACTTTGACTTCATGTCGGAGAAAATCTATAATACAATAGCAAAAGAAAATTTTAATGAAATATACCAGTAGGCAAGTCAAATAAAACATGCTTGTTTGCCTTATATTTCTTAGGAAATTCTTCAACAAAACCACAACATCTTTTATTACGTTCAAGTTGATGAAGCTGTATAAACTATTTACAAAATAAATATGAACTTCAGGGAGGTAAACATTAATTTCGTAAAAAGCAACGTTTGAGCTTTTCCCTGGTACAAAATTACGCAAAAATAAGAAGTTTGGTTTTGTTTACTGTAAACAAAGGGTTGCTGTTTCGTTTGGTACATAAGTTGAATGAAAACTTAAAAGGCTGCTCTACTAACCTTTTGCCGTATAATCGTGGGTTTTGAAGTAACTGCCAGTAAACCAGTATGGCTCACATGACCCATTATTAAAATTATTTTTGTTTATTTCCTGTAGAGTGTAAGCAGACGTATGCTATCGATCCAACTTTCGTTAGTTACCTAGTCAAGAAAAAAGTATTTGTCAAATCCCGATTTTATAGTACCTATTTAAAAACCTTGTGAAACACTAAGAAAAATTGTGTTTTGGCAGAAAATCTGCCGGAAATGAAACGAAAATTTACAAGAATGTCTAATTTTTTTTTTCTTGTCCTTGAACTTCATGCAAGAAAGAAGTTTGTTTGATTTCCGAAAACTCCGAACGATTCGAATTTTCCAGAGGAGACAACACATCCTTAGACCATTTAAAGAACACATCCAATGTGTATGTGCCTACCGATTCGTCTGCCTCTTTCAGTTATTTTAATTGGGTCCTGGAGTTGGTCAGATAGGTGACAAACAACCGACATGACACATTAACAGACGAAGTTAATTCATTCTACACGTAGTATTATAATATCTGTGATTCTACTTATTCTCCCCACCGTAACTTGAACAACATTTCCTTCAGTTTGAGACTTGAGTTTGATGTTTTGTTAAGAATAGTGCTAGCTAGCATAGCTTGTTAGCTTATCATTTATTTTTCCTTTTAATTAACATTTATTTAAATGAAAGCCGCAGTGAGTTGCAAAAGAATGGAATTTTGAAAAAATTCTGGAGACTTCAAGATATACTTAGCTCAAAAATAAGTATTATTTTTAAACATAACACGGTTATAGAGCAAGTAATGGCTAAGTACCTATCTGAAACATTATAAGTAGGTGTAGGTATACCTAATGGAAAAATGAATCGAAAAAAAAAAAACAGAATTGAATTTTTTCACATATATTATTCAAAAAAATTTACACAAAAGCACTAAGACATCCATTTAACCTTATTGTCTAAATAAATGAAGTTTTTAAACCGACACGCAACCTCTTAATTAATTAAGATATAATTTGTCTCTAAAAATAATACTCATTTTCTCTTTTTAGAATCAGAAAGTAACTATGGCATTACCAACATAACACCTACGAAGCGACATTGTGAAAGTTAACTCTAGATAATCAATATAACTTTAGAATTGTTTCTAACAGCGCCTATTTCTTACAAAGGGAATTTATATTACATATAGTGCAGAGTTACTGAATGTGTACAACGGGTGTAAATTACATCATCTCTTAAAATTTACAAGAATATTTTAACCACTCATTCATTAGTATTATTATTACACAGAATAGAGTCAAGATCAAAATAATTTCTATTGTATAAGTACTTAATTTTGTGTTAGTGTTAATCTACTATCGATATAAATATATTTAAAACAATATAAACACTTTATTTAGGGCACAAAATGGCCTTTATTTCGTAGGCATAAAGTACATTTTACTGTTAGCTTCATAATTTATGTGTCAAAGTAATTTAGTCTGCGAAATAAAGGGACTTTGGCGAGTTTCAGTCAAGAATATAAAGTTGTCGGTTGTCCGACTTGTCCCAGGCAATGGGGCTGACCTGTCACCCTACTTTCTCTTAACACATGTGAGAGAGAAAGAAAATTACATATCAGAACGAAAGACAGAGTTCGATAGTGTTGCCTAGTTATGCTGATAAATTAGTATCACCCCACTGCGAGTTCAATTAATTGAATTTGCAGTGTGCATGAGGCATTCAGCTCTTAATTATTGACTGCTAATTCAGTACAAGTTTTAACATCTAGATCGGAAATTTTATGGGCCTATTTTTCACTGGGTGAGATTTCAGAAAAATATTTCCGACTACACGCAAACACGTTAAGTACCTATTGTTTTCGATTCAAGTACCGATTCTTTTAATTCGTTTGAAACCGAAATAAATATAATTTATCATGTAAGAGTTAGTTGAAAACATGAAATAGACATTAAGTTAAATTGGATACTGGGATAAATAAATGCAATAAACATAGCGTTATCCGTAATAATCGTGCGGACCGACATTGGTTATTTTCGCTCATTACACAAAACGCGCGCGTTAAGCGCGTACCGTATTATTAGCAGTCATAACTGAGAACGAATCCCATACAACAGCGAACATAAAAGAACGGAATTGCATTCAATAAAATATTCCATCACAAAAACGATCTTTTACAACACCAAGGCCATAATCACCTTTCATAACTAATATAGAATTATTGCATTCGGTCAATATCAACATTTGAAGGCAACATCAATTAGTAACAATCTTCTCACGGCGATACCTCAATCTTATAATTGATATGTGAGTGTAATTAGTTCCACAAACGATTGCCTCTCATGCCACTCTGTATGTTCTACATTTACCACTCGATCGTCACTTCGTCTCATTGAGAGCTAGATAGGTACTATTTGAAAATATATATTTCTATTTAAAATGTAAATAATTTAAGTGAAATAGGAGTTCCTTAGGATTATACAGAGCGAGAAAGTCACTACGGGACAATACGTAAAGGCAAGTTGATTAGAAAGGCAAGTCCACACAGTCCCTACTCTGTCTGATACTTAAATAAACACTTATTTATAGTTATATATATATTATTATGTCATGAACATAAAAAGCAATGTAGTTTACATTGAACATAATTACTGTAATCATGTGGTCCATTCACATGAATGCTAACCAGCACCCTTATTTATTTGCATTATGATTTCATTCGAAAGCTACTGGCGTAGCACGACTGCGGCTTCCGTTCAGTAACGTAACGTGGCACAGTTCCTTCGTTAGGTAAGCAATTGAGCCACACCAGTACCGATCAAGGTCTTTATGTTATTCAAAATAAACAATAATTTAATCTAAATAGCCTACGTAAAAACGTGTGACTCTTTATCTCATTCACAAATAAATTTTAATTATGACTAGTAGGTAAGAAATAAATTTGAGCATGGAAAATAAGCGTACTACACGACCATGCAACTATAAAAAATATTATAAAAACTTAAATACTTAAGGTACGGCCCTATCATCATAAATATAAATTACAGGTATCGTCACACTCGAAAATATCGCTCGCCCGTTGCGGAGGGCGGCGCGTGAACACTTGGAGAGTTAGTTAGCGCCTAGGGCGCGCTACGCAGGCACTAGGGCCGCGAGGCGCGCGCCGCCTCCTCCAGCGCGCGAACCTTGAGCTCGCGCTCGCGCTGCTGGCGCAGGAAGTCCTCATGGTGCGCTGGGTGCAGGAAGCCGCGCTCGCGCTCCAGCAGGAGCTGGCGCTGCAGCTGCTCGTGAGCCGCCGCCTGCTGCGCCAGCTGCTCGGCGTACGGCCGGCCCAGCAGGTCCGGGTGCGGCATTGGCCGGTACTGGCCCAGCGCCAGTGCCGCCTCCTGCTGCGCCTGGGCCGCCGCCTGTTGACCCGGGTGTAGGTGCAGGTGCGTGTGCGAGTGCGCGTGAGTGTGCGCGTGCGTGTGCGCGTGGTACTCCGGGTTAATGCCAGCCATCTGTAGCCGCACCATGGGGTCGGCCGCCAGCGCCAGGCGCTCGGCCGCCTCCAGCTGCGCCGCCGCCACGCCGGGGTGCGGGTGGTGCGGATGGTGCTGCTGCGACATGGTGGTGGGCACGGACTGTTGCTGGCCCCCTGCCGGCGGGATGCCGAGCCGCTCGAGCCGCTCGCGCTCCAGCTGCGAGAGCGCGGCCGGCCCGTGCCCCGGCGGGTACAGGCCGAACTGCACGGGGATGGCGCCCTGTGGCGGCGGCGGCGGCATGCCGTACCGCCGGTGCATCTCTAACCAGTGCGGGTCGAGTGCTCGCGGCCCGACGTTATTTTTCAGAAGCTCCTCCTTCAATCTATCGTTCAGCTCTCGTTCACGTAGTTCTCGAATTTCTCTGTCACGTTTTTCACGCTCGAGGTGTTCTAGTTCAAGCCGTTCTCGTGCGCCGGCGGCGCCGTACATAGAGCTGAGCTGGTACTGCAGCATCGGATCCATGCAATGGCGCGGCAAATTGCCCGGACTAAAACCAGCGTGCGGTCGAGCATACTCTGATAATTGACGGAGTGCCGGCGTGTCCGGGTAGCCAGGCGGCCGCGGGAATCGATCGTATGGAGATGATATCGTTTCAATGGCACCTCTTGATGGTGGCTTTGTCTCTGGCTTCTCTGGTGTTGCTATCTTTCTGTGTGCTTGTTGGGCAATTTTTTCCCTCTCTTCTCTGTCTCGTTCGGCTTGCTTTCTAAGACGTTCTTCCCGTTTTCGAGCAAGTTTAGACTCTGGCACTGGTTTAAAGATGAGATCTGTTCTTGTGCAAGAGTTATAATCACCACGATTCCAATGTCTGAGGAAAATGGCCGATTGAGATCTGTGACATTCGGTATCCTCAATCTTCGGTTCGGGACTCGGCCCATGTGGTATGTTCGCTGGGCTCGGGATTTCTTCCTCCTCGGGCTGTGATTGGGTTTCGAGTTTCAGCTCAGGATTGTCATCAGGCATCGGTCGCGGAGGACCTCGCATGTGTGGATGACCATGAGGAAGCTGGTGTGGCGAGCCGGGTCTAGGATGTGATCCCTGAAGTCCGGCTGCGGCCTGCGCGTGTAAACGAAGGCTTTCAATAGAACTTGGCCCAGGTCCTGGTGGCAGCCCAAGCCCCATGGGATGCCCCATCGATGGCGGCTGTATCATCAGATGATTCGGGTTGCCAGGAAGCATTTTCGGATGATGACGCATAAGCATAGAGTCGGCCGGGGAGAGCCTCTCGGGGTGATGCGCCAGGTGGTGCGTGTGGTGATGCGTGTGGTTGTGGTTGTTGAGGTTGACGCTGGACGACGAGCTCGTGGTCTGAGACACGCTCGCCGACAAGTGATGTGGAGAGTTTGAATGAGAACTACTCTTCTGCTGCGTATTAATTTTGTGCTGGATCGATTGCGACGAGCTACTCGAAGTCGAATGAGATATAGATAACGTGTGGTTGGTGCCACCTCCTACATGACTTGGCTGCTTTTCGGTACTCGTATGCACCGCGCTGTGATGACTAGTCGAATGATGGTGTGTCATCGTTGTCTCGTGCAGTTGATGTCTGTCAGTTGTCGCATTGGGATGTCTTGGATCCTCAGAACTTTCAGAAATTTCTCTAAGTGATCTTGTTGTGACTGAAGAACTGGTGCTGTGACTGTGATGTGAGCTGAGCATCGTCGTGGATTCTATCGTCGATGGTTTCACTGGCTCATGGCGTCCTGCCTGGCTTACCGCAGGGTGCATCGGCGGTATCGGGTGAGGTTGCGGTAGTGGTCCATAAGGATATGGATAAGGCATAGAATACCCAGGATGCGGATGTGGGTAATATGGGTGCATAGCATGAGCTGCCGCTGCAGATAATTGAAAGATAGACGGATGCAGCAAATGTGGGTGGTGCAGCGGCGACGCAAACGGATGTTGCTGTCCAGAGTGCATGACCGGGCCGGGTATTGTAGCCGGTATTGATAATGGCGTAGGATTCATCAAGTTGAGCGCCGAATGCGACACTGGAGTATTCGGTTGAACGGGCGACGCTGAGATTTGCCTCGGCTGTGAGGGGCTTGTCATATGCCTAGAGAAAGGCGATGTTGTAGAGGATGAGTGAGAAATATGCATTGGGTTTCCATTGTGACCTGGTTGACTCTTGATAGGTGTCGGTGTGTGCGGGCTCTTCACTGGAGGAACATGATTGGAAGAGTCTGAACTGCTCTGACTTGTAGAAGTAGGTGGTAGGTGAGGTTGGTGTAAGAAGTCAGGCTCTTTCTTTATACTTTCAATCCTTGGACCAAGGAAAGCACTGGAGCCCATAGTGGTGTTCTCATTAGTAGGTTGACTTGGGGGTCTACTGTTATTTTCAACACTAGATATGGATTCTCTGTCCCTCTCAGTATTCAAATGCTGGGCTATGGCACTTCCAATAGGATATCCTGGTACTTTGACTTCTTTGAGTGATTGAAGTGGGTCAACTTGCTGGGTAGACAAATTAGCTGGGACATTGTCAGGTACCTCCTGCTTGATTTTCAGATCTTGTGGCATTGAGGGATCACTTTGATTGTTAGAGCTTTGTATAAGATTACTTCCCTGTAAACTGTGGGTTGGTGGATGTTGCATTAGAGGTGGCATTGAACCAGGTTTATCGAGTCCTGGATGTCCTGGATGCCCAGGATGCCCAGGATGGTTTGTATGACCATACAATGCAGTTGGCATAAACCCATAAGGTCCTATGTTTGCACCACTTCCAACAGATATTATTGGTCCTGGAGGCAGCAAGCTAGCCATAGACGGCTGACTGAGTGGTGGCGGCATGTTTTGGACAGAAACTGGTGTAATAGAAGCTTCTGTTGATCTAATTCCAAGATTTTCTGGTCTCACTGGATGTGAAAATGAGGGTGGCCTCAAGTTGCTATTCTGGGCATCTAGTTTAGGCACTGGCTGAGTTTTTAGATCTGTTGGTTGTTTATCATCAACTTCAGATTCTTTGTTTTCTTGTGAGTTTGCTGGTGAAATTGGTTCTGTATTCAACGTTGTAGGATGTTCCATTGGAGGAGGTGATGATCCACGAGGGTTAGTAGGTGTTGGACTCATTCTCTGTAATGAGTCTAACCGAGGGGCATTTGGAGAATCAACTTTGTTGGCTGAAGATATAGTAGCAGTAAAGATTTCAGGTGTATTTTGATTTTTCATTTCGCTGGTTTCATCCCTAGGTTCCAATTTTATTACTGTCTTTAGTGGATTCATATGTGGATTATGTTTTGAAGGATCAGTGGAAAAATTCATGTTAGGAGGATAAAATGGTGGCATGCCAGATGAAAAGTCTTTTGCACTTCTTATAATTGAACAGTCTTTCGTTATATTTAAAGGATTGAAAATATTATTAGGCACATTTTCAATTTTAATACTGTGACCTAATTTTGGATTGTATATGTGACTGTCTTTCACGAAGAAGTTTGTGTTCTCCAAATTAAGTGGTTTGTTGGATTGGCTCACAGGATGTCCAGGGAAGTTGTGTGATAATGGATCTTTTGGATAATCATCTTTTTGTAGATTCATTGTCTCATCTGTATCTATTTCCTCTTTGATTTTAATTTTCTCAATAGGATCTGTACACATTGGTGTCACTTTAGGTATAATGAGTTCAGTTTTAGGAAACATTGGATTTTGCAGTACAAGAGGTCTGGGTTCCATGTTTTCAGGTAATTTATTTGTGGTCATGTTAGGATCTGTTTTTAGATCAAGAGCACTTCTATCATCTTTTTCATTAGCCAATTGGAAAGTTGGAGGTAAAGGATCTTTCTCAGTTTTAATAACAGGTTCAGAGTTGTTCTCAATTTTAACTGGAGGATCAGCAGATTTAGCGAGCTGTTCAGGGTCCAGTTCTTTATTTTGTTCAGTGTTCTCTTTGTCAGTCTTATTAAAACTAAAGTCACAAGCTTCTGGCTCAGGCTCCGGAGTTTCTGTTTCATCCATTGCAGGAAAACTGTCATTAGTAAGACTTTCAGCTGGACTATCGGGAGGTGTTACTGGCTTTTTCTTCTTCATCTGCACATCACCATCCAAAATACTCTCTGGCTTTGTTTCATCTGGAAGACGTTTCTTAACTTTTGATACATCAACTTTTACACCATTTGCCACTGGCGGCGCCTTTTTCTTAATATCTTTGCTAACCGGTGATGAAAGCACTTTTTCAGGTATATTATTGTTGGTGTTAGTCGAGGTGACAGTACTTTGTACAATTGGTTTACTAGGCTTAGGTTTAGGCTTTGAGTCATTGTCACTTTCATCTTGACCCTTCTTTCCATTAGGTGTAGTAGGTATATTTTGTTCTTTAGATTTATTTCTGGTTCTCATTCTACTTGGCGAGTCATCAGGGTTATCTGGTCTTACATTGTCAACTTTAGCTAAATCACCAGCATCTCTAGAATCACTATCTTCTTCAGAATTTTCATCTTCTGTAACTGAACTCATCTCCCCTCCTTCCTTAGGATTAGGTGAGGGTCGTGAACCATTGGTTTCTGGTACTGTAGGTGTAGCCTCTGGGGTCTGTTCTTTGGGAGTACCAGCACGGGAATTTCGTGTATTACGCACACGTCTCAGAGATGCCTGACGTCGTCTCCTGTGTGGCCTATTGCTACTAGCACCAGGAGTCTTTTTCCAAAGATAATAGAACTCAACTAACTCAGCAGTGTCTTTGTGAGGCAATAAGTCCTTTCTAATTTTAAAGAAATTCTTACCAAATTGCCGAATTCCTTTGACAAATCTTTTAGTTTCTTCCTCTGTCCACTTTTTCTCAATTCCTTTGGGGACTGGACATTTGACAAGAGCTTGTAGAGCACGACCAGGGTCGTAGCCCGAGTCATGAAGCACATCCAGAGCGTTGATAGTAGTGTCATCGCGGCTGGCGGCGACACAGCCGTCGTCCGGGGAGCCCCCGTCACACATACCAGCGAATGCTGCCATAGAGCGTGCAGCTCGCAAGTACATCACCAGATCACGATCTGTGGCCTGCGCAGGCAGCCAGCGGAGCTCTTCACCTCCAGAACACGGTTCGTCGGTTCCAAGCGGCCCGTTCGTCCGCATATCAGGCAAACAGGCGTAAATATCTTTCTCCTTCACGGGTTGGTTCGGTGTCCCCACTTGAACCTCCCCCTGATTCTGGGCCATGGTTCGTGCCAAATGGTCTATTTACACTGGGCACTTTTCCTTGCTCACATATCACAAATATCACTTGAGTTTACATGTTGTTCATTTATATTTTAAGATAAACCAGTCAGTGTAATCCTTTAGATGTTTATTTGCTGGTCCGTAAAGCAGTAAGTATGCCAATATACATAATTATTACTTCTAATGGCCACCATTACACGATGCATTGTGCTTCATTTTATGAACTTATATGATACACACGTAATAAAAGTTGTTGGTTCACTTTATTATATCATAAAAATAAGTCTTTTGAGTCAGTATTTACGCAAATTTTACTGTTATTTTAGTAAATGCTATCTACATGCTAGCCTTTTGTTTAGCTTCGCCTTTCTTTGGCTCACCATAGACAAACTTCAATTCTATAAAATGGCTGCCACGAAAGGATATTTTAAGGTATGTTTCAATCCACGCAGTACTTACAACATTTACAAGAAATGCGGATTTTGAAACGCACATATGAAGGAGGCACAGATTGTTCGTCTTGTCTGGGAGTCGAACCCTCGTCTCTCGAGCCCAGTCCCCTGACCCTCGCACACTCACTCAGCGCTCAACGCTCTCTTGGACGCTAAGCCTGATTGTGATGAGTTGATGACATCGCGGACGAATGGAAACAGATTTGTCAGTTTGTTTTGTCTTAACTTAAATAAATAAATAAAAACAGAAGCGTTTGGTCAATTTTCTATAAGCCCCTGGGTCATCACGACATCAAATCATAATATTCGTTCATCTGATTGAGATCATTGAAATATAATGGGGAATGGAACGTGTACTTAAATAATAAATCTTCATTGTCTATTGTAAAATGAAATTTGTTCGTTTCTCAAAAAATTGAAGATGTTAGAAATCTAATACCAATACAATACGATCTAATGTTACTTCGCGTTCTTATAAAATAAACATAAGGCTGAGATGCAATCTGAAAAAATGAAAGTGGCTCAGCAGCATTTTTAGTGACTACAAGTTGCGTTACAGCAATATTGGGGTTATTTATACCGATATTTAGCAACACATAAATTGAAGTGAAACATAGCTCGACCCTTTTCTTATGTATGGAATTACACATGTTTGAAAGAGAAAGCGAAAGGCTCTTTGAACTCGTTATCTGTCTAGTGTCTCTGAGCTCTGACGTCTATCAACACTGTCAACAAATTGTCAAGTTGTTTATTAATTTTTGATTTGCTAATAAAATTAGAGTATTTCACCGATTTCTAGGATTATCTAGCTTATAATTCAATTTTAAAGTAACAATAAACACAAGAAGATGTCTTCCGATGAGTCTGATGATGAACCGCTGTCAGTTATCGCGGCAAATAAGAAATTAGACCCAGAACAATATGTAGAGATAACATCAGATTCTTCGGAGTTTCCAAATAAGAAGAAAAAGAAGTTACCACCACCTAAACGGTTCTCGGTGACGATAAAGCTTCAACGTAACAAGCCTGGTCAAAAACCGCCGGTGATTGAACGGCCGGCAGACGTGTGGCTCTACCTAAAAGATCTTAATCCTTCAGGACCCTACAGCTGCTTACTTTGCCCAGACTGGTTCATAAACAGATCGAAAATCATTGTTCATTACGTCCTAAATCATAAGAAAGATTTCTGTGGCATTTGTAGGTAAGTACTATGTAGGTAATATTCTTTTCTTCATCTTGAATTTTGTGAAGTTGTGAGTAATTTAATGTGTAATTTATCTATTCAAAGTACAATCGCATATAATATTAGTATGGTTTTAGGTACTTTGTACCTGATAGAGAGGCTTGGTGGAAACATGTGAAGTTCCATACTCCCTGGCCGTGCTCACAATGTGTGGAGAACTTTGAAACTGAAATAGAACTTCGGCATCATCTCAAGTCTCTTCACAATCTAGTACATTGTAGACTCTGTCACTTCCGTGTACTTGACGGTGATCCGTATCACTCACATTTGTTCCAAAAACACAATGTCTCCAATGTGTCAAATAAAGATGAAGAAGACCTTTGGGAGTTAGAATATGATGGCACCTCAAACTTTATCTGTTTGCTTTGTAATAAGTCTAACAACTCAACTAGAACATTCTTCAACCATTATATGGGGTATCATCATTTTACCTTAAAATGTTTCACTGCTCTGATGTCAGGAAGAGACGTACAATTCTCGGTGTACGGAGCTGATCTCAGGGCTGAATTTGTGGAAGAACAACTGAAACATCACGAAAGATACGGCTATGTTGATTCTGAGTTCAAGCCTATTGACTGTGCTATAGAAGCTGACCAAAATGAAACTAAAGATTTACTCAAAGTCCTCATACCAGAAATTAAACAAGAAGTACTGACCACTGAAGAAGCCAAGAATGATCACGGAGCTGCTAAGACACAAGATGATGATAATGATGATGTTTACAAAAACTACAATGGTATTGATGATTTTGATGTTACTTTAACGGAACTGATAGTTGTACAGAAATGTTACCATGATTACATAAGTGACATATTGTCAGATATTAATGCTAATTCAGTTTTTGAATATTCAGATGTTGATTATGAGAAGCTTACAACTGAAATCACAATGGACATTGTTTGCACACTGTGTAGTGTCCGGTACAGTACTTTGTCAACTTTTACCACTCATATGTTCAAAATGCATTGTATAAAGTCATTGCCAATATTTTCATGTAGAGTGTGTGCAACTACTTTTGAGACTCACCATGAGCTTGAGACTCATACATCAAATGAGTTGGGAGAGTTTGAGGATCTGTGGATATGTCAATTTTGTGATAAGGAGTTTGACAACAGGGAGACAACGAGGCGTCATCTCACAGAACATTGGGAACTAGTAGAATATGACAACTGTTTCAGTCCACATTTAGGTTTCAAATGCAGATATTGTCCAACACTGTTCTGGCATGAAACGGACAGAGAGACGCATCAAGTGCGAGCACATTTCTTCAATCATAAGGATGCATATTACAAATGTGACAGCTGTAATGAAATGTTCAGTGATAAGGTAATAATTCCAAAATCTATATTTATAAAAATGAATCCCTATTTCCCTTGGTCACGCCATCACGCGTGAACGTGAACGGATTTGGATGAAATTTGGCACATAGGTAGACCATAAACTGGAGAAGGACATAGGATACCTTTTCTCCCGATATTCCCACGGGATCGAGACTTATGCGAGTGAAACCGCGGGGCGCAGCTAGTTTATCTCAAATATTATTATGCGTCAATTTACTTTAGTAGAACTGTCCATGGGTGTATGAAAGAAATTGTAGAGAAAAGAAGGAAGGCCAGTAATTGTTAATTCAATGTTGTTTTCAAATACCCAATAATCAACTCAACAGTATTGATACCCGCAGGTCTGGTACGTCCACCACCATTTGGAGAAGCACAGTACTCCAGATAAGACACCTCTATACCTCCTGAAATGTTCCCTCTGCTGTGTGGTGATGCCAAGTATTGAGGACATGAGGGCACACTTCAACTGTGACCACGCTGAAGCTAGAAAGGTGTTCTGTTCGCTTGACTCTTGCCAGTACAAGCCTTTGAGCCATAGGAAGTCTTTTAAGCTGCATGTGCGGGTAAGTTGTTTTAATTATAATTTTTTGTTTGGTGAGCTAGCGTTTAATTTTGTTCCAAATTATTCCTGTATTCTGGCTTTGTGTTTTAGACTACACCCCAATGGCCCTAAGGTACAAAATTTTTCATTGTCAGCTTTTGAATGGTCCCAGTTTCATTCATTCACGTTAATTGAAAATTAGGAAAACTTAAAAAATGGACACTATTTTTTTTACAATTACCCTACAAATCCTCGACACTTAAATTAAAACTAAAGATTATGTACATCCTCTTGTCTATTTGTGTCCTACAGACGATGCACACATCTCGTACGTCACGTCCGGAACGCACAATGGACTGCGCAGTATGCGGCCGCGAGTTCGGTAGCTCGCGGGCATGCGGCGCGCACATGGCGCAGGCGCACGGCCCCGGCAAGTTCAAGTGTAAGCTCTGCAGGGAGATACTGCACACTATGGATGAGAGGTGAGACTTTGGTTAGGCTTGAAGGCCGATTTTTCGATGACAAAACGACCTGATTTGTATCCATCCGGATTTTCGACTTTCATCTTTAAGACTTTAAGGCTGCTAGAATCTTGATTGACAAGCTTGAAATAATACAGCTATAATGGCTAGAACAGACCAGAGCAGCACAAATCAGATGGTTTTCTAACACTGAACAACAACTTTATAATAAGTATCTTATAGTACAAAATTGTACGAAAGTCAACGCAGACATCGCCTTCGGAGGTCCTCGCGCACGCTCGATCAAATTTGTACCTTATTACACTTACAATAAAGTCTATTATTCAATCTCTGCTCTTTTTCTAAAGCAGTATTTCCGTTACAGAAAACTCCACTACCTCATAAGTCATCCTGGACAGCATCCGTTCGAGTGTTCGGAGTGCGGCAAGTCGTTTCAGTACAAATCGTCGCTCTACATGCACAAACAGGACCATTTGCCTAATAAGCAGAATTATACTTGTACTTACTGTGGGAAGACTTTTTTGGTAAATAGAAACTACTATAGGATGGTTTTATTGTTTTAATGTCTTTTAAGAAAGTAATTGTGTGAGAATAAAAACTTTTTACAAAAAAAAAAACATCCGACTTCACAAAAAAACACTAATAAAGTGAAGTCGGTGTCTTTGCTTTTCAATTTTCGTTTTTTGCCACCGACTTCCGAAATTACAAGTTATTTTTCACTTTTTTTGTGAAGTCGGTTGTTTTTTTTTTTGTAAAAAGTTTTTATTTTTCACTTTTTAGTTGTGGTACCTACGGAGGAGCTCGTGGCTAAGTAATAACAGCCGCTCGGGTCAATACATCAGGTTAAGCTACGCTTGCCGGGGTTGGTCCGTGGATGGGTGACCATTTTCACATATCGAGACTCCTCCATGCCTCGGAAAGCACGTTAAGCCGTTGGTCCCCGCTGTCATTTGTGGATCTTTGACAGTCGTTACGAGTCGTCAGAAGCACGAAAGTCTGACAACCAGTCTAACCAAGGGGTATCGTATTACCCAGTTACTGGGTTGTGGAGGTCAGATAGGCAGTCGCTCCATGTAAAATACTGGTATTCAGCTGCATCCGGTTAGACTGGAAGCCGACCCCAACATAGTTGGGAAAAGGCTAGGCAGATGATGATGAGTTGTGGTACCTACCCCACATAAATTCATGTACCGTTATCTGCTATGTAAATGAAGACTAAGATATCGTCTACATACGCAAAGTGGGAAAAATACGTAATTATTGAAGCTAACTCAAAAACTACGCAAGCAAAATTAATAAAATTTATATGGGACCACCTCTGAAGCATGACCTACCAAACAAAAAAAGAATCATCAAAATCGATTCATAATTGGCGGAGTAATCGCGTAATATACACACAAAAAAAACATGCTGACGAATTGAGAACCTCCTCCTTTTTGAAGAAGTCGGTTAAAAATAAACTATATCGGCTAAAAGCCAGTATAAATCCCTCCCTTTACGACTTGCAACGTTTGTTTGTTATGTATCATTCGAGGCGAGCTTGTTTACTAAACAGCGATATACAAGACGCGGCGTACGCTCGCTTCGAGCACACGGTTCTAGCGCGCTCCATTGTAAACATGCACTCGCAATGCTCGCGCCGCTCGGCTCGCTGCACATACCTACTGTAACGCGTTTCCAAGCAAAACACGAAAAAGCCGACAGTCGAGTGGATGATCCGCTCGTATCGAGCGACACGCCTCGCTGCACTGACTACTGTAACGCGTTACAAGAATACATTACAAATAAACGTTGCGAGTCAGTGTCCGCCTTAAAACTGAACATTGGACTAAGTCAATTACTAAATAAATTCAAGAGCAATATTTTTCCCAGACCCACGAGCAAATATTATCTTAAATATACAAAAAAATCTCATAAGTAACTTTAATCATACGCATGCAACTTGGATTTTATTTACACTGGCATAAGGTTAAAATTATATCAACAACTTTACTAACACACACATCTTCTACACAGAAACGCGATTCCTACCGCGAACACGTCCAAATCCACGAAGGTCCGCGTCACGCGTGCTCATACTGCCCAATGCGCTTCGTGCAACGGTCCAACATGCTACGTCACGAGCGCCGTCACACCGGCGAGCGGCCCTACGCCTGCCCGCACTGCCCCCGGAGCTTCGCTGATAAAGGAGCCTGCAACTCACATACTAGGTAATTTATTTATTACTAGCTGCGCCCCGCGGTTTCACCCGCGTAAGTCTCGATCCCGTGGGAATATCGGGATAAAAAGTATCCTATGTGTTCATCCAGGTTATAAACTATCTGTTTGCCAAATTTCATGCAAATCCATTCAGTAGTTTTTAAGTGAAAGAGTAACAAACATCCATCCATCCATCCATCCATGCATACTTACAAACTTTCGCGTTTATAATATTAGTAAGGATTGGCTTAGTATCGACTTGGTAAACATGCATAGTTCATACTAATAGTAAAAGGTGAAACTCTAAAATATTAAATAAAATTGCTGTTCCATACAACAAAAAAAAAACAATACGTTTCATACATTTTGGTTTTCATTTAATTCCTGAAGAGATGCTTTTTCTCCATTTCAAAGTTGGTTGGTGTCTTACCTTTATATTGTTATTGAAAGTAAACCTGTATCACTTTTTTTTTCATGAGTAATTTATGATTTGTAGGACCCATTTGAAGGACACTTCGTACGCCTGTATGTACTGCGGTAAGACGTTTGTGCAGAAGTCCAAGCTCACGTATCACATCAGAAAACATACGGGAGAGAGTGAGTACTCAATTTTTGCTATTGTGAAGAATAATAATAAAAGGTTTCATAATTTTGATATTGAATTTGAAAGTTTCCTTCTTGTGGTGGTACACATATATGGAACCCATGTTACATTTAATTTTACGTTACACGTAATTATTTATTTATTTAATACTTTAAGCACACAAATGTACAGAGGCGGATTTAATGCCATAGGCATTTTCTACCAGTCAACCTTTGGGTGATGCAGAGACAAACAGTGGTAGGTGCAATAACTAAAGTGTGGAATAAATATTTAATGGAAAAATTAATTTAGTGTGGAATAATTATTTATTTATTTATTAAAAACTTTACGCACAAGTATAAAAAAAAATACCGTACAAAGGCGGACTTAATGCCTGAGGCATTTTCTACCAGTCAACCTTAGGGTGATGCAGAGAAAAACATGGCAGGTGCAACATACGGGATAGATAACTCGAAAAAGGATAAATAGTAATACATATATACTTACATACATACATATAAACAGAATAAACTTTGTCAGGAGAAATATCGATAGGTGGAGGAGAAAACAAGCCCAGCAAATCAGCGCCGCAACGATTCTGCCAACTTCTCACGAATATGTTCACGAGCCGCTACTTTGAAAGATAACGTGACGCGTAATTATGTGTGCCACCATTCATAATCAGCCTATAATGTTCCCACTGCTGGGACACAGGCCTCCTCTTTTTGTCCAGTGCGGTTTGATAGATATCACATGTCTT
This sequence comes from Lithophane semibrunnea, assembly GCA_947363905.1. Classification (NCBI taxonomy): domain Eukaryota; kingdom Metazoa; phylum Arthropoda; class Insecta; order Lepidoptera; family Noctuidae; genus Lithophane; species Lithophane semibrunnea. Next base: position 3,926,178 of record OX376200.1, on the reverse strand, counting down.
CAAATTTTTGGTTTCCGACGATGTTTTCCTTCACCGTTTTGAGAGCACAGTGTTGATGAAATTATTTACCGAAAGTAAAGCGCCTGGCTGGGTTAGAACTCACGCCACGATCTATATAATTTTTAATACTTTACATCAAGGGTAGCGTGGTTCCAGGCGATTCCTCTTTAGGTTATTTTGACGGTGAATACTGACTCCTTTCATACTTTCAGATCTGGAAACGTGCACAGTGTGTTCAAAATTGTTCACAAGTGCGTGCTCGCTGCGAGAACACATGAAGATACACGGACCTAAGAAAGAGCAAATTAAGTGCCCACTGTGTGGTGAGTTTGCGCGCTCCTTTTTTAACATATAAAGCAAAATTTTTAGGGACTTGCATTTTCAGGGAATTGCATGGGCGATTGTCAAGGAAGTTGTATGGAAGTTCGTCATTTTTGTCGATTTTTGCAAAAGAGATCCGTAAGAGAACTAAGGAAACCGACATAGCCCGAAGAATTGCCAAACTTAAGTGGCAGTGGGCCGGGCACATTGCTCGCAGAACAGATGGCCGATGGGGCCGAAAGGTTCTGGAGTGGCGACCACGTACCGGAAGACGTAGCGTTGGAAGGCAACAAGGTGTACCGATGACCTGATGAAGGCCTCAGGAATCGGCTGGATTCGAGAAGCTCAGAACCGGTTGAAGTAGCGGTGCTTGGGACAGGCCTATGTCCAGCAATGGACGTTTTTCGGCTGAAATGATGATGATGATGAAATCTCATCGGGCACAGCACACACAGACTTGTTATAAATCATTTCTACGTTTTAATAACACCCTAGTTTCCCTTCATACCAGTGTTCCTAATATACAAACCCGACATACTGAGCTGCATTACCTTCCAGACCGCAAGTACCAAGACGAGCGCTACATGCTGCGTCACCTGCGCACGTCGCACACGCACGCGCGCCACCCGTGCCCCGTGTGCAACAAGACGCTCACCAGCGCCGCAGGGCTGCGCCACCACGTCATTACTCACAGTACCTTGAAGACCATTAGAGTAAGTTGACAGCATGAGATGAACAGACGCCAGCACATCAAGCTACCCGAATCTGTCAAACTTTCCCGATCAACCTTGAACCTAACGCTTTAGCGATAAAGTTTAAAATCTACTAAAGAAATTTATCAGATTGTAGTAGCTTGTAGTGCTGGCGACTGTACAACGCTTCAAGGTTCTAATGCCGCCATCTTGATTTTCAAAACATCTTCTGTGACAATTTCGTTAATGTTTACCAACAACAGTCAATGTCAGTCGGGCGCCAAAAGATGCTTGTAGCACTCTAGACCGAGTTACACTTGAGTACAGCATGGTATGCTATACAAATATCAATATTGCCTCTCTTAAAATAAAGTCGTAAATAAATAATCTTAACCGCCTACCTCTGTCCGCGTTGATGCTCTCTCGGTCTAATGGAAGTTTTTTTTTTTTTTTTCCCTTCCCCCCGGACTGCCATTGTGCACGGACGTGTGTCACCTAAATAGTTTATTTATTTAATTAATTTAATATTTAAATTTTAATACAAGAATTAAAATAAATCAATAAGTTTAATTATCGAAAAGTACCAGGCGCGCAAAGTGTTGCAAGAGATCAGCGAGCGGCGTGACAGCGGCGAGCGAGGCGACAAAGCAAGCGCGTGAGTCATTACCACCTTGACTCCGCCCACTAAGTCGTCACTGACCACAAGCTTCCGTAAGCGCCTAACAAATTATAATAGCAACGTGTTTCTACGCGTGAACTCTACTCAACTGCAGACGTCAGGTGCATACTTTTGTCTTTATTTTCAAAATGTTAAGGCGGACACCACCCAAATCTGGCAGTGAACCTCTGGTTCACCACAGTTCAGAACCAGATTTAACAACACCAGTATCCGAACAAACGCTGGACAGAATCACTTTACGACAAAAACGTAAACATGATTCTGAACAATTTATCGAGATAAAGTCCCTCCGGGAAGATATTATGTCGTCCTTCGAATCTTTGAGAAAGGAACAACAGGAGAAATTTAGTGCGATGCATTATAATTTAGACCAAATAATAGCCCAGAATACAGATCTAAATAATACCATTGAATTCTTGAGTGGTAAATATGATGATTTGGTAAACAAATTGACTCTTTTAGAAAAGGAAAAAAAGAGCTCATTAGAGTACATTGCATCTTTGGAGGAAAAGGTCGAAAATATGGAACGACATTCGAAATCATCAAGTATAGAAATTCGGAATGTGCCTAAAAAGCCCAGTGAATCTAAAGATGACCTTGTAGAAATTGTTAAGACTCTAGGAATTACTGTGAACACCGAAATTCAAGCGGGTGAGCTCCGAGATGTGTATCGTCTCACTAGCAACAGGAAGCCCCAAACAGGTGGCCCTATAACTGCCGAGTTTACTTCTACCATAACCAAGGAGAAATTTCTAGCAAACATTAAAAAATACAACCGAGACCACAAGACCAACCGACTTAGCTGCTCACACATCAAAATGGCAGGCAATAGTCCTATATTTATCTCAGAGAGTCTTACCACTAAAGCCAGGAAGCTGTTTTACCAAGCAAGAGAATTTACCAAGCTCAATGACTATGCATATCAGTGGACATCACATGGTAAAGTTTATATTAAAAAGGAAGACGGAGCGCCGGCTAAGAGAATTACCCAGGAATCAGACTTCGAACGGCTGAAACAACAAAACAAATGACTAGAGTCATTTATTAACTCACTAAAATGCGACCTACTTGAAACACAAATGGTTCATCTAAAAATTACTTGCCTTGTTTTTCTTTTATTTAGCATGGATTTAAGATTTTCTATTTTGATTTTTATATTCTTGTACGTGCATGCCAACACACTAAAACTAGATATCAGAAACCTGTTTGCACAATACATACAATCATCACACATATCAACAAATTACAAACACAATACATTCAATACATTACATAAGTTTTCAATAAACACATCTACATTTATCTCACTGTACCTTCTACATCTCATATACATATACATAATTTATAAACGGTACTATAAATGCGTGACCGCTTTGTTTTTGCTTAGTTTATTTAATGTGGTGGTAGTTTATGTTGCTACATTTTTATATTTTATATTTAACATTCGATTGCAACGTTAATCTAAATATAACAGAACAAGTAGATACGGCTGACCCAATTGAATGTATATCAATTAGTGACACCACTCTTTGCTCGAAACTACTTGACCATAATTTCCAAAAGCAAAGTGGAATAACGATATTAAGTATTAATATTCGTAGTATTAACTGTAACTTTGACCTTTTGGTAGCTTTTATTTCCGCTCTAAACATGCGCGTGGACATTATTGTATTGTCTGAGTGCTGGACAAATTTGAACAATCCGCCTCCAAATATGAATGATTACAACCAATACTGGACCCACACTAGCCTAAACCAAAACGATGGTGTGGTGGTATATGTTCGCAGTGATATTGTGGCATGTGTCTATGAGCCCAGGATTAGTGAGGGAAATTGCCTAATCGTTACTTTTAAGCCTGACTATACAATAATCTGCTCCTATAGGCCACCAAGTTTTAAAAATCCTAAGCCCTACCTTGAATCACTTGATGATATCCTATGTAAATTCCGGACAAAAAACGTAATTTTTACCGGAGATATTAATATTGACATTTTACCTCAAAATCTCTCTAGTGTAACCCAAGAGTACCTAAACCTGATGGCTCTGCATGGATTACGACCGGGCGTTGACCAACCAACACGCATCAAGACATGCATTGATCATTTTATGGTTAAGTGCGCACAACGATGGAAAACAGCAGTTTTTGAACAGCCTATAACAGACCACTGTCCGATACTGTTATACATTAATAGCTCCAAATTACCAAAAAAAAGTTCGGTGCACGACAGAGTAATGATAGATTATACTACAATAAATAAAATACTAAGTGAAGAGACTTGGGAATACCTATATAACACAACGGATATAAGTATCGCAACAGAAATACTAACTTCAAAACTAATAAACATTATTACAAATAATACTAGTGCTATAAAGCAATCAAATAGAAACAAACCAATAAAACCGTGGATAACAAAAGGAGTAGTCAAGTGCATTAGAAAGAGAGACAGGTTACACAAAGCAGCAGCAAAGACACCGGGCAATATACTTTTACATAAAAAATATCAAAGGTATAGAAATACGTGTAATTATATAATAAAAAACTTGAAAAAGCAGTACTACCAAGAAAAACTAAATACTAACAAAGGCAACATAAAGAAAACTTGGGATATAATTAAAGAAGTATGTGAAATGAAGAAAAATATTGAACCCACAGTCGAACTATTAGATATTGATGCTTCACCAAAACAGTCTCTAGATAGGGTCAATAACTTTTTTACTGGAGTAGGAGAAGCATTAGCAAATGATTTACTGAATAGGATGGGTAAAACGGAACAGGATCTATCGCGAGAACCTGCCCAGGATACCTCACCAACAGACTCTATGTCATTCACACCTACGGATCCCTACGAAGTGAGGGGTATTATTCTAGGGCTAAGATCGCATACCGCACCCGGCTGGGATAAAATTACTGCAGAGATTCTGAAGAAGAATGTTGTATGTCTCGCACCACCTATAACATACATGTGCAATCTTAGCCTGTCAACCGGCAGGTTCCCATCCTCATTTAAAAAGGCAGTTGTCTGTCCTATTTTTAAATCTGGGAATAAGGACCAGCCAAATAACTATCGCCCTATCTCTCTTCTATCAGTGCTATCCAAGATCTTAGAAAAAGTCGTCAACAAGAGAGTCATTAACTACCTGGAAAGTAACAAACTGCTTAGCGACTACCAATTCGGGTTCAGAAAAAATAAATCTACAGAGGATGCAGTTTTGGCATTAACGACAACTCTTGTTTCATGTCTAGATAAGGGGGACAGATGTCTTGGGGTCTTTTTAGACCTTCAAAAGGCATTTGATACCGTGTCGATTAAAATACTTTTAACACGTTTGGAGAACGTTGGCATAAGAGGTCTAGCGCTGGACTGGTTTAAGGACTATTTAACAAATAGGTCTCAGCGTGTTAGAGTAGCTGGCTACGAGAGTACCGACTCCATATGCAAATATGGCGTACCCCAGGGAAGCACGCTGGGGCCTACACTATTTCTTATTTATATAAATAGCCTATGCAAGATAGCCGCCAGCCTCCCGTACATGGATCTACTTATGTTTGCTGACGATACGGTATTGGTGTTTCATGGTCCCACTTGGGACATGGTATTTGGAGTAGCTGAGACCACCTTGGCAGAGGTGACCACCTGGTTGGAGAGCAGTCTTCTATCGCTGAACACTAGCAAGACAAAATATGTCTGCTTTAGTAAAACATCAGCAGGAAAACCTACTGCGTCATACGACCTGAAAATACATACCTTCCCGTGCAATAGAGGAGAGTTCTATACCAGCTGTGACTGTGCGACACTATCTCGAGTCGCCTCTGTTAGATATCTGGGTGTGACGCTGGATGACCAACTTACATGGACTATGCATCTATCGCTGACTATAGCTAGAATAAGGAAACTAGTTTATATATTTAAAAACTTGCGGACAGTTGCAACTGGGACTCTTCTGATACAAACTTACCGAGCTTTGTGCGAATGCACCATCAGATACTGTATTTGCGCTTGGGGAGGTGCAGCAAAAACACATATGATTGGAGTCGAGCGGGCACAGCGGATGGTGCTAAAAGTACTTTTGTACTTACCGTATCGGCATCCAACATCTTTGGTGTATGAACTGGCAGGAGTCTTATCTGTCAGAAAAAAATTTGTGTACGAAATGCTGCGCAGATATCACAAGCGTGTTGTCCCTGACCTGCCCATATCACGAAAGCGCGTAGAAAGCTGCCCTGTGCCTCGCACTAGATCAAAATTTGCTAGAAGGTTCTACTATTATTTAGCTCCACATTCCTATAGTAAATATGATAAAGCCCAAAAGGTTAGGAAGTTGAGTAATAATAAATTTAAAATTACTACATTTGAATGGTTAAAGACCTTGGATTATGTAGATGTAGAAAATCTCTTAAAAACATAATTCACTGCACTTTCACACACACAGATACACATTTTTATTCACTGACCCACGCATACACACACTTTCACCCTCTTACACACTCACTCACACCCACCTATACACACACGAACTCATACGCATGGCAGCACCTTTGTAAACTAATTTATATTGTAACCTTTTATTTTTCTTTTATTAAATTCGATAGGACATACGAATATTGTCACCATAGGGGAAGACACTAACACCTGCAACACAGTCTTGACTAGCGCAGGTGTTAGAGAATCTTATTATATTGTAAATGTACTTATGTCAATAAAGTTTATTATTATTATTATATTTATATGTCTATATATCTCGGGACCTTGGGGTCCCGGACGTTTGGAAGGCGTACGAGGGGCCGAAGCCAACTCGCAGAGGCCCCTTAGACAATTTTAATAGGAATGAGGCACCAACCGACGATTATCCCTGTATGCACTATGCTAGTGCACCCAAGGACAATCCCCGGTTGGTGTAGGACTATTGCAGTACATGGAAACAAAACATTGGGTTATGGGTTTGGCTGGCTATAGTGGAATGGTTACCAGGAACTATGGAAGGACTATGACCCCTGCCTGACCAATGATATATAATATATATTATGGATAAGATGGCAGGGGGCGACTTGCACACTCAATAATGGGCCCCCAGAAACTGTCGCTAGCACATAGTGACGTAGCGACAAGGGGGCAACATATCCTGAGGTGCTTGAGGAGTGGAGAGGTATTCCACGGCTTTCAGAACAATCCCAGAGCCCGGAAGATGGTCAAGATCCCTACGAGCACTTACTGGAATACTTCCTTCCTCCGAGCACGTTTGCTCTTGCGAATCTCCACTCAAGCCGGCCAATCAAGGCAAGAATGAGGTGGGAGCTCTGTTCCTCGTCAGTGTTCACTCCAGCCAGCCAATAAAGGCAAGCCAGAGATGAGGAACAAGACTTCTCCCGGGAGGTAGGGTCCGTGGGGTCGCTACTGCCCAACAGCTCGCCACAAGCTGTCCTGCGGGTTTTTGTATCTCTCTTGGTCTGGCTCCTCATCCTAGACCCGTTCCGGCAAAGTAAACTCTACCGGCACAGACCTAGAGTTCGGAGCGCGCAAGCCCCACCACGACGTCAACGTAGAGATACGGCGGTGGGGTTATTATTATTATTATTATATTATTTTATACTTTATGTCAACTGAGGCGACGTTAATATTCGTTTGCGAGTGAAAATCACCCTACGCTAGGCCTGTGTCGGCAGCTATAGTCGTTCATACTGGGCGTAGGACAGCGATGTATGTAATTTTGTATGAAAACATGCCTGGTAGCACACAAAAATCGCGTAATATTGTTGATAATAATATTGTTTTCCCTTGTTACAGTGCAAAATGTGTCCAAAAGCGTACTCAGTGAAAAGAACAATGATCAAACATTTCCGACGTCGGCATGGCTTCAAAGGTACCGAACCGAACATCAAAGAGTTCTACACTAGATTGGACCCTAGAGAGTGTAACCTAGGTCTCGACGAACCGATCATGACCAGCATATTCGGCCCTCCTCCAAAGAAACCGTTGGACGACCTCCTAGTAGCAGATTACGTCACACTTACTAACCTAGAACCACCGAAGCCGATAGAAGAAGAAAAAGGAGAAAGTCAGACCACAGATAAAGAAGATACACAACATGAGAAGTCTCAGTCTGAAGATGAACAGTCTAGTGAGAGTAACAAGGACACAGATAGTTATGTAACAGAGGGAAAGAAACTAGTCATAAAGATTGAAGCTGAAGAACCAGATGAACACAATGCTGCGGAACTGGAACCCACTGACTTTGTTAGCGTTAAAATTGAACCAATGGACGAGCATGGTGAGGAGGAGTAGTCCGGGTTACATGGCAGAGCTCCATAAAGTGAGCTACGATTCCACCCATAAAATGAATCTACACAAAAAAATACAATAGACGCTGATATATTTAGTAACCTCGTTACTAAATATATCAGCGTCTATTGTATTTTATAATGGATTTCCGCAAAGTCACGCCTGAATCAATTAACTATGAATCTGCACTTTGTTCGCAATTTAATTTCCAAACATGTAAACCAATCTGTTTTTTGGAAAAATAACTTTATTGCTCACACATAAAGTTCAGTTTTGCGTTCAGTACTAGTCATTCTAACACCAACTTAATTTCCTTTTTGAATAAAGTTGATATTGTAAAAATTGGACACAAGGATTTGAATAGACTGAGTTGCAAGTTTTTGCAGCATGTGCTGTCAGAAGACTACATTGATAGTTCGACGAAAAAATGTTCAATCAAAGTATTACAGTGTATGCGGTATATCTTTGCAATTCATGATTCAAATCAACTGGTGATACCTTAGCTTGTAAATATTTATAGTGTTTTAATAGTAAATGTTCTTCTAAATTGACTATTACGTTACTAGGTTAATTTAAATTAAATTAGTATCTAAGACAAAGTTTTTTTATATTATTACTTTTAATGATAAATGCAGTTTAGAAAAAGATTATAGTTACGAATAGGTAAATGTTGTCGATCTAATAAAGTAATGTCTCTCGTTCAGAATGCATTTTATTTGAAGATGTCCTTAGCCTTGTTTCTTTACAATAATTTTCACATTAGTTATCTTATCAGTATTACAGAGCCTATTGTAATTGAAAAGTTTGTTGTTTGTGAGATGCCACACAGTCACAGACCCACCCATGCAAGAAAAGTTCTTCCCTTTTGAGCGTAGACAGAACGCTTTTGAGCCTTGAGTAGACCTGAATGTAGGACAGAGGCAAAGAGGAAATTCTGCCAAACATTCATGCAAAAGATTGAAGTATTCCATTCTGACTTGGAACCTGGAACGCACTCAAATCAGCTGTTAAACAGGAAACAAGGAAACGTCAGTTTGACACAACTATGTTTTAGACTTTGACCTGTAGATTATTGCAATTTTTCTATTAAATAAGCTGTAAAAAATTACGTAATGGCTTAAATATTAAAATATATACTTAATTCCATTACCTAGTGTGAATTCCTTGTAAATAAAACCATGTATAACCCAGCGGTGACAGTTAGAAGGATCGATGTTTTGATTCGTATTATAGGCCATCGTAAAGCAATATTAGCGGCTAACCCAGTGAGAAGTTATTCTAGTGGAGATAAAGTGACTATAGGTGATGTCAGCAAGGAGATCAAGAGCCCTAAAAAGGTTGAATATGTGCCTCGGAAGTACCGTAAGTGAAAAACATTGAAAGTTTTGTTTATAACCTCAAAAAGCTAGTTTAAACCATGTTTCTGTAGTTATTTCGTGAATATAAACTTAAGAAATACAATATTTATTATATTCCGTACTTTTTTTGCTTAACGAAAATAATTCTAATAGGAATGGTATGAGTTTGTCTTAAAAAAGTTGGAGCGCAATTGATAAAGTATCAACGCTTCTTGAGTATTCAGGTTTTCTTGGATCATTACAGGAATATTTTTATAGCTTTGAGTGCACTAAAATGTTAAAACTTGAAATAAAGTGGTCTTGAAAAGTTGTCTTTTGAAGAAAATATTTTTATGACAAGGTGGCAACAAACCCCTCAATGTTATATACAAGGACCATAGCAGGGTCTTCTTTCTTGAGAATCCCCATATTTGTTTTTTTGTTTATGTATAAATCTATGCTACATAATTTTTTTTTTTTACCGTATGAGTAGGTACAGTACAAATATGTATAAAAAGTAAAGGAAATTAAAAGGAATTTTAAAATACTTACTAAATTTAAATTTCTTGCGTCTATCAATAAAATATGTATGTTTACAGTGACAATAGAAGATACCGAAATTAAGACCTTATCACAGAGTACACTCAGGAATCTAAGATGGATGATGCAGAAGGATTTACTGGGCCAAGACATGTTCTTACTTGGCAGGCCTGGGCCAAGCAGGTATGATTTTACATATATTAGGTCTTTACCTATAAAATTGCCGTTTTGTATGAAAAAATTTAAACAAAAAATTTAAAAAATTTTTTTCATGTATTTTTTATTTGTATTAATCGAAGTAATCACCCATGCAATCAATGCATCTTTGCCAACGCAGTGGCAGTTTATTCTTAAAGAAATCAGCTGGACGGGAGGCAACAAATTCTTCAAAGGCATTTTGTACTGCCTCTCGGGTATTGAATTTTTTTCCCGCCAAGAAGTTATCCAAATTCTGGAAAAAGTAGTAGTCTGTAGGCGCAAGGTCTGGTGAGTAGGGCGGATGACGGAGAGCTTCCAAACCCAGTTCTTGCAACTTGGAGACCGTCTGCTGTGCAGTATGAGGTCGCGCGTTGTCATGCAGGAGCAGCGGAGACGAGCGATTGACCAATGCTGGTTGGAGATGTGCCAGCTTCTCCATCATTGTGTTCAGTTCTTCACAATACACATCTGCAGTAATGCTCACCCCGTTTGGTAAGAAGCTGTGTTGAATCACACCGGCGCTAGACCACCAAACAGTGACCATCACTTTTCTAGGGGTAAGTTTTCGTTTAGAGCATTGTTTAGGTACTGAACCAGGATCCAACCAACTTGCTGAGCGCTTGCGGTTATCAAACAGAATCCATTTTTCATCGCAGGTAACAATGCGGTTCAAAATTCCTTCATTTGTGTGTCTGTTGAGCAGTGCAAGGCACGCCTCGACGCGTACAGATCGATTCAAACTTAATGGCGGCTCGGAAGTTAGCTTTTAGCTGCGCAGTACCCCACCCCTCACCCCCGCTGTCACATGAAATTGTTACTGCGCAGCGACTCGCCTCATGTTCCGAGCCGCCATTAAGTTTGAATCGAACTGTACTTCGCGCTGGCGATCATTGAGTTCGTGGGGCACCCATTTGTCAAGCTTTTTTACCTTGCCAATTTGACGCAAATGGACCAATATTATTTTGACGCTAACGTCGAAAGCTGCTGCTAATTCAGCCGTAGATTGTGTATCATCAGCTTCCACAAACGCCTTTAATTCGTCATTGTCGACCAAAGTCTTCGGACGACCCCGACGACCCCGAGGTTCATTTTTCAGGTCGAAATTTCCAGAACGGAAGCGGGCAAACCAATAACAGGTGGTGCGTTGGTTTGTAGTGTTAGCTCCATAAACGTCGTTGATGTTGCGTGCCGCTTGTGCCGCGTTGCTGCCACGACGGTACTCATATTCCTTAATTACTCGAATTTTTAACGTATCCATGATGACGAAAAAGATTGAAATGCGATGAAAATGTAACACTAATCATTAAACAAATGACTTCTTTTGAAAAAAGAATTCCATGTTTTTAAAATAAAATAAATTTGAAATTAGAATTCTTAGCCAAACAAAAAATATTTTGATTTGAAATGGCCAGTACTGCAGAACGGCAATTTCATAGGTAAAGAAAACCTATTATTTAGATAAGTTCAGTTTATTTATTATTTTATCACAATTACAGGTCATTCATACAATGTCATTCAATAGTATTTAAGTATCTATATAAAATCACAATCATCATAAACAAAAAAAAGTTTTGATCACAAATAAAATATTGGAATACACACACGTCTATACATATAACTAGCTGTGCCCGCGACTTCGTTCGCATGGATGTCGGAAAACAATAATATGTCGCTTAGAAAAGTTGTACCTTCATTTAAAAAGGGGGAATCTTTCGACCAGGCCTGGTGATTTTTCCTAGTAAGAAACTGCCAAAAAACTTGTGTTTTTATTTAAGAAAATGCTTCTCTATATAAAATATTAGCGGTGAAACCACCTGGAGCGTACACAAAAAAGTTGCTAAGGTTGCTCACACGCGAAAGAGCTACATAAAGTTGGCCGTGGGAAAAGCAACCAATACTAAGATCCACCCCAGCAACGGATAATGTCTGGCCCTGAGCTTTGTTAATGGTCATGGCGTAACACAGGCTGACGGGGAATTGCACACGCTTAAAACTAAACGGGAAATTATTGGGACTGAGAGGAATTCTTGGAATAAAAACAACATCACCGGCGCCGCAACCTGTTAAGATTTCGGCTTCGATGACGTTTTGTTGGTGATTGGTGACTATGAGCCGAGTGCCGTTGCAAAGTTTGGGAGGACTTAAATTTCTGATAAGAATTATTGGCACTCCGACTTTTAAACAAATTTTGTGTGCTGAAAGACCGGGTGTGTTAAGGGATTCTAGGAACTCTACTGGATAGTGTGTGGCATCTTCTTCTTCGGGAACCGTATTTATCGATGTATATTGTTGACTTTCCCCACATGTGCCAATATTTGTGTATTTATTGCTGTCCGATAGTCGAACAAATCAAATCAACCATAAGGCCCTGACTCGAATCTTGCGGGCAGCGGGGCGGCGGCGGCGGTGGCGTGGGCGCGGCAGGATCTTATGCGTAAAATCAAATGGACCGGTTCTCGAAAACAGCGGCGCGGCAGTGGCGAGGTGGCGGGCAGCGAGCGGTGCACTCCATTCAAGCGGTGACCGCCCGCGCGTCTGCATTGCAGTGTTGTTGCCCACAATAAAACGAGCGTTAGGAATAAATTTGAATCAAAAAGATGTTGCCGCCATTGTTCAGACATTTCTTTCGCGAATAAAAACAAATATCTCGACGACACAATCGTGAACACAACACTACGCGGCTATAGTGACGCGCGATCTGCCCGCTAGTTTCGAGAACGGGTCTTTGATGCCCACCCCGCTACCGCGCCGCCGCCGCCGCCGCCGCCGCCGCCGCCCCGCTGCCCGCAAGATTCGAGGCCGAGGCCTTACACACGCCAACAACGATCGAATCGAATGAGCGGCGGTCACGAATCATACGAACAAATTACGAAGTATAGTACAGTTCAATTCAAACTTAATGGCGGCTCGGAACATGAGGCGAGTCGCTGCGCAGTAACAATTTCATGTGACAGCGGGGGTGAGGGGTGGGGTACTGCGCAGCTAAAAGTTAACTTCCGAGCCGCCATCCGCCCCGCTGCCCGCAAGATTCGAGGCCGAGGCCTTACACACGCCAACAACGATCGAATCGAATGAGCGGCGGTCACGAATCATACGAACAAATTACGAAGTATAGTACAGTTCGATTCAAACTTATAGGCGGCTCGGAACATGAGGCGAGTCGCTGCGCAGTAACAATTTCATGTGACAGCGGGGGTGAGGGGTGGGGTACTGCGCAGCTAAAAGCTAACTTCCGAGCCGCCATTAAGTTTGAATCGATCTGTAACGACTCGTTTCTTGACTTCTTAATTTGAACCTAATGAACGAAACCAACCAAAATACCAAATCAAAACCAATCAGATCAAATATCAATACTTTCAACGAATGACAACCCAACCAACAATTTATTATTTATTTATTATTATTATTATTATCTAGGAGTGAGGCGTATTTATCGTCACAGATATTAAAAAATAGCAGATAGCAATTGCTCCTAATGATAAAAAATATCTGTTACTTAAAATCACAGATCATCAAGACTGTTACTGTTAAAACTTCGGATACGATTTTCGACTTTAACGAAAAGAAATAAAGAAGATATTCAATTGAGTTAATACGTATTTATCGTCTGTACAAAAATCACAGGCTGTGATTTTATAACAGATAGATACGATTTTCGACTTTAAATAAAAAGAAATAAAGATGATATTCGATTGAGATACGTATTTATCGTCCGTACAAAAATCGCAGGCTGTGATTTAATAACAGATATTTGGATCTGTTATTTTTTTGTCACAGTCACAGTGATCACAGATATCGTGTTTCACCTGTTACAACCCATCTCTATTATTATCGACTCTAAAAAAGTCTAAAACAAAGATACCTACACTAAAAATTATTTGGAATATCTGGGCGAAAGTCATTCTTCGACGGAGACTCTTAACACCGCGATTCAGAAAATGACATTAAACGAACAACGCCATCTATCGAGCACGAAATGATACTGTCAAGATATATGGGAAAACGTTCGAACACTCTGTAAACTAAATAAACTATGTAGAAAAGTGAAAAATTAAAGAATAAATACCTATATTTTTTAAGAAATTAACATTTGTCACTATTCTTTCATGATTATCAAGATTTGAAAGATAGGTAGCGCCACCTATCGCACTAATACTAAACTAATAAATAAGCAACGCATCTGGAAAATTTTAATTAACCTAACTTTAGAGTTATATTCTATACACAATGTATCGCGTTAAGTTTTCGCGCAAAGAAAATGACGGTCATATAACAACACACGATCTCACAAACCTAGTAATTAAGAAGTAAGTATAATTTCGCGTCAATAGATGGCGTTACGTGTATGAACATTACGTAATGAAAATTCCTTCTTGAACACTTTAAATTCATATATCTTTTGATATTTTGAAGCGATTGCGATGAAACAAAAACTAAATGAAACATCGAGTTACACACAATATTTGAGTATAAAAGTTAACCATATTGATTTCGTACTTTTTACGTGATAGTGGAACAATCATACTAAAGAACATACAAACAGACAGACAGACAAACAGACAAAAATTCCAAAAATGGTAGAAATGGAATCTGTTGGTTATTCTTGGACAACCCACCAACTTTTTTTTTTTTTTTTTATTGTACAGAAACGCCTCGTCTACAGATTTATTATATGTAATATAATATAATATAGATTAAAGTCGCTTTTCGTGAGGTTCTTTCGGTTCGTTCTTTTGATCAGGTTTTCACCACCATTTGGAGAATTTATGTGTATAATACATTACACTCGTGACAATCTAAGAAGTCCGTTTTGACGTTTCGTTCTCGTACTTGTAATAAAACGTTATGCCTTGAGAATCAGTTTTAAGCAATGTAGATAAGTCGTCGATTACAAACTCTCTAAGTTTGTTTAATCGATATGTATCGAGAATCAGTTTATAAGAAACAAAATTTTTTTTTCATCGCTACACAAAGGATTTTTATAGCTGTCAAAACGGACTTCTTAGATTGTCGCGAGTCTAGTATTAAAGTAAATCTCTATGTTTTGTCAAGTCGTAAAAGCCGTGCGAAGCTGGAGCGGGTCGCTAGTTGTAAATATAGGAGAAGAAGATGAACACAAGTAACACAACATACCTAAAATATCAATATCGTATTAGGTCTAGCCTGTAAGGTAATATTTGTATGTTTGGAGTGAATAAAAAATAAAAATAAAATAAATAAAATATAAAATAAAATATAATGCACATTAAGATACACCATGTAATTCACATGTTTTAATAATGATTTCCAACCTTTGTAACATGACAGATAAGTAAGGACTTTGGACTTTGCATTGATGAAAGTATAATACAAATGCCAATGTTTGCCAAACATTTTATTACTGCAATACTGCTATGTGGCATGTGTTACCAATGAGGAACAACAAGAATCTGAACAGAAATCTTCTAAATGAGTATTTGGTATACAATGAATGAGATTTAATCAATTGAGTTTTATTAATATTACTAAATTGGATAGCACCTTAAGCCGTTTGTCCCGGCTGTCATTTGTCTGGATCTTTGTCAGTTCCTACAGGTCATCTGAAGCCCGAAATACTGACAACCAATCTTACCAAGGGGTATGATTTACCAAGTAACTGGGTTCTGGAGGTCAACTATGTAGTCGCTCCATGTAAAATACTGGTATTTAGCTGCATCCGGTCAGACTGGATGCCAACCCCAACATAGTTGGGAAAAGGCTAGGCAAAATATGATCAATATTACTTACTGCAATTATACTCACAACTGGATGGTTATGTGTGTACTAGTAGAGTGAACCTACTTCTAACGTAAGTAGAGAACACTTCTAGCATTTAAAATCTAGTCTTTTTTAACTTAAATGTACTTCCTGCCCTTTGCAAAGGTTCTTGTTATTGTCCTGTACATAACATAACCTCCTGTTTCCCCGAAGGGTTAGCAAGAGGTGCATTTCGCCAGTTATGTTTAAGTCCCATGTACCTGGGGGCGAGCCTATTGCTATCAACCAGACACAAATCCAGACTCCAGGCTGCAACTAAGAAATTCCTAATGGAAAAACCTAATATCACTTTGCCCGACCCGGGAATCGAACCCAGGACCTCATGCTCAGCAGTAGCGCATGCGACCAATAGACCAACGAGGAAGTACAGTGTGCCCATATCTGGTTATTTTTTTGGGATCCAAGTTTGTAGACTTCTTACTCAATCAATCTGCCTAGTCTTTTCCCAACTATGTTAGGGTCGGCTTCCAGTCTAACCGGATGCAGCTGAATACCAGTATTTTACATGGAGCGACTGCCTATCTGACCTCCACAACCCAGTAACTGGGAAATACGATACCCCTTGGTATGATTGGTTGTCAGACTTTCGGGCTTCGACCCGTAACGACTGTCAAAGATCCACGAATGACAGCCGGGACCAACGGCTTAACGTGGTGTCCGACGGAGTAGTCTCGATATGTAAACCCATCCACGGACCAACCCCGGCAAGTGCTGTCATGATTTCATGAAATAGGTAGTCATTCAATACACTTTCATGAGCTTAGAGAGTTGTATTGCTGATTTTAATGTTTATAATTCGGTAAATCCATATTTGTTACGAGCGCTAATAATATTTAGTTCAACATACAACCTGATACTGACCTGCAAATTGCAAAAAACGTAAGAAAATTTGAATTTCGCGGGCCACCCTAGCGCATCCCCCTTAAACTATAAGCAGTTAAATGATAATTTCAATGACAACCGGCTATCTTACATTCTTTTAGGAGAAAAGTGGCTCTTCAGTACCTAGAGCTAACACAGAGGGAGTTGGAGTATGTGGCTCTTTCACGAGACACCACAGAGGCTGACCTCAAACAGAGGAGAGAGATCCAGAGCTCTACTGCCACGTATTTTGACCAGGTAACCTACTTATTTTCATTCTATAATAATCTCAAACCTGAAAGTGGGAACTGTTCATTGTGCCTTTTTTTGTGAAGTTGGGGATTAATATCGTCCTCAGCTAAAATTCACCTATTGAATGATAAAGGATTTTATTTCTGTAAGTAGGTTTGTAAAAACACTTTTACATGTCTATCATATTTTAAAAAACTTGATCAGGTCGGAGTTTCCTATCTGATTACATAGACATATTTATGTTTGTCGACGACAATGTCCACGCTCCATTAATATCCAAGGAGAATGAAACGGTGTGGTTTCATGTGATCAACATTATGGGTAGAACTAGAACGTAGAACATACCAGCTAATTGATATTCGTATTTCCGTAGCTGGGCCGCCACTTGGTCACAGCCTAAGGCCCCTAGCACACGGCGTATTTTAAACGCGCAGACGACGCGCGTTTCAAGAACTGGACTTGAAACTTGACTTCGGACGGCGAAGAAAAACTTTGAAACGCGCGTCGTCTGCGCGTTTAAAATACGCCGTGTGCTACCGCTCTAAAGGCGTTTCACACACAACTTTAATTTGCGTAATGTAAAAGAAGCTTTTCATACGAATATCAACCTTATTCTTATGGTCGTAACGTTCGTATTCGAATGTGAACGAGCGTTCCTTACGAATATGAACGTTAATTTAATGTATATAATTTTCATATTCGCATGAAACAACTAACAAAGTAAAGTCAAAGTGAGTTCTGCGTAAATCTTACCCAGTACCCTTATTCAATTGGGGTTAGGAAATATCTTTAATAAAAACGTTTCTCCCACAGAGTGCTGTCCGCGCAGCAATAGAAGGTCGAGTGCTCGTGCTAGAAGGAATAGAGAAGGCGGAACGTAATGTGTTGCCAGTGCTAAATAATTTGCTGGAAAACAGGGAGATGCACTTGGAAGATGGACGATTTTTGGTTCCGGCTGCTAGATATGATAAATTGTTGGAGGTAATTTATAGATTTTATTTTTTTCAATTATCAATCACTCCATGCTTCCCCTGATGGAAAACCGTAATAACACTATGTCCGCCCCGGGTTTTGAACCTAAGACCTTATACTCAGGAGTAGCGTTTGAGACCACTAGACCAACGAGGTCTAGTGGTCTCAAACGCTTATTATAATGCTCTGATGCTGTTAAAGTAATAACGTCAAAAAAAGGTATCCTTTTGGTAATTTCTAACTAAAATGGATATTTTACAATAATAAAATTACAGTAATTTAGTTACGGGTTTAGGTATTTTAGTTATTTTACAGTAATTTTTCGAAATGTTACTTTTAAACATGATTAAGGTTCTATAATCTCCATCTTCTCAGGAACACGGAGCTGAAGAAGTATCAAGATGGCGTTTAGTTCGGGTCGACGAAAATTTCCGTGTGATAGCACTGGGCCTGCCTGTGCCCAGGTACAGCGGGCAACCCCTCGATCCGCCGCTGCGGTCCCGGTTCCAAGCAAGAGATGTCGCCACCGTCGGCTACTCGGTGAGCCTAAGCATATAGGGTGAATACCACTGGTTCTGCCAGTACCCGGGTATAGCAGGCAACCAATCGAACCGCCGTTGCGGTCCTGGTTCCAAGCCAGAGATGTCGCCACTGTCGGCTACTCGTTGAGTCTAAGGGTCAGAAGACACGAGACGCGACGCGACGCGCACTTTTTATGATCCAATACAATATCGAATTTATTACAAAAAAAATACTAAAAATAAGTTTCACGCGCTGCGCAGCACCGCGTATCTCAGCGTACTTTGAAATTACACCGTTTAGTGAAGAAAATAAGTTCGATAATTGTTAAAGAGTGCGCGCAGCGCCGCGTCGCTTCACGTAGCTGACTGACTCTAAGCATATAGGGTGAATAGCACTAGGTCTGCCAGTACCCGGGTATTAGGTATTTAGTGGCTCAGCCATACATACAAGATATTGCTGAGTACTGTAAAGTATTTCCGGGCTATGGGTACCTAAATATTGCTGGAAAGTAGAACCTATTGCTATATACCTACATTGTAGAAAAATATTGCCCGTTTAGTAGCGCTTTATCTACGAACACAACAAAGATAAGAACACGTTTGTTGTACCTAAAAATAAGTATTTGTTTGTTATTACAAAGTACTCGAACAAAGATGAAAAAACGCATTTGTTAAAGCAGTAAATAGGTCACAATAAAATAAAATAAACGAGTTTCACGATAAAGTAATAAGAATGCCGTATTAAACATCGTAGTAAAACAGTAGTAGGTACTATAAAGTTTCATTTGTAAGTTATTTGCAGCTGGCATTCGTTTTAGAGCCGCGCAGTCAAGTAGCCAAGTCTTAGGAATCGTATAGATAGCACTTTTGCTACATAAGAATTATTGAAAAAAGTTTTTGTTCAGTAAAGAATACAAAAAATGGCCGCAATTTTTTTTTCTCAATGTCCAATTTTACCGGTTTATTATGTGGGGCGCGGGCGGCCGTCATCTAGCAACGTGTACAAGTCATAACTTATGACTTCTGTAGAAAATTTGCTAATTTATAATGAAATTGGGGTAATTTAGGTACTAAAAACGTGAATTTTAAATAGTAAAAACATCGATATGTCCAAAAAAAAAAAAATGTTATTGCGGTACCTAGGCGCCCCCTTTCGGATCGGACAAGGTTTTTGTTACATGTTGAAGATACTGTCATCCTCGAGGACGCGCCCCACTCCGCTCCGCTCCGTACTAAAGTACAACTTACAGTACAGTAATCGCGGAGTGGGGTGCGTCTTCGTGGATGGCACTATCTGAGTAGTAGAAACAATTAACAAATAAAGATTGCCGATTACTTTTTTATTGTTGTGTCAAATTTCAAGCTTTTATACGAGGTTTGTGACAATAAACTTTCAGTTCTACTAGCCGGAGTGGACTCTACTTTCTTGGGCAGTTCAGGCATGAAGATATGTACTTGTCGCTTAGGATTCTTACTCACATCCGGTATCAGCTTTTTATTCAGCATTTCCGCGTATTGTTTCTCAACGGCGTTCTTTTCATTGATCATTTTGAGCCGCGTCTCCGAGACGTTCGTTCGTATGTCTCTGGACTTTGTTTTGTTGTGGTTGTCTTTTATTTTGGCGCTCGTCTCGTGCCGTGGCGTGCTCTTGGCGTTTCGTGACTGTCGCGCGTAGTTCTCAATCGTGTTTGCAGACGTCGGCACATAAAAATCTTGCCGATCGATAGTCCCATTTTGTTGCGCTTTTGGACTGTCCCCGCCTTTCGGCGAAGTTCGCCCTGCCTCTTTGTGTATGTCGATTGCTGTTTTAGATTTCGACAAATTGTGGCTTCGACGTTGCAGCTCTGGCCAGCTGTGTCGCGGTTGCGACATTCGTTCAACGTTTTCGGGAGCTAATAAATCTATTTTTCCCGCCAGGTCGAGCCATTGTAGGACACGTTCGGATAGTTCGGTGTTCTCCTTAGCGTCGGTTCTGGACGTTTTATTTGCTCTCAAGTTCCTCATGTTGATGTTGAGACTATCGTAATTGCTTCGGTTGGTCTCGTTCAAGGTTTGCGGAGTTGCTTTTACAATCAGTTCGTCGTCAAAGTCTCGGTCAACGTCACGCAGGTTGAGGTGCTCGATATCGCCGGAGGTGGCCGGCCGCTGGTTGATGCGCGACTTGTCGCTGGTGAGCACTTGGTTCAGCTTTCTCACGCAGTCCTGCAGGTCGTCGGAGTGTTGGCTGAGCCGGGAGCTCCTGTTGGTGTTGGTGGAGTAGCTCGCGGACGAGTTGGGTCTGCGGCGCTTGGAGTGTAGCCTCAGAAGGTAGGGGTCGTCGTGCGTGAGGATGGCGTGTCGGAAGCCTCCAACCCACACAGTCCTGACGTACATAGGCCGCTGCGAGGACTGCCACAGGACCATATTCCACTCCACTCTACGCTCTACCGCATGGAGTCACGCGAGCTATTCTATTAGAGCGTGCGCGAGTCGGCTGAGTCCTCATAATTGATTCGTATCATCTATCGCGAGGCTTTCGACGGCTCTGCGAACAAATGGTGGAGTTTTATTTGATAGTTTTTATGAATGAGTTTAGTAGAAAATGAAATGTAAGTATACTTTTTATTTAGTTATGTGGTTTTCATAGAAACCCTACGTAATATTGTCTTTTCAGGAGAAATTCGTCTGCGTTCCAGGATGAAAAGTAGCCTATGTCCTTCTCCAGGTCAAGGTCTACCCATGTGCCAAATTTCTTGCCAAATCTGTTAAGCTATTTTAACGTGAAAGCGTAGCAAACAAAACACTTACTTTCGCATTTATAATATTAGTGAGGATTAGGATTGCTCCTAATAACTGAATTATATTCTGAAAAAAAAAGACTTGGCAGCTGAAAAGGGAATAATAAATGAATCTTTAAACTTTGAAACAGTTTGTAGAAGTTAATTATGCACTCTGCCTGTTGCTTGGAAATTGTTTTCGTTATTAACAGGCATTAGAGCTAGGGCGCGCAGTTTTTATTAAAAAACAAGACATTTCCCATAAAGTTTACAATGATCAATGAAATAAAATGAAATGAAAGCAATCAATCAAAAATGATGATCTTTGATCAATCAATCAATCAATCAAAAAAATATGGTCATGTTGGTTTGCGATGGACACATTATTTAGATATTTTCTCGAGTTTTCTTAATTATTGACTGTGAAAATATCGTGGGAAACAAACACAATTTGCCCCAAAAATAGTATTTTCTCACAAAAAAAATCTACAGAACTATTGTATTTCCAAATACATTAGAATTGTTTATTTGTAACATGCACATAGAGAATGTCCCAATGTTAACACTATTTGGTGGCTCCTCTACTAGCCACCCCAACGTTAAAGCAATGATTAATTGTAAGCTAAATGCGATGTAACGTGGGGAAGTTGTTGTCGGAATCTAATCGGAACTAATTCATTACTACTTTTGGCTTGTTTATGAATTCACTTTGCATGTCAACCAAAATATCTTGTTGACAGACAAACTTGTGAAAAAATGAAAATGAGAAATGGTTTATAATTTTTCCAAGTAAATACCTTAACAACTAGAGATTTTCCAATTCAAATCATTTTATTGTGGATCATAGGTTCATAAGATGTTGTGTTAGTAACAGGTATATTTGGCCTAGGTGTTAAGAGGGAGGTGTGAAAATTGAGTCTCTGATACAATGTATAATAGATACGTATACTTATCTAATTTACTTATTTTATTTATTTTTGATTCTATACAAATGTAGATAATAAACGAAATCCTATCATAACTTTTAATATTATAAATGCGAAAGTGCGTTTGTTTGTTTGTTATGCTTTCATGCTAAAACGGCCGAACGGATTTAGATGAAATTTGGCACATGGGAGACTATGACCTGGATTGGGATATCGGAATAAAACGTACCCTACTATTTACGTATGCCGATATTACTTATGCTTGACTTATGTATGATTTGTATCAAGTAAAATTTATTTATTTAAGGTCTGATTTTACCATAGTCAGGTAACATATCTACGGAATAGATATTGCGCTTTGAGCTTTGGAAAACAATATGTAAAACTGGTATTTACTCTTCCGATAAAAAATATCTGACTAATGAAATATCAGCCCTAAGATGAAAAAATATTTGATTAGATTTAAAGCCAGACCTAGGTATCTCTTGGCCTATAATAATCTTGTACGCTGACCTTTTCTAAAAGATATCGGAGTTCTAAACTCAAACTCAAAGCATTTATTTCAAATAAACCAATTACAGGCACTTTTGAATTGCCAAGCGGTCGCGCGGTCAGTCAAATAGATGAAGCTATTTGCCCATTCCAAAGCGTAGTAGGTTCCTATGGAGAAGAACGGGCAAGAAAATCTAATATCTCTACGCCTTGAAAACATACCACTGCGTGAGGTTATCGAGTTGCAATGAAGCTTCAGTTTAAATGAACTCAAAACCCCCTAAATTAGATAAAGATTAAAAAAAAGGGGAACGACAGCAGATTTATAAAAACAAAGCATAAAACCAGTCATGCTTTGTTTTTACTCCAGATTTATACCTAAAAATAATACCGCCAAAAATATACAATACATGTGAAAAGGAAATATTTGAAGTCATGCTGGAAAATGCTACATTCTTGTACTTATCTGTATTAAATCCGAATCGAAATAAGTACGTAAGTATACATTATTATTTTTACTTACAATCAATACTCCTTATCAAGTCAATGCATCAGCTACGAACCCGTAGCATTCTCGTAGTAGATAGCTACGAAGCGTAGCGTTGATCTACGAGGGTAGCATTCACATGATCACTTGTCAAAAAATTAAGCCAAGTTCGGTTGCACTGTTATTTTATTTTTTATTTAGAAATATATTTTGTAATATCGTAAGTATTGTTGCAACCGCAAGCGTCGTTACTTATTTCCCTGTAAGCAGTGACTGGTCTTCGCTCCCCGCTTGCGATCGGTTTTGTCGTCAACTAAAGCCGGTTACACACGCGATGACACGATTCGGGTTTAAGGTTGAATATATTAGGTACATGTGTCAAGTTGAACCCATGAATCATTTGCGCGAATGCTTGGTCCAACCAATTACGTTGCCGTTATTCCGTGTTGGCGTGGTGGTAATTGCATTATTTTTTAATGTAAACTTAATAATGTTACAAATAACAAGTTGTCAGGATTCATTCTTTCGAATAAGATTTTTTTTGCCGTTGTTAATCTATCTGCGGTTTCTTTACAGCGAAAAAGTTGGCGAAACCTGAATTTCCCAAGATTTATTAAACTTATTTTTAAAAGTCGACTGGCTCCACTCGTTTTTTTTTTAGTAAAACGTAGTAGTGTTTGCTTAGTTTATATTGCATCACAGTTTTAATCATTCAGTCTATAAGCCCGTAAAATCTAAAACTAAAACTATTAAATCGACCCAAAATAACAGTATCTAATAATCAATTTAATGAGGTCTTGTGCATGAGGTTTTTGTTGTAAACGCATCTAGCATCTATAATATAGATTCTACATTATACATTCGAGCGAATGCGTTCTTGACACCTGTCATTTTCATACTAACGAATGTGTTTTGCGAATTTGATCCTTATTACTAATATAAATTGCACAATTGATAGGTGTCAGGAACGCATTCTCTCGGCAGCCGGACTGTAAGTGCGTTTACATATTTCTGCAAACTAAAAGCATTCTATGTCAATTAAACTTATTACAGATACTTTTGAATTGTCAAGGAGCCAGTCAGTCAGAAAGATAAAGCTATTTGCCCATTCCAAAGCTAACCTACTAAGAAGAACTTTGGAGAAGGTTAAAAAGTGTATTTCATCGTTACCTACCTTATGTTAAACAACATGTTCTGCGCGCGGCTTTATAATTTCTTTCATGAATAGAACATTTTTTTTCGAAGTTTTATAGTTTTCAGTTCCAGAGTACAATACCTGTACGTATAATTCTATATTTAGCTTATATCAGGCCCCGTGCCTCGGCAACCTCAGTAATTATTCTTCGTATCGTGCGACAGTTAGTAATTTATTCCGAAATATTGTAGTATTGTAAATTTTGCATAAGGTTTGCATAATTTCGGGGAGACATGATCCAAACTGTTCGGAGCACGGAACATTAAGTTTTATGGTAGTAAATAAGTAGTTTGGTGAACTTAGCGATAGGTAAAGTTTGTGCTAATGGCAGGGTACTGATAACATCTTTTGAGGGGATTCTACAGACCTATAAAAGGTTTTAATGTGCTGTAGAATGCTGTTGTACATTAGTTTTGTGTGGATAGGTGGTTTGATGTTGTTAATAAGAAATATTTCATCAGCTTTTGGCTGTTTTTTCTCGTACAAAAAATCTTTCGTTTTCTTTAAATTGACGCGGCGGTAGCCCATTGGGTAGGTCGTTGCCTCGTCGATCTAGCGAAAGAAATGTCGTGTTAATGCAGATACTTATTTGGCGTAATGTTCGAACTCCAAACTATGCACATTATTGCACATGTATTTAAGAAAGTTAAAGATGTTAAAAAAAAAACAATTAATATTAAAAAAGAACCCGTTATCATTGCGTGTTGGTGGTTTCAGTCCATATGTTCAGGTTTTCATCGTCGTAAGGTGGATTTTTTACGACAAATAATTTTAATTTTAGCAAAATTTCTGGAGCTAATTCAGTTTTCCTTTTGAACAAAGTGTTGCATTTCGACGAAGCAACACCCTGTATACTGAGGCACTCGACTCACAAACGCTTACCTAACTCGGTGCTATGCAAATAACCATCAGATACCTAGCTCAGACGTAAGTTTATGTGTGGCTTGTGTTCCTGCGATCACGTATCTACTGACATAATTTATTACGAAGGCGCTTCAGCTTGTCAAATGGATATAGGTTAGTGCTTTTAAGAACCGTTGGAACCGGTACCAACATTTGGTAGGCACGAAGAGCCACATATAGAAACTCGTTGGGTTTACGATGGCAATCGAGCTACACTTTTTTCTTCACTTTTCTTTCATTTTATGGGTTACGGAGTCACACTTTGGTAAAATGGTGGTGTTAAAATAAGTGAGGAAACTTGCCCCAGGGTCAGAAACTAATTCTTCTTGGCCTGAAACATTTGGCTAATTATTTCTAACTCTTACAAAAAAAAACCAAAATAGATATTTTGTTATCCGTCGTCTGTAGAAATGGTCCTTCCATTGTATTTCTACAATTTCTTAGAGCCTAACCCGTTTTGCACATTGAGTTATATTCTGTCTCTTACAATTTGCCGGCTCCAAGATTAGCTTCAAGACGTCCCTCAAGTTTTTGTAAGTTACTACGCGGTTTAAAAAAGGCTTGTCTTTTAGATTTCCCTGTAAATTGTGTCGAATTCCTTCGAAACGTATTCTTAAGTCTGAAGCCAGCGATTTGTTACGCGTGTTTATGCCTTCGCTTATATGGTGACATTTACAATGTGTTATCGGTATTGTCTACAAATTATTGTTATGTCGCAACTACCTACATACAATTTTATATAATTCGTAGAATTCATTGTTCAAAGGTGAGTCGAATGTTCGTCTGTATTCTGTAGATCGACTGGAATTCATACTATCCATACTAATATTATAAATTCGAAAGTAACTCTGACTGTCTATCTGTCTGTATGTTACCTTTTCACGCCTAAACCACTGAACGGATTTCGATAAAATTTGGCAGGGAGATAGAGGGCATCCCGGGAAAGGACATAGGCTACTTTTTATCGACATACCACGCGGGCGAAGCCGCGGACGGAAGCTAGTGTAATATGAGTAATAGAGTTTGTATGTAGGGATAATCTCCAGAACTACTGATCTGATTATTTTAATTATGGGATGCTATAGTATTGCCGAAAGTCATAGGATATTATATTTTATGTTAAAACAAGCGGACGAAGTCGCGAGCAGAAAAAGTATGTTCATATGGCCATGAATATGACTGTTGTTTTTGACAACCTATAGTAGAATGTATAAAATGTGATTTACTTGCCATTCAGTTACAAGGCAAAACTTAGAAAGGTTGACTTTACCTTTTAAAACAATAGTTAAATTGTTATATGGGACTTAAACATCACGTGCGAAATGTGGGTGTACTATAGCTGTACCTCTGCCTAAACCTTCGGGGAATATAGGCGTGATGTTATGATATGTTATCATCTGTTTATACCTCATAAATAGTCATGCGTGTTTGGAACTGTGATGGCTACCCCTTTACCACACCATAGCATACAAAGGGTTGGAATGCCTCCATAATTAATACCAACTAACGTTTTCCTTACTAATGAGCCGTCAGAACGCTCAGTGTGTATTAATTGTAGTCGAATTGTTTCCGTGCCGGCCGCGGTAATGGGGTGGTATCATGCCACCATGTCATGTTCCATGTGATAATCACGGCCTGAACAGTTTGCCTGCGGTTGCACGAAAATAATGAATGGCAAGCATGGTATTTTGGCTAATAGGATTTTGGTATGAAATGGTTTTAAGGTTTTAATGATGTGATAATTAAATGGGGTGTTTCACTGTTTTTTTAACTGACATATTGTTGGTAGTTTACAAGCAGTGTGGTTATTGATGTGAAGATATTCAGGATAGTTATATCTTTCCTCTTGAAAGTAGATTTATGATGATCCGTGGCGGAGTCGTCGTATGCATTCGATGATTTTTCAGGGTAGTTGGTAGGTTAGATAGAAGACAATTGCGAAAACATACTTCAAAAACGTTTTTTTGCCTAAGTGGTTATCGTGTACAGTTACTACTATACGATAAAAGTACAATTTAACCAAGTAAATCTCTTACACGTATTAATCCATCATAATAGCTTCACTTTCCCCATAAAATAAACAACTTGCCGATAGCGAAAAAATCGCGAACACCTATTTTCAGCTTCTCTTGCCATAAAAAAAAACCGCGAGAAAATCATTGATAAAAAAAATAATTAAGTAATAAAAACTAAAACCCAACTACGACTGAAAAGGTATAAACAAGACACCACAGACAGACAAATTAAAAATCCGGAGTCACACGTGTTAGGGCGGCATAAATCGAACAGATTACGTGTGACTCCGGATTTTTAATTTGTCTGTCTGTGGTGTCTTGTTTATACCTTTTCAGTCGTAGTTGGGTTTTAGTTTTTATTACTTATTTTTTTTTTTTAATTATTTTGGGGTTATAATATATATATTTTTGAAATGTGCTCATTAAGAGGGTCATACCTACCTTCCCTTTCATTTGATACCCCACATAGTACGATTAAACAATTTTTTTTTTTTTAAGTTCCTGACTTTATTTCCTCTAGAGGGCGCCATTTTTAATTTAATGTGACGTCACATAGCCTATAACCAGCGGGCAATCAAGACGCTTCTAACGATACCTTATTTGTCAAATTGTGATGAGTGGTTTAGAAGATACAAGGGAGCAGATGATCATACATACATACATACCGGTCAAAATCATAACCCTCCTTTTTCTTCGCCGTAGTCGGGTAAAAAATTAAAGGTCAATAAAGGGAAGGTAGGTATGACCTAAAGGACGGTTCGCACGAAATCGGTCTTACAAGTCTATAAATTATATTCATTCGTTGCGTGCTTAAATATTTCCCATATCTAGGTCCCTGTGACCGCATATGTTGTTTATTTCTTCACCCACAGAACGTTATTTTTGGTCTGTAAAAGTTTGCATCGTCTATAAAATGTCGGTGGAGTGTAGACGGTGGCTTGTAGAATGAAGTGTGAAAAATGACTGTGTTTTGGAGCAGAGTTTTATTAATACTGGCTGGACAAGATAATATAAGTTGCGTAGAGTAAACAGAAAAAGATATAAAATATCTGCGATTGAATTTTAATGACCTTCATGAAAATAAATGTGTTTGAATAACCACTATAAATGGCGATGCCGTAATCACCACGCTTAACAGATTGGTGTTTGCGTTATAATAATGCATTTAATTTCCGAATTCTAATTTAGGAAACTAACATTAAAACAACATTACGATTTACAATTAATTTAAAACGAAAACAAACTAATTTTCACTAAAACCTCAACACATTACAACGTTAAAGCGATCCATCAAAAGTCTAGCATAATCAAAACATCGCATAGTTTCGTGACGCGGTATGTTCATTATCATAATTGCCTGAGAGAAATTAATTTACCGCGACGTTCAACCCTAACTGAATCATAACGTTTTGCAAAAGTAAATTTTCATGATATACGTTTCCTGAGTTGTCGGGAATGAGGTATTTTTATGTCTTTGTTTACTTTTCG
Source organism: Lithophane semibrunnea (assembly GCA_947363905.1). Lineage (NCBI taxonomy): Eukaryota > Metazoa > Arthropoda > Insecta > Lepidoptera > Noctuidae > Lithophane > Lithophane semibrunnea. The sequence continues at coordinate 3,897,466 of OX376200.1, read as the reverse complement.
GGCAGTCAAAAGATTTGGTAAAAAATGCCAAGTTGGGGCTAAAATGTAGCAGGTGGAATGTTCTTTTGTTTGTGTTAGGTACGGAAATAAAGTGGTATAAAAAGAAGAATAATATTATGTTGTGATTTTGTGATTCAGAACTTGGCGGTCCTCAACTATGCACAAAATTTTTAATGGTTTTCCCGACAATTCCAATCTTTTTTCAAATTATTTTTATTACTTTGGAAGAAATAGACTTTGATAGTGCTTTTATTTCGTAGCAGTTCAGGTTTCTTAGTTCAACTGATAGTATTTACATGTTCGTGCGGTTGACCGTACATAATAAATGTTGAATCAAATCAGCCTATCGCAGTCCACTGCTGGACATATGCTCTCCCATGCTGCGCCACAACACCCTCTCCTCTGTGCCTTCCGCATACCGTTTGGCCCAGCCACCTTTTTGAGGTCGTCGGTCCATCTAGCTGGGGGGCATCCCACACTACGCTTGATGATACGCGGTCTCCACTCTAGGACTCGCCTGGTCCAACGGCCATCGGTCCTTCGACAAACATGGCCAGCCGACTGCCACTTCAGCTTGCTTACTCTGCAGGCTAATAAATGTTACTTCCTGGTATAACCGTGAATATGATTATTATGATAATTATAATTTAATCTAATCTCCATTGTCCCCAGGAACACTTAAACGTGCTAAGGGACGAGGCGCCTCGGGTGGATGGCGCCAAGTTGGAACAGCTCCTGTCGGCTGCGTACGCGTTGATCAGCCCCGAGCTGCAGCAGGTCAACTTGCCCGACTTCCCTGTGGACAGCCTGCATGCGGCTGCACTTATACTGGTAAGTTCTACGTAGACACAAGCTAGAACAGCTCTTGATAGCTATGTACGCGTTGATCAACCCCGAGGTGCAGCAATTTAGCCTGCCTGCAAAAAGATTATACTATAATGAGCTGGTTATTATGTATTAGAAGAAAGGACATGTGCTGGGGCCACATTGTCGCGATAAGGCGAACTAAACTTCCCGCGCTCTCTCTCGCATACCGCTCGACATCTCGCTGAGCAACAGAGAGCGCGCGACGTATAGTTAGCATTACCGCGACAATGTAGCTCCAGCAAATGAGAAACTATGATCCTTTTCTCAGTGACGCCATCGTGCGCAAAATAGCAAAATTACATAATATCCAATCCAATACACTTTTACTGACAACAACTTTGACTACCAACCGCCAGTTTGGAATATCTAAGAAAAAAAAAACCAAATACTCGGTGAATTATAAAATGCTAACGAAAATAATAGTGTCCTCGTTGGTCCTGGTACAATATTTCTGAACATAAACTTTTAATATATTTTAACTCTAAACTTTGGAAACGTAAAAAGACTTTGAATGAAAATATAGGAGTAGATATCTACATATTCTTAACAACTTCATTTTTCAAAGTTCAAAACATTCAAGGAAATGACATAAAAATAATCGCGTGTTACCATTTTTGCAATCCACTGTATAACTTGAAAAGTTTGCTAATTAAGTAATGTCATAGTGAATGTCATTGTATAATAAGGTTTGAAAAGTTTTCTATTTAAAATGCAAACATACGAGCTTGGCGGAGGTTTAATTCGCCACAGGACACGATATTTACTAATCTGATACGTTAATGAGTAAAGTTGGCAGTCAAGAGAAATTAGAAATGCAAACTGTCTACTGCTACTGTGAACGTTTGATTGTATATCTACGGAATTTATTTGTATACGAAGGTACCTTTCGGCTTCCGAAACGACATGGCTATATATTTACCCCGTTAACAATAGCAAAACCCTACACTACTGGTTAAAACAAATCTTAAATATTTTTTTTATACAATAACCCTTTAAATTCAGTAAATGTTATATAAATCGTCGTAAATTGATAATTATTTAACCGTAATAGACTTATACCAAGTCTACTGAATTTATTTAATATGACAATAGGCATTTTTATTCAGAAACACAGTAACGAACTAAAAACAGGATTTTTCACACAGTTCACAAATTCAATTCACAATAGCCCTATTTTTACCCCACAAAAAAGGCAACACATTTGGAACGAACCAAGTGACACCAAAAACTTACAAACTATAAACATTTACTCCCCATCTTGACCTTGACGGCAAGTTACTCTGATGATGGAATCGCGTGCATACGATGGGGTCGCTCAAGGTCAAATGTATCTCCCTTGTCACATAAAATGGGGGGGAAGCTACTCCTTATAAGGTGTATGGTTAACTTGCTTGTGAGATTTGGGTTTGGTATAATCCTGTAAATATTAACAATAATTAATTAAATTATTCAGACAAAAAGTCCATTGTCAGTAGCAAAAATTAACTTAAAAAAAAAAGTTTTTGTAAATTTTTGTAAAGTCAAAGTTTTATTTATTTCAAATAAGCACATAAAAGGCACTTTTGAACGCAAAATTTTTTATGAACGTCGTATTTTTATTTAACGATGGAACTGGGGAACTGTTGAATCTTACTTAGTTTAATGTTTCTTAATCCTTAGGGATTCAAAGAGTTGTCAGAATTAGTGACTATTTCATGAAAGAGCTATTGTATACTCTAAATGTCAGTGAAATTTATATGGAGAACCATTGGAAGCAAACCTGAACAAATGAACAGTTTAGAAAATAATGATACTATGTTTTTTTTCTTTATTCAGGAACGGAATCCAAACATCCCAATACATAAACTAATCTACCTCCTCTATCCTTACCATTCATTCCTCACCAGAGAACACGTGAAGAACGTAGAAGCAGTTCTCCATAACCTGCGCATAAATACTGGAAAAAACTGGAATATATCGCTGCAAGACGTCGTGGTGCAAGGAAATCAGGCCTCAGTGACTATGGAAATCGATGGCGCTAAGTCTCAATTTAGCGTGCCTTTTGGGGGTAGGAAGCAGGGGGTTGAAGATAGGCGTGTGGTTAAGACCGACTACCAGAGTGAACTGCTGAACGAATTGTTGCTGAGTCATAGTGTTGGGGACTTCTGTATTATTGGTTAGTAGTGTTTTCAGTTTATTAGGCAATCAATCGGCATTTTGGCCTTTATTTTATATTTGGGTTTACCGTCACATTTTCATATAATTACCGAAATACTTTGTCGTTTATGCTGGGGCTACATTGTCGCGTTATCGCGAACTATACTTCACGCGCTGTCTGTTGCTCAGCGAGACGTCTAGCGGTGTGCGAGAGATAGCTCGCGAAGTTTAGTTCGCGATAACGCGACAACGTAGCCCCAGCTTTACAATGTTCGATTATCCATACTTCCATAATAATATTATAAATCCGAAAGTAACTCCGTCCGTCTGCTACCTTTTTAACCTTTTTAACGGATTACGCTGAAATTAGGCAAGCAGGTAGACCCTAGATTAGGACATAGGATACTTTATAGGTGATATGTTCCCGTGGGTTTTTCCGACCTGCAGCCGGGCGAAGCCGCGCGCAAAAGTTAGTGGAAAATAAAAATATGATGAGCCATGTTAGAATGGCTTTAAAAGTTCTCAAATTCTGTTCACAGGTCCAAAAGGGTGTGGGAAAAGCCTCCTAGTCTCGCAACTATCATCCTTACTAGGCTATACAATAGAGCCTATAGTCCTGTACCAGGACATGACAGCTAGAGATCTGGTTCAGCAGCGAACTACCCTGGACAATGGGGATACTGTGTGGAGAAACTCTGCTCTGGTCGAAGCAGCGTTGAAGGGGCATATGGCTGTTTTAGATGGGCTGCACAGGATACATGCTAGTACGCTCGCTGTTTTGCATAGGTGAGTTAAAATTGGTTTTAAAAGACTGAAGCATGAAAATTATTTTAATTTGTTTTCGGAATAGTTTCATGAATTAAACTTTTGTTTATGAATGAATTTCATTTCATTTCAATGGCACTAGTTAATTGATAAAATCTAATCTTTTTTCTGGCTGGTCTCATTTATCAGACTAGTTTGCCCAAATAACACTACCATAGACTTACCCTCAACTTTATTTTCAATTTCTCATGTTATCTTTATAATATGTCATTGTATTCATTTCACTGTTCAGAGGCTGGTGAAGCTTTCTGAAGTGCTGGTAAAAATCATAAATATAAACAGCTCAAAACATTCATATAAAAGAAACTAAGAAAATAATTTATTTGCGGTAAATATGACGCAAAGAAAAAAAACAATAAAAACTTTTTACAAAAAAAAAACAACCGACTTCGAAAAAAAAACACTAAAAAAAATGAAAAATAACTTTAATTTCGGAAGTCGGTGTCTTTGCTTTTCAATTTTCGTTTTTGCCACCGACTTCCGAAATTAAAGTTATTTTTCACTATTTTAGTGTTTTTTTTTTGAAGTCGGTTGTTTTTGTTTTGTAAAAAGTTTTTATTTTTCACTTTTTAGTTGTGGTACCTACCCCACACAAATTCGTCTACCGTTATCTGCTATGTAACTATCAGTGACGGAGTGAAATAATTATATCATCTACATACGCAAAGTGGGAAAAATACGTAATTATTGAAGCTAACTCAAAAACTACGCAAGTAAAATTAATAAATATGGGACCACCTCTGAAGCATGACCTACCAAACAAAAAAAACATCATCAAAATCGATTCATAATTGGCGGAGTAATCGCGTAACTTACATACAAAAAAAAAAACATACTGACGAATTTAGAACCTCCTCCTTTTTGAAGAAGTCGGTTAATAAATTACAAGTTGGGAGGAAATATGCGTCACATCCACATACGTAAAACGGCCGTCGCTCAGCATAATGCTGTGACACTATGCGAGAAACAGCCATAGCGCAGGTTTTCATCGACACCGAAATTACGTTAGAAAAATTAAGCCCATAGCTAATTCCTCTCCATTTTGTGCAGGTTAGTCCACGACAGAGAGTTACAGCTACACGACGGCACACGACTCTTACGACACGACCGTTACGACGAGCTGCTGAAGACAGGAATCACTGAGGAACAACTCCAGAAAAATGGGGTCAAGAAGATTCATCCGGCTTTCAGGTATTTATATAACATAACTAGCTGACCCGACAGACGTTGTCCTGTCAATTTTCTAATTTTCCGCGCAATTTTCTTATTTTTTTCTTTCATAAGAACCTTCTCCTGACAATAACAAACACAACAGAAAAAGAATTAGCGAAATCGGTCTAGCCGTTCACGCGTGATGGCGTGACCAAGGGAAATAGGGATTCATTTTTATTTTTTTATTGATTTTTTTTTTTTTGATTTTTTTTACCGTCTCGACAAACATAGGGTGTAGTAGGTGAACGGAGTAGAAGCCAATGGCATAGTCAATTTTTTATTTTTTAATTTTTTATACCCTTTAAACAAATTGATCTATCTAAAAATACCACCCATTTGAAGTAAACTTTTAATACAAAAACAATAAAAACAAATTAAAAAAAAAAAAAAAAAAAACGATTAAAAAATATCGAAATTCAAATCATACGCACCCTACTAAATGCACGGAATTTATCAATGAATTCGTAGATACGGTCCTTTGCGGTCGATAGGTACTCGCCGCACTTGCCGTCGGCTTCTTTGATATCATCAGGCGCACGAGCCGCCGCGCCGCCGCCGCCGCGCCGGAGCTGCTCGCTCGCGCAGCCCCCCGCCCGCCCGCGTCCCGAGCTTCAGTCACCTGCGATTAGTCACAGCGGCGTGACGTCGCGCTGTTTGTTTCCGCGTATGCATCGTCCACCCGGTCATAGTTATCGTATCTAAACATGTACGAATATTCTAACGTAGAGTATCTTGTTTGGTGAAAACAACCAGTGCGAGGCGAATGTACGCAGAAGAAGAACATCTTCAGTCGCTGCGAAGGAACGGTATCCCTTCTCCCCCGAAAACCCCGGACCCCGCATGGAGTTTTGTCACTGGCTGCAGAACCGTTCCATCATTGACACCATGTTGCAAGACGTTCCTGATCCCTATCTGCAAGACATGTACTTCCAGTATGACGGATGTCCAGCTCACTACAAACGATCTGTGCGCGCATATCTCGATGGTCAATTCGGTGATAAGTGGATAGGTCGCGGTGGACCTGTGAACTGGCGGCTGAGGTCACCAGACCTACATAACTCCCCTGGACTTTTATTTGTGGGCCGAACTAAAACGTTTAGTCTTACGTTTAGTGTATACCGAAGAAGCTCAAAGCGTTAGTGATTTAAAACAGCGAATAATAGACGATTTTAATGTTTTGAAAAGTGATAGAGACACGCCTCGAAGTTTACCAAACAATATGCAAAGACGTGCTAGTTTATGTTTAGAACGAAACATTTTGAACAATAATTACCTACTCCCATGTCGCTAAAAAGGTAGGTACAGACCTAAGTTCATTTTTTGTAAAATGCGCGCAATGCGCGTGCGCGTCGGTCGGTAGTGTCGCCCGCGCGCGAGTACCGCTCAGCTGCTCGGTTCTCGTACGTGAACCCCGGTAAGTGAACTCTCACGCACACATCAAGTTTCTATGTACGTGTGTGCGCGTAGGCGCGCCGACGTTACTTAGCAACGGGTCGACCGAACGACAGTCGAAGTACAGTCGAGTATTCTTTCTTATTCAAGTATTTATTGTTTCGAATTATTTAAAAATGATTACTTAGATTGTTTTAAAAGTTCGTTCCGAGTCTTTGTTACTGTTTTCGTTTTATTTGTAAGGATAGGTTTTCTTATTATTTTATCTTTTTAATTGGTAAATTGGTGGAGTTTTTATTTGTACTTACGTAAGTATTTGTTGTGTTTTATTATTTTAGGTAGGTTAAGTTTTCTTACTTGTGTTAAGTTATTACCTATTTACTACTTATTCTTTTGGTGTGAGGCTTATTTAGTCAATTGGGTATTTGTATTGTATGTTTGAGAATTTTTGGGTATTGTGTTCATTTTATTTGTAAATCAGGTTTGTCTTAGTTTATTAGTTAGTGGAGTATAAATGTTATTGCGTTGATTTTTAATTTGATTTTGGAAAAGTTTTAAACACGACTGTACCATTCGAGGGGCGGCCGCTTACTAGGTTTCTACGCAAAAGAAATGTGCGTGCGTTTTGCTCGCACACACGTACAACTTTCATTCATGCGCGATCGCAGCCTACGCCGTTTACTATCTCCTATTTTGGCTATTATTAGTTTTACGCACGGGCCGTAGGATGGATAGTTTTCATGATTTTTGAAGGAAATTCCGAACCTGTACAATCTCAATGGTACTAAGCAAATATTCTGGGGTATGGCTTCTGTTCCACTTACACAACACACCTTATTATGCTGGAGACGGTAAAAAATTTCATCCGGTATATATGTAGATACATCTTTATTAAAACTGTTGCATTTTTCTCGCGCAACTTCTTATGTGATCAATTATTTTTATTTCTGTAATTTGGTTTTAAAAAAACGTCAAAAATAAATTATGTTTTAAAAATGCGTGAGTTCGGTGTTTCCTATCCGACTACACTGAGAAGAAAGACCGAAACAAACTCAGAGGTCACAGTCTCTTTTAAAGTCCAGAAATAATCTTACTCAGGCCTTATGAGGACCATGTAGATTATAATATCTGAGATGTGTGATATTTTGAGGAAAAAACCACAAAGATTTGAGTGGATCTGTCCATTCTTTGGCGCAGCCATGAGACACACATTTTTGTTATAACATTATTTTCACTTTTTACCCGACTACGGCGAAGAAAAAAGGAGGGGTATGATTTTGACCGGTATGTATGTATGTTTGTATGTATGTATGTATGTATGTATGTATGTTCATCTGTTCCCTCCTATCTTCCAAACCACTTATCACAATTTGACAAATGAGGTATCGTTAGAAGCGTCGTGATTGTCCGCTGGTTATAGGCTATGTGAAGTCACATTAAATTAAAAATGGCGTCCTCTAGAGGACATAAAGTGAGGAACTTAAAAAAAAATATGGTTTAATCGTACCATGTTGGGTATCAAGTGAAAGGGCTTAATGAGCACATTTCAAAAATATATATACTATAACCACAAAAGAATTTAAAAAAAAATCAGGTAATAAAAACTAAAACCCAACTACGACTTAAAAGGTATAAACAAGACACCACAGACAGACAAATTAAAAATCCGGAGTCACACGTAATCTGTTCGATTTATGCCCTAACATGTGTGATTCCGGATTTTTAATTTGTCTGTCTGTGGTGTCTTGTTTATACCTTTTAAGTCGTAGTTGGGTTTTAGTTTTTATTACCTGATTTTTTTTATTATTTGTATTTTGTGTTTCACGAACTGTGTCCAAATAAATGTTAAACTTTCTATCTTTCAGTCTGTTCACGCATTTGTTAGTAATCGTGTAGCTTAACACAGAATTTAAGGAGATCAACAATTCGATGCCTGATGATATTTATGCCCATTGACATAAGGTTTTAATTACAATGATTGACGCTTGTTTTCAGGATTGTAGCATTAGCAGAGCCACCAGTCCTCGGCCGCGGACAACAGTGGCTGTCCCCCGAGATATTGAGCCTCTTCATCTTCCATGAGATGAGGAACTTGAGTAAATCTGAGGAGATATTCATTATTAACAGTTTGGTGAGTGTATTATTGATAAAATGTATTGTAATTGTATTGTTTGTTAGAATATAATAAGGTGACGTATTGTGAAGTGATCAATGAAGGAGGAGCTCGTAGCTAAGTAATAACAGCCGCATCAGGTTAAGCTACGCTTGCCGGGATTGGTCTGTGGATGGGACCATCTTTACATACTGAGACTCCTCCGTGCCTCGGAAAGCACGTTAAGCCGTAGGTCCCGTCTGTCATTCGTAGATCTTTGACAGTCGTTACGGGTATTCAGAAGCTCGAAAGTCTGACAACCAGTAAGGGGTATCGTATTTCCCAGTTACTGGGTTGTGGAGGTCAGTTAGGCGGTCTAACCGGATGCAGCTGAATACCAGTCAGCTGCATCCGGTTAGACTGGAAGCCGACCCCAACATAGTTGGGAAAGGGCTAGGCAGATGATGATGATTGTGAAGTGATAAATGGTGCTGGTCGTCATGCAGAGGTAGTACAGCTCCATCTTCCTCTTGCACTGTAGCAATAATGCCTGTAACACCTTATAATACTTATTATGGCTTTCAGTTATCTAGGGGCCTAAACCGGCCACATTAGCAATTCCTCTAAAAGCAGTTAATTTCCTGAATCCCAGCTGTCATTAGCAATTCCTCTAATTTGACATAAAAGCAATTCATAATTTGTGGACCATTTTACGAATCTCCATAGAAAACTGTCAAACAGATGAATTATTTCGTAATATGAATTACACGCAGATCATAATTATTATGAATTGTCAGTTTGTGACATTTTACGATGATTCATAATATTTTCATATTATTATGATTCTGCTAAAGTGACCGTTTTAAACCCCTTGAATATATGAATATACGTATGAAACCTTTTCTGACTTTGCTTCACCCAAAGAAAATGACATCAAATATTAAACATAATTTTTTGTTTCCTTCTAGTACGGCGAAATATCTCAACCACTCCACTCCATTATAAATCTAGCGGACGAGCTTCGAAGATCAGAAGATAGTACTCTAAAGAACCTGTCATCCTCACTATCCACTCGCCAGCTCCTCAGGATCGCCAGCAGAATGTCCAAGTACCCCACAGACTCCGCCTATGAGACCGTACAACAAACCTTTTTGGCGAAATTCCTGCCTAACTTAGCCAGACGCGCGCTAGATGGCGCTTCTCAAAAGTTAGGCGTTGACCCGCCAAGACGCTTCGGTATCTTTGGAAACAATCCTTCAGAAACCAAAGTGAAATGCTCTGTAAATAATAATATCCTAACTATTGGTAACACAAGCACAGAAATCTTCGAAACTGATGCTTTAACCAAAGTTCCAGATATTTTGTTCTACGACGTACCTCAACATATGCGCTTGTTAGAATGGTTGCTGCAGGACTTTTTGCTTGGCAACCACTTACTCCTCGTCGGCAACCAAGGCGTAGGAAAGAACAAGATTGCTGACAGACTGCTACAGCTGCTGAACCGACCTAGAGAGTACATACAACTGCATAGAGATACCACTGTGCAGTCTTTGACTGTCCAACCGACAGTCAAAGATGGTGTAGTAGTCTACGAAGACTCTCCTTTAGTAAAAGCAGTGAAATATGGCCATGTATTAGTAGTTGACGAGGCTGATAAGGCCCCAACACACGTGACCTGTATATTAAAGACTTTAGTGGAAAATGGTGAAATGATCCTCAGTGACGGTCGAAGAATAGTGCCCAAGCATATGTTGGAAAGTTCTGGAGGCGATGAGTCCAGTTTCATACCAGTACATGATGATTTTAGAATGATTGTGTTGGCAAATCGACCTGGGTTCCCGTTCCTGGGAAATGATTTCTTCGCGTCTTTGGGTAAGATTTGTCAATGATTTTTATTTATAGTCATTTACCTAGTTTTTCTAGTATTTTTGTTAAATGCTATGCTGCGTTTGTTACGCCTTAACGCTATAAAGGCTGAACGGATTTGGATGAAATTTGGCACATGGGTAGACCTTGACCTAGAATAGGACATAGGATACATTTTATCCCGATATTCCCACGGGATCGAGACTTATGCGGGTGAAACCGCGGGGCGCAGCTAGTATATATATTTTCTCCATACCCAGGTGACCTATTCTCCTGCCACGCCGTCGACAACCCATCCGTAGAGTCTGAGATGGAACTCCTGCGTTCTTACGGGCCGGATGTACCGCAGGACGTCATGAAGAAGCTGGTCCAAGCGTTCGCGATACTAAGGGACAAGGCTGACCAGGGACAGCTGACGTATCCATACTCTACCAGGGAGCTGGTCAATATAGTTAAACATTTACAGGTTAGTTTGTGACCTGAGATTCGAAGACGAAACCTTCAGGGTAGTTCGCGAAATTCAAATTTTCTTTCGTTTTTTGCAATTTGCAGGTCAGTATCAGGTTGTATGTTTGAATATGATTCGCGACCTTAACAAGTATGGATTTACTGAATTATAATAAACATTAGAATTAGCAATAGAATTCTCTAAGTTCATAAAAGTGTATTGAATGACTATTTCAAGAAATCATGACATTTGGCACTTATATGAACTCAAGGAGTTGTACTGCTGATTCAAATGATTATAACTCTGTAAATCCATATTTGTTAGGGTCGCGAATCATATTTTAATCAACATACAAACTGAGACTGACCTGGAAATTGCAAAAACGAAAGAAAATTTGAATTTCGCGGACTACCTTAGCGCATCTACCTTATTATTATTTATTATTTTTTAACGTCAAAATTACTGAAGACGCCTCGTTTTTATTAAACGAATAAAAAATTAAACTTTTGTCGTCCATAACGCCTAACCTTTCAATGTAAGCTGGGTGGATGAACTGTAAGGCGTGTTTTTTATTTTTTTGTAGAAGTTTTGCTCTTTTTAACGACTGATTAGGAGAACGTAAATCGGCGTAATACGTTTAACTGATGGACCTTGAGAGATGCTTATTCCTGGATTCGTGAACTTACTTGATACTGGTCAAGTTAAAACGCCATTTTCTCTAAAAATACATTTTAACTAAAACAAATAAGAGTGTTTGTTTCAACCCCCGACGGAAAAAGAGGGGTGTTATAAGTTTAGCGTGTGTATCTGTGTTTCTGTCTGCGCCATCGTAGCTGCCAAACGGCTGAACCGATTTTGATTTTTGTGGTTTTGTTTGAAAGACTGTTCTTGTTAGAGAGTGTTCTTAGCTATTAAAAAATCGTTTATTAGATGCTTTGTTTTCGACGGGGTTTAAATTTAATTAGCTTGTTAGTTCTACAAACATTGCCGACTTTTGAGTAATCTGAAATCTTACAAGCTTTGTATATTCGCAGAAATACCCCAACGAAGACTTAGCGACTGCGATTGGCAACGTATTCGATTTCGACCGCTACAGTAAAGACTTGGCCGACACGTTACTAGAGGTGCTCCATGCTAGCGGACTGCCGATAGAGGGCGTGCTCGACGGCCGGTCCAAGGAGGCGCTGAAGAGGATACAGATGACCATAGACAGGCATAGTGGGTGAGTGAACCTTACCAACCTTTTTTCACATTCTTTGACATGCTGTCATTAATACCCTAGAGTTATCCTTACATATTATAAAACAAAGTCCTCCGCCGCGTCTGTCTTTCTTGTCTGTTGCGATAAACTCAAAAACGACTCCACCGATTTTCATGCTGTTTTCACCAATGGATAGAGTGGTTCTCGAGGAATCCACGCGGGCGAAGCCGCGTGCATCAACTAGTGGGATATAAAACAGCTTATATATCTAACGTATTCAAGCTAAAATCTACCATCTTAGAAAGCTAACATGTAGGCCCTTATTGACTCCGAAAAAATATTTTTTTCCAGTAAAGACACGTCCTCTCCTAAGCACGGCAAGGAGGATGCGAAGAATGAGCCCCACGTGGGCGGAAACACGTGGGCGGGCGGCACGGGCGGCCGGGACACGGCCGGGCTGGGGGGCAAGGGGGGGCCCTACCGGCTTGATAAGGGACATGATGTTCATCAGGTAGGTCTCACACAACACGTGGGCGGGCGGCACGGGCGGCCGGGACACGGCCGGGCTGGGGGGCAAGGGGGGGCCCTACCGGCTTGATAAGGGACATGATGTTCATCAGGTAGGTCTCACACAACACGTGGGCGGGCGGCACGGGCGGCCGGGACACGGCCGGGCTGGGGGGCAAGGGGGGGCCCTACCGGCTTGATAAGGGACATGATGTTCATCAGGTAGGTCTCACACAACACGTGGGCGGGCGGCACGGGCGGCCGGGACACGGCCGGGCTGGGGGGCAAGGGGGGGCCCTACCGGCTTGATAAGGGACATGATGTTCATCAGGTAGGTCTCACACAACACGTGGGCGGGCGGCACGGGCGGCCGGGACACGGCCGGGCTGGGGGGCAAGGGGGGGCCCTACCGGCTTGATAAGGGACATGATGTTCATCAGGTAGGTCTCACACAACACGTGGGCGGGCGGCACGGGCGGCCGGGACACGGCCGGGCTGGGGGGCAAGGGGGGGCCCTACCGGCTTGATAAGGGACATGATGTTCATCAGGTAGGTCTCACACAACACGTGGGCGGGCGGCACGGGCGGCCGGGACACGGCCGGGCTGGGGGGCAAGGGGGGGCCCTACCGGCTTGATAAGGGACATGATGTTCATCAGGTAGGTCTCACACAACACGTGGGCGGGCGGCACGGGCGGCCGGGACACGGCCGGGCTGGGGGGCAAGGGGGGGCCCTACCGGCTTGATAAGGGACATGATGTTCATCAGGTAGGTCTCACACAACACGTGGGCGGGCGGCACGGGCGGCCGGGACACGGCCGGGCTGGGGGGCAAGGGGGGGCCCTACCGGCTTGATAAGGGACATGATGTTCATCAGGTAGGTCTCACACAACACGTGGGCGGGCGGCACGGGCGGCCGGGACACGGCCGGGCTGGGGGGCAAGGGGGGGCCCTACCGGCTTGATAAGGGACATGATGTTCATCAGGTAGGTCTCACACAACACGTGGGCGGGCGGCACGGGCGGCCGGGACACGGCCGGGCTGGGGGGCAAGGGGGGGCCCTACCGGCTTGATAAGGGACATGATGTTCATTAGGTAGGTCTCACATGTCATGATTTCATGGAACAGTCATTCAATGGACTAATTATTATAACTTAAATAGATGTATTAGTGATTATAATTCTGTAAATGTTATGGTCGCGAATCTTGTCGCTGTCCTTTCCAAAAGACGTATGTAACTTTTTGACTCCCTATATAATAGTTTAGATATCTAAAAGTTTTCAGTCAATACGTCATAAAGGTCTTCAAAATACAGAATGTAAAGATTTATTTTTAAAAAAAATTACAATAGTACGTATTGTTACAAATATCAAAAATAGTTTTTTGTGTTTCCTGAAACAGTCTGTTTTTACATACGACTTTTTGGAATGACAGCGACGATATTTTGATGAAGATACAACCTGACACTGACCTGCAAATTGTAAAAAACGTAAAAAAAATTGAATTTTGTGAGCTGCCTTTGCGCATCCACCTTAAAATTATGCAAAACATTATCTTTCAGCTTTCAGAAGCTGAAAAGGACGATGTGCCGGAACACGTGAAGAAAGCTGCGCGGGAGATGAACAGGAAAGCCTTCGAGGAGCGTCTTAAGGAGATCAATATGAGCGAGTTCGATGCCAAGCTCTATGGTCAATTCCATAGAGCCGTGCAACAACAGGTGACGATATTAGGGTCTAGGGTTCTGTTCCAAATTGGATTCCTGGTTCCTACTATTTATATAATAAAATAAGGGGGCGTCTATGGTTAACCGGGTAGGAACCCGGTTAACCATAGGTGCCCCCCTGTTTTAAGGGATGCTGCGCTCCAAAACAAAGATAGCTGACATGGCTTAATAGGCTGCCCAACTTAAATGGGACTGGGTAGGACATGTCTGCCGCTTGCCGGACAAACTGTGAGCTCAAATAGCACAGAATTGGTGCCCTGAGACAGTGAGCCGGGGTCGCGGCAGACCACATAGGAGATGGCGGGACGAGCTGAATAGGTTCTGTCAAAACTGGAGAAAGTGCAGGCTCGCCCTTTGCCCAGGAGTGGGAGAGCGAAGGCTAGGAAAAAAAAAGCAGAACTGGTGAAAATCCAAATGATGGTGAAAACTGCTTCAAAATCCGTTGCGAAGTTTAGAATAACAACGCGCAGACAAAAAAGAAAAGCGACTTTAATTTATAATATTGTTAATGTTCCAGATAGGTGCCCTACGTGGAGTGCTAGCTGAACTTCAAGCGAAGAAGAAAGAGCGGCACTGGAGCAGGCACCAGACCAGCGGGGAGCTGGATGACGGCAAGATTATAGAGGGTATGTTATTAAGGGCGCACCCAATCACAAATTGCTTAGCATGATCCTCTGTTATGCCGAAAATACTGCAACATTAATTTTGAAATAAACATATGTTAAAGTTGAGGAATGATGCTAGGTCTTATGTGAGGCGAAAACACGATTACATAAAATTTTCTCGATAGAAAAAAAACCAAAGTTACCTTTAAACCGAACTGTACTTCGACTTGTAAAATACTTCAAATTAGATCATGAAACTTTGCATGATAACTGAACTAACTATAAAGCAGGTCTTATGTGTGTCATTTTTTTTTAATTACTATTATATTCACCGTAAAAAGCAATTACCTATACTTTTCGACGCATTAGAGCCGCTAGCGCCCCTCCGTCTCGTTCTCACTCAGGTCGCGAGTAGTACTAGTATGGTGCGAGCGGGATAAAATCTGAGTTGAATCTGAATTGCTTAGCATGATCCTCCGTTAGCCCGAAGATACTGCAGCATTAATTTTGTAATAAATATATGTTAAAGTTCAGGATTGTTGTCCTATGTTTGGCGAAAACACGATTACAAAAAAAAATCCAAAGTTACCTTTAAACCGAACTGTAAACCGCTGCTATTAAAAAAATACTTCAAATTAGAACACGAAACTTGGCATAATAACTGAACTGACTAAAGCAGGTCTTATGTTTTTTATTTTTCATAAATTATCATTATTTTCACCGTAAAAAGCAATTACCTGAACTATTCGAGGCTTAAGAGCCGCCAGCACCCCACTCCGTCTCGCTCTCACTCAAGCCGCGAGTAGTATGGTGCGAGCGAGATAAAATCTGAGATAAGGGACAGCTTTAATAGAGAATAGATAGTTTATGTGTATAAGTAATAAACTTACATAATTAATTAAATTTCGATGTTTTGTCAAGACATGAAAAGTGACTTTTATTTATAATAATTATATATTCATAACATCCACGCACACCGCGCGCCGGTTGCGAGTACTACTCACCTGACCTTTCTGAAGTACATTGATGATGTTCTTCGGTGAGTAGCACTCGCAACCGGCGCGCGGTGTGCGTGTATGACCAGATGCATGAACGTAAACGAAGCAAAAGGAGTATATGAAGATCATAGTAGGTGGCTTTTCTTCTGAAGTTTCTGCCTACCCTTATGGGAAGATGATTGTGTTTGTGTATGTGTGTATTAGCTACATCTGTAACAAAGTCCCCTCGCTGCAGGCCTGGCCGGCGAGCGCTCCATCTACCGCCGGCGCACGGAGCAGGAGCCGCCGCCGGGCGCGCCGCCCGACAAGCCCAAGCGACTGCGGCTGGTCGTGGACGTGTCCGGCAGCATGTACAGGTATGTTCGGATATATTATAACATAACATTACGCCTGTATTCCCCGTAGGGCTAGGCAGAGGTGTACTTATAGTATAGTCACATTTCGCCAGTTATGCTAAAGTCCCATGTAATAGGGGGCGAGCCTATTGCTATTGAAACAGGCACAAATCCAGACTCCGGGCTGCTACTGAGCAATTCCAGATGGAAAAACCGACTAACACTTTGCTCGACCGAAAGGAACCGAAACCAGGACCTCATGCTCAGCACTACCGCTTTGGAGTACTAGACCAACGAATTATTGACATAAATGCCTCAATAAGGTGCCTACCTTATTGAGGCATTTATGTCAATTATTTGTAAATTTTATATTATTTATATACAGGGCGTTAGGGTAAACACCGTTATCCTTGAAACCAGTGGTTTTGTGTCATTTATAGAACGTAAAATCAATGAAAAATCAATTACGAGTTTTTTTTTATAATTACTTTTTACCACTAGTATATTTCACCCTTTCACCTATGCGCTAGGGCAACGAACTTACGTCACGGGTGGGGGGCGTAGGAGGTGACCTGACCGGCCGCGAGCGCGACCCCTCTCTCAGACAGTCAGCTGTTTCGCTAGCGAGCACGGTGTCGCATAGAAACTTTTTTAATATTAATGAAAATATTTAAGTCAAACCCATGGTTTGAATGACAATACTGTTTACCCTTACACCCTGTATATATTTTTTTAATTTGTATTTTATTATTTATAAACCCTGTATTCCCAGGTTCAACTCATACGACGGTCGCCTGGAGCGCTCCATGGAGGCCGTGGTGCTGCTGACGGAGGCGCTGGCGGGCTACGAGTCGCGCATCCGGTACGACATGTGGGGCCACTCGGGGGACGAGCATGCGCTGCGGCTCGTGACGGTCGACAGGCCGCCTGAGAACGAGAAGGAACGGTTAAAGGTAACATTTCATTATTATTTATTGTAACATTTATGTATACGGGACTAGCTGCCTTGCTGCGCCCCGCAGTTTTACCCGGATAAGTCTGGATAGCGTGCAAATGTCGGAATAATAGTATTCTATGTCCTAACCTAGGTCATGGTCTACCTGTGTGCCAAAATTCATCCAAATCCGTTCAGCCGTTTTAGCGTGAAAGCGAAATCAAAAAACTTATAAAAAATCAAATATTTTCTGTTTATTATATTAGTTAAGATTTAAAAAGACCCATATAACCATAAAGATTGATTCACACATAGCAGTGAAGCCACCGTTCCGACACAGTGCAAAATACTTATAATGTGATTTTATAGTCACGTTAGAATTTTGAAACAGAAACTATTGCTCTGAAAAGAAAAGTTTTTATTAATCACTGTCTTTAACATTTTACATCATACGTTTATGAACTTAAAACTAGGTACAAATCTTACCTGAAAAGAGAAACAACATTTAAAGCTAGTATTTCCAAATCCGTTATTAGTTTTATTAATTTTATTAACTTTCACTCAGACGTTTGTAACAATAAGCTCCACGCCATAGACCATTGTACCGGGCTGTATAGAGTTTCTACCATAGCAATACGTAAAAGTCAAGGCGCGGGAAATTTGAATGAAGTGTGAACTCCGTTCACGTACTCTTTCATACATTCTCTTGCTGGTGTCGGCACTGACACTGAGACACTGACACTGACAAGTGGGGATGCGTTCATAGAGAATGTATGCAAGAATATTTTGCACAGTGCCGGTACTGTGTCGGAACTGTCGCTTCACTGATATGTGTGAATCGACCTTTATCTACGCATTCTGTACATCAAACTAAGTTACATTGGGCTAAAGTCATTGCTCGGAAACGACTGTTATTTTTGGTGTGAAATATACCTGTTTACGCCAGCGCGCACTGTAACACTCGCAAAACATTGTGCACGTGTACGTTGTCAAACAGAAAGTAGATGTAAAAAGGTTCTGTTTATTTCTTTAGAAACTTCTTCCAGCAAACCTGCGAAAGGAGAAAAATAAAATTTACTCACCTAAATTTTGCTTAATGAATATTTACTTACTTCTTCCTCGCAAGTGTGTGCAAAAACATCGTTTCTAACGTGAACATTTGTCATTGCACACTTGCATCAAAATGTACTATATTCCCTGTTCTTTTGTCGGCAGATTATCCGCACGATGCACGCGCACGCACAGTTCTGCTGGTCGGGCGACAACACGCTCCCGGCAGCCGAGCACGCCATCTCCAGCATCGCCACCGAAGACGCCGACGAGGCCATTGTGCTCATACTATCTGACGCTAACCTTAGACGGTCAGTATCTATTTGTCAACAAGTGAGCCTGCTTCGCAAGGGTGTGATCTACTGATCAATATCAGTAGTAGAACATGTCAAAAAATATACATTTCTGTGCTATATCTAAATTACATAATCTTTCCGGAATAGATTCTCTAAATGGTGGTGAAAAACACAACTAAATGCATTGTGTCATTTAGAAAAACTAAGCAACATACAGACAGACACGAAAAGCAACTTTGTTTCATACTTTTATAGATTGAAGGGAAACTACAAGAAACTCTGGTGTTTTATTAGAGTACCACCTGCGCCCCGCGGTTTCATCCGCATAAGTCTCGATTCCGTAGGAATATCGCGATAAAAAGTATTCTAGGTCATGGACTACCCATGTGCTAAATTTCATCCAAATTTGTTTAGCCGTATTAGCGTGAAAACGTAACAAACAAATAAACAAACAAACAAATAAACAAACAAACAATAAATAAAGAAACAAATAACTTTCGCATTTATAATATTAATTAGGATATAGTCAGGATGTTGTTAAAACTATTAAAAAAAAAAACAATATAAGTATTGTATATCTTTTTCTACAGATACGGAATCCAGCCGGAAGAACTAGGAACGATACTGACATCGGACCACCGAGTGCAGGCGCACGTGATCTTCATAGGCAGCCTGGGGGACGAAGCTAACGCGTAAGTTACAATCTTATTCCTTCTCTCTCGTATCGACACTATTAAATTTTCGCCCTGCATAATGCTTGCTCAAAAACTCTCTGGGCCACTACCATTAGTAGGATATTAGGATTCATTGAAACTTTTGTATAGTATTATTTATACTACAGTAATGCCTTATCACTCGAAATACTTGATTTTGAACTTTATGACGTACCTTTACCCGGCTAAAAAAAACCTAACTATCCAACTACTTACATAATAAAAATGTTGAATTAATTAATTGAATCTTTTTTTTTTAAATTATTTTTAATAAAGAATTAAAAAAAAAAAGATTCTATAATAAGTTGTGGGGTTAGCATATCCTTAAGGATAAAAAAAACCCTTTATTTATAAAGAGTTTTTTATAGAATAGAATAGAATAGAATATATTTATTTGCATTTTTTTTTTTTTTTTTTTTGTTGGGCCACAAAAGGGATGAATGAAAGGCAATTGCATGCAGCTGAGATGAGAATGTTAAGAGGGATGTGTGGTGTTACACGAATGGATAGAATAAGAAATGAGTACATAAGAGGAAGTCTGAAAGTAGCACCGGTGACTGAAAAATTGTGCGGAAATCGGTTGTCATGGTATGGGCACGTGATGCGAAGGAATGAGGAAAATGTTGTGAGGAAAGTTTTGGGTATGAATGTCGATGGCTATAAGAGTAGGGGAAGACCAAAGAAACGATGGATGGACTGTGTGAAAGATGATATGGCTAGAAAGGGGATGACTATCGAGATGACGGCTAATAGAGAAGTATGGAAGAAAGGGACATGTTGCGCCGACCCCAAATAAATTGGGATAAGGGCAGGAGATGATGATGATGCATTTAAACATGGTACAATGGTGGGAGCAGTGGTGACCCAGTGGTAACGGCCGCGACTTACGAGTTGTAGGTCGTAGGTTCGAACCCCGACAGGCGCTTTACTTTGTGTAAATAATTTCATCACCACTGCTCTCAAAACGGTGAAGGAAAACATCGTGAGGAAACCGGCATGTCTTAGAACCAAAAATTCGAAGACATGTGACATCTACCAACCCGCACTGGGCCGGCGTGGTGGATTACGGCCCACTCCCTCTCATAAAGAGGAGGCCTGTGTCCCAGCAGTGGGAACATTATAGGCTGATTATGCATGGTACAATAATGGTCTTAATATTATGGTTATGATCTACATGTCTCGCCATGGACTGGCATACAAATATTTTAAAGAAACCAAGTAACTTGGTTTCTTTATTATAAGGAACTTGGTCCAAGTTCCTTAGAATTATGCAACTAGCATCATTGCACACTCATTACACTTACTAGTAACAAAATAATTGTAATTCTAAAATGTTTACAATGTTTTAAAATCTAGGCAGTATTTATTTAAATAACTATCAGTAAATCAGTAGCAATATTTATCATTTACTTTTTTATCAAAGAATTCCTTTACACTATAAAAAGTATTACTTATGAGCCATTTAAATAATTTAGACTTAAAATATTTCAGAGGGAGTTCCCTAATATCTTTTGGTATATTGTTAAAATTTTTAATGCTGTGATAAAACAATTTTTATGGCATAATGTACTTTGATGTGTTGGCATTCTTATCCTTAAGTATATGCCAACCCCATTGTACATTATACATTATTTAACTTTTATTCAAAGTAACTACAACTATAACCTCGTATACCTATCAGAAATTGAATCATTCATCATCAATGAATAATTGAATCTTGAATTAATTAAACTGACAGACAACGCACAGCCTAAATGTTTTATTCTTGCAGACTCCTGCGCCGCCTGCCGGCCGGTCACGCGCACGTGTGCATGGACGTCGCGTCTCTGCCTCAGATCATGCAGCAGATATTCGCCTCTTCGCTTATACAGTCATCTTGATTGTTGAAGAACAACTAGCTAATATTAATATACTGAGCAATTTTCATAAAAGGCTATCAGAATGTATAAATTATATATTAATATTTGTAGATAAAAACATATAAATGCGAAAGTGAGTTTGTTTGTTTGTTTGTTACGGTTTCACGCTAAAACGGCTGAACGGATTTGGATGAAATTTGGCACATGGGTAGACCATGACCCGGAGAAGGATGTAGGCTACTTTTTGTCCTGGATCGCAGACGAAGTCGTATGCAACAGCTAGTTTCATATGATTTTCATACAGTTTAAAGTATAAAATTGGGTTATTTATAACAGAGTAATTGTGAGTTTACTACCGGCTCTTCTCCATAGGAAACAAACAATTTGAACCGACAGGTTTAGGTGAGATAAAATATTTTGATTTTGAAATCAGTACTGTTTTTTTTCTTGTATTACAATGATGTCTAGATTCTGAATGAGTTTTTGAGAATGGTCACAAAAATATTACTTATCTGAAACTATGACACATGTAAAAGTAATATTAATTTGTATTAGAGTACATTCCGTTTTGCTTCAACGTATTATGTACAAGTACAAATGGTAGTTATATCTTGTAAGTAATAGACCAATTTTTATAAAAATATGTATAGGTAAATGTGTAGCTATAGGAATAAGAAATGTCACTAGTAAAATATTTATTTGTTGTTGTTCAAAAGAATCATTGTATTTTTGACGTAAATCATGTGATTCATCTGTTGACTAACTATTAATCTTACATAATAAAAACAATATGCTGTTCGTTGGTAAGCGCATCATTCGAGAACGGCTGGACCGATTTGGCTGTTTTATGTATTAAAAAGTTCGTTATTAATTAGGTTTTTACGGAAAGAAACATTGGAAAAGTTTTCCGTTTTTTTTTTCAAATTCGGCAACATTTTTTAGGGTTCCGTAGTAAACAAGGAACCCTTATAGTTTCGCCATGTCCGTCTGTCTGTCTGTCCGCGGCCTAGCTCAGAGACTGTTGGTACTAGAAAGCTGTAATTTGGTATGGGTATACATATAAATCACGCCGACAAAGAGGTAAAAGAAAATCGTATTTTTTTTATTTTTATGTTACCTCCCCTACACGTAAAGTGGGAATGGTTTTTTTTTCTTCTCGTCAATGGCATTGTGTGGGGTATCGTTGGAAAGGTCGTTTAAAAATAATGCGAGTTTGCGAAAGCCATTGGATTCAGGGATCTGTTGGCGAAATATTAAGCTTTAAAATGCTAATTTTTGTTAGAGTCAAGTGTGGGGACACTTAGCTTAGCACTTAATGGTTGGTTTTGGGTATGTGAAAAAATTCACGGCAGTAGTATATATAACGAAATTAAAAGGAAAACTATCACCGCTACGTAGGCTCCAGAAGTTAAGAGAGAATGAATGGAAATATAAATACATAGGTAAGATATAAATAATCCCTAACATAATAACAAGAAAAACTTGTAAAGCGCTCTTCCGCTCTCTACCTATTTTAAAATTTGCTGTGCCCGACAGAGTCCATAATTGTTTCTTTAATTTTTATTTACCACCTAATTTATACATTATGGATTGCAATAAACAATTTGATTTGATTTGAAGTTACCGAGTAATAATCGACCAACTTAAATTTGCAGTTGAAAAAACATGTTTTGCCATACATTTTGTATGGGAGAACAAGTTTTTCAACTACAATATTAAGTTTGTTGGATAAATTCATCCCAACTACGGAACCCTTCATTGTGCGTGGTTCGACATGCACTTGGCCGGTTTTTTAAATTAATGTATTAAAATGGGTCAGCTAGTATTGAATAATATATCACACGGCTGCTCCGTCGCCGGTTCTTGTCTCGAAGTTGGCTTGACACGCTGCCGCGTGCCTAGTTAGATGATCATTAGCATGGACTAACACTTATTATGGAGTTAGGAGTAAACCTGTCTAAGATCTATTTACAATCGATTCAACAAACCAAAGTTAACTTATATTTTATTATTGAAGTATTATTGTAATATTTTGTGTACCCTTAGCTTTATAAATAGATACTGTATAGTAGTTATGTATATTATATGTTTATTTACTGGTGTCATTTGGTATACGTGCTTGGTTCTGAGATTTTCATTAAAAAAGGTAAAATAAACTTGTTTGGTTAATGCGAATGAGCACGGAGGAGCTCGTGGCTACGTAATAACAGCCGCACGGGTCGATCCATCTGGTTAAGCTACGCTAGCCGGGTTTGATCCCTGGATGGGTGACCATTTTTACATATCGATACTCCTCCGTGTCTCGGAAAGCACGTTAAGCAGTTGGTCCCGGCTGTCATTTGTGGATCTTTGACAGTCGTTACGGGCCGTGAGAAGCCCGAACGTCTGACAACCAGTCTTACCAAGGGGTATATCGTATTACCCAGTTACTGGGTTGTGGAGGTCTGTTATGCAGTCGCTCCATGTAAAATACTGGTATTCAGCTGCATCCGGTTAGACTGGATGCCGACCCCAACATAGTTGGGAAAAGGCTAGGCAGATGATGAATTCGTTAATTCGAATCAGACTCAATCAAAATACTAATAATTAAAATTGTGGCATCGAAGCGAAAACTTGGGATTTTATGATTTTGTTGGTTTACCAACAGGACATGTGAAGAAAAAATGCACTGTTAGGAACTTCGGACGGGTCTCCCTTGTTTCATCGAAAATAAATTGCCAAATTATCACTTCCCAAACAATTTTCCGCATAATTTCATTTGCCAAAATATTACTTAGCAAAAAATCTCTTCACAAATAATTGTATCGCAAACCTAATGTTTGGCAAGTGAACGTTTAAACAATAACTTGTATAACAAATAGTACTATTACCAATTTTTATGTAGTCAAATATTTCAGTTGGCGCAAAATAAAATTTGCCAAATGTTTAGTGTCGTCAGTTTCGGGTAGCCTGTTTTTTTTCTATATAATCTAGTCGTTTCTGGCGTAGTTAGCTTTCTAGCGTAGTAGGTCACAGTTTTAACCTAACCTAACCTAACAAATCATTTGACCAAACGTTTATTATCTAAAGATTGTTTGCTGTAATAAATCATTTGATTAAAGACCAAATGCCTAAATGACATTATCCTTGATAATATTCTGCCAAGTAAAAATTTGACCAAATGAAAATGTGCGTACTAAAATCATTCCAAACATTGCATTGGTATAAAAAAAGGTTGCTATTTGCGTAGTGAAATTTGGGCAAAATCTTTTCGGCAAAAC
Source organism: Lithophane semibrunnea (assembly GCA_947363905.1). Lineage (NCBI taxonomy): Eukaryota > Metazoa > Arthropoda > Insecta > Lepidoptera > Noctuidae > Lithophane > Lithophane semibrunnea. The sequence goes on along the minus strand of OX376200.1, from coordinate 3,873,148 downwards.
GGCAGGATCCCACTTCGGACGGACATAATTTTATTATTCTTTGGTATTACTAGTGGATAATGTAACGCAAGCCAGAACAAAAAAAAAAAAAGATTTGTCAATTCGTTTTATTGTTGTGAAAGTTGGTCAGTATTATTTCACTTGGAATAACTATTATAGTACTAAAATGTATCTATTTTTTTAATATATATTTTTTGAACATGTGCCGTAATGGCTGGCCGCTAGAACTTCTCTGTCGCGTAGTGAAGTAATCTGTGCGTTTTTACTAAGAGATAGTGTTTATATTTATTTTATTAACTAGAAATACTGTATTGAAAATATACTGTTACCTAATAAAACCAAAACAACGCCTGAAATAATTACGCTTCTTTATTTTTTTATTACGGTAACCAAAAAACTAGTACCAAACAAAAAATCTAAGTAAAAACTTTTCCTATATAATATAACATTAAAGACCGCCTCGTTCGTCTAATGGTCGCTAGCGCAAATACAAAGCATGAGGTCCTCGGTTCGATTCCCAGGTCGGCGGGTGGTGTTTTTCGATCCGGAATTTATCTCCACACATGGGATGGGCGAAATGTGGCTGTGCTTAAATAGGTACACCTCTGCCTAAACCTTCAGGTATACAGGCGTGATTTCATGTTAGGTACTTATTAAAAAATCCATGGAAAATATAGTACATCATGAATGTTCATGTGACTGATATACATAGTAGCGGTATGCGCCCTCTGTCGTTGAGCAGCTGGCGCAATGCAAGAGTGTTATCTTTCTGTTTGTGCCACTCTCTACTAGAGGGCGTCAGTATTTTATGAATGATTTACTCGTAGTATAAATGGAATATTGGATAACTGCTTACGCCACTCGACACCAGGGGGACGCTTTATGAATGAGTTATTGTATGAATTAAGGTTGTAGTTGATCGCTTCTCGACACTTGAGGATGCATTGGACGTATCTAGAATGTTCTCATTCTTTCTAGAAGTTGGATGTTGATATATCCTACTTATATTATAAATGTGAAAGTTTGTGTGTTTGGATGTTTGTTACTCAATCACACAAAAACGGCTGAATGGATTTGGATGAAATTTGGCAAACAAATAGTTTATAACCTGGATTAACACATAGGATACTTTTTACTATCTGTTTGTGTTTAACAAACATCCAAACACACAAACTAACTTTCACATTTATAATATTAGTAGGATTAACACATAGGATACTTTTATCCCGATATTCCCACGGGATCGAGACTTACACGGGTAAAACCGCGGGGCGCAGCTAGTACCTATATAATAATATACACTATAAAGTACCTTATAAGAAACCAAAAAGAAAACTAACGTCTAACGTGATTCTAATTTATTATTGGAGTAACAAACGTCGACACTTTTATGATTTCTATACAAATATTTAGAAAAACCTTCAAGTCTAAAATCAATCAATCTACAAGCAATAGGTATTCGTTGCAGAAGTAAATATCACTCGAACATAACATGGTTATGATGAGTGACGAACAATTTATTCAATTGCTGTTATTTCAATGGTTCTTTTTTCGTACGGCCAGCATGGAGCATCAGCTATAACACAATGGTTGTAGTCATTCACATTTTGAATCGTTACTTTGTAAATTTTAGTACTAATTGTACTCACTAGTTTGGGTAACCGTTCTGTAGCACTGTCACTATCTGTGATGTAGATGTTTTCTATAGTAGTAGTTCCAAGAGCGAAATTACTTCCGTCTAAATAACAATCCATAAGGTAAATGTCCCAGTTTTCACCCATAATTGTATAAGCAGGAATACGTCCTTCTGGTACGTTCCTAAATATTTCGGCTGCTTTTGTTTCAATAATTCTTTTGTTTTTCGGTAAACATGCACCATCACCTTCACAACTGTCATAGTCAAAGATATTTCGAATCGTAATCCAATAGCGATTAATATTGTTAAACATTGTTTGTCTGTACTGTTTTGGTTGCCTCGTAGCACTAACACTATCCCATACGTAGAGGCTTTCGTACTCTGGTTTTTCTATATTAACTTTAGGATCGGTATTTCTTCTACTTATTGTCTTAGTTTTTACTTCTCCGGGTTTCATAACACTTAAATAACAATCCGAAATGTAAATGCTACCGGTTTTCTTAATATCAGTTCCATTTCTTGTGGTGCCTATGGCTCCCACAGTGGTGACGAGTATGAGGCACAGCGCAGTGGTCGCTTGCATTTTGATAAGGCAGTAGATATATGAATCACTTGAATTACCAACTGGTCGCAGTAACGGATCAAGTCAGTGAACGCTGTGGGTATCTCACTCTAACTAATTTACTGACAGCATTTACCACATTTATATATGTAGGTTATCATAGTGCAGCTAACCTAAGATAGTACGCGCGTTGATAAGTAATAAATTGTTTATAAAAATACATTTTACTTCATTAAATCGAATGATTATATTGTGAAAACCCAAATAATAACATTACATATCGCGGCTTTTATCGCGAACTCATATTGTTATTGTTGAACCTCAAAAGCCAAAGTTGGGATTATATGCAGATGAGAAATGTTTTTTTCAACACACTTGCTCTTAGGTTCATAATGCAGTGTAGTCGTCATAATGCATCTGTGGCGCACATTACCGCACTAGTGCGCAGATTACCTAGTATTTACTAGTCGGAGTAATGACATGACAGTATGGAATTAGTAAGTGCTATAATGGCAGCATGGAATTTGTATCCAATAGAAATTGTTTTTGGTGAAGCTTTTTACCAAAGACAAGCGCTCTAAAGTAAGCTTTTATTTAAAAAAAGAACCAGTGGCGTTTAGTTATGGTAAAAAAAACCCCATGACTGTTCATGGGATTTTTTTTTACCATAACTAAACGTCTGTGGGATACTATACATCGAATTAGTATGAACTATCCTATTATTAAGTGAGCATTCTCTTTTTACACCCGAGCAGAGACTTGCGCATTTTTTAATCTCATCAAAGAAACTTCATGCCTTTTTATTATGCCTACTGTGTAAATAAATAAAATATGATAAACATTCAGCCGTTTTTTCCTGATTGAGTAACAAACATCCAAACACACAAACTTTCACATTTATAATATTGGTAGGATTTTGTAATAGTATAGATTAAGCAAATTAATAAAAATAAAAATAAAATAACTATCAGGTATCTATGAGTAGTGCCATGACCTCTGACGCTGATAAATCTTTTTGACATGACCTCGGACGCTGATAAATCTTTTTGATACTAAAAGTGCAATGAAGAGGTTATCAATAACAAGATTACACGCAAATAAATAAAGCTTCGGTATGAAACTGATGAGTAATTAGTAATTGGTGTACAGCGGTAATCAGACATGTGTGGTTATATACCTACAGGTTGTCAGGGTAAACACCGTTGTCACTCAAACCATGGGTAGGTGACTTAAATATAAAAACAAATAACCGAGTAACATAAAAAAAAAAACGATATTTTCATCATTAAAAGATTTTAAAAAGTTTCTATCCGACACCGTGCTCGCTAGCGAAACAGCTGACTAACTGAGGGAAGGGTCGCGCTCGCGGCCGATCATGTCACGTCTCGCACCATCGCCCATGTTAAGACGCAAGTTCGTTGCCCTAGCGCATAGGGCAACGAACTTGCGTCTTTTGTGGTAAAATGTAGTTTAAAAAAAAAGTTTTTTTTTTGTTGTAATTTTCCTTTGATTTTACGTTCTATAAATGACACCAAACTACTGGTTTCAAGGATAACGGTTAACCGTTACTCGTGTAACGGTTTACCCTAATACCCTGTATTGTAAGGGTGTGGTATAGACAGATCATCGAACTGCACAATTTTCTCCAAGAGACGATTCCACACTAACCGCCTTACTAATAAACGTTGTATAGCGCCTGTATAGTTACACAACGCTTTGTCTTCTTCGTTCAAAATTCAAATTACTTTTGAAAGAAGAAGACAAAGCGTTGTGTAACTATTTAGGCGCTATAAAACGTTTATTAGTAAGGCGGTCAGTATATTAGGCGCGGGAACAGTTTCCTATCGTCTGTTGAAGGCATATACAAGTAACCACACAAATATGTGACATCGAAGAAACACCAAAACTATCTGACGAATAACTAATCATCGTATTATTTGACATTATATATCTACAATTTAATTTCAACTCTTTATTAGTGGCTTTTGTCGATATGGTAATTATTCAGATTTGTTATAGTTGTAATAGCAATCACGCCATTTGGTATAAATAGGCACTTTTTTATTATTTGTCTTTTTTAAAGATTTTTTTTTCTATTTTGTGAATGTGAGAACGATGTAGGCTTAGTGGACTGTAGATCTGTTGAACATTTTCTATTTTGTTAAGTACCTGGTAGTTTTTGAAAGGCTTGCACTGTCCTCCCGTGCCTATAAATAACATAGGGAAGTAAAATGTATGAAAATATATGAAGTCGCTTTGAAATTTCCGGCCACAATAATAACACTGTCATTTGAAAATATTATAATAGCCATTTATTTTTAAAAGAGTAACCGTGAAGTTTCTTGCCGGCTCTTCTCCATAGGAAACGACCAATTGGAACCGTGCACCTAGCTTCTGACGTTTTATAAGTGCCCATGTAGGTTTATTAAATTAAATATTTTGATTTTGATGGTCTGTCTGACCACATTTCAGCCGAAAGACGTCCACTGCTGGACATAGGCCTCCCCCAAGCACCGCCACTTCGACCGGTTTCGTGCTTCTCGCATCCAGCGCAGTCCCGCGGCCTTCACCAGGTCATCAGTCCACCTTGTGGGGGGCCTTCCAACGCTAAGTCTTCCGGTACGCGGCCGCCACTCCAGAACCTTTCGGCCCCATCCGCCATCTGTTCTGCGAGCAATGTGCCCTGCCCACTGCCACTTAAGTTTGGCAATACTCCGGGCTATGTCGGTTACCTTGGTTCTCCTACGGATCTCTTCACACATACAGCTCTTCTGTAATTTTTCGTTTCTTTTGTTTTTACGGTCGTTTTATAATTTCTAACGTAAAAATACTATCGTGGACGTCCGTCCGTAAAATTTATTCTATATCGTGGACGTTCATATCCACGTCCATAAAACGTATGGAAATACGTGATAATGTTATTGTGGACGGAAATTTCAAAGCGTCTTCAAATATTTCCATTCATTTTACTTCCCTGTGTTATCGTGACGTCCAACCACACCATACCAAGTATTTGCGGTTAGGGTATTTACAAATGTGTTTATAAACTGTGTCACATATAGAAAAAGGTTCAAAGCGGCCATTGGCTGAGTAATTAAAAAAATCTTGTAGGTACTGTTAGTACATGTTTAACTAAATACCGTCGCCGTTGATAAAGCAAAATGAGTTCATAAACATTTGTTTCGTTACAATTATTTTTCCTTAATTATGACACATTATTTATTGAAATTAGCTGAAATTCTTGTGGTTAAGTATATATATTTTTCCTTGTAGTCCAGGCTTGACCTAAAAAAGAGTTGCTATTGTTTGGCTTCGGGTTGAAGTACTCGCTGAGTAGGTACGATTAATTCAGTCCTCAAGCCGCCATAAAAGGGTACGGACACTGAAAAATTAAAATATTTAATGTTTATTATAGACATCAAAGACCACACACTCGCTTGGAGGACGAGAACGTGCGAACGGCTGAATCACGCTGGACTGACGTAGCGAAATACCGAGAAAGCTGGCATTCTCTGCAGGAGGCCTTTACCTCAAAGGTTCTTAAATGAAAACTATTAAAAAAATAGTAATCAATGCTGTAAAAAACTTGGAGAAATATATGGATTTTTTATTTATTATTTTATTTTCTTTATTTCATTTTGAGTAGATATAAATTATATTTTTAAATATTAGAATAAAGAAATATATAAAAACATTTAAAAATATTAAAAATAGTAGCCCACCGGTATCGGGAACAGGGTCCAAGCTACCGGCGGTCAGGGCTCCAGAGAGAGGAACCTCCTAACAATGCGAGCCGTGTCCAGGAGTACCGCTTTCTGAATCAAGCCCTTAATCCAGCTGCCCAACGAGAGCCTTATTTTATTGATAGATATCTAAGTTATTAGGATGAGTATTACCATCATAATATCTAGGATCATAAATAACAGCAGCACGGGTCGATCTTGCCAGGGTTGGTCCGTGGATGGGTGACCATCTTTACATATCGGCTGTCATTTGTGGATTTTTGACAGTTGTTACTACTTAAGTCTGAAAGTCTGACAACCAGTTTACCAAGGGGTATCGTATTACCAAGTTACTGGATTGTGGTCAGATAGGCAGTCGCTCCATGTAAAATACTGGTGTTCAGCTGCATCTGGTTAGACTGGAAGCCAAACCCAACATAGTTGGAAAAGGCTAGGCAGATTGATTTTTAAATAAGTAACTACGAAAGTTTTGCATCTTTCTTTAAAATAAAAAAGTTTGTCTCATTTTGTGTATTGGCATAGAACCTCACACACGCACACATGCACATTGCATAGTTTATACAGGGTTATCTTAGCGGTTTATTTTAAAAAATCAAGTAATAAAAAGTAAAACCTAAGTTTTTATTACTTGTTTTTTTTTTTAATTCTTTTGGGGTTATAATATATATATTTTTGAAATGTGCTCATTAAGCCCTTTCATTTGATACTCAACATGGTACGATTAAACCATTTTTTTTTTAAGTTCCTCACTTTATGCCCTCTAGAGGGCGCCATTTTTAATTTAATGTGATTTCACATAGCCTATAACCAGCGGACAATCACGACGCTTCTAACGATACCTCATTTGTCAAATTGTGATAAGTGGTTTGACATACATACATACATACCGGTCAAAATCATAACCTTCCTTTTTTCTTCGCCGTAGTCGGGTAAAAGGTTTGTCTCATTTTGTGTATTGGCACAGAACTTCACACACGCACACATGCACATTGCATAGTTTATACAGGGTTATCTTAGCGGTTTATTTTAAAATACCAACATTATATCTAAGATTTACACTGTACTACCTGTTGCCTGCGACTTCGTCTGATCCAGGATGAAAAGTAGCCTAAGTACTTCTCCAGTTCAAGGTCTACTTCTACTCCTGTGCGAAATTTCATCCAAATCCGTACAGCCGCTTTAGCGTGAAAGCGTAGGTAGGTAACAAACAATCAAACTCACTTTCGCATTTATAATATTACTTTGGATTTTTTAATAAATAAGTATTTATGTATTTCTTTTGTTTGTTTGTATTTAATGCACCTACCTCGTTTTGGAGAGCAGTCAATTATAATCTGGAAAATAGGTATTATAGCTGGGAGGAGCTGGAGTTTGACGAGGTCTGAAAACAAAATAAAGTATTTTTGCTTTAATCCATCCAAAGGTTGTCTGTAAAAGATCGCTCTTAGCGATAAGACCGCCCATTGTGTCACCCTATGTTAAATTTATACATTTGTATCTGTATTTTTTATGGTGTACATAATAAAGAGTATTCTATCTATCTATGTATCTATCTTTTGTTATGTCTGAAAAAGGCAGACTTACTTAAATACGCCTATGTAATTATACATCATGCCAAAAGTTATACTCCAAAATTATAAAATTTATTCTTTATTACAAGTATCGATCACCCTAAGCACGTATACTTTATTTTATTTTTTTCTTTATTATCATTATCTAGTACTAATTTATTTTATTATGTATACACACACGTTGTATTATAAGACTGTTTTTCATCCGTCACCTCACACCTCAGGTGCTGTATTATGAAGTATTAATGCCACCATTTTTCCAGTGTTAGAGAGAGACAGAGCTATACAAGGCCGATAGCACCATCCCGTTTTCACAGTGTAATAATGATGACATTAATACTTCATAATACTACCGCAGGTCCAGTTGAAAACCAGCGTCAGGCACTAGTTGTCTGGCATTTTTGCTGAACTGGGCCTATTTAGCGCAGCCGCGAGACACACTTTTTTTTCTAGGTAACTACAATTTGAAATTGTTTCTTTTATTTTATTTATTTTTTTATTCGTTTACATGTACTTACATTGTGTTGTGTGCCCTGTCTGTGCTAAATAAATGTATTTTCTTTTTTCTTTTCTTTCTATACAATTTTCCATACGTCTGAACCTATTAGAAAATACCTCTAACCACTCTTTTTTAGACACCTCAGCAATCTCGAAATTATAGGCAGTCGGTGTATTCTTTGCTTTCAAACCCTTTAGTTTTTCTTTGTTTCTTGGAAACAGGTAATAATCACAAGGCGCTAGGTCAGGGCAATATGGTGGATGATCACGGGGATAGACACGTTTGTTTTGTTAAAACAATTCGAGTGTTCTGGCAGACGTGTTTTCTTCTTCAGTACTTCACACCGAACAAAATAAGATTAACATAGACTACTTACAGACATTTTCCTGACTTTGTTCTGACGCCATCTTGCGGACAAATCAATGTAGGCAAAAAATTTGGGTGTTGACCAGTACATATTGTACTGACTACACTCAACACAACAAATAATGTAAGTAAGAGCTTCATTTACGTGGTCACTTGTGCACTGCCGACAGATGAATAAGGCGCTCGTGAATAACGCCCGCCGTGACTGACAAATTCTGTAAAAATCTCGCGGTGAAAACTTAGGTGAAGTGAGTCAATAGTGTCAGGTGGAATGACAGCTCACTACACATAAGTTTTCACGTTGATATTTTCAGACAATGGACCGGCTGTTTGCGGTTATAATAATAGGTGTTATATACCTAGTGTTTCTCTGTGAGATAGCTCTGGTTCCTGGTACACGTCCATGGATCGGGACCCTAACGCCCCGAGAAATATCGAAGACGTAATAATAAGTATAATAATAAGTACAGGACAAAAAGTATTGTTATGTTTAAAATTAACATTTGGTAGGTATAGGAAAAACATTAAAATGATCTCCTCACAGAGATTGGACGAGGATTATCGACGCTGCTCACTGTGTGTTGGCGATTTGAGTACCAATCGGATGTTATCTTACCAACAAACATAATTAATGTAGGAATTAACCTTTAAGTAGTTGCATTATCTGTCTAGCCATTTCTCAACTATATTAGCGTCGGCGTTCAGTCTAACCGGATGCCGCTGAATATCTGGTATTTAAATGGCTATATCCGAAGCTATCTGGGGGCCTAAACCGGCCACATTTTGAAAATGAAAATTGATACTAATGACTGATTATCTAAGATTCTAAATTCTATTTTAGGTATGCTCTATTCTATGGTAGGTTATGAGTTTTAGTAATTAACGAGATCATGTAAATATTATTTTAAATTTTAATATCTCAGTCAATAATAATTATAACAGTTGTCTGAGGAATCATTTTGATTAGTAGTTGAAAACTAAGTATTGTTTATGTTCTAGTCCTTAATTCTTCTTGTGTCCAGTGTGTATCGATTCCCTGCAAATAAAATAATTCCAGCGTTAATCCGGTAATTAGTGAAAGTGTACAGTTGAACAAGGTATTTGGTATACAGGCAAAATAAATTCATTCCTAATTCCAAATTTTTCCGCTACACTGCCAAAATTTGTTTTGATTGTTTGTGTAATTTAACTTTTTGAACTTATGGCTCAGGAGAGTGACGTAAACGGAATGTTAACTACTGAAAACACTCACAAAATTGATTAAAGTAGTTGCAAGTTATCTGCCTGTATAACAAATAGTTTGTTCGACTGTACCTACCTACTGCTGGTTACTGAACAGAACACTGGCTCTTTATTTTGATGCTACGACAAACTATCTACATACATTAACTAATTATTTATTTAATTAAGGCATAGGGATCAAAGAAACATTTCACTTTATGTAGTTGTAAAAAAATGTAGATCTACATAGCTTTTGCTCGCCGTTTGGAGGTCGGAAATTATCCCACGGGACCATGACCTGGGTTAGGACATAGAATACGTTTTATACGGGAAAACAAGACAAAAAACTAGATTCGAAATCTATTAACAGACAAGTGCTATTATAGTATAAATAACTTTTTGACAGATACCTTTTGACATGCTTGAACCTTAAATTGTTATTATTCTCATAAAAAATTTAATAATGAATGTTATGTCTATTGAATTAATTATATTTTATTTGCTAAAATAATATAAAAATTTGTACGCCTCGTCAGGCAAAACATGTACGGACTGTTTACCTATGTATATTTAAGATCTTGCATGCTAGATTTGTATGTAAACGCATGTTTGACAAATAAATTATCTTATGTCCTAATCCAGGTCATGGTCTACCCAGGTGCCTGTGGTCTATCAAAATCAGCCGTTTTAGCGTGAAAGCGTAACAAACAACAAACTCACTTTCATATTTATAATATTACTAGCTGCGCCCCGCGGTTTCACCCGCGTAAGTCTCGATCCCGTGGGAATATCGGGATAAAAAGTATCCTATGTGTTAATCCAGGTTATAAGCTATCTGTTTGCCAAATTTCATCCAAATCCATTTAGCCGTTTTTGCCTGATTGAGTAACAAACATCCAAACACACAAACACACAAACTTTCACATTTATAATATTAGTAGGATTAGGCTTAGGATTAAATCCAAATGTTTTTATGTATTATGTAGGTACCCACCACGTCCCAATAAATGTTTATACGTCAACATAGAAATAATCAATAGAATTGTTCACATCCGAAGATGTTGGAGAACTGAAAAATAAAAATATTTAGTTAATATTATTATTTGAAGAAACTGCTTCGTTGGCCTAGTGGTCCCAAGCACTACTGCTGAGCATGAGGTCCTGGGTTCGATTCCCGGGTCGTGCAAAGTGTTATTGGGTTTTACCATGTGGAATTTCTCAGTAGCAGCCTGGAGTCTGGATTTGTGCCCGGTTGATGGCAATAGTCTCGCCCCCTATTACATGGGACTCGGAACTGGCGAAATGTGGGTGTAATATAATGCCCTCCCCCTCATTATTATTATTATTAATAGGTATACTACAAGACAGTAATGACTAAGATAGTCGATCTAGGATTTTTACGAAAAATTTCTTTAAGAGGAATTGTTAATGTGGCCGTTTTAGGCCCTCATATCTTCATACAGCATTGTCAAAATGTGTATAAGCCTTTTGAGTACCTATAATTAGCTGAAGAGTTGGTTGCCGTTCGAGGGAGGTGTAGTTTCATTCAGTCAGTATATTCCTTCAAAAACAGCTATGTATTGAATAAAAATGTATGCTTTAGTAGATGCAAAAATATTTTACACAATGCATCTAAAGGTTCTCTGTGGTAAACAACCGGATAACGTTCTCCTTGCGGTTAGTAACAATGATCTATGACCTCGTTGATAGTAGGTATTGTGAATTGCGAAAGAAAAAATATAAAAGAATGAAGAAATATTACAATGGACAACTTTTTCACTAGTTTTACAACTTACCTACAGAAAATTAGGTAAATAATTAAATTAACATTAATTTCAGAATCACTTCAAATTGCTACAAAAAGATAAACTAACTATAGTTGGTATCTAGTAAGTAATGCGTTTTTATTTTTTTACCATTGTCCTTATTTTCGTGGTTTGAATGATTTCTAAAAGTCTGTCCATCTATTTTAATAGGACCTTATTATGTATGTTACTGTAAAAGTCCGAACTGCGGTAAATCTTAGTCCTGAATACCGTAGGTCCATACAGGCTTTAAAACTTGTTTATACAGTGTGTCCGGAAATGGACTAGCGATATTCTAAATACCGAAGTACATTTTTAATGATTAAAAAATGTTTATGCTTTTTTTTGTTAATGATTTCCTGTTTAGGGTTCCGACAATTGCCTTACAAAAAGCAGAAAGCGATTCTTGCGAGCAGTAGACCGATGGGGCAGTCTTGAATACAATATAATTATATAGTACTTAGATCAAAATTGAATTGAAAAAAAGGACTCACGAGCATCTTCCTGACGACAATTTGGGTGCATCACCCGGACATAACTGTGTTTCCATAAAGCTTGGGTATACTTCAACCTGATTCATGTTGAGATCTGGATACCCCAAGGGGGTATTCCCCAGGGGGTAGGTCGTAGTTCTACCAGTACACAGAGTACTGAGTACAGTCAACAAAACAATTAATATAAGTAAGAGCTTCATATTACGTTTGCACTTGTGCGCTGCCGACACGTGAATAATGTGTCCGTGAGTAACGTCGAACTTAAATGCACTGATATGTATGAAGGTTATCATTTTCTAAGTATGAAGTACCTAAGTAGTTTATAAAAAAGAAACGAAAACATCGAGATCTCGGTACTATAGCTATCTAAATGATTACCTACTGGCGAACCGCCCCAGCTTCGCAGTTCAACGCACTTTGACTTGACGAAACATCACGTCGAGATTACTTTAATCCATACTAATATTATAAATCCGAAAGTAACTCTGTCTGTATGTCTGTATGTCAAGCCTAAACCACTGAATGGATTTCGATAAACTTTGGCAAGGAGATAGATGGCATCCCGGGGAAGGACATAGGACTACTTTTTATCGACATACCACGCGGGCGGAAGCTAGTAATATTATAAATGTGAAAGTGAGTTTGTTTGTTTTGTTAACGCTAATAAAATGTCACTTTGTCTAGGCTCTCTGTTCCGGCAGTTTTATTGGAGATTTCTTCTGTATGATGTGGTTAGAAAAAGGGATGACTACCGAAATTATGACTAATAGAGAAGTATGGAAGAAAGGGCAAGAGAATGATAAATGTTGATACATTTCTTATTAGCAACTCTCTGACTTCTCATCTGAACAACAGAATTCAGAGGGTCAATGTTAATGGCAAGCGATCTGCAGGATCTGCGGTCGCTATGGGCGTTCCGCAGGGCTCAGTTCTAGGTAAGAAAGTATTAATCTGGTAAGGTTACATTATCAGTATCACTACATATCATAATACAAAGTCTCCCTCCGCCGCGTCTGTCTGTCTGAACGCGATAAACTCGATAAACACAACCCCAACATAGTTGGGAAAAGGCTAGGCAGATTGATTGAATGTATTACGGAATTATTCCTCCCGAGGGATATTTCCCGGCATCCACTCGGGCAAAGCCGCGGGCAAAACATAATAAGGGATAATCACAAGATCGTATTATTCGCAGATGACGCCAAATGACAGGTAGCTAACTACTAATGTTCATTATTCCATTAATGGAATAGAGTTGGACACTGTTGAGTTTAATTACAATGGGCCCACACATAGGAAAATTGTCAGGAAGGATTACATCGACCAACGATGCTGTTAAAAAAAAATTACAGATAACGGGTATACGAGAATTGTTTATTTTAATATGTTCATAGTCTTATTTCATATGGGAGTCTTCTCTGGGGAACCTGTGCGGGTACTATCTTTGTTTTACAGGAAAGGACTGTTCGAGTCATTTACAACCTAGGTCCAAGGGATTCCGCTCGAGAAAATTTCAAAAAAATAAATATTCTGACTATAGCCTCTTAATGACTGTAGCCTCACAATATATATTTGAAAACCTATTGTATGTACACAAAAATATATACAATTTGAAGAAAATGTACGATATTCATATTTTAAATATCAGAATTATACATAATCTTGCTGTATATCACACTTGCTTCCACAGAGTAGGCAACTCCTTCAAGATTCAAATAATACGCTTTTACAAAAAAGTTTCTATTGACATTTGAAACTTATTCATTAACGATTTAAAAGCTGTATTAAAACCAAACTTTGTAGAAACGAATACTATACAAAATCTGATTATTTAGAAGACAATAAGCTTGGGATTAAGCTGCTCTCTCCGCTCAGTCTTGTGATACAACGATAAAACTTGACATTTTAATTAATAAGCAAAATCATCATGATATACCAGTTTTATATACACGTTGACATAGATGAATATTAATTATACAAAATGACATGAATATTTACTTTCTATCATTTTACTTTGACATTGCCCGGGACCCTAGGGTCCCGGACCTTTGGAAGACGTACAAGGGGCCAAAGCCAACTTGCAGAGGCCCCTTAGACTGAGGCATCATTTTACTTTAATTATTATGAATGTATTTTTCTTGTCTATTAGTTTTAATGATAGCCTGGCAGTTTGAGTACTTTGCAGCCTACCTTAATGTCTTTTCTTTGGATTGTTCATTGATATAAATAATTCTTAACTTATTAGCAAGAAAAACTTATAAAGCGCTCTTCCGCCCTCTACCTATTTTAAAATTTGCTGTGCCCGAAATGGTCCATAATTGTTTCTATTATTTTTTATTTACCACCTAATTTGTACAATACAATAAACGATTTGATTTGAGTCGTTGGGCTCCACTTTTGAGTTGAGATACTAACGGTTACTGACAAATGCTTGCACTGACTGGATACGCCCACTCAAAATCTGTGTCTTCCTTTCCTCAAAGACCATTTCAGCCACTTATCTGCATGGTCTTTATTCTGTCTGACCAAGATTATGTCTGGACTTTAAAAACTGACTCTTGAGTTGGTTTCTCCATTTCTTCTCAGGGTTAGCCAGATAGGAAATGTCGACCCCATAATTATAGCGTTGTATTTTTTTAATATGACGTGCAAAAGAAATTCCGATATTCTATTTACATAATAAACAATTTAATTTAATTTAATTTAATGCCTATGACATTAGGTCCGCCTCTGTACATCTGTGTGCTGAAATTATTAAATAAATAAATAATAATTTAATTTAATTAAGTACCTATTGCGTGCTGAAAAATTATTTCTAAACCGTTTTAACGTTATTCCCAAATCCATATGTTGGACTCCGTTGTTGTTGGGGGCCTGAAAAATAAAAACAGTGATTATTTTTTTTTATAAAATATTTTTATTGGCACATTACTTTGAGTAGGTATCATTTATATCTGATAGAGTGTCGCGCTGCAAAAGAACTAACTGTGCGTTTGCACTGAATATTTCGTCAGTGCAAATGTACAGTAAAACAAACAAGCCAACTTTGTTATGCTGGTGTGCGTGATAGCTACGTCTTATCACGTCACGTCATTCAGATTTTCTATTGTGTGGCATTTAGCGGCCAACTGTTGGACGCAATTTTTTTCAACGAGTTCACTGCTTTGACTGTTTATCTTGACAAAATATCGTTGGACACATCAATTTATAATTAAGCGTATTTTATTTTATGTTTCTAGGTAGGTAGGTAACTGTTTTATTCCTATATTTAGTACCGCTTTAATAAGTTATTTTAAATAAGGAAAAGATTCCTGGTCTAATGACACATCATACTAATGTTTAATCAGCTGACTCAGCTGCGCACGTGACTCCGTCTGTACGAATGTTGGAATACAACTAACACCAACATACTTCACCAAGCATTATTAATTTAATTATCCATTACTTTTTAACTACACTATTTAAAGACGTAACCTATGAAGGGTTAAATAATGGGACACAATTAATTAACTCAGGATTAACGAAAACAATGATTAATGTCACAATTTAAATTAACTGCATCCAAAGGTTGACTTTAAAAAATAGCTTTTAGCGATAAGACCTCTCATTGTGTTACCCTATGTCACTTGCGCGGAGGGCGATAATGACCTATTAATATTGTTATTTACATTGTCAATAGGAGGGCTGAGTAATTACCATTATGATTGAATATGTGACGTACACATTTTTGATACTTTCCTATTTCATTTTAAGGCTCTTACATACTGGCACGATTCGCCGCGCGACGCGAATTTTAACCAAAACAATTTCTGAGAAAACTTCCGTAAGAGCCTTTATATAGGTATCTGTTATTCTCATAATAAAGAGTGTTCTGTTCCATTCTTTACCTAGTTTAGGTATAAAATACAATAACAGAAAAATATATGGAATAATTAAAATAAAAGTAAGTTATGTACCTTTATAAGAAAGTACAAAAATCATACGAGTCTACTTACAGACATTTTCCTGACTTTGTTTTGGGGCCGCCACCGGGACAAATTAATGAAACGAGAAAACGATTATTGATGGATGGTACGACAGGAGAAGTTTTACCGTATATACGGACACGTTTTGGTCCACGAGTACTTAGAGTACTGAGGACACTCAATACAACAAACAATATAAGTAAAAGCTTCATTATGTACGTGTTCACTTGTGTACTGCTGAAAGATGAATAACGCGTAGAACGTGACTAATCAGTCACGTAGAGTTAATATGATGATGTTGTTGTTAATTTCTGTTATATTACGATTTCCGAGAAAAGCGTTGGCCGCCATATACCTAGTGTCACGCCATCAAGTGCTAGTCGGAATCGCACACGGACGGTTTCGTATCACCGTACAATATTTAGGAAAAAATCGCCGTCAAAAACACGTGCTTTGTCATAATATAATAATAACCTAACTAATATTATAAATGCGAAAGTGAGTTTGTTTGTGACGCTTTAACGATAAAACGGCTGAACGGATTGGAATGAACACAGGATTGGCACAGGGGTAGACCATGACCTGAAATAGGACATACAATACTTTTCATCCCGATATACCCACGGAATCGAGACTTACGCGGGTAAAACTGCGGGGCGCAGCTAGTTATCTATACAAAAGCTGGCGAACTACCAAAACACTTCAGAAGTTATACTTATACTTACTTCCGCCCGCGGCTTCGCTCGCGTGGTATGTCGATAAAAACTAGCCTATGTCCTTCCCCGGAATGCCATCTATCTCCTTGCCATTTTATCGGTTCAGTGGTTTAGGCGTGAAAAGGTAACATACAGACAGACAGACAGACCGACAGACAGACAGAGTTACTTTCGAATTTATAATATTACTAGCTGCGCCCCGCGGTTTCACCCGCGTAAGTCTCGATCCCGTGGGAATATCGGGATAAAAAGTACCCTATGTCCTATTCCGGGTCATGGTCTACCCCTGTGCCAAATTTCATCCAAATCCGTCCTGCCGTTTTAGCGTGAAAGCGTAACAAACAAATAAACAAACCGACTCACTTTCGCATTTATAATATTAGTTAGGATTAGTAATTAGTATATTAGTATATTAGAATATTAGAATTAGTATATAAGAATTAGTATATTAGAATTAGTATATAAGAATTAGTATATTAGTATTAGTATATTAGAATTAGTATATTAGAATTAGTATATTAGAATTAGTATATTAGTATTAGTATATTAGTATTAGTATATTAGAATTAGTATATTAGTATTAGTATATTAGAATTAGTATATAAAACAAAAAGTACACTCATATAAAAAGTACACTTTGTAAACAAGCTTATTACAAATTAGAGGATTATATCCAAGATAAGAATGCTTGGAAACATGCTGGTCTTGCTCCATAGGACGATTTAGTGTCTGGAAAAAATCAAATTGATAGCTAATTTAGTTTTTTTTTATTTATTATTTGTATGTACTACTTGTAACAATGTTAGGACTATTGTAATATCGTATACTGTTACAATCTTTGTGAATATGTGAGCACCATGTATCTGGTAATTAATTTATTCATTATTGCTCCATTTATAATTCTTTTTACCTTTTGTGGTTCAGTAATCTTATTATAGATGCATCGTCTTCACATATAATTATATAATTAATGTATACAAAATATTGTAAAACATTTTTAAAAGAGTAACGGTGGAGTTTCTTGCCCATTCTTCTCCATACGAAAACTACCTTTTGGAAGGGGCAACTAGAATCAATTCTATTTCTTTGTTTGACGTTCAAAGGTGCCATATTATGTGCCTATTTGAAATAAATTATTTGACTTTGACTTTGACTTTATATTAGTATTAGTATATTAGTATGGATAATTTAGTGTTAGATAAATTACTTTTAATAATGTGAGCCGCACTGTGGTTTTACAAGAATCCTTGTTCTAAAGAAGCGTAATAAATTGGGGGAAAATGTAAAACCCACTGCGAAGTTTTCCTAAGTCAAAGTCAAAGTCAAAGTCAAATAATTTATTTCAACTAGGCACATTAAAGGCACTTTTGAACGTCAAATACATAGAAATAGAACTGATTCTAGTTGCCCCTTCCAAAAGGTAGTTTTCGTATGGAGAAGAATGGGCAAGAAACTCCACCGTTACTCTTTTAAAAAAAAATGTTTTACAATATTTGGTATAGGTACATCAATTATATAATTACATGTGAAGACGATGCACCGAGAATACAATTACAATAGGTAAAAAGAATTAAAAATTAAAAATGGAGCAATGAAAAATAAATAAATTAAGTATGTGATAGGTACATGGTGCTCACATATTTACAAACATTAAAGTATACGTACGATAACACAATATTTCTACAAACTTGCAAGTAATACTAATAGGACAGTGTGTGAGATTAATTATCATAAAATGTAAAAAAATCGATGATATAAACGTAATAAATTTTACAACTAGATTAGCAACCAGTTTGATTTTGTCCAGCCTCGAATTTGTCCTATGGAGCAAGACGTATAAGAACATGTATATTAAATGGAGCGTTATTATAACGGATAATTTAAAATTATGTTTAAATGGAGCGTTATTATAACGGATAATTTAAAATTATGTTTAAATGAAGCGTTATTATAACGGATAATTTAAAATTATGTTTAAAATTAGATGAGGTCATGTCCTAACAAGGATGCCTCTAACGAAAATTCATGTATCTTTTTAAAGTATGGTTTATGTTTTGTCTGGAATTATCAATAACAGTGACGAAGGGTAATAAATAGCACGATTAAACGATTTGGTTTTGCAATCATAATTTGGTAATTACTGGTAGTCTTTCGTGATGCCTTATCTTATTTATTGGAGACTCCTTAGCAATCTGAATTGTGTCACCAACGGGTACTATATTATCCAGTTCATTTTTAGTTTTCAAACATGCAGATGTTTCGTACATACAATCTCATAAATTACTCTTGCTTTATTTTCTTACATAGGTACATTTATTCATTACATATAGGTAATATGTACATTTCTAGTCGACAGCGATGCCGTGGAATTTTTCGAAACCATATTTTAGTTTGTTAATAGTTTTAGTTAAGTTAGGATATTATATTTTTATTTAATGAATGTATATATATACTACTGAATTATATAATTTTAAAAAAACCTTGGTAACTTAATTTTCATCAGAAACAATCCATTATTTTTTAGAACCAATACTTCAAATTAACTAAAAAACTAAAAGGACAAACTAACTATACCAATAAATATAAAAACAAAGGGACCCTTAGGCTTCGAAGTGCGTCCGTAAGTTAAGTAGTATAATAAGTTACCCAATTTAAATGTATATATTTTACTTAAATAAAATACTGAAATTAATTAAAATTACTGTTTGACACTTCCCGTGACCCAAGGGCTGGCTTTTACCTTGGTCAGAGGCTAAGCATTGCCATTCAACGTGGCAATGCCGCCAGTTTCTTGGGTACACTTCCAGCCGACAGCGATGCGGAGGAATTTTTCGACGCCATATTTTAGATATTAGTTGTTTATTTGTACAGTTAGTTTTATTTAAAAAATAAAAAAGCTTTATTGCCACAAAAATATTTTAAAAAATGGTTTTGGTAAACAGTAGGTACAATTCTGCATTTGAACACAATTCTGCATTTGATATTAGTTAGAAAATTGTTTAGTGTTAGATTGTATATTTTATTGATAAATAATTAATAAAATACTTCAAATAAATCCTAGCATTTTATATGACAACCTTGAAAAATCATGTCTAGGCACCTACTTACAAGATAGCCTAGCCTATCCTACTTACAAGAAGCCACTTCCAATTTTTCCCGATAACCGTACCTACTTCAGGGGTGTTAACTGCACAATTTCCGAAGTACGTGCTTTTCCAGCAGCAGGGACTCGGGCATAAATCTCCAATATACTGGAGACAACCCTAGTAATAGGGCTGCGAACTTTGCCCATACTTCACCGGTATCGTTAGGAAATATATTAATTAGCGCAGTAATAGTTTTGTAATTAAGTCTTTTAGTGTAAAATGTGAGCTATTAAATTGTTGGTAGTTTGAGCTAGTTTAGATAGTAATTGATGTGTTCTATGTGAAGCTTTGGCGAGAAAGAAGAGTTTGTAAGACGACTAAGGGCCGACGCTCATTTGGGAAGACGCAGCGACGCGGTTGTCACCGCTGAACAAATATCAACATTGCACGCCTTAAAATAAAGTCGAAAATAAATAACCTGAGATGGCACCTCTTTTCCGCTTAGAGACGCTCTCGAGGTAATGGAAGTTTATTTAATCTCAACTTTATTTCAACCAGTACAAGGTCGATATTTGTTTGGCACTAACAACCGCGCTGCGGTGCGCCGCGGCAGGTGCCTTAAGGAAGTAAAGGCAGTAGAGGTATGTACTTAATCATATTTCGCGTGATAATGTTCCTAAGTAATAAGAGGCGATTCCAGATCAAGTAACATAATAACACACTTTACTCGGCCTGAGGATCGAACCTAAACCCCACCGCAAATTCATTTGCGGTGGGGTTTAGGTTCGATCCCCAGGCCGAGTAAAACTTGATACTATCATAATAATAATATCCTTGTTTAAAAAATTCAGTGGCCTCAATTCAAAGGAGGAGCTCGTGGCTAAGTAATAACAGCCTGATGGATCTGCCCGAGCCGATCCATCAGGTTAAGCTACGCTTGCCGGGGTTGGTCCGTGGATGGGTGACCATTTTCACATATCGAGACTCTTCCGTGCCTCGGAAAGCACGTTAAGCCGTTGGTCCCGGCTGTCATTTGTGGATCTTTGACAGTCGTTACGAGTCGTCAGAAGCACGAAAGTCTGACAACTAGTCTAACCAAGGGGTATCGTATTACCCAGTTACTGGGTTGTGGAGGTCAGATAGGCAGTCGCTCCATGTAAAATACTGGTATTCAGCTGCATCCGGTTAGACTGGAAGCCGACCCCAACATATTTGGGAAAAGGCTAGGCAGATGATGACTCAATTAAAAGGACATTTTATAAACTGGGACTTTAGTTTTCACTAAAGGCTCCCGCATACAGTTTCCCGCTGACAGACACGACGCGATTCTGGTAGCAAATTTTCCATGAAAAATTCATATAAAATTATTCTACTAGAGTCGCGTCACGCTTGTCTGCGTGAGCCTTAAGACAATAGCAAGTCCTGACCTACTTTTCGTACATAATATCTTAGATGTCACAACCTTAGGTCTGGCCATGACTTTTCGACTGCTCCAGTTTCAAGCAGATTATTTTTTTCTTCAATATCTCATTATAACATTCCTCGTGGTTTCGTCTAAGTGATATTAGAGACTATTCCGACGAATCTTACGAGAATCTTCGAGGTTAAAAGGCTTTTAAGGAAAATCTTGTTAGGCTGGTTTAAATGGATTTACATTAATCCATCTACACAGCTACGTTTAGAGCCTGAAACTTGTTTATTTTTTCTTCAGATTTTGATGTTACATAGATGATTTTTTTGGCGCTCGAATGACGTAGTCGTGGAGCGCTGTTGGTAAACATTTGTGCAACTGTTTTGTGAAATGCATTGAAAAAACAAGATGGCGGCGTTTGTTCCGATTTGGACCACGCGCCAAAAGAACGTTGCATAGTTATACATAATCATTTATTCGGCGTAACACAGCACACGGCGTAGGGGTCGGCTTCCAGTAGTAACGGACGCGGAGAAATAGCAGAGTTTTACATGGAGCGACTGCCTATCAGACCTCCACAACCGAGTTACCTGGTAATTTGAGGTGTTTTTCATTTTCTTGCTTAACGGCACAGGGTTGACATTTCTGACGGAACACCTTACTCAGCGAACACCATTATGATAAAAATAGATCATATATAATAATAATAATATATAATAATATCTTGACTTGGCGCACGAGGTTGTCGACATGTGGGATGTGGACTCTGCGATCATTGTGCCGATAGTCGTATCAGCCAATGGCTTAATTGCCAAGAGCCTCGACCAACACCTAAGGAGGCTCTCGTTGGGCAGCTGGATTAAGGGCTTGATTCAGAAAGCTGTACTCCTGGACACGGCTCGCATTGTTAGGAGGTTCCTCTCTCTGGAGCCCTGACCGCCGGTAGCTTGGACCCTGTTCCCGATACCGGTGGGCTACTATTTTTTATATTTTTAAATGTTTTATATATATTTTTTTATTCTAATATTTAAAAATATAATTTATATATTATGTATGAAAAATGAAATAAAGAAAATATATAATAATATATTTATTTGAACTAAAACAGTTTTTATAAATTTTTAGTTTTTATCGTCTTAGGAAAGGTTAGGCAAATGATGATGTTGTATGTACAGTCACGAGCAAAAATATGTATACACTCAGCAAAATTCAATAACGATTTTCTCGTGGAATTAAAATTGTAACTTTGAGATGATAATTTTTTCATAATAATAGGGGTTCCAAAATACTATATTCGTAATATCATAAAGTTACAATCAATACAGTAGGAGAAAATCACTTTTAAAAGTTGCTAAGTGTATACATATTATTGCTCGTGACTGTACGGGTCAGTGACCCGAGGTAAGTTACCACCATAGAAATATAAAAAACAGTAAGTAATGATGCGCAGTAAGACATGACTAAAGTAGAGATACTAAGACAATCAATAGGGAATATGCATGTGATTCAAATATGGGTCAAATATTTTTTTCTATAAACTATGTTACTTCAGAATTAAGCCTCCATCAATATTTTTGAATAAAATTTATTTTTGAGCGAGAAATTAATTTTTAAAAAGTCCCAAAAAACTGTGGGTAATTCAAATACTTGAAAACGCTAAGAGCGGATGTGACGTAACAATCCGGGCTAACAATCAAAATGTCAATGTCAAGTCAATCAACAAGTGTCAAGTCAATGTCAAGCTCTCATAGAAAAAGGAGTGTTTGACGTTGACTTGACAGTTGCTTGTCTGTTTTCACGAACTGTGACGTCACCACACCAAGCGCGCCAAATGGAGGGCGTTTAAATAGCCCGGATCGGTTGGATATTTTTAAACATTTTTTTAACTACTTTAAATTTTTTACTTTTATTTGACGATGTAAACTATCGAATAAAAATATTAAAAAAATACATGCATATTCCCTATTAAAAAAATCACAACTTCTGAACTACTGATTTTCGCGGAACATAATTATGTTGCGTTTAGATGAACCATATAGGTCCTAGACCTAAAAAAAATTGTAGCACTCTATACAGGTCCACTCAGCATAAATATTTTTGACTAGCTGCGCCCCGTGGTTTCACCAGCGTAAGTCTCGATCCCGTGGGGATATCGGGATAAAAAGTATCCTATGTCCTATTCCAGGTCATGGTCTACCCCTGTGTCAAATTTCATCTAAATCCGTTCAGCAGTTCACGCGTGATGGCGTGACCAAGGGAAATAGGGATTCATTTTTATAAATATAGATTAAAGTGTGAGTAACCATGTATTTAAAAACCTCGTGTTCTGAGTTACCCTAGCTATGAGAAACTCCGTGAAATAATTACACAACTTAATCAATTAATTGTTGAGAATCCGGAACAAACACACGATATCTTTATTACGCACTTACGGTGAGCCCTTGTCACTTATTATGGTAATTCTATTAACTATTCACTAACAAGGCTTCACGTTCATGTATTGGGTACAGTACGGCACGACTTAATAGTTCCATCGAACGACGAAAATAAGTAACAACTATCGCTTTACTCTACTCACTTTATTATGATTTGTTCCGCATTCGCAGCACACAAAAATTCCTTGTTCGCCCGACATTTAGTACTTAAGATTCTTGACTGTGTCAATTCCTACCCGAGTTCATTTAAACTTACAATGCTATACGGATAATAATGAATGGGGCGAAATAGGGAACAAACTTAAAAGTCACTGGAAGTGGATTAATAATAATAATAATAAGTTTATTTATTTTCTCTCACAATGGCTTTGCACCAACAGTTTTAACTATAAAAATTCACATTGTGAGAGCTGGTGCCTGAAGTAAGTTTTTAAAACCTGTATTACAGGTCACAGGTCAGGATTGGGCACGTTTTTGACATAATTCCTTTACAAGAAGTAAAATACCACCATTATATTCTCAAAGATGTTCGAACTATCATCATCATTTCAGCTGGAAGACGTCCACTGCTGTACAACATAGGTCTCCCCCGAGCGTCGCCAAGTCGACCAGTCCTATGCTTCCCGCATCTAGTGGATTTTCGCGACCTTCACCAGTTAATCGGTCCACCTTGTAGGACTACAGAGGCTCTGGAAAAAGTGAAATTCTGTCAGCGATAACGATGATGGAAAAGGCAAAAATATACATACAGGGTGTTAGGGTAAACACCGTTATCCTTGCAACCAGTGGTTTGGTTTCATTTATAGAACGTAAAATCAATGGAAAATTACAGCTTTTTTTTTCTTTTTTTTAAATCTACATTTTACCACAAGAGACGCAAGTTCGTTGCCATAAGCGCTAGGGCAACGAACTTGCGTCTCAACACGGACGGCGGTTGCGGGATGTGACCTGACCGGCCGCGAGCGCGACTCCTCCCTCAGTCAGTCAGCTGTTTCGCTAGAGAGCACGGTGTCGGATAGAAACTTTTTAAAATCTTTTAATGAAAATAACGTTTTTTTTTTGTTGTGTTCGGTCATTTATTTTTATATTTAAGTCAACTACCCATGGTTTGAATGACAAAAGTGTTTACCCTTACAGCCTGTATATGACTGACATAAGCTATCGAAAAGCTTATGTCAATCCTGTTGAAAGTCGTTGTAGAAACGCTTACGAGATTGTCACTTGTCTAGGCCCTCAGGTCGCACAAATTAAATAGTGATCGTGTCCGGATTGTTTGCCGATAAAACATTTTAGTTATGTCGTACTTTAGCAGCATATAGTTCTCCCGTCCTTGACTGAATGCACAAGTGACCCCCGGGAGAGGGCCATTTAAATTAAAACGAAGTTAATAAACGTAATGGACCACACCCACAGATGACTCATACTGTAAGTGTATAATGGCTGTATGGTGCGGTTCTTTCGATTAAACAGTGGAAATGTTAATATTATTAATGAAATGGTGTAAGGCCAGTGATAAATTGTGCGGATGACTGGTTGATGATCTCGACAGAGCACGGGTAAACTACATTCGTCCCGCTTAATATCCAATACGGTTTTAATCGATTATCTAATTTGGGGTTAAACACAGCTCTTAAACTACAAAAAGCGTACTACCATGTCGAGTGGACCGCGTATCCAATCCACTTTCATTGATTAGACCATACAAACTCTTGGCGTTTTGTTCCTAAGGGGTCAAAATCGTCAGTGTGTGTATCGTCAAGTTCAATCAATCAACTGGACCTATCGCAGTCCGCTGCTGGCCTCCCCCAGGCTTCGCCACAATACCGTGTGTCCGCTTTCCGCATCCAGTTTGCCCCAGCCACCTTCTTAAGGCGAATTAAAGCCTCGGGGTAGTTCGCGAAATTCAATTTTCTTAAGTTTTTTGCAATTTGCAGGTAAGTATCAGCTTGTATGTTGATCTGAATATGATTCGCGGCCGTAACAAATATGGATTTACTGAATTAGAAACATTAGAATCAGCAATACAACTCTCTAAGTGCATTGAATGACCATTTCATGAAATCATGACATTTGGCACTTATATGAACTTAAGGAGTTGTATTGTTGACTCTAATGTTGATGAATAATATAATATAATATAATCCCTTTGCCATCGACTATAAAAGAAGAAAAAGACGTATTAAGTCATCTTAAAAACAGGAAGAACAACTATGTAGTAACTACATTTTTAGTCGAATAAAGTTGTTAATACCAAAACAAACAAGTAATAAGGGCAGTTTAGTATCTATTTGTAATCTTAATAGACATCGTTTTACAACGTTTTCCGTTTATCATCAATCTGTAAACGAAATAATTGTGAAATGGCGTGAATCGGACTCGATTAAGTTAATAGAGTAGCGATTGCAATCAATACCATTTAAATGGAAAATTGCGAATGACAAGCAAATTAGAGGGAGTTATTTATTTTTATATAAAAAAGATATCCCTATATTTCCACGTCGTTCCCGGATGTAGAATCGTCCCTTATATCATCGAATGGGACCCCTGTGGATATTACAATAAGATACCTTCGTCTAACTTGACACCTTCTCGTGACGTCACACGTTATTTGGTAACTTTTAGTACGGAAACATTTTTAACGTGCATACCACACGAACGAAGGTTTTATTGTTTTTTTTTGCCTCACGTCACGCTTGGTGCACACGCTGGTAGCACACCTCCACCGCGAAACCATAGCAGCGAAACCGCAGTAGTTCAATTGTACTGACTCGCATCATGTTCCGCTACTCGAACGTCAACATTTTATTGAGTGGGGTGTAGTTTTAAGTACAAAACTACTGTTAATAAATAAATAATAACGTAGTGGTGATAAAAGCATGTTCTTTTAGACCCGCACACGGCGCGAACGTTTTTTTGTTTTTGACGGCGGTAAATCATCAAATGACTTCCCCCGCTTTGGGCGGAGCGGAAGGGCGTGTCAGACTTTTACTGACTAAAACCCACCCGTGTTCCTTCAGTTGCCTGTTGCCAAGGTCCCGGTATCCCTTTCGGACTTCCCGCAACCCTGGCAGAGACAAATGCTACCTGACGCTGGTTTTCACGGAGCGACCTGTGTCGCGATTTGCGTCGAACGACATGCGTGCTCGTCACCTGTTTCTGTCAGTCGCGCCGCAAGTCGGGTCGTGGTGACACGTGGCATGCTCTAAGGCCTTAGAGCATACCACACGAGTCACTGCCAACGATTTTCTCGCTCAAGAAACGTACAAAAGATTGTAGGTCCCATGTAAGTGAAAGAGATAAGTATATAATACATGTTACTAATAGTTGATCGCTAAGAGATAGGTAAAAAATACATGTTATTACTGACTGTTCACACCGCCACCAGCGAGTAATCGATTGTGGCATAGACAAGACTGCTTTGATTACCGCATGACACAAAAAATTTTATAGCCTACGGGTAGTTGTTCTGCATATTCTGCATGCGAGATGCGTGTCCGCAACCACTCACGTTAAAAGAAAAACTGGTTTGGGCAAAGATTTTTTTTAGAGGGTTTTAACGACTTCTTTCAAAGAACAAAATTAAACTAACCTTTTTTTCTGTTAAGTTTATATTGACAATGTTTTACGTGGTTTATTATTATTTATTCATACTAAAAGGTAAGTTACGACTAGATAAAACTATAAAGTGAAGAAACTGGGTTCGCAACCTGTTGTGTTACAATTTGAAACCCAACCCACGTAGGCTTTGCTTGGAAACTTGCCAATGCTATAAAGAAGAATATTCAATTCTGTAAAGTGGACATTTCGGCTACTTTACGTCTTCTCTTAGTTGTCGCTGTAATAAAGGTTTATATTGCAGCAAAACAACTGCAAATTGCTATCATCTAAAAGTAAAAAGTAGTTCACCAATACACGCTCTACGATTTTTCGTAGCACACTTGCTACGCTCGTAGCTGTGTGCTACGAAAAGTCGTAGCTATGTACGTCAAACTATGGTTGAATTTGACTCTGAAAAATTAATTAAAAATATAAATTGTTTTAAATTATAATTTATACTTTTTAATACTAATTAATGGCGTTGTGTGTGGGTGAGTGAAGACTTTTTATTATTAGTAGGTACGCGTTTACCTGTGTTTAGGAGCAATGATCAAATTTTCGGTGTTTATCTTTAGAACGGTTTTTATAATAGCCCAATTATCTGCGGATCGAACCCATAGACGGGTCAATGTTAGTAATACTTTTATAAATCAAGATCATAAAGAGGTAATTTATTTGTTTGTACGTTTGTAATAAGAAAAACCAGATCCGATAACAAATAATATTTCACTTATTGAAAAAACATCGAATCTTTTTATTTTATTAAGTCAAAGTCAAAGTCAAATTATTTATATCAAATGGGCACTAATAAGGCACTTTTGAACGTCAAAATTATGATTAGATATACGATATCGATACGATACTCATCATGTCTGCGGAGTTTCCCTCATCATCTGCCTAGCCTTTTCCCAACTATGTTGGGGTCGGCTTCCAGTCTAACCGGATGCAGCTGAATACCAGTATTTTACATGGAGCGACTGCCTATCTGACCTCCACAACCCAGTAACTGGGTAATACGATACCTCTTGGTAAGACTGGTTGTTAGACCGGAGTTTCCCTAGATTATTTAATTTGATCCTGTAGAAAGTAACACTATTACCGAATGACATAGTATCTTACTTTTTTTGCCAAAAGAATTTGAATGGTTTTGGTTAGAATCTCCATGCAAGTGAAACCGCGGGACGCTGTTAGTCACTGATATTAATTTCATGAGTTATTACTACTAGAAATTATAAATTCCAATAAGTCGTTAACACTTCTGGGATAGATTAGGCTGAGTATGAAGTTAGACATTAATATCCCATTGGATTAGCGTTAATTGCGTCCAGACATGTCACGGCCATTTGAATAGAACTGAATTTTATGTACTACTATGAATTGGTGTGGCAAATCCCAAAGGATATTAAAATTCATTGAAGAAATATAATATTATTAATAGCACCCAGCGGTTTCACCCACGTAAGTCTCGATCCCGCAAAAATATCGGAATAAAAAGTATCCTAGTCCTATTTCTAGGTCATGGTTTACCCCTGTGGCAAATTTCATCCAAATCCGTTAAGCCGTTTTAGCGTGAAACCGCAAACAAACTCACTTTCGAATTTATAATATAGCTGCGCCCCGTGGTTTCACCCGCGTGGTATGTAGATAAAAAGTATCCTATGTCCTTCCCCGGAATGCCATTTATCTCATTTATCGCCAAATTTTATCGAAATCCGTTCAGTGGTTTAGGCGTGAAAAGGTAACATACAGACAGACAGACAGAGTTACTTTCGAATTTATAATATTAGTATGGATTATTAACATTGACCCGTCTGTGGGCTCGATCCGCAGATAATTGGGCTATTACAAAAACCGTTATAAAGATAAACACTCAAGATTGGATCATTGCTCCAAAACACAGGTAAATGCGTACTAATAACAAATGGAAACTCACCCACATACAACACTATTAGTAAGTATTTAAAAAATGTAATTATAATTTAAAATAATTTATATTTCTAATTTATTTTCAGAGTCAAATTCAACCATAGTTTGACAGAATTTCCTCATTAGCCTCATTATATAGATAGATAAAACTTTTATTTGGTGCACACAAAAGACAGCACAACATACAAAAACATTAGGCTATGCTTGGAGTTTCCCTGCGTGATCGAATCAGAAATGAAGAGATCGTATGAGAACCAAGGCCCGAACCAAGGCAATAGCCCGAAGTATTGCTAAACTTAAGTGGCAGTGGGCACACTGCTCGCAGAACAGATGGCCGATGGGGCCGAAAGGTTCTGGAGTGGCGACCGCGTACCGGCAGACGTAGCGCTGGAAGGCCTCCCACAAGTTAGACCGATGACCTGGTAAAGGCTGCGGGTCGATGCGAGAAGCACAGAACCGGTCGAAGTGGCGGTGCTTGGGGGAGGCCTATGTCCAGCAGTGGACGTCTTTCGGCTGCAATGATGATGATGATGATCGTGCGCGGCAGTTGTCCAAACACAGCGGGGAACGTCGCGGCAGCCGCGCTTGACTGCCGCGCAATGTTTGGACACACCTTTACAATAATATAGTATCATCGAATTACCCAAAGGAAACATGACCTGCCGACTACTAGAAAAGACAGATAATAAAACAAACTATTCAGAATGCTATAAACGTGAGATGCTCAGTAAAGATCCTACTAATACAGTAAGATTGAGTTACACAAACTTCGTAATGTTATTACTTGTAATAAGGTACTTCTCGCCAAACTTTACTCCTTGGATGTCCGAATAGGTTCTCGTATTAAGAGAAGGTTATATAGTGCGTTCATAACTTGTCTCGTGCCGCGATTGGTAGCACTGAATTTTGCAGTCATGTGACTGGTAGTTCCGTTCTGTTAATCGTCATTTTGAACTCTATTAGTATTGAAACTAAGACTGCAAAATTCACAATCGCGTCACGGCACAAGTTATAATTAACGCACTGTAAACAAAGTTACGTACAGGTAATAAATGTACATACATAATTATATACATGTTTCGTTACCATACGAACGTCGTGAACATTTTGGTCCTTTGGTACATGGCCAAAACACCATTGAAATGTAACAATAAAGTAAAAGAGGTGTTATTGACAAAAAAAAATACATATTATAACAATTCTAATCTTTTATTGATGGATTAATAATGAAAAGTACCTACTATTTATTTTATTACATAATTTAAAAACTAACAAAGACTTATAATATCTATAATAATAATTATGTACAAGGGAAAATTATCAAAGGGCATCAAACAATTCGTCCGCATCGCTGTCAACAGGAAAAGTGCCCAAAAGGCTGGCAGCATTGCCACGTTGTATGGCAATGCTGATTCTTTGCCCAAAAAATAGGCCAGCCCTCTGGTCACGTGAAGAGTCGACCAAGCGTTTGGCGATGTCTTGAAAAACCAAGTGGGAACTCGGACCCCATGGCCCTAGGGTTTCAACCCCAAACGGCTCGAACAAATACGTCCCGATAAGATTGGAGTATTTGCGCCGTTTGAGGTTTTCTGCACCTGCAGCAGCAGCTCCAGCACAGCCCGCCGTGCAGGGAAGATGGGATGGCGCAAGGGTGTCGACACACATTGCATCCCACATCAAAGGCCTACCTACCTTATTATAACATAATATCGTGTCTGTAATCCTGGAAGAGTTAGGCAGAGATGTAGCCATATAGTATACCTACCCACATTTCGCCAGTTATGTTAAGTCTCATTATAATAGGGGATGAGCCTATTGAGCACAAATCCAGAGTCCTTGCTGCTACTACAAATTCTTGAAAATATATAAATGAAAACAAAAACTACCTAAGTGAAAAAAAAAATCATAAAAATACAAATTTAATATACATCTTGTAACAAATGAAAAACGCATAAAGACCGGAGAAATTCTATTTATAAACATTTGTAGATACTATAATAAAAAATACGTGAAATGTAAGATTCGTAAAAGCTTTAAAGTAAAGAAACATTTTTCGTGAGAAAACACCGAAATTCCTTGTACTTAAATAGAGATAGACAAATCTCAAGAGTGATCACTTCAGTGTTTATTAGATTTTCACAATTCTAACGCTCACTTCCAACTCCATCCATGGTTCCTAAGAAGTTTTAAAAACCAGTGAATCTAAAGGGGAAAGAAAATTGTGATCACTTTAACAGTATCTTCAACGTTTTCCGTTACAAATAATCTAGGATTCTGGAAGAACAATCATGTAAGATGAGACGAAATAAATTCGGTATCCATCTACACGTTCTAACAGAAAATCTATTACAATAAGTTTTTATCCACTGCTGGTTTTGTTCCACGTTGACGAAAGGTGTAGTTCCTAAAGCAGCATTGTATCGAACTGTATACCAAAACGCGCTAAATAAATCGAAGTGTAGAAGTACTTGGTAGAGGTATAAATTCAATTCATCCTGTATCTGTGTTCCGTCCAACCAGATGAATGTGGGAGCAAGATGGAAACACGGATCCTTCAAAAGTTTAACTTTATTTGCAATAGAATTTCAACCTTATAATCCAGTTTCAAAGTAGGTTTTGCAACAGCGGTTTTCACGTTTACGTCACTAAGCTTTCAGGTTATCAGTGTGTCCTTCTCACCCTGTTTCTACCACGGGGTATGTAATCAGTCGCGAATATACCGTCCGCCGCGTCGCCCGCTCCGAAACCGCTCGGGCCGCCAAGAAAAATATACACACATTCATAAATACTAGCTATATTCGAATATTTTTTAATATAATATATACAGAAAAAATCGATCTGCAATCGCAGATATATTTATAGATATAAAATATAATTATTTTTGCATTATCCTTGTAAATCGCGAGTGTTTGAAGGCAGTGTGACTTGCACTAGTTGAAACACTTTTTCTATTTCCATTTGTTTAGTGTCCGCAAAAAAATAAACATGAAAACTTCATCGTTCTCTCTGCGGGTGATGCGAAGGGTACGTACAATGTAGATGTATATATAACTGTATATCTGTTTATATAAAAGGTGTTGGTTGTCGGAGTGTAACAGGTTGTGTCAGGGAGGCTCTACAGGTTGTGATGTCTTGACGTATTAATGCCATTTTCCGGCCACACCCTGTGTTTTTTTTTATTTTTCTATTATATAGTAAGATTTGGGAAGTTTTATTGCTTTCTGAAGCAAATATGGAATACCTGACGAAAATATTCTGTACACTACTGTTACATGATACAACTGTGCTGTGGAAACTGTGTTATTTTAGGAACAAGAAAAAAAAAAACTTTTCACAAAATATTTTATTCTGAAAAGGACAGCGGATTTCTCCCGGTCTAACAAGATTTATTGGTATTGGAAACTTTTCTCCGAGGCTGACAGTCAAGGCTTCGAGCATTACGAATGCACAAGATGAAACTCGCTCTTAGTTTATCGTCAAGAACAGAGCTAACAAGATCGTTGCATTTAAGCGTCTTTTTACATTACGTTGCTCGGAGAAACCTAACAAGCTTACAGCAGACAAATCAAATTATCAAATAATTTTTAAAAAAAAGCTTGAGGAGTACTGGATTTTTTTTACATTTCTACTTTGATGTGGGAAAACATACGTTGAAATAGAGCTTGGAAACTGAAAGGTCGTGTGATCAATTCCGAACAGCTGTTTAAATTTAAAATAAAACGTTAAATGCCCATTGAAACTTTTTGTAGATGATAAAAATAAATTGAATTAAGAATTTGCCTAATAGTTATTTATGCAACTGTTATATAATAAGGGGTATTAAAACACAGTATCACATGAGTGTTTTAATACCTAATTATTTACAGTTGCATACAAGAATTTATCTACACCCATGAATATGAATCGTCTGTAAAAGGATTGCAATACTAATATCGAAGAAAAATGGATACGACGCACGTGAATTCGAATTTTTAGAATTCGAATATCATTTAATTTTTTTCTTTTAAATTACGGTGCTTTGGTCGTGAAACGCGCCTGCATGACAATGTTCTTTTTTTGAAATGAGTTGCATGATGAAATTCAGTACAACATTATAACACCCGTTTGGATGATATTATGGTTACTATGACACTGGTTGTTTTAATGTTGGCAACAAGCTAACTGTTTCAGAAACTTTTAGAGACTGTTATAAATCGCATGGGTGTAGATAAAATACAATTCAATATCTACACTTTATTTCAGAAATGAAAAAAGAAACAGACATTATGTTAACGAGATTTCTGCAAGACAATATAATATTTTCTTCGAAAATGTTATGAGAAAGTAGGTACGTGTACGTACGTGTGAGAAGTTTCGTCGATTTTGAAAAGTATTTCGCGAAACAAGGTTGAATGGTGCTTGTGACGCCGCATACATCCTATTAGGGTATCGGTCGATAGTACTCGTAGTTTGATTATATTCTTGTATTGAGTCGAGGACGCACCCTCATAGGTACATTACTGACCTTAGCGACGTATGAATTTACGTGGGAAGCGTTACCAGTGACGGTATGGAGTTCCAAACGACAAAATTCTTCGTTTTTTGAACTACAACTGATGTGAAAGTAATCTTCGGATGAAGATACCTATTAAAAATATAATCATATTTGAAGTTTTTTCACTATTATTTTATTAAATTTTAACATTTCGGAAAAATCCCTGATTTTGAGCATACCCGTGACTAGTAGATAATAGATCCAGTAGTACTTCCAGCTGAGTCCATAAACTTTCGAGCCATCTGATAAAATGCATGTGAATAAATCCGAAAATTCTGGGAATGAATTTAAATAACGAAAGATAACTGGAAATCAGACACGATGCGTCAATACAGTTATCGATTAAATGACGTTATAACGTCAAAGCGGCGACTTCGACTGGACGGAAAATTACCGACGCACTAGAGCATCTTTCATACAAAACACACGAAAAACAGCTTTATATATATAGATGAACAAATAAGTCCTGTTTCATAAATGGGACGAATAAAATGATTATTTAGAGTTTTTATGTCAGTAGGTGGGTACTTATCATCATCTGCCTAGCCTTTTCCCAACTAAGTTGGGGTCGGGTTTCAATCTAAGCGGATACAGCTGAATAGGTACCAGTATTGTAAGACAAACTAGGTTTTCGAAATAAAAAAATAAAAAATCTTTATTGCATATCACATGTTCCGTATAAAACACAATAAAAGAAAATAGAAAAATTGGTGCAAATTAAAATTAAAATCAAAAATAAAATTAACAAAAAATCCAAATCAAAATTATATTCAAAATCAACAATCTTTTACAACAGCTAGGTATGCGGGAAAAATAAGACGCTAGCAATCCAAATTTATATTGTACTAGCAGTGTTTTTAATGATGTATTGCTTTTAGCTTTGGAAAAATAAATCTCATTTTGTTTATTTAGTATATAAAGGGAAGTTTAAAAGTGTCGACAGTGACAGAAAAGTTGAAAGGTAATCGTTTGGCCTGGTATCATGTGATGAGGACGGACGAAACGCATGTGACTAAAAAAGTGATGAATATAAATGTTGATGGATGGAGCAGGAGACGAAGGCCAAAGAAAAGATGGATGGATTGTGTGAGAAATGATATGAAAGGGAAGTGAGTGAATGATAGCGTGACGGTTGACAGGGATGAGTGGAAAAAGAAAACGTGTTGCGTCGACCCCAAGTAACATGGGATAAGGGCAGGAAGATGATGATATTTTGTTTATTTTCATTGATATCTCTCTGAGCTAAAAGTTCGACGCTCGATTTATGATTATGTCGTATGTTGGCAACATGTCTGAAGATACGTGGTATCTGACATTATTCAAATTCTTAATAATAACTTCGCGATCCTCGTATTCCTACATAAATGTCGCGTATATGTTCTGACCTTATTTTGCTTCGTTCTGACTTCTAACCTTTACGAGACATTTTTATAGATCTGTCAAATAAGGTTGTTGCTATAAATAAATAACCTATATCTACATCGTAAAATGTCCGTATTTAAATTGGCTTATAAGAAACTACTAGCATTTACCCGCTGCTTCGCCCGCGTGGAGGTCGTAAATTTTCCCAAAAAGTATCCTATGTCCGAACCCAGGTCATATGTGCCAAATATCATCGAAATCCGTTCAGCCGTTGAGAGTGAGACGGTAGACAGACTGTCAAAGTTATTTTTGCATCTATTATATTATTAGCACCAGCTTCTGCCCGCGGCTTCGCCCGCGTGGTATGTCGATAAAAAGTAGCCTATGTCCTTCCCCGGGATGCCATCTATCTCCTTGCCAAATTTTATCGAAATCCGTTCAGTGGTTTAGGTGTGAAAAGGTAACATACAGACAGACTGAGTTACTTTCGAATTTATAATATTAGTATGGATGGATATGGATAGATTCATGAACACAGGAGTATTTGTGTACTCTTCTATCCATATCTAATGCTACATCCAAAATGAATCTATAATAAAATCCACACCTATTTTATAGATTCATTTTGGATGTACCCACTTCTCATCTAACACTCGCTGTCAAATTAATGTAACTTAGAAATTATGCCAAACAAGGTGTTAACATTGTCCGAAGTGCTGCCTCCCTCTGGGGGAAATCGAGCGTGCTATTATTGCCCAGTCACCCGCAACTTTCATTTAGCGGCAAGTAGTTTACTGCCAGGGAAATTATTGCCCGGAATAGTTCATTCATCAATCAGAAATGCGCTTAGAAATTTTGCAACAGTAGTTTTACTAAGGGATATCGTTTAACTCGTGACTGTGTAGTATGTCAAACAGAAAGTCGGTCCATCATGTAAAATACTGGTGTTCAGTTGCATCTGATTAGACTGGAAGCCTACGATGAAGCAGATCAGGAATTTTTTCTAAAGCAAAATTTTTGGCGAAAATGTATTTTAAATCATCATCTGCCTAGCCTTTTCCCAACTATGTTGGGTTCGGCTTCCAGTCTAACCGGATGCAGCTGAATACCAGTATTTTACATGGAGCGACTGCCTATCTGACCTCCACAGTAACTGGGTAATACAATACTCAAAACAAAAATAAACAAATAAATAAACAAAATGTATTTTAAATGTAACCTAATTACCCGACTACGGCGAAGAAAAAAGGAGGGTTTTCAAAAATATATATATTATAACCCCAAAAGAATTTAAAAAAATATAGTAATAAAAACTAAAACCCAACTACGACTTAAAAGGTATAAACAAGACACCACAGGCAGACAAATTAAAAATCCGGAGTCACACGTAATCCGTTCGATTTATGCCCTAACACGTGTGACTCCGGATTTTTAATTTGTCTGCCTGTGGTGTCTTGTTTATACCTTTTAAGTCGTAGTTGGGTTTTAGTTTTTATTACTATATTTTTTTTTATAAATGCGAAAATGATTTTTTTTGTTTGTTTCGCTTTCGCGCCTAGAGAAGGACATAGGATAACTTTTATCCCAATATTCGCATGGGATCGAGACTTATGTGGGCGAAACCGCGAGATACAGCTAGTACTTAAATATTCCTACGAAGAATTACCGCATTTTGGTGTTGCCGGCGAGTCCAGTTATAAAGGCGTGTTTTTAATAGTATGCTTTATTCATAAGCGTTGTGATTGTGTGGAAATAAATTCTCTTTACCAGACGAAGGTGTAAACAGGTCACCGGGCAAACATGACATGTTTAACTACACCAGATGGAGCGATCATTTTTAACCGACTTCTTCAAAAAGGAGGAGGTTCTCAATTCGTCTGTATGTTTTTTTTTTTTTTTTTTGTATGTATTTTACCCGATTACGAATCTATTTTGATGATTCTTTTTTTGTTTGGTTAGTCATGCTTTAGAGGTGGTCCCATATCAATTTTATTAATTTTGCTTGCGTAGTTTTTGAGTTAGCTTCAATAACTACGAATTTTACCCACTTTGCGTATGTTGATGACATGTTAATTGACTCCGTGACATAGCAGATAACGGTATACGAATTTGTGTGAGGTAGTTACCACAACTAAAAAGAGAAAAATAAAAACTTTTTTTTTTTTAAACCAAAAACAACACTAAAACAGTGAAAAATAACTTTAATTTCGGAAGTCGGTGGCAAAAAACGAAAATTGAAAAGCGACACCGACTTCCGAAATTAAAGTTATTTTTCACTGTTTTAGTGTTTTTTTTGGAAGTCGGTTGTTTTTTTTTTTTGTAAAAATTTTTTGTGAGTAAGTTTTTCTGAGAACGATTATTATATAATATCAATAGTTTTGGTAGATAGATTAGTGATTCTGATATAGACTCGTCAATGGATAGTTTCATATTGTCAGAGACTTTATTTTGTGAGCAGTAAGGGCGGTTTTTGTTATCCAAGAGTTATAATTGAGTTTTAATTAATAATTAATGACGATAATACATATACCTATTATTTTTTGCGAAAGAAGACATCTGAAACTTTTTTGACATAATACCATATATCTCTCCGATATCGAAATATCGGATATCGGAAAAGTTATATTTATTTTGTCCCTATACGAGTATTACTGCTCAAATATTACAACTGGATAACAAATGAATATCCTTTGTTATTATTGTTTACCGTCATATCATCTGTCACACATTGATGCTGCTAAAGCCGGTATCAGACACTTTACTTTTTGATCATTTTTGTCTTTCATTCGGTATATTTCACTCTAAGTGATATGTCTAAATATGAAAACTGATTCAATAGTGAAAGATGAGTTCAGTAGTGAACCGATCCAATGATTTTAGATTTCGGCACTCGGCATCTTTCACTAGCCTCACAAATGATCGAAAAATGAAATGAAATGAGAAGATGAACGTCCATTCGTAATTTTGTCGGTGTCGTGTGAACACGGAATGAAAAATAAAAAATGAATTGGCTTAAGTTCAAGATGTGTGAAATAATCCTTTTGATTCCGATTTTTGATTTTGAGTGATTTAGAGCTATTTTGTTTTATTTAATTGTTCTGTTTTACTCGAGTTAATTATCTTTTACCAAAATACAATAGACGCTGATATATTTAGTAACCTATTCCATACATATTAAACCAGAACGCGACCTGTTACCACACCGAGCGCTGGACGCAGAGTAGCAGCGCTCGGTGTGGTAACACGTCGCGTTCTGGTTTGCAATTGGTCAATCGTCATCCATCCAACACGTGTCGATTTCTTACAGGGTTTTTATGACTCTTGAAGTATAGTCAAGCGGAATAGGTTACTAAATATATCTGCGTCTATTGTATTTTATAATGGATTTCCGCAAAGTCACGCCTGAATCAATTAACTATCTTTTACCAATCACGTATTTCTGTGACAAATAAACTTATTTTTCTTTCTTTCTTATTCCCATTTTAAGCAAAATGTAGGCGTTTCGTAAGATTACGTGACACCTACTATTCTTATTATAACTAGAACTAGCCATATCGAACCGAAATCGATATTATAGCAAATGAAAACTGAGACCAAATGAAGCTTTGAACTTCTAATTAGTTCGCAGTTCTGGGCAACGGAGCTAATTTCCCACGAATATTGTATTTCATGAAATATTTTTCACTTCACATTTGCTAGCTTCCGCCAGTGGCTTCGCCCGCGTGATATCTTTTTAAATTATAGCTTATGTTACTCAGTGATAATAATTATAGCATTTTACTTTTTTCAGCCAGTTTTTCACCATTTTCTAATTATCCGGGTTTCCGCAATATCCCTAGAGTTTTCGCGAAAATACGAATTATCAAATCACCCTTTTTATTTATTTTTTTGATGTTGGGAAATCATCCAATGACTTCTCCCGCTTTGGGTGGAGCGGAAGGGCGTGTCAGACTTTTACTGACTAAAACCAAACCCACCCCTGTTCCTTCAGTTGCCTGTTGCCAAGGTCCCGGTATCCCTTTCGGACTTTCTCGCAACGCTGACAGGCCATCAAATCACCCTGCGACATATATAAAGCATGGATTAGTATTGACCTATATCGTTCAATATTCATCACAGTCAACCAGCCAACCACACAGCAATTACTGTACCAATACTCGGTTTCCAATAACCAACCTACATTGTTATTTACCTTAAAATTGTTTACGTTTATAATATCGTATGTTTAATTAATAGCATTATATGTAACAATAACTGTCATTTCGAAGTTAAGTTAAATTGGCAATATCGGTTAGCTTTCAATGTTGAAACAAGAGAGTGAAATATCATTATCGGTTCATTTTGAGCGATATTTTATTGAGTAAAGATAATATTATAAAACGGACTACAAAAGGTCAGACTTTCAAATAAAAATAAATTTTAAATAAATTCTGTATTTCGATCGTCTTATTTTCAAATATTTATACTTCTTTTTAACTGGGCTGCACCCTAATGGCGTAACACACGATCAATCATAAATCTGAATCATTTTCAAGGATGCCTAATTCATTGTTTTTCAAAATTGATTGTGATTCAAAATCAAAATCAAAAGTCATTTATTCAAACTAGAATGAGAATCAGCACTTTTCGAACGTCAAAATGACATAAGACAGTCCCTCAAAAACGCCCGCTCTTCACCACTTCCTAGTGCTTTAGCTGGGAAGAAGAAGTGGCGCACCAAACTCCCCAGCAGCACGGCTGTCTGTTCAGTTAGAAAAATTGATGGTGTGTTAAGCGATAAGGGTGAGCAGAGAATTTAAAAATATATATTTTTACTTAGAAAAGAAATACGTTGGTATGAAAGCGTTAAAGGCCACGTATGGGAAGAAGGTACTGGAGTGGACACCCAGAACTGGCTGTAGGAGCATTGGAAGACCAAGAGCCAGGTGGTACGGCAACCTGATCAAGGCAGTAAATAATTGGACAGACTTACACTGAGCATTGGGAAGATCTATCGACATAAGTCTATATGGCCTAGGTACATAATATTAAACCAAAGTTGATTTTCGTGTCCGTCTATGTAAACCCTTTGTTCTTTTAAACTACGCAACGGATTTTGATGCAAAGGTTTATCTGTATAATACATAAATATCAAACTTACATATAAGAAAGAAATCTCAATGTTTTGCCAAGTCATAAAAGCCGTGTGAAGTAGGGGCGGGTCGCTAGTACGATATAAAACTAACCACAGAGCCTGAATTTACCGAAAGAATGTCCAGAGCAATCTGCCATCTACAAGCGCACTCAGGAAAAAACCACGCGTATGTTTTTACGTTCCATTTCACGTAACAAATCTTCATTAACCGAGAGCGTTCCGAACGCTTTCTCAAGACCTTTGTGAAGGAAACAGTCTCTCACGCCGACTTAATGAAGAAATCCGCGTGTTCATTTGCCCAGCTGTCCGTTTTGTCAATCTTAACTACGAAATTACGGGGCTTAGATTCACTAAGCTTTATTGCTGATGAAATTTTGAAGGAAATTGGCTTTTGAAGACATTGTGGAGGGAAAGGGTAAGCTAATTTCAAATAAAGGAGTAACTACTCAATATTTTTACAAAAATATTACATTTTTGTCGTTACCTAGGTCTATTAGTCCCTGAAGTGTATTTACTCTTTTTTCATTAGCTTATAAAATAAATAATATTTTTTCAAAAACAAAAATATTATAGAATAGAATACTCTTTGTTGTACTTGTACTTGTACGTGTACTACTTGTACACC
The DNA here is from genome assembly GCA_947363905.1 of Lithophane semibrunnea. Lineage (NCBI taxonomy): Eukaryota > Metazoa > Arthropoda > Insecta > Lepidoptera > Noctuidae > Lithophane > Lithophane semibrunnea. The sequence continues at coordinate 3,832,460 of OX376200.1, read as the reverse complement.
ATGCGAATCACCTTGTTGGGAATTTTAGTAATAAGTATATTGCAACACCAACATTAAATGTAATTAATTAGCACATCTGTGGCAACACGCCCCTTCCAATTGTGACCCTGGTTGAATACAGACGTGAAAGTAATAAGTCCGCCTTTTACTCATTTTTCCTCGGCACCACACTACCAGCACCTCATCAGCCCACACCATCTAATACACCGCTGCACATTGGTCCTTCGCGGAGAACAGCGGTGCTGCGGAAGAAAGTTGAGAGGTTTGGCAAAGCATTTTTTTCGACCGGGTCGCATCCATTTTGGTTGGCAACGAGCAGGCTCTGCATCACTCTGCAAACTCAGCTTGGTTGTCGCAATACAATCGTAATCGATTCGACAACTCCAGCTGCAATAATTAAACTTAGAAGAGAAGCAGCCCAGCAGCAATCAAACAAATTCTCATTTTATCAATCACCATTGCCATCGTCGCCGCGGTCGCTTTGCAAGTGTGAAGAGTACAGCAGCAGCGCAAAAAGGTATTCCGCGAGTAGGAGCGAGACGGCAGGCATCGCAATATTTTTATCAAATATTACCTCGAGTGCGCCTGGTTCCTCCGTTTTAGCGTGAAAAGGTAACAAACAAACAAACTCACTTTCGCATTGATAATATTAGTTAGGATTAATACAGAACCATCTATTACTCAAGGCTCTGTGTTAAAAAACAAAAAAAATCACACTTGAAACAGACTTTTTCGGACATAACGCGTTTTCGTTACGATTTCTGCCAGCACGACCGCAAGCAGCGTTAAATAACTTCCTTCCAATAATCCTAACATTTTTAGTTTTCTGTTTCATAATAGTCTACTACACAGTTTTTCTTCGTCAAAATACCAAAATACCAAATTGGCAAAGTAGGCCTGTTTAGCAAGTTTTATGACAATACGAATTTGTCACAGCAATGGCTGCCGTTGCGTGCCTTCATTATTTCGTGCTCCGGCCTCTGTAGACTGACAAATGAGGGGCTCGGCTCATTTCAAAATATTTTGTTTGTGTCTAGTTTGGCGAATGGCGAAAAATTGCGTGGAGCCTTATTATGAAAATAGTTATTAGGAGTTAATATTTTGACACATATTTAATGACTGCACCCACAGCCTGTCTCACGTCATCGAATTGTGCGGATTCTGTTGGGTAAGGCCCCAGTTATAATAGGTGCGTGAGGCGCGCGTCAAGTACGCTGCGTTTTGGGCGCCGAATAAAATTTTATGAATTTCTACGTAACGAACTACATGACGCGCGCTTTTGGACGGCAGCGCTTGATGTAATTCATTACATAGAAATTCATTAAAAAAATTTGAGCGCCCAAAACGCAGGACCATAACCAGGGACTAAGAACTGAACTTAGTTAAAGCCCCATTTACACGAAGTAAGTTGCATGCCAGTAGCATACAATCAAATTGAAGCAAGAATTAGTTGCATCGTCTAAACACTGTTTAGGCTTTAGACGGTGCAACTTTTATTGTTGTGCACTAGGTTTGGCACAGACAAAAATCCTACCGTGTAAACCAGTCTTTAAACTATTGCTATATTCATCTTTCTAATAAAAAAAATTAAAGATGGTCTTAATAATAGTAAATTATAAGATACTTAATCCAGTATTTTTTTTCTTTTTTAGTGTGTATAATGTGTGTGTTATAATGTGTCTGTACATCAATACTACAGACCGACACGAAAAATGACTTTAATTTATAATACATAAATGTATTGAACATTTGTGTATTACTAGCTGTGCCCCGCGGTTTCACCCGCGTAAGTCTCGATCCCGTGGGAATATCGGGATAAAAAGTATCCTATGTGTTAATCCACACTAAAACTATCTGTTTGCCAAATTACATCCAAATCCATTCAGCCGTTTTTGCGTGATTGAGTAACAAACATCCAAACACACAAACTTTCACATTTATAATATTAGTAGGATATATTAAAGTCATTTTTCGTGTCGATCTGTGTGACCGCGTTGTTCTTCTAAACTACGCTACGATCGAACTATTTTGATGCGTTTTTCACCATCATTTAGAGAATTTATTCCGGCAGGTTTATGTGTATAATACATTCACATTAAACTTACATATAATAAAGAAATCTCTATGATTTGTCCAGTCGTAAACACCGTGCGATGCAGGGATCGCTAGTTGAATATATATGAATAACATTCACGCCATTTTCTACATGATAGATCGCTGTTATAAAACTATCAATATCACTCCTCAAAGGAGATGTTTCAAAATGTATGGAGCCTGGGCCAGGTCCTTGTACACTATACAAAAAAATAGGGAAATTCATTTAAAACAGTTCTTAATTGTCCAATTACTTTAAAATGGCTTGGTTTGCTGGTAAACACAAGAAATTACACTTGAAATTGCAACACAACAAAAACCCGTCATGGCGGTAAGCTGTCAGTTTGATTGACGTTTGTCACGTTTGACATGACGAAAGTGACTGAAGTAACACTGTTGTGACAGCTGACAGTTCTGTTTCTATGATCTATGGTTTACTGTCAATGTTTTTAAGCATAGAGTAACTAAATCCGTGAGACGCCATGTTGAAAGTCGATAAAAATTGATAATAAATATCAATTTACTACCACAACAGTAAACATTTAATTGAATTATCTGTATTTTTCCTGAATTCTACGGATTTTTCTCTTTTTTTTGAGATACTGTACATAGACCTGGCCCATTTTGAAACATCTCCTTTGTCATATAAGAAAACAAATGATGAGCATGTTAGGGGATTATTTGGAATTCAGTTTTTTTGCCAACTTTTGTTGGTAGGTATTAAAAGTTAATGTTGAAATGCTGTTATAAATCTAGGTTTTGAAAAGTAAACGTATTATGGGTACTAAATAATATAGTCGTACAAGTCGTACGTAAATAATATAGTCGTGCAAGTAAAAGACAAAAAATACAATATGAAAATAAAATATTATATGCTATCCTTTGATTTTCCTTTCAACATAACTTTGCAATTTTTTGCCTTATTAGAAGTCGCGCCCCAGTCCGCGATGACTGTACCTACTGTAAGCTGTACTTTCGTGCAGAGCGGAGCGGAGTGTGGCGCGTCTTCGTGGATGGCACTATATATAGCAACTCTAATACTCAGCGCAATACAACACTCTTGTCCGATGATGTGCCAGCCCGCGCCGTAGCTGAGCACGTAGCTTTAAATTCCCCAGATAATAATAATGAATCTGATATTTTGATCCAGCCTGTCCCATCTTGCTGCCCTCCCGTCAGTGACGCCCTAAGCCGAGGTTCGTACCCCACAGGGGGTGCCCTTAGCGAGCGCTCACTTAGTTTTAATTTAGAATAGTTTATATGCCCATGGCTGGAGGCCCTGAGTGTAGTAGCTTAAGGCAACCACAGGAAAGTCCGGTTAAATAGTTACGATTTTCATCTAAAATCAACAATGGGATGTCCTAGACAAAAAAAAAAAAAAACTGCGCAATACAACAGAGTCGTATATTTTCTTAAAATCATCGGGTTCATTCCTGTCACAAAAAGAAATGAAATAGATTTTTTCTTCACAAGCGTCCTTTATCTATCCTTGCTTACTTTTCTTTACCTCTCATAGTTTCTCTTTGCAGTCTTATCTCAAGAACTCATCCTATATAAGATGCTGTTGTGGGCACTTTAAAGATGCCAGTAACAGTGAGTAGGCAACCTGTCGATACCAACAATGGCCCATTGTGATCGAGAGCCGATCCTACAATTTGTAAAGCGTGTACAAAATGGTGAACGTTGTCCCACACTTGTTGGTTGACGGCTTAACGAATACAACTGTACTAGGACCTATTGGCGCGTGCCAAAAATCGGATCTAACTCGCCGCCATCTTGTTTTTCAATTTTTCATCATCATCACAAAATATTGTTTACCAACAACCAATCTGAAAAGGTCATTCAAGGGCCAAAAATGATCCTTGTAGCACTGCACAATGTCTGTGTATAATCAGCCTATTATATTCCCAATGCTGGGACACAGGCCTCCTCTCTGTAGGAAGAAGTGGGCCGTAACCTAAAACGCGGGCCCAGTGCGGGTTGGTAGATGTTGGTCTTCGAATTTTTGGTTCTAGGACATGCCGGTTTCCTCACGATGTTTACCTTCACCGTTTTGAGAGCAGTTGTGACGAAATAATTTACACAAAGTAAAGCGCCTGGCAGGGTTCGAACCTAAGACCTACAATTTGTAAGTCGCGGCCGTTACCACTGGGCCACCACTGCTGGCAATGTCTGTGTGTTATTCATAAATTGCTGCTACAGCATTGCATACGATCATAATATTTGATTTTATCGTAAGAATCATTCGCCCCTTTTTACATGGGTCTTAAACATTACTGGCGAAATGTGAGTGTACTATAGGGACACCTCTGCACAACCCCTCCCGGAGTACAGGCGTGATGTTATGTTATGTTTTTACTTTTTATGGATCATTCATTTATTTCTAACTAGCTGCACCCGCGGTTTCACCCGCGTAAGTCTCGATCCCGTGGGAATATCGGGATAAAAAGTATCCTATGTGTTAATACAGGTTATAAGCTATCTGTTTGCCAAATTTCATCCAAATCCATTCAGCCGTTTTTGCCTGATTGAGTAACAAACATCCAAACACACAAACTTTCACATTTATAATATTAGTAGGATAGTAGGATGGAGATGATGCACGAAGCACGATGTAGGTTGATAAGTAATTTCTCGCGACTGGCACTTCACGTGACCAGAGGGCTGGCTCGTTCTTTGGTCGAAGAATTAGCATTGCCATTCAACGTGGCAATGCTGCCAGTCTTCAGGGCACGTTTCCAAATGACAGTGATGCGGACGAGTACCTCGACGACTAAACCTTTTGTTTCTGTATTTATTTGTATAGTTAGTCATTTAATTTGATACCTTGTGTAAATAGTTAGTTGATATTGTCTTTAAGCATTTAAATGTTTAATAATATTTAATTTAAGTGATCCACTTTTGAATTGTGGTCATTTGATTAAAACAGTTCGAAGTGAACTTTACAAAAACCACGTCTATTATGACTATATCACACTTATTCATGTCAAGGATATTTGAACATCCTTGTGTACTTCCGCGTACTTGGAATTCCGACCTCTAAAGGAAGCCATCACAAAAATTTAGCTTGCCATTAAATCGACGTCATTACTCCGTATCATGCGACGTTTGTGTGTCAAGTAAACAGATGTGCGGTATTGAGGTACTGGACAGGTATTTACCGCATACCTGGGGGGTAAATGGCAGCTTTTGTGGGGTTTATTAAGTAGGGAACTCGTGAAAGCCAGTCATTAACATGTGTATGTAAATTAGGGGCTGCGTACACGAGCTTGCGATATAGTTTTTATAGTGTGTGGTATGTATTTGGGTTGATGCGTGTGTACTTTACATAAGTTAGTATTTAAGGGATCTTGATTAGTTTTGTACTCAGCGGGAGACTCGTTTTCCCCCTGAAACGACATTCAACTGTTAGATGAAAGTGACACTAAAAACATGAGACTAGAGCCGATATCAGACACCTAACTCAATTGAAAGGTTCACTAGAGTGAAGGGTCATTTTTGTTTGACTCCTCATACACGGGACCCCATCAAAATTGTATAGTATTTAACATTTTTCTGCTCCTTTCATTTAATTTTTCGAATATTCGGTAGACGAGTGAAAGACGACGAGTTTAACATCGTTATCACTAATAAATTCTTTTTTTTTTGTGCGTGTTTGCGTGTATTCACATAGGGGAGGTGTAGTTTTGGCATGCTTCACTTTATTTTTCCCAGCGCTCTGTCTTTGTTTTTTATTTGGTCTGAGTTTACAGTCAGTCACGGCTAAGTAGAACGACGATCTTCGCAGGGTGGCTGGTAGCAGCTGGATGAGAGTTGCCGAGAATCGAGCTGAATGGTGTGCAATTGGAGAGGCCTATGTCTAGCAGTGGACTGCTATATGCTGATGATGATTATAGTCAGTCTCGGAAGTTAGAATAATGATTGAATTTGAAGAATTTTGATTCTGTAATAATAAACTCAAACTCAAAGCATGTTCCAATTAAACCATTTACAGGCGCTTGAATTGATAACGGAGTCGGTCAGTTAGAAAGATGTAGTTAGTTGCCCATTCCAAAGGGTAATAGGTTTATATGGAGAAGACCGGACAAGAAACTCCATGATTAAATTAGGGAACCTTGTTATTATTGTTGTTATTATACCTATCTATTCTTTAGCCTATAACATATTACACTCTCTTCAATTAAGTAAACACTAGGGAATACTAATACGTAGTCTGTGATTATTATTTACTAGCTGATGCCCGCGGCTTCATCTGCGTGGATATCGGTTATTATATACTAAAACCTTCCTCAAGAACCACTCTACCCATTGGTGAAAACAGCATGAAAATCGGTGCAGTCGTTTTTGAGTTTATCGCGAACAGACAGACAGATGCGGCGGAGGACTTTGTTTTATAATATGGAGTGATAATGTCTAGATACAGCGTCGCGCTGCAAAAGAACTAAAGCAAACAAGGCAACTTTGTTATGCTGGTGTGCGTGACAGCTACGTCTTACATTAGCGTCACGTCATTGTGCCGTCTTTGTGCTTTTCTAGTGTGCGTGCGTTGAGCGGCGAACAGTTGGACGCTATTTTTTTCGACGCGTTCACATTTTGACAATCTATCTAGACATATTTATATCTTTGTACGTACTTAGTGTACTAATATTCCCTCGTAACATGGCTATGTGTATACGAACACTAGCTGTAAACAACAGCTGTGCCCGTGATATTAGGTTCGTAACATGGAACAGACATTACTAGTTAGTTGTTGTTCAATGGCGCAGAGCACGGAATCGTCTGCAGCGTGTCTAGAGACGGCAGTCTGTGGCATTTACATCGCCAGATGCGACCTACGTATGACGTCACGCAAAATCCTGCATCGCGCAACCAGAGTTTACCGCGCGACTGTCATGTATGCAATGTCCCGACAACAATCGACGGTCAGTAGCCCACCAGACATAACACCCGACTGGTCGGAGGATCCTCCCTTTTCTACACCTCTATAGAAAGAGAGGTATGAGGAACAGAGTGTTAAGTTCACACATCCTCATGTGTGAACTGTACACCCTGTTCCTCATACCTCTATAGTAATAATAACATGTGTCGAAAGATGAATGGTGTACCTATGCACCTTCTTAGCCGCAAAATACCATTTTCATCTCTTTTAGCTAATAAATCCAATCTCCTTAACATCTTTAGATCTACGCAAAGTTCACACATACACAGACATCCACACACACACACTGCTTGTTCAAAACACCACAGCTGAAAACCACTTTTACCAAGAAACTGCCGATTAATTCTACTTCCGTCTAATTCCTATAAAACTAAAGCACTGGCACACACAACCGTGCAAACAATGGAAGGACGCAGTACACGATATTGCTGTGTTTAATCCAGTCTTACCACAATCGGTCACGTTTTGTCCTTGGTTAAGATTATGGGGGAGGCAGGGGGCGGGGCATCACGATACACCCTGTTGCCATATAGGTACACTAGCTTCCACCTGCGGCTTCACCCGCCTTTTTCCTTCCCCAGGATGCCATCTATATCCTTTATCGAAATCCGTTCAGTAATTTAGGCGTGAAAAGGTAACAGACAGACAGACAGACCGAGTTTCTTTCGGATTTATAATATTAGTATGGTTTGGTAGGTGTAGTAAGTGGTAATTTATTATTATTTTCCGTGTGGTTGAGGCTTTGTAACTGAACAACTTTTTCCATGGGAGCAACATCGCTAGCGTGAAAAAAATATCCACTGTCCGTATACCTCAATACCCACTCGACCCAAATACATGCGACCGTTGATAACCATTGGTTGGTATCGAAAAAATGAAAATTACGATGAAAAGTGATCGCATTATTAAGAATAAGGCAGGTTTAGGCATTTATTCACCGTATAGAATTGCCAAGCCTGAATAAACATAACGAAAAATATCCGGTAATTTTAGTTTTTAATAAAAATAATCTCAATTTAAAGTTGTGCACTTTTTAGTTGGCCAGCTTGTATCGTTAGCTTATACGTTTAGTTTGCGAAATATACTTTGTGCAACTACCATCCCAATAATTCACTTTCAATAGCTGATAAAAACTCCCTATCGAAACAAATTGCATATCGTTTAGTTACGTTAGCGTCCATTAGCACGGTAAAGTTCTCACTATCTAAATAAAAATGTAAGGTAGAACTATGTCGAAGTCATATAACGAACATAACCCGATAATATTTTCAGTTGAAAGTGTACTTTAAAACTCAAATTATGACTAAAGGAAGGGGTAGAGCAGACATGACAAACAAAACTATCAGTTGAAGTCGAATAACAAAATGGCGGTTCGAAAAGTTCGGTGAACACTGCAAAATCGATTTTTGTAAGTAAGGACAAACATGTACTTTAGAGAATTTTGAGTTTTAAGGGACTTGGCTTAAAAAGTCGCTTTGTGATTATCAATCTGCCTACCCCTTCCCAATTATTTTGGGGCCGACTTCCAGTCTAACCAGATGCAGTTGAATACTAGTGTTTGAAATGGAACGACTGCTTATCTGTCCTCCCAGATACTGGGTAACACGAATACCCTTGGTAAGACTGGTTGTCAGACTTTTAGGCTTTTGACTACCCGTAACGATAGTCAAAGGCCTATGAATGCCAACCGGGACCGACAGCGTAACGTGCTTTCAGTGGCACGGAGATGTCTCGTTATGTAATAGATGGTCACCCATCCACTAACCCACCGCGGTAAGGGTAGCTTAACCTTCGATCGAGCCGTGCAGCTGTAATTATTTAGTTACGAGATTGTGATAATCATAACGCCACTGTATAATTCGACCAGAGCTACAATTTCAGACAGGAATCCTACAATTAATATTATAAATGTGAAAGTTTGTGTGTTTGGATGTTTGTACATGATGAAATTTGGCAAACCGATAGTAGATAACCTGGATTAACACATAGGATTATTTTTATCCCGATATGCCCACGGGATCGAGACTTACGCGGGTGAAACCACGGGGCGCAGCTAGTCAGTAATATTTTCTTTTTCATGCTTTTCAGTTCGTATTTGCCATTAAGTTCATAATTTAAAAAAAAATTCTTTCCATTTTGAAAGTTCCTCGATAAATTATAATGTAATGGGTCATAAAGCCATAATTATAGCATGTGTAAATAACAAGCAGTCAAGGACCATTAAAAAAAGTTAAACACACTTTCATTTTCCGCCATTACTGATAAACATCTCGAACGTTGTGTGTTGTACCTATAGTTACAGAATAGTACAGGAGGTCGGCTCCATACAACGAAAATGAGCGCACGTACACAGACGCGTTTGTACGGCGGGCGATTTCATACCAATGGTTTATTTATTTATTTATTGCATTCATGTCGTAAATAAATAAATAAACAATGGTTGGTTTAACCTATTTGTTTTTTTAACTATTATAATTTTATTTGCCTTTTACATAGATTCTACTATTTTGTACTGTGAGCACGTTGTGGACCTTGTAGACTCACAGATGTTTTGATTTGTTACCCATTTCCTATTTTGCACATGTACTTGTTGACAGGCCTACACTGACTGTCCTCATATATCAATTAAAGCTCCTGCAGACTGGCGCGACGCGACACCGGTAATTGTTATATCGTGAAGTTTTCTTAGAATTTGTTTTGTTAGAGTCGCGTCGCGCTGTCGCATCGTGCCAGTCAGCAGGAGACTTAACATTGTAATTTGAAAACATTGTAAAAGACAATTGTTTTTAAAAGAGTAACCGTGGAGTTTCTTGCCGACCTTCTCCATAGGAAACGACATATTGGAACCGTGCACTTAGCTTCTGACGTTTCATTAGTGCCCTTGTAGGTTTACGTTTTTTTTTTAATGCCAATAGTAAGTGCGCTTGCACTCACAGTAGGTAGGGGTCTATGTGTGCGTGTCTGTTAAGGCCGGGACGTAACCAAAATTGCTTGTCTTTAATTTGATTTTTCATAAAATTGATAAGACTTAGGTATAAAATAAAAATAGTATGAGTAACTACATTATATTTCCAAACTTTTTGTGTAACAGAAACACAAAATATTAAAATTTTCTCGATAAAAAAATATCACGAAGTTACCTCTAATTTTCACGTATTTTCGATTTGTACTTAAAATGCTAATGCCTATTATGATAAAAATTAGATGATTATATGTATTAAAACAAGGTGAAAAAAATTGTGTAGGCTTTTTTTTTAATTCCTTTTATTTTTGGTTTTATTACGAATCAAAGCTTGTAGGACTTACGACGTTCTTAGTTCGTGGAAGAAGCCATCTTCCGTCGCACATTACGGGAACTTCAAGCATATTTTTGTTTCACAAATCAGTCGGCGTCGCTCTGTTGAGACGAGAGGACTGCGCTCAAATTTTTAGCTGCGCTGTGATATTATTTATTTTCGTAAATAATATTTTCGTAATTTATCACATTCCACAAAAGAAACTGAGACATAGAAAACATGAAATAAACACTAAAACCACTTCCAAAACGAATATTACAAGTGTTATTGATTGATAAATAAATAAATACCGAGTCTAAATAAACATATAAAATTCAATGTTGATATTTGAAAACTCAAGATGACATACATTTTATTTGACAGATTTTTGACTGATATAGTAGCACGGAGTATAGAAAGAAGTAGGTACAACTAGCGCCATTGCTCTGTATTGCGGTGAATTTTCTTGCGGAGAAAATTTACAACATAGCCAACGAGCCCATTCTACGTTCATTTGAAAATTCGCACTGGAGATTAAATCTTGTTGCGATTTACTCAGGATCCAAATTCGTTAACTCCCACTTTTTTTGACAAACTTCTTGTAAGGTGACCCTTAGACGAACAATTGGAGCGACTGACCTAAATAAAACTTGTTTAGAATAATACCTTTATTCTTCGGTTATTGGTATAACGAACGAAGTCGAACAGATTACGTATGACTCCGGATTTTTAATTGGTCTGTCCGTGATGTCTTGTTTATATCTCTTTATTTGACTTTTTTGTCGTAGTTGGGTTTTAGTTTTTACCTGACTACGGCGAAACAAAAAGGAGGGCTATGATTTTGACCGGTTTTTATGTATTTATCTATGTCTGTTCCCTCATATTATCTTCTAAAAGACTCATCACAATTTGACAAATGAAGTATCGTTGGAAGCTTCTTGATCGTCCGCTGGTCATCGGCTATATGAAGACCAAAGCACAATCAGTCACACACACACACATACACTCATACACGCACAAAACACAACAAACACACAAACATACATAAACCACTCACGAGCAAGCATGCATGCACTAAATTTATATTGTATTAAATTTATTGCATAAATTGTTAAGTTTAAAAAAAAAACGGGTGAAGACACTGGCTCCTGTAACACAGGTGCCACCTAGCTCAGGAGTCAGGGCTTCAAATTAGAATGTAACACCTTTTTATGTCAATAAAACATTTATAAAAAATGTTTTATTGACATAAAAAGGTGTTTATGTCAATAAAACATTCATATTTTATTTTTATTTACATTAAATTGAAAATGGCGCCCTCTAGGTGACATATCATGAACAACAAAAAATATTTTTTAATCATACCATGTTGGGTATCAAATGAAAGGTTTTAATTAGCACATTTTAAAAATATATATTATAACCCCAAAAAAAAGCAGCGACAATCAAGACGTATACTGCCATATGTTTATGTTAACGCGTGGGATGATAAGTGCCGCTTCACGCGCCGCCGCACCGTAAACAGAAAAAACGTCAGACGCGCCGCGTGACGCCACACTGCACGCGACGCGCCACGCCCCGCGTCTCCGTAAATGAGGCCTAAAGTTATAATGCAACTTGGCATGTTTTCAAAGCTACAATTTCAACAGTTAAAAAGAGGGACCATACTAAACTTTCTACTAAGGGACTAGTTATAACAAGCGCCCGAGACGCGCATTTTGTACGCTGCGTTTCGGGCGCTCAATAAAATTGTATGAATTCCTATGTAACGAATTTTATCAAGCGCTGCAGTCTAAGCGAGCGCCCATGCCGGGCACCGTTAGGCCTGCACATGTCGCAACTTGCCACTCTCAACTTGCATCTCCGTTGTGCGATTTACAAATAAGACTGGGAGAAGGTATGGCGCGGGCATCGCTTCATCGAGAATTGCTGCTGTGTGCGCCGCCGTGATGAAACACCGCGTGTGACGCGGCTATGCCATTCGCGGGCTCCGCCGCAAAAAACGCTCCATTTCAAACAAACGCGTGTAAAATCGCGTCTCCGTAAACGCACTCATACAACGCCATATGTTTGAATTCAGTGCGGGCCGCGCCGCCCAAAGCCACGCGCGACTCCTCGCGTCTCCGTAAATGAAACCTAACCGTGCCCTTGACGCTTGGACGCGAGTTCCTTTTTCACTATTTTTCCTTGTCATTTTCTCCGCATTAGTAATAAACTTAAAAGAAACACGGTTCAAAAGTTACAACAAAATGTGGAAATCTTGTTGCGTTTGACGAGCGTCCAAAACGCGCCGGGCGCGCGCCCAAAACACAGCGCAGGTACTGAGCCGCGTACCTCGGGCCCTTGTTATAATTAGTCCCTTTGGTACATACTTTGGCACCCATTTACATAGATGAATAGATGTCAATTCTTTTAGTGGTGAAGCCGACAATCCTTCATTTATTTATTTTGTACAGAACTCGGCCTCTTTTTCACATGTTTCAAATGTTTTCGAAGGGGATTGTTCGCGTTTGGCGCAGGAAAGGTTTTCATGACACATGCCATATTCGTTGCACAATACAGTGCAAAATTCATTATACGAATATTATTTTTTACTTGGGTATCACTTTGCACGATCCTCCAAAGAGAGAAATCCACGATATAGCATTATATTTATTACTTGGTAACATAGTTTTCCACAAAGACGTCATTAGGTACAAATTGTACAAGGTCCTAAATAAAATTTGGTAACATTTAAATTTGAACTTTTTCACGTCAACATTGAGTTTCTAGTTCCAAAACATGAACATGATCCATAGTTCTGAATTCAAGCTTAGCGTATCGTATAAGCAAAATAAACTACAGAAGATTGAAATTCGAATTCTATAAACGCCAGACGAAAAGTTTCTGCTGGCGGGAAGGCATTGTGTTTTGTTTTCGTCGTGTTTAATGAGAGGGGTAGGTAAGGGTTGCGCGGGTGAAATATGATTTTTTGCTGTCAATACACGCCCCCTTAATGCCTAAAGCGAGTGCGCTTGCACTCAGTACGTAGACACGTCGTGTCTATGTGTGCGTGTCTTTTAATGCCTATAGGCCTATAGCAAGTGCGCTTGCACTCACAGTACGTAAACTCGTCGTGTCTATGTATGCGTTGTCTTTTCGCCCGTTATGTGCCTTCTGTACTTATTTATTTTGTGGTTTAAGTGTAATTGCAGGAAGTGTTTTGATACGGCTATTTTGTTCGAGGCAGCGGCACGCGAGCTTCTGCTAATGGTTAATAATACAATGTACGGTTCCAATTGCAGTAGCACCGTGTTGGCAAATGGAATTTTAACTGATTCGATTAAAGTTTGTTTTTGTTTCAAGATAATAGAAAACAAACCGTATGGGTGAAAGCCTGTTTTTTTAGAAAAGTGAGTTCGCTTTCGAATTGAGAGGGAGAAAGAGAGAAGGGCTGTGTTCGAAAAATGTGTCGCTTGAGTGAGGTGCGATTAATGAACTTTACAGAATTAGTAATACTTATTCATAGATTTGATATGACACAATAATATGTGCCTGGTCTGTGACTAGCTTTACATTTTTATCTTTTCTAAAATACTTTTACCTAGAAAAGGCTATGAATTTTCCAGGAAATTTAATCAGTTTTCATTGGAATCGTAAAAGAAAACTGTGGCCAAGTCCACGATGCGCTCCGAGCGTCTTAGTCATATTTACATTTCTGATTCTACTGTTGGTGTAAGCACATATTGAAGAGATCCTGTGGTCAGCTTATTTTAAGAAACTGGATTTTTCAACATTTATTTATATTTTGCGACCGTATTATAAACTTATGAATGGCAACTTATGAGGAGCTCGCGGCTAAGTAATAACATCCGCACGGGTCGATCCATCAGGTTAAGCTACGCTTGCCGGGGCTGGTCCGTGGATGGGTGACCATCTTTACATATCGAGAATCCTCCATGTCTCGGAAAGCACGTTAAGCCGTTGGTCCCGGCTGTCATTTGTGGATCTTTGACAGTCGATACGGGTCGACAGAAGCCCGAAAGTCTGACAACCAGTCTTGCCAAGGGGTATCGTATTACCCAGATACTGGGTTGTGGAGGTCAGATAGGCAGTCGCTCCATGTAAAATTCTGGTATTCAGCTGTATCCGGTTAGACTGGAAGCCGACCCCAAATTGGTTGGGAAAAGGCTAGGCAGATGATGAATGGCAAAACCTATAAACCTGTTTTTCTTTCTTTCAAAAACAGGGGGTTAATGGAGAGCATGACCTGCTTGATGGTACCATTTTGATCATACCTATGTCTGTGAAATACTCATCCTTGAGGAGTTCCAGTGGCCTTACATGAAGTAAGTAATTAAAATTCAATTAAAAATAATTCGTAATTGACTTGTAATAGTTAACAACAGATAAAAGGTTATAATAATATAGTGGTTCACATTCTTCGTTCCCGGTGTAAATTGTACAAAAGTGTAGGACTGATAAAGCTGTAAGCTCAACAATCCTCATTCTGATAAATTAGCCATGATTCACACAACACACATTTCATAAACTATTCGATATTAACTTTTGATAGGTCTGGCCGCGCACAAGCAATTACTGGGCATTTTAAGTAACTTGTCCGAATGGGAACCATCGTCGACCAGTACTGCCATTTTGGTTTCTATGAACTTTTGTTCACACACGCCTTCTAATCCTTCTCCAAATACAACCACTCCAGAACATGGGGATAGGTCTTGGCTGAAACAAAATAAGTCGTAATTTGAATTATTTGGAAATCACAGACGCATGTTTGTTCAGAGATTTCAAATACAGTCAATTCCACTTCCAAGGTAAGTAGGTTTTCGTAGTTCAATTCTGACGTGTGGTTTAACTTTACTTATTGGCGTTTGTAGTATATCCATAATGTTTAGGGTTCCGTACCAAATTGGTAAAAAAGAAACCCTTATGGTGTGAATTTGTCCGTCTGCCTGTGTGTCACAGGTGCATATTGCATTGACTATGTATCATCATCCTAAGGATGCCTCGTTGCGATGTGAAATACGTGTCGATTTCTTACAGGGTTTTGTATGACTCTTCAAAGTCAAAGTCAATAGTCAAATAATTTATTTCAAGTCGGCACATTAAAGGCACTTTTGAACGTCAAATACATAGAAATAGAACTGATTCTAGTTGCCCCTTCCAAAAGGTAGTTTTCGTATGGATCTTAGGGAATAGTTAAGCGAAATAGGTTACTAAATATATCTACGTCTATTGTATTTTCAGGATTTTCGCAAAGTGACGCTTGAATCAATTAACTAAAGAGTATCATAACATAAATTGTGCACTATATTCTTACTATAAAATGTACGACGCATAGTTTTTGACTTAATTATGATGAAAAATTTATGTAGAAATACCATTACCCCTTTTTTATTTGCAATTCCGAAGTTTTGTAATCGATCGAGTTGTTAGAAAAAAAACAAAGCAATGTCTATAAATAGCACATTTTCTAAATCCTGTAACGAAATTGTGCGATCGTTGGTTGTAAGCTCGTTGTTAATAGAAAAATACTAAGTGACGCCACCTACTTGCAAATCTCCACTTTGAATCCCTGTACTGGGTCGTCATCTTTATTTAGCACGACGTGCCATTTTCCACTAGAGTCGACTGCTGCTTTTGGGTGCACCACCTGGAAAAATCAACCATTGGTGTACATGTACACCCACATATTAAATGACTGGAGATCACCCTAGGCATAGTCTTTTCATAACTATGTTGATGTGGCTTCCAGTCTTAACCGGATGCAGCAGAATACCTGAACTACATGGAGCGACTGACTACGGACCTCCACGAGACAACCCATGATGTGGGCAGCACATGCGTTAGTGGCATAAAAAATTTGTATTTGTAAGCGGGTGGCATAAATCAGTACGTAGTACGAAACTAAAATAGTAATGCGATCGACAACTAATGTATAGAAAATACTAGGTGTTTCGTATATTTTGGTTTTTCACATTTTTTAAAATATTCAGGATGACATAAGTATTATAAATCGCAAATGTTTTTACGATCGATTCAGTGGTTTAGGCGTGAAAAGGTAACAGTCGGATAGAGAGAGAGAAGGAGTTACTTTCGCCTTTATAATATTAGTATTGATTTAAAGCAAAACTCGAGTTATTTTGAACATAAATACCTTTTCCTCAAATTGGCACAACTCTATGTTTTCCTCATGAGGTCCTTCCCTCCGCGTGTCTGGCAAGTCGTTATGGAACGTACTTAGGTCTGGTACCTGGAAAAAATAAGGGAAAACGATGTTTTAATAGGGTTATAAATTATTGTATACATAATTTTCATTGAAACAACGATAAATTATGCTTGTATCACTGTTTGTGATAATTATGATTATATCACTATTTGTGATAATTATGATTGTATCACTGTCTGTGATAATTAAGGTTGTATCACTGTTTGTGATAATAATGATTGTATCACTGTTTGCGATAATTATGACTGTATCACTGTTTGCGATAATTATGATTGTATCATTGTTTGCGATAATTATGATTATTTCACTGTTTGTGATAATTATGTTTGTATCACTGTTTGTGATAAAGATCTTAGATTCCCTTCGAGGAAGACTGATGTGATCTTCAAAAATAAGTAGATATATAAAAAATAAGCCACTTACTGCATCATTGACAAACTTATGAACTATTTTAGTATCCCCACTGAGAGAACGAGATTATTATATTGAAGAAGTCGAATAAACTTGCCTCCGATATAGCTTTATCCGCTAGTTCTTTTGGGTAGTTGGGAATATCTTCGCAAAACCCAAGCTTTTTGCAATTTTCTGGTATCTCCAGCTGGAATTCTTCAGCCACCGACCCTGAAAAGTTGAAGATTAACTCAGTCAGTACGTCACAGTAATTCAAATCATATTAATCAGTCGTATAAGTAAGTCAGGCAGTCGCTCCTTGTAAAGTACTGGTTTTAGCTGCATCCTAAGTGTCGACCGGAAGCCGACTCCAACATACCTATGCTCCATTTGAAATAAGATTAGAAAAATTGACAATTGTTCAAACGATTTTGACATCTATTGCGTTTGTTGCATTAAAAATGGCAGCTGCAGTAAACAGTTGGTATTGTTACCACTTTTTTGCTTGCCATCCTTATGCCTACAGTATAGAAGTCAAAATCGGTTGAACGGACTGTAAAAAAGGTTCATTTAAATGTCTAATCTTATTTTAAATGGAGTATAGTTGGAAAGAGGCTACACAGGTGATGAATAATGATGATGTCACTTATGAAATTGCAAAACTTCTACAGAGGAGATTTATATGCAAAAGAATTAGATCTAAGTATGAAAATGCAATATTTTACTCAGCATGGCAAGAAAAAGTATATGGAATGATTATCTAAATGTAATCAATGCAAAGAAAAAAATAAAACAATTGGTTAATAAACGGCTATAGAATAGCCGTTACAAATTATCCTTACAACCGGAAACAATGTGGTCATAAGGTAATTTGAAAGCGTGTAATACTTCACGAGGTATTAATATTGCAGTTTGAAAGGTTTTGTATGGAAAATATGTCAAATTGTCATTATTTATTCTTCAGCTGATAAAAGAATATATCACCCTTAGGTTGAATGTCAATGGCTATAGAATAGCCGTTACAAATTAACCTTAGAACCGGAAACAATGTGTACATAAGGTAATTTGAGAGCGTGTAATACTACGAGGTATTAATATTGCAGTTTGAAAGGTTTTGTATGGAAAATATGTCAAATTGTCATTATTTATTCTTCAGCTGATAAAAGAATATATCACCCTTAGGTTGAATGTCAATGGCTATAGAATAGCCGTTACAAATTAACCTTAGAACCGGAAACAATGTGGTCATAAGGCAATTTGAGAGCGTGTAATACTACGAGGTATTAATATTGCAGTTTGAAAGGTTTTGTATGGAAAATATGTCAAATTGTCATTATTTATTTTTCAGTTGATAAAAGAATATACACCCTTATATAATATACCCTTAGGTTGAATGTCACTTGCACGTCACAAAACGAGAAGCTCTATTTCTCTATGTGACAGATAATTTGAACCTTAGTGAAGCTTAAATTTTCTTGCAATTGTTGTCAAAAGTGGTATAACTACTAGATAAATTAGTGAACTTGGCCCCCTGTTCTTCTTCATTCTTATTATTTCAAAACATTACGAAACACTCATACATCCTCTCAGTCATGAACACACCCGACACACATATACACTCAAACTTACTTACACAAATCATTTAATTATTTCTTTCATAGTTAAGTTTTCATAAGATTCTCATTGTGCTCAGAAACCTCTAGCGCCAATATATTTGCTTTGTTTTTTTTTACTAGAACACGCAGCAAGATAAGAGACATTGTATGGCAGAACACTGACTCCTAAGACACAGGATAACCTAGTTTAGGAGTCAGGGTTTTAATTTTTTTTTTTGTGTCGACATTCATTCATTTTACTGTATCCTAGTTTATAAGTAAAAATGGTTGTTTTTGTGCCAATAAAGAAATTATTATTATTATATATTGAAGTTCATAATATATTTGTACATGAATCGACAGCTCCAGAAATCGATTCGCCAAATAAATTAACTTCGTGCGAATCACCTCAAGAAAAAATAATAATAAAAGTGTCGATTCGCCCGTTTCCGTCGAGTAAATTCGTGCGAGTTCCTAATAAGCCTATTTGTTGCATTTAACAGTAGGTATAAGTTATTATCAGATGAAAAATGTAATTGATTGGTGTCCCCATTAAAATGCTTTAATCAAATTATTATATTGTGTAACATAATAATGATACCTACGGTCAATTTGACCGATCTAATCAGATTCAAATGATTATTTCAACTCGAACTAATGCCATTTCCTATGGACTCCAATCAATTAATGTTTATTGCATCATTATTGATAGGTAATTCTAAATAAGTACATAGGATGCCACAAATATGGAAAATTCTTCACTAGCTCACTAGTGAAGAATTTACTTACTTACCTATTACCGATATAAGCAAATATATCTAAATAATCTATATTTATAAAAATGAATCCCTTGGTCACGCCATCACGCGTGAACGGCTGAACGGATTTGGATGAAATTTTGGCACATAGGTAGACCATGAACTGGAGAAGGACATAGGGAATACCTTACCACCTTTTATCCAGATATTCCCACGGGATCGAGACTTGTGCGAGTGAAACCGTGGGGCGCTGCTAGTGTATTATATAAATATTTTCATTCTCAAAAAAAATACAAAAACCGGCTACCGGCGACCGGTGATCGTCAGCCGGCGTATCGGTTGACCTAGCGCCCGGCAACCACGCCCATTGAAGGGTTCCGTAGGTGGAATGAATTTATCCTAAGAAAAACCTAACATTGTAGTTGAAAAACGTTCTCCTTTATGTCGATACGAGTACGTTACGAATTACGATCAATTCTCCAACTACAAATATGTAAGTTTGTAATCGCATATACGTACTTATTACTTATTTACATAATACTTATTAATATTATATATGCGAAAGTAACTCTGTCTGTCTGTCGCGCTTTCACGCCAAAACTAATGAACCGATTTAAATGGGTACACAAAATATAGTCTAGGTTACTTTTTATCGACTTACCACGCGGGCGAAGCCGCGGGCGGACGTACTAGTATGTTATAATACTACAAATTAACAATTTTCGAATATTTTACTTAAGGGGGAGTAGTTTGACAGCAAAAAATAATATTTCACCCGCGCAACCCTTACCTACCCCTCTCATTAAACACGACGAAAACAAAACACAATGCCTTCCCGCCAGCAGAAACTTTTCGTCTGGCGTTTATAGAATTCGAATTTCAATCTTCTGTAGTTTATTTTGCTTATACGATACGCTAAGCTTGAATTCAGAACTATAGATCATGTTCATGTTTTGGAACTAGAAACTCAATGTTGACGTGAAAAAGTTCAAATTTAAATGTTACCAAATTTTATTTAGGACCTTGTACAATTTGTACCTAATGACGTCTTTGTGGAAAACTGTGTTACCAAGTAATAAATATAATGCTATATCGTGGATTTCTCTCTTTGGAATATCGTGAATTTTGCACTGTATTGTGCAACGAATATGGCATGTGTCATGAAAACCTTTCCTGCGCCAAACGCGAACAATCCCCTTCGAAAATATTTGAAACATGTGAAAAAGAGGCCGAGTTCTGTACAAAAGAAATAAATGTAGGATTGTCGGCTTCACCACTAAAAGAATTGACATCTATTCATTTATGTAAATGGGTGCCAAAGTACCAAAGGGACTAATTATAACAAAGGCCCGAGGTACGCGCTCAGTACCGGCGCTGTGTTTTGGGCGCGCGCCCGGCGCGTTTTGGACGCTCGTCAAACGCAACAAGATTTCCACATTTTGTTGTAACTTTTGAACCGTGTTTCTTTTAAGTTTATTACTAATGCGGAGAAAATGACAAGGAAAAATAGTGAAAAAGGAACTCGCGTCCAAGCGTCAAGGGCACGGTTAGGCTTCATTTACGGAGACGCGAGGAGTCGCGCGTGGCTTTGGGCGGCGCGGCTCGCACTGAATTCAAACATATGGCGTTGTATGAGTGCGTTTACGGAGACGCGATTTTACACGCGTTTGTTTGAAATGGAGCGTTTTTTGCGGCGGAACCCGCGAATGGCATAGCCGCGTCACACGCGGCGTTTCATCACGGCGGCGCACGTAGCAGCAATGCCCGCGGCATACCTTCTCTCAGTCTTATTTGTAAATCGCACAACGGAGATGCAAGTTGAGAGTGGCAAGTTGCGACATGTGCAAGCCTAACGGCGCCCGGCATGGGCGCTCGCTTAGACTGCAGCGCTTGATATAATTCGTTACATAGGAATTCATACAATTTTATTGAGCGCCCGAAACGCAGCGTACAAAATGCGCGTCTCGGGCGCTTGTTATAACTAGTCCCTTAGTAGAAAGTTTAGTATGGTCCCTCTTTGTAACTGTTGAAATTGTAGCTTTAAAAACATGCCAAGTTGCATTATAACTTTAGGCCTCATTTACGGAGACGCGGGGCGTGGCGCGTCGCGTGCAGTGTGGCGTCACGCGGCGCGTCTGACGTTTTTTCTGTTTACGGTGCGACGCGGCGGCGCGTGAAGCGGCAGTTATCATCCCACGCGTTAACATAAACATATGGCAATATACGTCTTGATTGTCGCGGATTTTTTTGGGGTTATAATATATATTTTTGAAATGTGCTAATTAAAACCTTTCATTTGATACCCAACATGGTATGATTAAAAAATATTTTTTGTTGTTCATGATATGTCACCTAGAGGGCGCCATTTTCAATTTAATGTGTCTTCATATAGCCTATGACCAGCGGACGATCATGAAGCTTCCAACGATACCTCATTTGTCAAATTGTGATGAGTCTTTTAGAAGATAATATGTGGGAACAGACATAGATAAATACATAGAAACCGGTCAAAATTATAACCCTCCTTTTTGCTTCGCCGTAGTCAGGTAAAAACTAAAACCCAACTACGACAAAAAAGTCAACTAAAGAGATATAAACAAGACATCACGGACAGACAAATTAAAAATCCGGAGTCATACGGAATCTGTTCGAGTTCGTTCGTTATACCAATAACCGAAGAATAAAGGTATTATTCTAAACAAGTTTTATTTAGGGGCGGTCAGTCGCTCCAATTGTTCGTCTAAGGGTCACCTTACAAGAAGTTTGTCAAAAAAAGTGGGAGTAAACGAATTTGGATCCTGAGTATATCACAATAAGATTTAATCTCCAGTGCGAACTTTCAAATGAACGTGGAATGGGCTCGTTGGCTATGTTGTAAATTTTCTCCGCAAGAAAATTCACCGCAATATAGAGCAATAGCGCTAGTTTTACCTACTTCTTTCTATACTCCGTGCTACTATACCAGTCAAAAATCTGTCAAATAAAATGTATGTCATCTTGAGTTTTCAAATATCAACATTGAATTTTATAAATGTTTATTTAGACTCGGTATTTATTTATTTATCAATCAATAACACTTTGTAATATTCGTTTTGGAAGTGGTTTTAGTGTTTTTTTCATGTTTTCTATGTCTCAGTTTCTTTTGTGGAATGTGATAAATTACGAAAATATTATTTACGAAAATAAATAATATCTCAGCGCAGCTAAAAATTTGAGCGTAGTCCTCTCGTCTCAACAGAGCGACGCCGACTGATTTGTGAAACAAAAATATGCTTGAAGTTCCCGTAATGTGCGACGGAAGATGGCTTCTTCCACGAACTAAGAACGTCGTAAGTCCTACAAGCTTTGATTCGTAATAAAACCAAAAATAAAAGGAATTAAAAAAAAAGCCTACACAATTTTTTTTGCCTTGTTTTAATACATATAATCATCTAATTTTTATCATAATAGGCATTAGCATTTTAAGTACAAATCGAAAATACGTGAAAATTAGAGGTAACTTCGTGATATTTTTTTATCGAGAAAATTTTAATATTTTGTGTTTCTGTTACACAAAAAGTTTGGAAATATAATGTAGTTACTCATACTATTTTTATTTTACACCTAAGTCTTATCAATTTCATGAAAAATCAAATTGAAGACAGGCAATTTTGCTTCCAACCCGCCCTTAACTTGTGCTGTGAGACCTTGCTACTTGCCAAACATGATTCTAGGTAAACGGGAAGTTACTTATATGATTTATTTGCGAGTATCAAAATATGTCGCATATATGGCTGTAATTTTTTATTGCGTTGACTTGGAAGCTTAATTTTTTTAGAGCGCCAATAGATCGCAGAGTTACGTATTTGATATTAATTTCAACTTGATAGCCCCTTGCATTCCTGAAAAAAAGGGTCTTGACAGAAAGACAGACGTACGGACGGTTCCGTTTTTTTTTACGAGAAATATATAATTTCGGAAGTCACTGGCAAAAACTGAAAACACAAAACCAAAGTCACCGACTGCCGAAATTAAAGTTATTTTTCAAAGTATAGTGTTTTTTTTATTGTAGTCAGTTGTTTTGTTTTTTAACCGACTTCTAAAAGGAGGAGGTTATGTAAAAAAGTTTCAGTTTTTTTTGTGGTACCTACCCTATACAAAATTTTACAAAACTCAAACTCAAAGCATTTATTTCAATTAAACCATTTACAGGCACTTTGAATTTTCAAAGAGTCGGTCAGTTAGTCAGAAAGCTGAAGCTAGTTGCACATCCACATTTCACCAGTTATGTTTAGGTCCCATGTAATAGGGCGCGAGCCTATTGCTATTAACCGGGCACAAATCCAGATTGTTACTGAGAAATACCAGATGGAAAAACTAATAACACTTTGCCTGACCCGGGAATTAAACCCAGGACCTCATGCTAAATAGTAGCGCTTGAGACCAACGAGGCAGCTTTTTTTATAAAACTGTGGCTGTTATTTTTTTATAATTGTGGTGTAGAACGACTTCCACGCGAACCTAGTCGCGGGTAGAAGCTAGTACAAAAAAAGTCTGCCTAGCCTTTTCAAAACTATGTTGGGGTCGGCTTCCAGTCTAACCGGATGCAGCTGAATACCAGTATTTTACATGGAGTGACTGCCTATCTGACCCCCACAACCCAGTAACTGGGTAATACGATACCCCTTGTTAAGACTGGTTGTCAGACTTTCGGGCTTCTGCCGACCCGTAACGACTGTCAAAGATCTTCCAATGACAGCCGGGACCAACGGCTTAACGTGCTTTCCGAGGCACGGAGGAGTCTCGATATTTAAAGATGATCACCCATTCACGGACCAACCCCGGCAAGCGTAGCTTAACCTGATGGATCGACCCGTGCGGCTGTTATTACTTAGCCACGAGCTCCTCTAGTAGGTAGAAGTTAGTACAAAATAACCATAATTACTTCTTGAAGGCCCCTTGTTCGAAGCAGCTACATGAGCCACCATCACGATCGTGAACAAAAGCGCGACTTGAAACAACTTCATAATGACAAACGGTAACACTGGTGAGCTAGTGAAATGTTCTAAATATTTCTTGCATTTA
Source organism: Lithophane semibrunnea (assembly GCA_947363905.1). NCBI lineage: Eukaryota > Metazoa > Arthropoda > Insecta > Lepidoptera > Noctuidae > Lithophane > Lithophane semibrunnea. The sequence goes on along the minus strand of OX376200.1, from coordinate 3,808,119 downwards.
ACAGATATTTATAGTTAAAGTTATTATCCTATGAAAAATTTAATTGATTTGTGTCCATAGTAAATGTTTTATTTTAATAAAGCATTACTATGACCACCAATCAATTCATTAAAAAGAAAATTGCATCGTGTAAATGGAGCTTGGCTAATCAGATTTATAGTTTAGTTAACTAAGAAAACTATAAGGGTAGGTTCACCCCAAGGCACAATGCGACACAACGCAAAGTATCAAGTTCTACATACATTCAAGGTGTGCTTACGTGTTTAGATATCGATATACGTCTGCGGAATTTCACTAAAGTCTATTTTTTTATTTCGTAGACTAATTTGACAGGTGCAAATGTCAAACCTCAAATTGAAGAAGACTTTTTACAAATAAAAATCAACCGCCTTCCAAAAAAAACACTAATAAAAAGTGAAAAATAACTTTAATTACTGAAGTCAGTGTCTTTGGTTTTCAATTTTCATTTTTGCCACCGACTTCAGATATTCAGTTCCTCTCACTGGTATTTACGTAGTGGTATTCGAAATTATGTGGGATGGGTACCACAGCTAAAAAGTGAAAAATAAAAACTTTTTACAAAAAAAAACAACTGACTTTAAAAAAAAAAACAATAATAAAAAGTGAACAAGGCTTTAAAACGTCATCCTTGAAGACTAATTGGGAAAAAATACGTATTATTGAAACTAACTCAAAAACGACGCAAACAAAGTTAATAAAATTTATATGGGACCACGAAGCATGACCTACAAACCGATTCATAATTGGCGGAGTAATCGCATAACAAACAAAAAAAAAACATACTAAGGGCTGATTTCATCAAAGTTTCTTTTATCCGTGGAATAAAAATGTCGTCAGACAGTTTTTGTATGGAAAAACTGTCAAAAATTCAAAATTTATTCCCAGGATAAGACTTATACTCGGTATAAAAGTTTGGTGAAATTCGCCCTTAGTCTACAACATTAAAAAACAGACTAATTTATTTAATTTGACACTGTTTATTGAATAGCCCATTATGTCGGCCGCGCAGTGTGTAGGTAGCTAAGTTTCATTGATATGTACGAGTAAATCATTTTCATTCAAACCAATCATTCATAGTTATAGCTAAGAAAATGCGACGTTGTCATATTTTATTTTTATGGACAAAATAGTCTGAATTAAATGTTTTTTTTGTCATAATTGTGTTTTACTTAAATAATCGTAGTTTTATCGCTTTACTTTTTTGAAAAAATAAAAAAAATATTATGCCAGTTGATTCTTGGACATGGTCTCTTTAATACCCTAGAGTTATGGGATATCAAAACACTTTGCATAAGTTATCTCAAGAAAAGTTATAAGCTATAACGAACTAGCTGACCCGACAGACGTTGTCCTGTCTTAATTTTCTAATTTTCCGCGCAATTTTCTTAATTTTTTCTTTCATAAGAACCTTCTCCTGACAATAATAAACACAGCAGAAAAAGAATTAGTGTAATCGGTCTAGCCGTTCACGCGTGATGGCGTGACCAAGGGAAATAGGGATTCATTTTTATATACACATATAGATGACTTGGTACAATGAGCAAGATGAAATGGAAATGGGTTGACGTCCGATGAACATATTGCTACCTATATCATCCCTTGCTCAGATCCAAAAATAGCGCCGAGGACGGCTCCCAGCTAGGCGGATCCGATAATCTAAAAATCTCAGTAAGCTGCTAGATTCTAAAGGTTCAAAATTAGTTTTAGATGATCGGACGTCAACGATCAATGTAAGTTGGTAGTTTTTGCTTAACAATTACTTACTTTCTTTGACTTTACAATTTATACAAGAAGAGAAACGCAAAGAGTACAATAGAACACTTCAAAAAGACAAGAATTCATTTTCAATTCTCAAATTGAACAGTTTTCTTGTCCATATTATGGACAGATAAATAAAAAATAAAAATAAATAAGCTGCCAGTCTAACCAAATGCAGCTGAATCAGACCTCCACAACTTAGTTATTTATTTATAGGTATATACTTTATTGTATACCAGATTTTACATTTCAAAAAGAAATAAAATATAAGTAAAAATCTTTTTAAAAACAAGGTTTTAATGAACTAAAAAGAGACCCTGAACACCACCTAGTGTCATACCACTTGTTAATATATAGCTAATGAGTCCAAACACGATGGTTCTATCTTGTTGTTCTAGTTTTATAAATGCCGTGAAACTCTGTTATTGGGTAAGTGTTAATTGTCATCACCTCACTATCACTGAGCAGCGCCATGTGTAGACGTCACTTGATAGTAACTTTGACGCTACTGCATTGGCTGTTCACTGATGGTGGGGTGGATATTCTTAATTCATGTAACTTAATTAATAAGCTGTTGAGTTTCCAAATGGATAAATAAATAAATAAATTGTTTAATTGAGGAGTTCCTATGGCCAACTTCTGGCTCCATCATTAGACCAGTTCCATGGTATCATTTTGTCAAAATGTCTTTGTAGTTATATGTATAAGTATGCTAAGTTTCAGCTCAATCGGATGCCAGGAAGTACTTGAAAAATGGATGACAATTGGAGTAACCGGAAACATACGAACAGAGCAAGCTAATATGAAGCTTGTAAAATGTTATACACTACAAAATATACAATGGGCACCCAGGTTACTGTGTAACACGATACCCTTTGGCTGTCAGCCTATTGGGCATAAGACTACCCATAACAACAGTTAAAGATTTACGAATGACAGCCGGGACCAACACGGATAACGTGTTTTCCGAGGCCGGAGGAGTCTCGGTATGTGATGGTCACCGATCCACCGACCGACCGCGGCAAGCTTAGCTTAACCTTCGATCGACCCGTGCGGCTGTTATTACTAAGGGCCCTATCTCACTAGGATACCAGGGACGACGCAACCATGGTCGCACTGTCAAAAAATGTATGGTTGCGCTACCGATCGGACGCCTTTTTTTTTTTTTTTTTGTGTCGGAAATCATCAAATGACTTCTCCCTCTCTGGGCGGAGCGGAAGGGCGTGTCAGACTCTTACTGACTAAAACCCACCCGTGTTCCTTCAGTTGCCTGTTGTCAGGGTCCCGGTATCCCTTTCGGACTATTCCGCAACCCTGGCAGGCATCGGTCCTAACGGACCCCGTCAGGTGTGCTGACATCTCTTTGAGGCGCGCGTGGAACACGATGCGCCATCGACCCGGGCCTGGTCCTTATCGGACGGCGAGCTACCCATTGCTCGCCGTCCGCAAGCCCGCGCCTATGGTGGCCGGGAATCCGCCTGGTATTCCCGACGCCCAGGGTGTCTCAATAAAAAAAATTACATACTTATTTTAAAAAAAAGACATTTAACCCATAGTAATAGAAGCCATAATATCAATACTTATCCAAAAGTATCTACTTTAACCTTTTAACTGTATGAGTAACGCTTAGTTGCATTTGCACAAACATGGAGTTGGTTACGCAACGTTATGCGACCTTCATACAGATAATTAAATTGAAAAGTATTTTCAGCGATGGTCGTTTGTTTTTGTGGGGATCTCCAGAGTAGAAAGTTTGTTTGGCAGTGCAGGACTTATTTTTTTACCCGACTACGGCGAAGAAAAAGGAGGGTTATGATTTTGAACGGTATGTATGTATGTTCATCTGTTCCCTCCTATCTTCTAAACCACTCATCACAATTTGACAAATGAGGTATCGTTGGAAGCGTCTTGATCGTCCGCTGGTTATATGTGACGTCACATAAATTACCATGCTGGGTATCAAATGAAAGGGCTTAATGAGCACATTTCAAAAATATATATAAATAATATAACACAAAAAAAAAAGAAATAAAAACAAAAACCGAACTACGACTAAAAAGGTATAAACAGACAGACAAATTATAAATCCGGATTCACACGTGTTAATTATAAATCGAACAAATTACGTGTGACTCCGGATTTTTAATTTATCTGTCTGTGGTGTCTTGTTTCATACCTTTTTAGTCGTAGTTGGGTTTTAGTTTTTATTACTTTTATTTTTTTATGTATTTCTTTGGGAATAAGAAAGAAAGAAAAACAAAGTATTTTTACGGCTTTGACTATTTACCATACGCTTTTTTATTTGCCTAATAACTTAACAAACCTTTATCATACAACACAAAAATTTGTTCGCACACAGAAAAACATATCATCGAATACTCGTATATACAAGTAGCTTTTAAATTGCGCAGACATAATAGAGTTGTGTTCGATTTATATCGATACCTACGCGTTAGAGTGAATTGAATCGAGTCGTGTTTGTGGCTGCCCGAGTAAACATGGGGGGTTAGGTTAGGCAAATGTTCCAAATTGCATGTGTTACCTTCACGCTAGTTTTAGGTGAGAGGATGGGTAGATGGCATAGTGAGTACTGCTTATGATGATTGTAAAGAATGATCCGCCTAATGGAATGTATCTCAATCTACCTAGCATTTTCCCAACTCTGTTAGGGTTGGCTTCCAGTCTAACCGGATGCAGCTGAATACCAGTATTTTACATGGAGCGATTGCCTATCTGAACTCCACAACCCAGTAACTGGGTACAGTGGTACCCAACTGATAAGGCGCGTCGTGAATCATCGTTCGCACAGAAAAGAAAGTATGGCCCCGAATATTAACGAAAGAACTTAAAACTTATAATCAACCTTAGATGACTAATATAAGGTTCATAATACACTGCAGCTATTAGTTCCCGTCTCACTCGCAAGTATGGCGGCTAACTAACATGCCACGCGGCGCGCGCTAACATGGCGGCAGCTGCCGACCAATAGCGGTACAGGAAAAAAGAAGCGCGGTGCGTGGAGCGTGCCGATTGGTCAATAGCATTTCCCGCGCTTTCAAAATTCGCAGGTACAGTAAGCGGCCAGAATTGTAATCCCACGCTAAGGATTAGTATTGCTTCAAACACCCACAGGCCGTACCTACGTCTGTGTGCGGTACCTGCAACGGTGTGTGTGATGTGTTCACAAACTGGCGTCGAACGAAACAAAAAACATACCGTCGCTTTCACACCCAAGAGTACGTAATTACGTGTGACCTTGGTAGGATCATAACATTGCTAAAATTCACGATAATTTATTAAGTTCTAATAGCTGATAGCGTAACGTATTGGATTGTGAGACACATAGGTCTGGGTTCCAATCTCGAGATGGTATTTTATTTTTCTTTTCAACAATAATCTTCATCTGTTCATTTATTATATTATCAATCAATCTGCCTAGCCTTTTCCCAACTATGTTGGGGTCGGCTTCCAGTCTAACCGGATGCAGCTGAATACCAGTATTTCATCATTTCATTTATTATATTATATATAAATATAATAATTATTATATTATTATTCTAGTTTATTAAAACGAAAATAATAATTTAAGAATTACTTTATTGTTATTGAATTATGGAGTTAAGAATAAAAATGTTCAATAAGTGATTACAAATTTTTTATTCTATATAATTATAAGAGGTTTAAATAAATTAACTTCTAGTAAAAACAGTTCATTTTCTCCTATAGAACAATATATTGAAGTAAAGTAGCTAATCAGTGAACTATGACAATCAGGCTAAAATATTGTATTTTAGTAATATAATAATATTGTGCTTTAATTACTCTGTGTGTGGGTAACATGCAAAAAATTTAGCAAATCTACCCACGTAAATATAAAAAGTGCGGACTCGTTGTCACAATACAAATTACTCAGTAATACTACTTTTATTCTACTGCGAGTGAGTTCGTTCTATCTCAAACCTCAAAGTTAACAAAGGACTTATTGAGGTTATAGCTTAAGTATTCATTTTCATTACGAAAAGAAGATTGAAACTAAACCTTAAAATAGTCCATATTATGAATATGACACAATATAATTTTTATATTACTAAAATCAATTTGTTATTTATTTATAACATAATAATACTTTGTATAACCCCATTATTATTAAGAAAAGTAAGAAATAAAAATTTTACTTAGTAAGTAAACGTTGACGCATGGATCCTACAATATTGAATCATCCTACTAATATTATAAATGTGAAAGTTTGTGTGTTTGGATGTTTGTTGCTCAATCACGCAAAAACGGCTGAATGGATTTGGTTGAAATTTGGCAAACAGATAGTTTATTACCTAGATTAACACATAGGATACTTTTTTATCCCGATATTCCCACGGGATTGAGACTTACGCGGGTGAAACCGCGGGGTGCAGCTACTATATAATATTTGTATAAATCTTGTGTTTATATTTTTGTTTTGAGCTGGTTTTCGGTGATTCAAATCTTCAGCGTGGAGTGCACGGTTCACGGTTCGTAACGACGTGTCGAATCAGTCGGCAAAACGTCTTGTCGGTATGAAACCAGTTGTTTCATACTCGCTGTCTGATGACTCGATGGCTGATGATGATGATCTGATGGCTGTGTGATGTCTCGTTTCGCCTCTTTACAGGGGTGGGGTCTTCCACTTCACTTTCGACTGGCAGGGCTATTCTTCTTCATATTTTGTGACCCACCGACTCACAGTATTTCCCTAAAACAAAAAGGAGTACTGTTAGGCTACTAAACAAAATACTAATATTACCTACTATCTATAAACATAATTATAATTATTGAAATTAGATATTGCACTTTAAATTATTTATTAAAATGTTATTTTATTATTCAATAATATAAGTAAATAAATTTACTTTGATACTAATTATTTTTTCCTGTATTTAGATTAGACCATAAGGTAAATATAAAACAGTTAAAAAAATAACTACAAAGATCAGCATCTATACCTACTTTAATTAGATAAATGTTTGATAAAATAATTAAATCATAATACTCACACTCAGTTCGGTTTCGTCAGATTTTGATATAAATGTATTATTACTTTTACTCAGCGCAATAATATTCGCTTTCATTCCAATAGTTAAATTTGGTTGCATTTTTCAAAATGAACCACAACACAGCTAATAGCACTATCCCTCAATGACAATAACAACCAACCAACAACGTTATACTTAGTGGCGGTGAATCAGGTGAATGAGTCGTAAGTTTACTGCATTCGTCTAACTTATAATTATTTATGTGGGTATACTCATAAAATTTTACGAGTTTAGTGAACGAGACCAACTTAACAAGGAATTATAGTCAATAGCGTGATCATTCGAGTAATTTTTAAAACATAAAAAAAACTATAGCGCGACAGACTCGAACCCGCGGCTTGTTATGCATGAAACCCACATATGATAACCGCTAAGCTATTATGCCATATACTCCAGTGGTTGAATTTATGAAATATAATCATTTGCAAACGAATGAGAGTGTGTGTGTCTATAGTATAGAAATGACTTATTATAAGAAGGTCGTAAGTTAAACCGAAGCGTCAATCTATTCGTCTGTACGATTGGGATTCCACTTCTGACCGCTGCTGTACATCGGTAAGCCATGTCAGTTGGGTACTACTGTAACACGTTATCCCTTGGTAAGACTGGTTGTCAGACTTTCGTGCTTCTGACGACCCGTAAGGACCGTGCTGTCCGAGACACGGAGGAATCTCGGTATGTAAAGATGGTCACCCATCCACAGATCAACCCCGGCAAGCGTAGCTTAACCTGATGAATCGACCCGTGCGGCAGTTATTAATTAGCCACAAGCTCCTCATAAGTTTATAATACGGTCGAAAAAATATAAATTAATGTTGAAATCCAGTTTCTTAAAATAAGCTGACCGCAGGATCTCTTCAATATGTGCTTACACCAACAATAGATTCAGAAATGTAAGTATGACTAAGATACTCGGAGCGCATCGTGGACTTGGCCACAGTTTTCTTTTTCTTTTACGAATTCATAGCCTTTTTTCTAAGTAAAAGTATCTTAGAAAAGATAAAAATGTAAAGCTAGTCACAGACCAGGCACATATTAATGTGTCATATCAAATCTATGAATAAGTATTACTAATTCTGTAAAGTTCATTCATTCGCACCTCACTCAAGCGACATATTTTTCGAACACAGCCTTCTCTCTTTCTCCCTCTCAATTCGAAAGCGAACTTACTTTTCTTAAAAGTGAGCTCCTCTAGATGAATTTCACCTCTTTTTAACCGTAAGTCTGATGGATAACACCAGCTTATTATTGTCCCAATGCAGGGAAAATGTCTCTTCTCATACATATAAGGCACGAGCAATAATCACCAAGCTTGCTCAAGGCGTATTGTCGATTTCAGACATATATTCAACTAGCTGCGCCCCGCGGTTTCACCCGCGTAAGTCTCGATCCCGTGGGAATATCTGGATAAGAAGTATCCTATGTCCTATTCCAGGTTATGGTCTACCCATGTGCCAAATTTCATCCAAATCTATTCAGCCAAACAAACAAACTCACTTTCGCATTTATAATATACCTAGCTTCCACCCAAGGCTTCGCCCGCGTGGTATGTCTATAAAAAGTAGCCTATGTCCTTCCCCAGGATGCCATCTATCTCCTTGCAAAATTTTGACGAAATCCGTTCAGTGGTTTAGGTGTGAAAAGGTAACATACAGACAGACAGAGTTACTTTCGAATATATCATATTAATAAAGTTGAGATTAGGATTCAAGTCCTGTTTTTCTTCCCCGATGTCAGTGCGAAGAGAAACTTTGAAAGTACATAATTGTTCATGGCAACACAAGATGTCACATTTTTTACCTGTGTAAAAATAGCTGTCAAATCGCTCTCTTCCGTTTCCACCCGTTGGCCCGACATGAGGCGTGTAAATTTGTAAAAGTGAAGAAATATAATATTGTGTTAACAGCAAGCTGTTTTAATAATAAAATACAGTCCACGAAGTTAACATTGGTCATTTCGAGCCGTCGGCAGTTTGCAACGAAAACAATCTTCACGGCGAGTACAATCGGCGATATTCGCTGCGAGAACACGCGGCGCAACATAAGGTGGCGAAGGTGGAGCACACAAGCCTGTGCATACCTACAAGTTTTATAAGACTTGCTGCTATTATTGTAAGTACACGGCGAGTACATTCAGCGAGTTGCTGCGAGGCCACGCGACGCAGAAAACGGCGAACGTGGAGCATACAAGCTATACAAGTCTTGTTATAATATTAGTACACGGCGAGTACTCTCACAGAGTACATTTTTATATAGTACTATACAAGACTTGCGATAATTCGATAATTGCATTATTGGAACGCGGCGTCGTGATCCGGTCCGCTGGCATTGGATTGGTGCAAAAGTGCGGTGAGGTTGGTACTACTGGAGTTCGGCGGGCAGCGTCCACAACGTGCGCGCACCCTAGCGGCCATCTTATTCTGCGCGACAAACGACAAAGACGCCTGAGTTGAAGTTCTCCGAAAATAACATTTTTATTGCAATTTTGTTTTGAAGCGGTTACTAGTGTTTTAAACCTAGTCATTATTGTAATACAGTCTGTCAATTTTGTTGTGTTAAGCTGTTAATTAAGCTGTGCTGATAAGATGGATGACTTATTGAAAAAGTGGCGAGTAAGCAGGGGATATTCTAAAGGTACAATCACCAGATTACATTCTTTTGTGGCCGAGTCGAACGAATTAAATATAAGCTCAGTTGAAGCGCTGATAACTAAGAGGGATAGATTATTAGCTGCTTTTAAAGAATACGAAAATTACAACAAGGATATCTTGACATTAGATTCGTCCGACATTGAAAATGTTGGGGACATGGAAAACAAGTATTTCCATTGTCTGACTGTGTTAAATGAAAACATAAAGTTAAAAGGTACACAAAAGGAAGGGAAAACCTCGGAGTCAGGTAACAGTGTCGTTTCTAGAACTAGATTACCTCATATCAATATACCTAATTTTACAGGCAAATATTCTGATTATGTAAACTTTAGAGAGATATTCAAATCTGTAATCCACAGCGACCCATCCTTAGATAACGTCCAAAAATTGTATTACCTGCGATCATTCCTCCAGGGCCCTCCTTTCGAATTAATTAGTAATCTTCCACTTGTCAGTGAAAGTTATGACAATGCCTTGCAATTATTAGACAAGCGATTTTATAACAAGTATAAGATTGTAAATGAGCATGTAAACACTCTCCTAGACTTGGACAAGTTTACCAAGTTCCCTAATGCTAACGAGATTAGGAATTTTGTTTCTGTAGTGAGGCAGACGCTAAGCGCTCTGCACAATATGAAAGCAGAGGTGGAAGCTTGGGACCCTATCCTACTGGGCATCTTGGTGCGCAAGCTGGACCTCTACAGCTCCCGGTCCTATCAGCTGGAGCGAGATCAAGAGCTGGACCCTACGGTTGAGGATTTTTTAGCATATTTGGACAGGCGAGCCCTTGCTCTAGAGAACACTGATATCCGGACAGAGCAAGCAGAAGGTGGAAAGCGGCCGGGTGCTACCATGCCACCAGGAAAGAGTAAGGTAGCTCTAGCAGCAACAGCCAAGACAGCAATGGAGTGCCTCTACTGTAAGTGTTCAGATCATAAATTATACTCGTGTCCAAAATTTAAATTACAGTCTAGCAAGGAGAGAGTCTCCTTTGCAAAAGAAAAAACTTTATGCAACATATGTTTAAATTCACACCCTGGCAAATGTAAATACCACTTTAGGTGTGGGCAGTGCAAGAAAACTCATAATACGCTGCTGCATCTCGATGAGGAAGTCAGTCCAGGTCCAGTGGTCCTCCTATCTGGAGGCCTTCCTAATAATATTTTAATTCCTACAGCACGGGTAAAGCTGTTTGCAAAAGATGGACGAGAAGTGCATGTAAAGTGCATACTAGACTCAGGTTCTCAGGTATCGCTGATCACTACAAAGGCAGTGAAGGTCTTAGGATATACTCCTGAGCGAAACGATATTAACCTCATTGGTGTGACAGAAAGCCAGAACAAAGTCAGCTATTGTATTCCATTAAAAGTAAATTCTTTGACATCCCAATTTAATACTCTAGTTAACTGTCATGTAGTAGATAAAATCACTTGTAACTTACCTCAATCACCAGTCAGCTTAGAAGGTATACAAATCCCTGCTGGTATCACTTTGGCAGATACAACTTTTAACCAACCTTCGGAAATAAATATGCTAATTGGTGCTGATATATTTATCCAGGTCCTCCTGCCGCTTGAGGAACCTCAGCGCTTGCATGCATGCAGTGATCTGAGTGACCAGCGGCAATCTTCATATCCAGGCATCATAAACACGAAGTTTGGCCATGTCATTGCCGGAGCAATGGCATCTAGCATCATGAAAAATCAGGTTGTATCTCTAATTTGTACAAAGTGCGAAACTGACGTAAGTGACAGTGTCAGGAAGCTTTGGGAGGTAGAGAGCGTTCCGGAGTTGCTAGTAGAAAGGGATTCAGAGCAAACATTAACTGAAAATATCTTTATAAATTCAGTAAAACTTGAAAATAAAAAATTCACAGTTGATTTACCTTTGAAGCTAGAAACCTGCAAAATAAATGAGACTCTAGGGAATTCATTTGACCTAGCTTTACACAGGTTTCTCAGTCTGGAAAAAAGACTGCGAACCAACATTAATTTACTTACTGATTATCAAAAGTTCATAGATGAGTACATAGAGCTTGGTCATGGGCACTTTGTTGATATTGGCTCCTACAATTTCTATGAAGATCCTATTTATTTTATGCCACATCATGCGGTTATAAATGAGCAAAGCAAAAGCACTCGTACTAGGGTTGTGTATGATGCTTCCATGAAAACTAGTAAAAGGATCTCATTGAACGATATTTTATTGAATGGGCCTACAGTACAGAAAGAATTATTTGATATTGTTTTGTTATTTCGATTTGGAGAATTCACTTTGAGTTCAGATATTAAGAAAATGTTCCGTAATATACTGGTAAACCCGGAACACACTTCGCTCCAGAACATTCTCTGGCGTGACGACCCTAGTCAGGTTATAAAATGTATGCGTCTTGACACTGTCACTTATGGTGTGAAGTCTTCAAGCTATTTGGCAACGCGCTGTTTACTTGAGCTTGCACAAAGGCATGAGCATGAACTACCGCTAGCATCATTTATAGTTAAAAATTGTATGTACGTTGATGACGTAATTTATTCGTGTTCCGATTTGCATAAATTGCTTGAAGCTAAACGGCAGTTATGTGAAATGTTAAGCTATGGGAGCTTTAGTTTGCATAAGTGGGCTTCTAACACACCTTCTGTTCTCTCTGACATACCAGAGGTTGAACAACAATTCAGTGAGCTTGACCTTCAGAAGGGCAACTATAATATGAAAGCTTTGGGGCTTACACTTGATGTTCAAAAGGATTGTTTTAAAATAAACAGCCCAGAACCATTTGATGAAAATATAATGACAAAAAGGGGAGTTCTTAGCTATATATCAAAGTTCTATGATCCCATGGGTTTTGCTAGTCCGATTGTAATTAAGGCCAAAAGTATCATTCAAAAAATATGGTCGCATAATATTGGATGGGATGAACATATACCTAATGAGCTGGTCGACGAGTGGCTTCAATTTGCTAGAAGCTTAGCTGCCATGCATCCTATCAATTTAGGCCGACACATCCCAACTATCGGCGCAGCAGCAGTGCAGCTGATTGGCTTCGCGGATGCCTCCAGCACGACGGGGTACGGGTGCTGCATATACCTACGCGTGGTCGACAAAACAGGTAGGGCTGAATTATCCTTACTCTGTTCGAAGTCGCGAGTAAACCCACGTGCGAACGCATTAACGATACCCAGGCTGGAGCTTAATGCTGCATTGCTTCTATCCATTTTAATGGAGCGAGTTTATGATACTTTACATAAAAATATTCAAATTGATGAGGTCTACCTATTCACCGACTCCAAAATAACTTTAGCTTGGATTCAAACTGAACTTTGTAAACTACAGGCTTATGTATCGAACAGAGTGGGAGTAATTCAGCAAAAAACCGGTAGATGGCGCTGGCTGTATGTACCTTCTGCAGAGAACCCTGCTGATTTGATTAGTAGGGGTATCAGCCCTCAGGAGCTTCCAACATGCGCCCTTTGGTGGGAGGGACCGAAGTTTCTGCAATCGAGGTACAACTTTGATACTGAAAAGTTAGACTTACCTGAAAACTTACCTGAAATGAAGGCGAAGTCCACGACCACTCTTCCGGATAAGATTGTGTTGGCAGCAGGTATGCAGCAAAATATATTTCAAATAATAAATAAATATTCAGACATAGGAAAGATGACGAGGGTAATTGCATATGTGCAAAGGTTTTGTCGAAACTTAAAAGATAATACAAAACTTAAAGGCACTCTCAGTCCTAATGAGTTGCAACATGCATTGCATTCAATAATCAAGCACGAACAATCAACACATTATTGTGAAGGGATAGACTTGTTGCGGAAAGGTAACTCCGTGCGAGGGCCACTACAAAACCTACATCCATTCATGGATACAGATGGCCTGATCAGGGTAGGCGGCCGTTTAGACAATTCGGATATACCGATCGCGCAAAAACATCCTATCATTCTACCTCGAGAATCTCGAATAACAGAACTTATCATACAGAGTGAACATGTAAGGTTGTTGCATGCTGGACCTAAGTCACTCCTAGCTAACTTAAATCAGAAATACTGGCTAATTAATGGCATGCGACAAGTAAAAAAAGTTACTCATAAATGCTTGGTTTGTTTTAGGCTCAAAGCTGGTGCAGCGAAGCAATTAATGGGATCCTTGCCTCAACACCGTGTGACATCATGCAGACCATTTCAAAAAGTAGGCATGGACTTCGCTGGGCCAATCCAAGTCAAGAATTCGCGTATAAGAAAAGCTATAGTCGGTAAAGGTTACGTATGCATATATGTATGTTTTGTCACAAAGGCAATTCACTTAGAGTTGACTTCAGATTTGACAACTGATGCATTCCTAGCGTCTTTCAAAAGGTTCATCAGTAGACGTGGTTTGCCCAGCGACGTATTTTGCGATAACGGTGGTTGTTTTCGTGGGGCAAGGAACCAGCTAGCTGAGCTGTACAAGCTTAATAGTTCTGCTGATCACCAGACGCTTGTGCAAGCTTTTAGGGGTATGAGGAACAGTGTGTAAAGTTCACTCATCCCCCATAGAAAAGGGAGGATCCTCCGACCAGACGGGTGTTGTGTCTGGCGGGCAACTGCCCAATGATTGATATTGGGTTTTTGTATATATGTTCACTGCACGGTAAACTCTAATTGCGCGATGCAGGATTTATGTGACGTCAGGTCTTCGTTGCGTAGTTCGCATGTGGCGATGTAGATACCGCCACATCACTCCCCTCCGGAGACCGGAGGTCGATAGTGGGCTGAGTCTTGTATCTTGCGATGCTTGCCAGTGCCAGTTGTAGTTCCAGTGAGTCGGAACCGGGTGCCGCATTGTTCGCGGTGGGTCGGAACTGTTTGCGGCGATTGTGGTGATTGATGTGATTGCGGTGGTTCCCCAGTGGCTCATGGTGATGAGGTTGAGGTGATTGAGGTGATTCCCCAGTGGGTCGGGGTGATGAGGCTGAGGGTGATGACCAGGAATGCGCGTTCGCTGCATGCTGGTGGTCAGGATACCCGTTGACGCCTCGGGTGTTGGCTTGGCTGTGTGACTCGCCTCACTGAACGCTTGCGGGAGTGATGATGATGACGTCACGCTGGAGTATTTGCACGAAGGCTGCGTTGACGTTCATATTCGGGGTCACCAGTTTAGGGGTATGAGGAACAGTGTGTAAAGTTCACTCATCCCCCATAGAAAAGGGAGGATCCTCCGACCAGACGGGTGTTGTGTCTGGCGGGCAACTGCCCAATGATTGATATTGGGTTTTTGTATATATGTTCACTGCACGGTAAACTCTAATTGCGCGATGCAGGATTTATGTGACGTCAGGTCTTCGTTGCGTAGTTCGCATGTGGCGATGTAGATACCGCCACAAGCTTATGCCGCGAAAGAAGGCATTAAGTTTCATTTTACGCCTAGTTATGCACCGGTATTTGCAGGGCTTGCAGAAGCGGCTGTGAAAAGTATGAAGTACCATTTGAAAAGGATTGTATTAGACGCTGTATTAACTTATGAGCAGTTACACACTGTTTTATGTCAGATAGAGGCCGTCCTTAATTCGCGCCCTATTTTACCTCTCTCTGAAGATGTCAATGATTACTGTTACCTGACTCCCGGCCATTTTCTTATAGGTACAGCCCTAACTATGTACCCTGAAGTAGATAATTCTGAAACCACAGCAAGTAGACTGGGGTTCTGGCAACAATGTATACAATTACAACAAAGATTTTGGAAAGCTTGGTATAAATATTATTTAAATACTTTACAGAATAGAAATAAATGGTGTCAATCTATGCCTAATGTAACGGTAGGTGCACTTGTACTTATTAGAGAATCTAATGTTCCTCCTTTGGCGTGGCCTATGGCACGTGTAGTGAATGTATTTCCTGGAAATGATGGCAAGGTTCGGGCCTTGCAGCTAAAAACTGCTAATGGTAAATTATACACTAGGTCATTGCAAAGCATAAGTGTACTACCTATTGAAAAATAATTTTGTTTATGTTAATTTAAAAAAAAAGGGTAAATTTGTTAATGTTAATTAAAAGAAAAGTAATTTGTTTATGTTTATTCAACTATACTTATACCTAAATGTGGTAAGTTATATACTAGGTCATTGCAAGCATAAGTGTATTTCCTATTGAAAAGTAATTTTCTAATAAATTAAGATGTGTCTATGTTAAAATAAGCTAGATGCCTAGATGTGTGTTCCATTTCTATATTTAAGAAAAGTAATTTTCTAATAATTAAGATGTGTCTATGTTAAAATAAGTTGGATGCCTAGATGTGTGTACAATTTCTATATTTAATTATAAAAATTAGTTACGCAGTCAACAAATAGTATCATAAAGAGCATGTACCTGTTATTATGGTGTAATTATAATAAGTATTGTGTAAAGTTATGATAGATACATTAGAAACTTAAATACATTATATACTGCTTTAATTAAGTAGATACTGTTTGTTTGCCTGGGGCGGCAGTATGTTCATGGCAACACAAGATGTCACATTTTTTACCTGTGTAAAAATAGCTGTCAAATCGCTCTCTTCCGTTTCCACCCGTTGGCCCGACATGAGGCGTGTAAATTTGTAAAAGTGAAGAAATATAATATTGTGTTAACAGCAAGCTGTTTTAATAATAAAATACAGTCCACGAAGTTAACAAATAATAATGAATTGAAAATGTCACATTGGTACCTACGTACCCGGATTTGAACCCATTACCTTTTTTTATCGAAAATATAACACTGTCCTATAGCATTTTAGTTTTCTGCGACATGCACAATTACTATCACCCAAAGTCTAAAAACCAAGTAAATATTAAGTCCAAAATTAGTATTAAAATACAATAGACGCAGATATATTTAGTAACCTATTCCGCTTGACTATTCTTTAAGAGTCATAAAAACCCTGTAAGAAATCGACACGTGTTTCACCTCTCAACGAGGCATCTTAAGGATGATGATTGACCAATTGCAAACCAGAACGCGACGTGTTACCACACCGAGTGCTGGACGTCCAGCGCGCCTGAATCAATTAAATCTAATCTCTATCGTAAAATTAGTATTTTCAATTTTAAAATCGTTAGGTTTACGTCGCGCATTCGTGCTAGGCCCTCAGACAGGCACAACATAGCAAGTAACAGCGTTTACGGTCAGAAACACATGACAAACTAAATGGGTCAGACGTAGTCAAAGGCTTTTAACACCTCCACAGCCTGCGAGAATTAATAGAGCCTTTTGGGCTGAAATTCTAGCCTACCTGACAATACGGATTGGTCACGTCACTTCCGGGAAATTTGAGTGTATCCGACCGATGCCCTCAGGAATTCAAACCTACTTCCCGTTGAAACGTTATCGGATAGGCGCAAATTGAGGATTTGTTGGATTGAGTGAGCGGGAGATATTTTTTTTTAACGTTTTCAGTACGTAATGTTCCGGTTTCGAAGAAATAACATCAATAAAAGGAAAGTAAGTGGAACTATTAATAATGAACCTTCGACAGTTTTCGTAAAGTAAGTTTTTAACTCATAAACCGGGTAATTATGTAGCTTTTTATAATATTAACTTGTATATTGCAACATTTTCTTCTGATTGAAAACATTCAAGACGCTCGTCAGGGAAGTCCGCGAATTTTCTTACGTTTGTCGCAATTTGCAAGTCAGTATCAGGTTGTATGTAGATATAAATATGATTTGCAGCCGTAACAAATATTAATATAGAAAATCATAAAAATCATCAATACAAAATCCCGTAAAAATCGAACTAGCCATTTTGGAGATTTGCAGGAACAAACAGACAGACTGACAAAAATTTAATAAAAAACTGTTTTTTTGTCATATTGTATGCATATATAGTAAAAAGCTGTTATTTTGACATTCCAAACAGACAATTCAATTTAATTTATTTGTATGTATGTATGCTATGTAGTATGTATGTAAAGATTATGTCTAACAATCTTTTATCACACATAAAATACAGAAACAACGACCAAAACATGTCTGAAATACATAAGTAGCAACTAAATATGCCAATATCAAAGCAATGGATCCTATAATAAACATGGAAATTGTCAACATACGTACTGTAATGGCTTCCGATAGGAATAGGAATGAGTTCCGATGTACAAATCAGTCGTGAAATGTAAATGCGAACAAACGCGATGGGACCCGAAGGCTGGCGGAGATTGCCGAAGTAATGCGATGAAGTTATGTAAAATCGCGAAGTTCTTCCAAGAGTTAGAAAAGTAGGAATACAATTTTAAATTATGCATGTAAGTTGTACACAATGTTAGTTTCCATTTTGTAAGAATGTTTTCTTTATAATGTTACGTTTGTTGAATCTTTTTATCCATACTAATATTATTAATTCGAAAGTAACTCTGTTTGTCTGTATGTTATCTTTTCACGCCTAAACCACTGAACGGATTTCGACAGATGGCACCCTGGGGAAGGTCATAGACTACTTTTTATCAACATACCGCGCGGGGGAAGCCGCGGGCGGAAGCTAGTATTATAAATGTGAAAGTGAGTTTGCTTGTTTGTTACGCTGTCACGCTAAAACAGCTAAACGGATTTGGATGTTTAGCACAGGGGTAGACCATGACCTCCCTGCTTGGGCGGAGCACCGCCGTGTCCTCGTGGAGGCGATTGGCGGCACTGACCTTGTGACGAAGTCCTTCTCATCCATACTCATCCTATCATTTATTACTGGCAATCCTTTATGGCTGGCCAAATCATCATTCCATTTTCAATTTGAATTCAGAACGCCACAAACTCCCGTGCAGTATTTTTCCAGTCTTCGACACTTCATCTTTGGACTTGACCGAGCGTGTTACTGTCTGTAATTTTTATATAACCAATATTCTAAATACTGTGATAGTATTACTATACTTATATAATCGTGTGTGTCGTGTTTAATTAACGAGTAATAAACCGTTCCTCCTATCGTCTACTGTGTTTACCTCATTATTCAACGTTGTCCGGTGAGACCCTCACTAAGCGAGCTAGCAGAGGGCAGAGGGGTCTCCCGGTACAACCTCTCGCGTCCGGCCCTGGTCCAGGCCATGGTACGGAGCGAGAGGGCATGGGAGGCGGTCACCTCCTTCTGCGAAGCAGTGATGCTCGCGAAGGAGGAGGCGGAACGCGTGAGGGAGAGGCAGGGCCTGCGCCCTCACGCCCCTAACCGCCGCCGCTGGAGACACCCTGGGCGTCGGGAATCCCAGGCGGATTCCCGGCCACCACAGGCGCGGGCTTGCGGACGGCGAGCAATGGGTAGCTCGCCGTCCGATCAGGACCAGGCCCGGGTCGATGGCGCGTCGTGTTCCACGCGCGCCTCAAAGAGATGTCAGCACAATTGGCGGGGTCCGCTAGGACTAATGCCTGTCAGGGTTGCGGGAAAGTCCGAAAGGGATACCGGGACCTTGGCAACAGGCAACTGAAGGAACACGGGTGGGTTTTAGGCAGTAAAAGTCTGACATGCCCTTCCGCTCCGCCCAGAGTGGGAGAAGTCATTGGATGACTTCCCACCCACAAAAAAAAAAAAAAAAAAAGGGGTAGACCATGACCTGGAATAGGACATAGAATACTTTTTACCCCGATATTTCAACGGAATCAACACTTACGAGGGTGAAACCGCAAGGCACAGCTAGTAAATAATATAACTCCTATACATTATGGTTTTATTCAAATTAAGAAAAAGAGTTTGCTACTCTTTTGCATCAACGTAAGACATTTTTGCAACCATATTCCTCAGTTCTTTAGAAAGTTCCCGAGAGAACATCATTAAAGTTGCAGACACGTTACACTCACGGTTACACTCTTTATACTCCGAGGTAAACAGTCTCTCCATGTAATCTTAGAGCCTTTTCATGGCGGCTAAGTATTTCTGTTAAAAAATACTACAGGATAGTGGGTTAGGTTTCCTAGTATATTATTACATATAGTGGCGGATTAAATGTCGAGAGCGCCCTAGGCAAGCACCTCATCGACGCCCCCTAGTGGCCATACTTATATTATGGTAAAAACCGGCCAAGTGCGAGTCGGACTCGCGCACGAAAAGTTCCGTACTATAAAAATCTATAAAAATGGCAAAAAAATCACGTTTGTTGTATGGGAGCCCCCTCAAATGTTTATTTTAGTCTGTTTTTTAGTATTTGTTGTTAGAGCGGCAACAGAAATACATAATCTATGAAAATTTCAACTGTCTAACTATCACGGTTCATGAGATCAGCCAGGTGACAGACGAAAAAACAGATAGACAGACACCGGAGTCTTAGTAATAGGGTAAAAATGGCTAAATTCGTACAAACTTCGCGAACCGTAACGAAGAAACAGGAAATTCAACTCTTGAGCAAAACATAATACGGCTGACCTTTGCTACGACTTCCCAAATCAGCAAAAAATATACGAAATTAGTCCTTTACAAAAACCCGTCAAGATTTTCTGTAAAAATCCGGAGAAAATACATAATTTGTGAGGACATCTGGTATCGGGGATTATGAAAAACCATCCGTACTTTATTTCTAAAGGGCGTCTGGCTTGCCAAGTTATCGGCCATTCCATTAACTTGGCTTTGGGTGACCGTAATATGTTCGTTGAACATAAAACTAGTTTTTATACGTTGACCTATACGATTTCGTAGGAAATGTAAGGAGTTTTCGAGTTCTTCATGAAACAGTGAAAAAAAATGGCAGTTTTTCAAACGTTAGTGTTATAAATTACTCAATATTTGTTCAATCTGTTCCTCTACCTCAACCATTATGTACACTCCTGATGACCTAGGCAAAGTGACATTCTATCAGCGATAACGATGATGGAAAAGGCAAATATGTATAGGACTGACATATGCTATCGAAACCTTATGTCAATTCAAAAAGCTTATGTCAATTCTGTTGAAAGTCGTTGTAGAAATACGAAACGCTTTCGAAGGGATTGTCACTTGTCTAGGCCCTCTGGACTCTTAAATCCAGCCTACATATTTGTATATACATTTCTGTTACCTTTTTTAATTGATTGTGAATTCATATTTGGAATAGCTGTGACACAAAATGATGGCCATGTTGATTTCATTAAAACTTTTTCTTTGACTCATCAATATTTTTAGATTTTGGCATTTAAGTACCTACCTACATGGACATTCACAGTGGCTTGAGGTGTCCGAGAGTGCTAAACAAAAATTTATTTTGATCGGTTAATTATTTACCTACATAATATCTTTCCTTTATGAGTGAGCTGGAAATTACCTTACCACAAAACAATTGCATTCATTTGCTTTCAATCGTTCACCGCTGCTCCAAAATATATCTAAGAATGAATTTTCCCACAGAGTACAGAAACGCCTTGGCGACTGCTGCTGGATGTGGCATTGTCAACACTTTCCATACAAACAAAACGTGTCACCGTATAAGGTATAATTCCGAACAACGCCCCACGCGACAGTGCTGCCATGTCACTACAGGTCTCCATACATTTTCTATAGGTTTATATGAGATAAAATTCCGTACACGACAGCAATGCTGCGTCACATTGCTGCCGTGAACCTATAGAAAATTTATGGGGACCAGCAGTGACGTGTCACACAATAGGTGAAGCGTTGTTCGGAATCATACCGTAATTCGCACCGTTTACTACGACATAAACAGACGGCTTTGAAGGCGGTCCGTGGCAGAAGTCCGCCCATCTCTCTTTCGGCTTCACTAATTTTACTGACTCGTTGCTCTAGTGGTCGCTACTGCTGAGCCTGATATCCTGGGTTCGATTCCCGTGTCGGACAGTGTTATTATATTTTTCTATCTGGAATTTCTCAGTAGTAGCCCGGAATATGGATTTATTACCAGCTGATGGCAATAGGCTTGCCCCCTATTACATGGGATTTAAACATAACTGGCAAAATTTGTTCAGCCTAACCCTTCCGGGAATACAAGTATGATGTTATGTTATGAATTTTAGTAGCACTGCCGTTTCTAGACGCTGCCGGCGCCGGCGCCGTGCTGGCGGGGCGATTCTGTGCTCTGCGGTTCATCGCTACTCCAAAATGTATCTATGAATGGAGTTTCCTATTGTAGGTACACTTTCTGACAGGAGGCTGTATATAATTCAGATTATGTATTCATGTTCAGGGACGGGCGGTATATCTTGGCTTTCAAGATGCTGCGAGCGTATGTTTAAAGAATAATACATTATTTTCAAGTATTTTGTATTCAATTTTTAGTGTTTAACTTAAAAAAGAAACGTTTTTTGTCATTATTAATAACATTTTTTAATTGAGACCTCGTTTAATTCTATAATTTTGTATAATCTGTCTGTTCATCCTAAACCTAAAACGTTTTCACCACCTGAATACTGTAATACTTTTGAAGTTTTACACTGATGAGAAGGCGGTACTCAACTAGCTGAACTGTATGATGGTCTTTAATGCTTGCACGTTTTTATTACATAAGGAGGAGCTCGTGGCTAAGTAATAACAGCCGCTCGGGCCGATCCATCAGGTTAAGCTACGCTGGCCGGGGTTGGTCCGTGGATGGGTCTCGTCCGTGCCTCGGAAAGCACGTTAAGCCGTTGGTCCCGGCTGTCATTTGTGGATCTTTGACAGTCGTTACGAGTCGTCAGAAGCACGAAAGTCTGACAACTAGTCTAACCAAGGGGTATCGTATTACCCAGTTACTGGGTTGTGGAGGCCAGATAGGCAGTCGCTCCATGTAAAATACTGGTATTCAGCTGCATCCGGTTAGACTGGAAGCCGACCCCAACATAGTTGGGAAAAGGCTAGGCAGATGATGACGTTTTTATTACATAATAACATAACATCACGCTGTTTTCCCCAAAGGGTTTGGTGAGAGGTGAACATAATATATTACATCCACATTTCACCAGATAACTTTAAGTCCCATGTAATAGGGAGCGAGTCTATTGCCAACAACCGGGCACTAATCCAGACTCCGGTCTGCTACTGAAACGACAGATACACCTAATAACATTTTGCCCGACCTGGGAATCAAACCCAGGACCTCATGCTCAGCCCCAGTACCGCTTGCAACCACTAGACGAACAAGGTAAATTCCATTAATATTGACTGCTGAATGTGAGGGCAAATGCCATACTTCATTGTTGTACGGGCACAATAATGGCGTACCACTGGAGTCATAATTCATCCAATCGATATGCAATATTTTTATAATTTGTAAGCTGTCACAGGTGCCATGCATACCGTGCCACTATTAAAGTAGCTTAGCTAGTTCAACAGAGTACAGTAGAGACTTGGAAGTCGATTGAGAGCGTCCGGTCTGCACCAAGTGCAAAGGGCAAAGTGATAGAAATCCCACGACTGAAGAAACACGAAGTTTACCGAGGGACATTAAGAAAATAGTAGTACTGTACATAGGAGTTGAATATAACTGGTGAAATGTGGGTGTAGATACTATGTGTTTCTCAGTAGCAGTCGGGAGTCTAGATTTTTGCCCGATTGATAGCATTAAGCTCGTCCCCTACATGGGACTCAAACATAACTGGCGAAATATGGGTGTGTACTATTTACGTATAACACCATTGCCTAAACCTTTTTTTTTTTTGAGTGTAGAAAATCATCAAATGACTTCTCCCGCTCTGGGTGGAGTGGGAGGGCTTGTCAGACTTTTACTGACTAAAACCCACCCGTGTTCCTTCAGTTTCCTGTTGCCAAGGGCCCCGGTATGCCTTTTGGACTTTCCCGCAACCCTGGCGACCTCTGCCTAACCCTTCAGGCAAAATAGGTGTTATATTTATGTGTGTCAAATAAAAAAAGAAAACCATTCGACCTTTGTTCGCCAAAAGTTTTTGCTAATTCAAAATGTCAAATGTATAACATCCTTTGCGTGAATTCGCCATATAACAGACAAAGTATACCAGACACGCTATTACTGCATACCTTACTTAAAACCTACCTAAAAAGTACCCAAATACTTTTAAAACATACATTATTTCACCTCTATAAAGTAAGAGCACCTCTACAATATTTATCCGTCGCTCAAAGTGTAGGAGAGCTCTTTAAACTGTTATAAAATGTGCCAGCCATCCCTGAAATAAAGCAGAATTATGTAGAGTGTTTTCGAAAGATATCTGTGGCAATGTAGAGCAGAAGACAGAGCGACTCTACAAAAAAAAAAAAACAAGACAAAAGGCTACAAAAGACTTAACTGAACTTGTAGTTATTTTAATCCTTTGTACCAGTAGTTTAAATGAATGAGACAGATTGTTCATTGTAGATTAATTAAAGCAGCTGAGAGTTTTCACAAGAAAACTGCATTAGGTTTTTGTTTTAACCTCATTTTATATTAACGTTGTAACTGGCAGGGAACACTGAAACCATTTAATTTCTTCAGTTTGGTTGAATTATTTGACTTTGGAAAATGAAAATAGTATTTTTTATCTACCAAAGGTTGGTCTACAGACGTTATATAATATTATACAAAATTATTTTTTGTTTATGCTAAACGTGAAAAGGGGTCATTGTACTCATCATTTTGAACAACTTTTTCTATGGGACCAACCTTGAAATCGCGAAAAAAAAATCTGCTGTTCCATACATTTGTGTTCACTTAAATCGACAAAATGTATGGAACACCTGATTTTTTTTTCCCAAAAAAGGCGTTCAAAGTTATGAGTATAATCGGGTTTACCATAAACAAAAAATAATGTTGTATACATACATTATGTTTCAAGAAAATTATTTATAGATCATCAAACATCACTAATACATTTTTAGTTCCTTTTTGTATAAATTCAGTAATTCATTCACTGACAGACTCTCTGCCTAAACCGCTGGGTCTAAGAAAAGAATTTAGTAGATTCATCCCCTAAACGGGTTCAATCGGTGAAAGTTTGTATGGAAATTCGTCGTTTTTACCGATGAAATAACCCATCGGCACATGACTTGTTATTTAAATGAACCTTTTCCATCCACAAATAAATAAAATTAATGTATCTTTTTGTAATGTCAAAATAACAGATTTTTACAAAATAAAAAATACATAAATGAGAAAGAATTTACAGTACTTTTCAGAAAAAACAAATTTTAACATTTTTGTTTGTTTGTTCCGGCTAATCTCTGAAACTGCTGAACCGATTTTGACGGGACTTTCACAGGTAGGTAGCTGATGTTATAAGGAGTAACTAAGGTTACTTTTATTTTAGAAAAACAATGGGCGTCTGCGTGAGAAACCGCGGGCAACAGCCAGCTTAGAATAATATAAATGTAAAAAGCCTTTATCTGAAGCCCAAACATTTGAATAGAAAAAGTCAACTAGATTTTGCAAAAGAAAGTTGTTTGGTATATGAATATAATAAGTGGATAAACTAGTGACGTGACCCGACTAGAAGGTTACCTAATTCCGAAGTACCTAGGTGGTCTAAGTGACCTAGAAACACCTAAGGGTTTGGGGGACCTTTTTATGTAATAATATAATTCTGATTGGCTCCATGTAAAGCTCTTTGGAATATTAAAGAGATTATCATAAAAATGATAAGTGAAAATGTTTTCAAGTGCGCTACTTTGAATAATTTTCAAAGTGGAATGGAATAGAGAGTTTATTTAAATGTGAAATTATTTTATCTGAATTTAAAATGATGAACTATATCTTTATGCATCTCTCACCCTGCGGGAAATTCCGAAAGGGTTACCTTGGCAACAGGCAACTCAAGGAGCACGGGTGGGTTTTAGTCAGTAAAAGTCTGACACGCCCTTCCGCTCTACCCAGAGCGGGAGAAGTCATTTGATGATTTCCCACCCTCAAAAAAAAAAGGCGTCAAAACCCAGGAATTGAGGCTAAGTTGTTAAAAGTTTTTTTTACGGTCTGACAATCAATCATTTCAGCCTATCGCAGTCCACTGCCTATGTCCAGACAACACCCTGGGCGCTTAAAACGGCCACTTTGGCGGAATCATAATAGGAACATATTATGAATCATCGTAAAATGACACATACTGACAATTCATAATATGATCTGCGTGCAATTCATATTACGAAATAATTCATCTTTTTGACAGTTTTCTATGGAGATTCGTAAAATGGTTCACAAATTATGAATTGCTTTTGTGTCAAATTATTATCTAATTGGGAATTCAGGAATAGAATAGCTTTTAGAGGAATTGCTAATGTGGCCGTCTTAGGTCCCCCGTTATTTGTCCTGTTTTTACGGCGTTTCCTCTAAATTAATCAAATTAAAAGCGAGTGATTGATTCGTTGGTTCGTTATAAAGAAAATTGCTATCTCATTAGATAAAACCAGCTGCTTTCAAAATCACGTTTGCCCAAACAATTTCAGTGCTATAACACAGATATCCCACAAACAAAACCACTATATCTGAAATTAAATTAATTATGCATAACCCGTCCAAACCGGTCTCATCGTGTAATCCACAATTTAAATAATCCGTACCCATTTTAAATAAAATCTGTTTACTCAACACCCAGTTTTAAGGTTAGAGGTTACACCTAATGCGAATCGGAAGCGAGGCGTTCTCGGTCGTGGGCATTGTACCAATATCACGAAATATGATTATGGTTTGGAATGGGCAATTAGCATTATCTTTCTAACTTGCCGATTCCTCTGACAGTTCAAAAGTGCCTGTAAATGTTTAAATTGTAATAAATAATATGAGTTTGAGTTGAGATTTAAATTAGCTGTTTACAGGGTTGCATTAATGTTTGATTCGCTTATTAGCTGAAAATGAATCACGTCTGCTAAAATCTACTTTTGGTTAAGCCCTACTTCACAGTCTGTTGTTTCGCTATGGCCCGTAAATACAGAGTTGATTGGCCACCAGTCAACACTTTTGCACCACATCGCTGCTATCATAACCCGCATTTTATGTGAACCACCCTTTAAAACGACTGCCAGTTTTAAATTTAAAATTTGTTCTCAGTTTTAACATCACACCTGCGGTTGGAGGGTTACGGGGTTCCGTGGTTCCGTGAAAGGGGCTTACAGGGATACAAGTTGGTAGAAGTGGGATCTTATTTTGAGACCAGTCGCCGAGTTTTGTTCCCTGGGGTTTTGTGAGATGGGATGGTATCTATGCTAGGAGGTTACACCTTTCTTATTGTATAGATTGTGATAAGACGTGTAATGGGTTTTCTTTTAAAAGTTATCGGAAAACTGGGATAGTCTTTTTCTTTGGCTACCTCCTGTGCAACTACGGATTTCACAGTTATACTTAAGGCTGCTGTCCGTGGCATTGCCCGCCTGGACTCTAATCATTTTTCTAAAATAAAAGTAGCCGTAGTTACTCCTTATTACAACAACTATCTGCTAGTGAAAGTCCCGTCAAAATCGTCCAACCCGTTTCGGAGATTAGCCGGATCTGCCAACTAGCTGTAGTGACTAAACTATTGGATATTATATTTGAGTAGCTGACCCGATAAACGTTGTCATGTCAAAGTTTATATTGTCAAAGCGCTACGGTTAGATTAGAAATAATTTTATATGGTGGTTAATTATTCTTAAATTTTCTAATATTCCGCGCAATTTTCTCAATTTTTTCTTTCATAAGAACCTTCTCCTGACAATAATAAACACAGCAGAAAAAGAATTAGTGAAATCGGTCTAGCCGTTCACGCGTGATGGCGTGACCAAGGGAAATAGGGATTTATTTTTATAGATATAGATTGTTTTTTAGATAGGGAACGGTACTAGACATACGCAGTTTAATTTAGGCCTTCCCCAAGCAACGCCTCTTCTACCGGTTCTGCGCTCCTCGCATGATAAATGATTTATAGAAGTATAGAATCATTTTTTTCTAACTAAACAGACAGCTGTGGTGCTGCTGGGGAGCACCACACCTTTTTTGCGCCATTTCATCTTCCCAGCTAAAGCACTAGGAAGTGGTGAATGGTGGGTGTTTTGGGAGACTGTCTTATGTAATTTTGACGTTCGAAAAGTGCTGATTCTCAGCCTAGTTTGAATAAATGACGTTTGATTTTTGATTTATTTCCTTGCATCCAGCGGATTCCAGCGGTCTTCACTAGGTCATCTGTCTACTTTGTGAGAGGCATTCCAATACTACGTTGGCTACGTCTTCCAGGACGCGGTTGCAGCGCCATATTTCTGGTCTTTCGGCCTCATCGGCCATCTGTTCAGCGAGAAATGTGCCTGCCACTTAATGTTGGCAGTTCTTCGGGCGATGTCGGTTGCCTTGGTTCTCCTGCGGATCTCTTAACTTCTGATTCGATCACGTAGGGAAACCCAAGCACAGTACACACATGGTACAGTTGCGGAATTGAAAGGTCAAGCACCTTTAGGCCCCACGTTGGGCGCCAGCGTCCCGGTAGCCCTCTCTGCCCTCTGCTAGCCAGCTCAATGAGGGGGTCTCACCGGACAACGTTAGTAAGTTGGTGGTAAAACAAGGTAGACGAGAGAAGATAACGGTTTATTGCACGTTAGTAAAACAATACAACACTTAACATGATTATAGCAATATTATCACAGCACTTAGAAGATTATAGTTATAATTACAGACAGCAACAAGCTTCGGCAAAGTCTAAACAAGAAGTGACGACCAGACTGGAAAAAGACTGCACGGGAGTTTGTGGCGTTCTGAATTTGAATTGAAAATCGAATGGTGATGTGGCCAGCTAAAAGGATTGGACTTCGTCACAATTTTAGTATTTCAAGTACCTACCTACATACCGTGCATGAGACTAATTTCCGACTACGTACTTCCAACATTATCAATGAAAATTACAGTTCGAAATGGTGAAATATCCCCAACATGTGAGAAATATTGTGTATTTAGAAACCTCTTTGTTACGTGAACGTACCATTCTTATTCGGAGAATATCCTACTTACAAATAAATTCATACTCTGATAAGCCGGAGGTGCTCGTGGCTAAGTAATAACAGCCGCACGGGTCGATTCATCTGGTTAAGCTTCGCTTGCCAGGGTTGGTCCGTGGATGGGTGACTATCTTTACATACCGAGACTCCTCCGTGTCTCGGAAAGCACGTTAAGCCGTTAGTCCCGGCTGTCATTTGTGGATCTTTGACAGTCGTTACGGGTCGTCAGAAGCCCGAAAGTCTGACAACCAGTCTTTCCAAAGGGTATCGTATTATCCAGTTACTGGGTTGTGGAGGTCAGATAGGCAGTCGCTCCATGTAAAATACTGGTATTCAGCTGTATCCGGTTAGACTGGAAGCCGACCCCAACATATTTGGGAAAAGGCTAGGCAGATGATGATGATAAGCCGTTAATATACCGAAAAAGAGACAAACATAACTCTAACATTACCGTCATTTGGATTCAGTTTGCATAATCCATTTGCCGACTTTATGTAAGAGGTAGAAAAAAGAAAAAAATAGTACGTGCCGGCTACTTACCATTCTCGGCAGTAAGTCAAGTAAGGAATGAGTTGGGTAACCTTCGGCCCCGTGCCTTCACTTTCATGACGGTGCCATCGTGTTTAAAAGGTTTTATTGCAAAAAAATAGAGTGAAATATTTTATCCTACTGTGTCAGATGTTCTGTGGCTTAAGAGTACAGGGGGCTTAACAGTCACTTTGGCAGAATCATAATAGTAAAATATTATGATTCATCGTAAAATGTCACAAACTGACAATTCATAACACGATCTGTGTGCAATTCATATTACGAAATAATTCATCTGTTTGACAGTTTTCTATGGTTATTCATAAAATGGTCCACACATTATTGTTTGTAACACATAATTGCTATTGTGTCAAATTAGAGGAATTGCTAATGACAGCTAGAAATTCAGGAAATTAATTGCTTTTAGAGGAATTGCTAATGTGGCCGTTTTAGGCCCCATGAGCACTTATTTGACTTTTCTATACTTAATTTTATTAAAGTCGCTTTTCGTGTCATTCTGTGTGACCGTTTCTTCTAAACTTCGGTTTATGTGTTTATCTACACCCATGCTGTACTGAATTTCATAATGCAACTCATTACAAAAAAAGAACACTGTCGTTCACGAGCGTTTCACTAACAAAGCACCGTAATTTAAAAACAAAACACATTCGAATTCGAAAAATTCGAATTCACGTCGTACCGCGCCATTTTTGTTCGATATTGGTATTGCAAAGAAACTTTTATAGAAGATTCATATCATGGGTGTAGATAAAGTCTTGTATGCAACTGTAAATAATTAGGTATTAAAACACTCATGTGATACTATTATCACATTCAGCTTCGCCTCTTGCGATAAACCCACATTCGGCTCCGCCTCTTGTGATAAACCCACATTCGTGTTTTAAAACCCCTTATTATGTAACAGTTGCATAAATAACTATTATGACATTCATATTATACTACCATACAATAAAGAAAAAATTGTGCGAAGCAGGGTTGGGTCGCTAGTTTTTAATGAAATAAGTCTTGTATTTTATGTATATGAAATGAAATTGTTTATTCTGTAAATAGAATACAGGAATCACTTTTACGCGTCATATTAAAAAATATTAAAAATAAGCTAGGTGAGGTCGTCGTTTCCTATCTGACTACTCTGAGAAGAAAGGCCAAAACAAACTCAGAGGTCGCAGTCTCTTTTAAAGTCCAGACATAATCTTGGTCAGGCCATAAGAGGACCATGTAGATTAGCCTCTGAAATGGTCTTTTAAGGAAAGAACTACAACGATTTGATATTGTGTGCCTTTTAGTATGTGTTAAATAAATGTATTTTATTTCTTCTTTCTTTCTTGCCAAATAATGAAAGCGAAACGTACCAGGTATTTTTTCTGTATCGTTACCGAAACGGTTTCCATGGCAACCAATTTTATTCTTACCTATTTTATCTCAGGATATTTTTTCTGGGTAAAAATATCGTAAGTAGGTGTGAAAGGTTAAACGGATTATTGTGCCAGTGATATAGACTGCCAATATGTCTTGTTTGTATCAAAAAGCTATCAAAATAGTCGGGCAGAATATTACCAAGAATAAAAAAAATAATTTTAACATAACATCACGTCTGTGATACCCGGAGGGTTAGGCAGACGTATACCTGTAGTACACCCACATTTCACCAGTTATATTTAAGTCCCACGTAATAGGGGACGAGCCTATTGCCATCAACCGGGTACAAATCCAGACTCCGGACTGCTTCTGAGAAATCTCTGACGGAAAAAACTGAATAACACATTGCCTGACCGGGGAATTGAACCCAGGACCTCCTGCTTAGCAGTAGCCCTTGCGATCCCTAGACCAACGAGGCAGGCGATGTAAATACTGCCCGGGTTGCGAGAAAGTCCGAAAGGGATACCGGGACCTTGGCAATAGGCAACTGAAGGAACACGGGTGGGTTTTAGTCAGTAAAAGTCTGACACGCCCTTGCGCTCCGCCCAGAGCGGGAGAAGACATTTGATGATTCCCCACCCTCAAAAAAAAAAAAACGATTTAAATAAGTCGGTGGAAAATATTGTTGAGTTTTTGGAATAAGTTTAATAAACTCCAGTTAATAATTTAGCGTCTTAATTACTTTCTTTAACAGGAAAAAACTTGAAACATGAAAAAGTTTGTTAGCAAAGAGCGTGTTAATTATATAATTATAAACTTAGCAGTATTCTACGGAGTTTTACCTTACAAATAGGCTGATTAAGCTTTGAAGTGGAAGGAACCATATTTTTCTTAGCATTTCATATCTGATGTTACGTGAAATATTTAACTGATCATATAAAAACTTATTGCCATTCTACTAATGGACACTTATTTAAATGAATGAACCTGTAAAATCTTTTTGCTGTTTTAATGATGTTTTTAAGTGAGCCTCGTTTATTTTTTCTGGCCTTATATACATATACAGTTAGTCGCAGTACCTAACCTTGGGTACCCCGACCAAACGCGTTAGGTTAGTTTGGAACTGTGACCAACCACGCGTAACACAAATTGGTCGCAGTAGCAAAGCTAGGGCAGCTTGACCAAATGGGTTAGGTTAGGTTAGAACTGTAACCAAACACGCGCGAGCCGAGCGAGCGAAAAGAGCGTGCCGCGTCATCGCCCGGCGTGCGTATTTTTAAATACAGCAATTATTAAAGGTTCATAAAAAGAGGTGCAGTCATTAAATTAGAGTGTTCAATACATAATATTTTTAGAAGCGCAAAATGGGTGAATCGCGAATTAGAGGTTCGATTATATGTTAATTGTAGGTACAGCCGAGGAAATAATATGTTAAGCATTATCATTATAGTTTTTTAAGGTTGTTTACTTGCACCCCATTGACAACATTTTGAACCAAAATAACAGTTTGTATGCACCGAATATGTAGGAAAGGAATTTATTTGCAAATTACTTAACATTATTGTACGTGTTACCCCCTGTTGTGTTGTGCCTTTTGCTGTCGTTTTTTCTAAGAAAACGACTTCGATGCATCGTCTAATGTTCCCGGGAGCTTGTTTGATATTTCATATTATTTTTTATTTCTTTTTCGTTTACAAGGTTGTGTAAATGCCCGCGACTTCGTCTGCGTGAAATATCTTGATTTAACATGTATATCAAAATATTTATAAGCTGCCCGAGATCGCGGAAAATAAATCAGCTGTTCCCTACATTTCTGTTCGCATAACTCGTCAAAATGTAGAGAACAGCCGATATTTTACTCACGAATTCAAGGTTGGTCCCTTAGTGAAAGTTGTTTATAATGATGAGTACAATGAGAGGATCCCACTTCAGAGGATGCCCATGAATTCAATTTCACCCTGTTTATCATCGTTCTTGTAAAATATTCAAGCTGAAAATCCTGCTGTACTAAGTCTACGTGCCCATACATTAACGCTTCTTATTACGTTATCAAACTAACTAATTATTTCTATGACTTGACAACTTTATACTGCCTAGTCACCAGAAATCGTTACGTCTCTGTCACTCGTTAGGTGTGATGTACGAGTGTGAACGAGACAGAGGTTGTCACTGGGAGCTTAAGTATGGAAATTAATTTTACGCAGAAAACCGTATTATGAATTTGAAGATAACCTTCAGGGAATTTGATTTTAAGTACGTTCCTTAGCTGATAGTCTTATTAACTAAATGCGTAGATATTTGTTTGTTATAGTAATGTATTAGTAAAAACACTAACAGCGTTCATCATCAGCCTAGACTTTTTACAAGTATGTTGGGGTCGGCTTCCAGTCTAACCGAATGCAGCTGAATACCAGTATGTTACATGGAGCGACTACCTATCTGACCTCCACAACCCAGTAACTGGGTAACACGATACCCCTTGGTACTGGTTGTCAGACTTTCGGGGTTCTGACTACCTGTAACGACTGGCAAAGATCTACGAATCACGGAACCAACTCGACGGCTTAACGTGCTTTCCGAGACGCGAAGGAGTCTCGATGTGCTATCACCCATCCATGAACCGACCGCGGCAAGCGTAGCTTAGCCACGTGCCCGGAATCAAATAAAAAGTATGATCGAAAAATAGGTTTGTCAAATAACATCAGAACTCTTGAGATCTCTTTATGCAAGAGTTCGGGAAGTTCCAACAAGTTTGAAAGTTAAGTTTCAACTGCTACATTCGTCGCTATGGACGACTGAACTAAAAGGAAGTTAAAGTTAAGTTCTTGTAACTATATACTAGGTAGAAGGGATAGATTTGTCAAAATCGATATCAAAAGTCATTTATTCAAATTATGCTTTAAAATTGAGAATCAGCGCATTTTGAACGTCAATATTATATAAGACAGACCCCACTTCCTAGTACTTTAGCTGTGAAGAAGAAGTGGTGCAACAAACTCTGCAGCAGCACAGCTGTCTGTTCAGTTATAAACTTGATTCTATACAACAAATACAGGCAAAAAAAAAAGAAAGAATAAATTACAAGTCAATCTGCCATACCTTTTGTCGCCTAATAAATGTTGGTCTTCACGAATATTAAGACATCATTCTTCAGGATTGGCGAGACAAATAGTCGGTGCTTTTGAGTCTCGCGTTAAGGGGGAGTAGTTTGACAGCAAAAAATCATATTTCACCCGCGCAACCCTTACCTACCCCTCTCATTAAACACGACGAAAACAAAACACAATGCCTTCCCGCCAGCAGAAACTTTTCGTATGGCGTTTATAGAATTCGAATTTCAATCTTCTGTAGTTTATTTTGCATATACGATACGCTAAGCTTGAATTCAGAACTATAGATCATGTTCATGTTTTGGAACTAGAAACTCAATGTTGACGTGAAAAAGTTCAAATTTAAATGTTACCAAATTTTATTTAGGACCTTGTACAAATTGTACCTAATGACGTCTTTGTGGAAAACTGTGTTACCAAGTAATAAATATAATGCTATATCGTGGATTTCTCTCTTTGGAGGATCGTGCAAAGTGATACCCAAGTAAAAAATAATATTCGTATAATGAATTTTGCACTGTATTGTGCAACGAATAACATCTGAAAAAGAGGCCGAGTTCTGTACAAAAGAAATAAATGTAGGATTGTCGGCTTCACCACTAAAAGAATTGACATCTATTCATCTATGTAAATGGGTGCCAAAGTACCAAAGGGACTAATTATAACAAGGGCCCGAGGTACGCGCTCAGTACCTGCGCTGTGTTATGGGCGCGCGCCCGGCGCGTTTTGGACGCTCGTCAAACGCAACAAGATTTCCACATTTTGTTGTAACTTTTGAACCGTGTTTCTTTTAAGTTTATTACTAATGCGGAGAAAATGACAAGTAAAAATAGTGAAAAAGGAACTCGCGTCCAAGCGTCAAGGGCACGGTTAGGCTTCATTTACGGAGACGCGAGGAGTCGCGCGTGGCTTTGGGCGGCGCGGCTCGCACTGAATTCAAACATATCGCGTTGTATGAGTGCGTTTACGGAGACGCGATTTTACACGCGTTTGTTTGAAATGGAGCGTTTTTTGCGGCGGAGCCCGCGGCGCACGCAGCAGCAATGCCCGCGGCATACCTTCTCCCAGTCTTATTTGTAAATCGCACAAAGGAGATGCAAGTTGAGAGTGGCAAGTTGCGACATGTGCAGGCCTAACCGCGCCCGGCATGGACGCTCGCTTAGACTGCAGCGCTTGATATAATTCGTTACATAGGAATTCATACAATTTTATTGAGCACCCGAAACGCAGCGTACAAAATACGCGTCTCGGGCGCTTGTTATAACTAGTCCCTTAGTAGAAAGTTTAGTATGGTCCCTCTTTGTAAAGAACTGTTGAAATTGTAGCTTTGAAAACATGCCAAGTTGCTTTAGGCCTCATTTACGGAGACGCGGGGCGTGTCACGTCGCGTGCAGTGTGGCGTCACGCGGTGCGTCTGACGTTTTTTCTGTTTACGGTGCGGCGGCGCGAGTAGCGGCAGTTATCATCCCACGCGTTAACATAAACATATGGCAATATACGTCTTGATTGTCGCTGCTTTTTTTTTGGGGTTATAATATATATTTTTGAAATGTGCTAATTAAAACCTTTTATTTGATACCCAACATGGTATGATTAAAAAATATTTTTTGTTGTTCATGATATGTCACCTAGAGGGCGCAATTTTCAATTTAATGTGTCTTCATATAGCCTTTGACCAGCGGACGATCAAGAAGCTTCCAACGATACCTCATTTGTCAAATTGTGATGAGTCTTTTAGAAGATAATATGTGGGAACAGACATAGATAAATACATAGAAACCGGTCAAAATTATAACCCTCCTTTTTGCTTCGCCGTAGTCAGGTAAAAACTAAAACCCAACTACGACAAAAAAGTCAACTAAAGAGATATAAACAAGACATCACGGACAGACAAATTAAAAATCCGGAGTCATACGGAATCTGTTCGAGTTCGTTCGTTATACCAATAACCGAAGAATAAAGGTATTATTCTAAACAAGTTTTATTTAGGGGCGGTCAGTCGCTCCAATTGTTCGTCTAAGGGTCACCTTACAAGAAGTTTGTCAAAAAAAATGGGAGTAAACGAATTTGGATCCTGAGTAAATCGCAATAAGATTTAATCTCCAGTGCGAACTTTCAAATGAACGTAGAATGGGCTCGTTGGCTATGTTGTAAATTTTCTAGCGCTAGTTTTACCTACTTCTTTCTATACTCCGTGCTACTATACCAGTCAAAAATCTGTCAAATAAAATGTATGTCATCTTGAGTTTTCAAATATCAACATTGAATTTTATATGTTTATTTAGACTCGGTATTTATTTATTTATCAATCAATAACACTTGTAATATTCGTTTTGGAAGTGGTTTTAGTGTTTTTTTCATGTTTTCTATGTCTCAGTTTCTTTTGTGGAATGTGATAAATTACGAAAATATTATTTACGAAAATAAATAATATATCAGCGCAGCAAAAAATTTGAGCGTAGTCCTCTCGTCTCAACAGAGCAACGCCGACTGATTTGTGAAACAAAAATATGCTTGAAGTTCCCGTAATGTGCGACGGAAGATGGCTTCTTCCACGAACTAAGAACGTCGTAAGTCCTACAAGCTTTGATTCGTAATAAAACCAAAAATAAAAGGAATAAAAAAAAAAGCCTACACAATTTTTTTTGCCTTGTTTTAATACATATAATCATCTAATTTTTATCATAATAGGCATTAGCATTTTAAGTACAAATCGAAAATACGTGAAAATTAGAGGTAACTTCGTGATATTTTTTTATCGAGAAAATTTTAATATTTTGTGTTTCTGTTCCACAAAAAGTTTGGAAATATCATGTAGTTACTCATACTATTTTTATTTTACATCTAAGTCTTATCAATTTCATGAAAAATCAAATTGAAGACAGGCAATTTTGCTTACTACCCGCCCTTAAGGGCAGATATAATATGATATAGTAGCTGGTTTAATGTATTATGCGAAGGATATTTGTGTTATTCTACACCCCTATGCTGAAATAGGATTAGAGGAAAATGTGGGAGGCGTGAGGAAAATATAGGATAATGCCTTATAAGACGTCTAAGATCTGGAAATAAATTTCTTAGGGACGATTTTGTTTGACCTATTCAAATAAAAGTCGTCTCTAAGATTTTTTTTTATCTGACGCCTCCTCCTTCATATACCTACGTACGCCGTTTATACAACATTATTTTTTCTTTATGCTAAACCCGAAAAGGGGAATCGAATCGAAAAATCAGCTGTTCCATACATTTGTGTTCACTTAGATCGACAAAATGTAGGGAACAGCTTATTTTTTTTTCGCGATTTCATGTTTGGTCCCATAGAAAAAGTTGTTCAAAATGATGAGTAAAATGGCCCCTTTTCGGGTTTAGCATAAACAATAAAAAAAATCATGTAATAAAAACTAAAACCCAACTACGACTTAAAAGGTATAAACAAAACACCACAGACAGACAAATTAAAAATCCGGAGTCACACGTGTTAGGGCATAAATCGAACAGATTACGTGTGACTCCGGATTTTTAATTTGTCTGTCTGTGGTGTCTTGTTTATACCTTTTAAGTCGTAGTTGGGTTTTAGTTTTTATTACTTGATTTTTTTTAAAATTCTTTTGGGGTTATAATATATATATTTTTGAAATGTGCTCATTAAGCCCTTTCATTTGATACCCAACATGGTACGATTAAACCATATTTTTTTTTAAGTTCATCACGTCCTCTAGAGGGCGCCATTTTTAATTTAATGTGACTTCACATAGCCTATAACCAGCGGACAATCACGACGCTTCTAACGATACCTCATTTATCAAATTGTGATAAGTGGTTTGGAAGATAGGAGGGAACAGATGAACATACAAACATACATACATACATACATACATACATACATACATACCGGTCAAAATCATAACCCTCCTTTTTTCTTCGCCGTAGTCGGGTAAATAGTGTTGTATATTTATGGTATCCAAAAATTCTCTGACAGTTCCTAATATAAATAAAAGACCCAGAAAATTCCAGCTCAAGCGACATTACCTAATATTTCCCCCCATGTTAAATTGCCATAAAGTTAAGTATGACATACAACATATTATATCAACATCATAAAATTCATAATATTAGTATCATAACATTTTTTATGATACACGTAGAATCTAAAAACGTTATGTTTTACGCCAGGAGCCATCAAAAGGCTATCATACACTTTACTCTTATCTCTAATGGATGCTGCAGTGTACCAGGAGCGTGATATTTTAACTTTAGCCGCGAAGTTTTAAAGATGAAAATGTTTTAGTAAAGGTTGTTTTAAAATAGCTAATATAACAATGTGCTGGGGGGTGTAAATGTCAACACTAAGCATATACATTTTCGAAGAAATATATAAAAAGCCGTAGAGGACGGTCTTTGCCCTGCAATGGTAAAACGTAGCCTGGTAAGACTAGATTTGTTAAAAGTAAAAAATGTTAATTCGATTGTGGCGGCATCTACATCGCCAAATTTGACCAACGAATCACACTGTTGTCACGCAAAAATCCTGCGTCGCGCAAGCGGAGTTCGCGACTAGCTTATATACAACGTCTCGACATCAATCGTCGGGCAGTAGCACACCAGACAACACTCGTGTGCTCGGGGGATCCTCCCTTTTCCATGGAGGATAAGTGAGCTTTACACCCTGTTCATGTACATCTTCACAGTTTATTGTGAAAATAAACATTGTAAGGAAAGTTGATCAACTGCAAATATTTTAACTGAAATGATCGGCGGCGCATCGTAATTAAATACGTCGCGCTGCATTTGGGGGAGGTGGAGGTAGCGTTTCAAAGGCCTTATAGACCCGAATAACCTCGCCTTAAGGAGGGGTTATTACCTCGGGAGATTACTTTCGCATTTATAGTATGGATTAATGTCATCCCAATACAGTTACATGGCAAACAGTATACCTATTACGCAGGTACAATTAAAATTGATGAGAGTGTCACATACACACTTATTTATCATTTATACTTATTCGATAAGGGATTACCGTTGACAGTAGGACCGTAAATAAATAAACGCTATTATAATATCGTAAGCTTATTGTGTTAAGAGGATTACTCGGAGCTCATTTATATACAGAGTGTATCAGAAATGCGTGGTATACAAAACTTCAATACGAACTTGATCCAATGTACGGGACAGCTGATTATTTTTTCGCGATTACGATGCTGGTCCCATGGAGAAAGTTGTTTAGTTTGATGGTCCACACACTTAAATATTATGAGCACAATTTTTTTATTCACGATGTATCTATATCTATACTAATATTATAAAGCTGAAGAGTTTGTTTGTTTGTTTGTTTGAACGCGCTAATCTCAGGAACTACTGGTTGGAATTGAAAAATTCTTTCCGTGTTGGATAGTCCATTTATCGAGGAAGGCTATAGGCTATATAACTTCACGCTACGACCAATAGGAGCGGAGCATAAATGAAATATGTGGCAAAGACGGGAAAAATTATTCCTTTCTGAGAGCTTTCGTTGCGTGCGCTGCGTAAACGGTTTATGTTACGTAAATATCATGTTTGATGGAATTGTTCCTCTTTAAAGGTTCTAAAAAAAGTCCGGGACAGCATATGTCTATCTTTTAAGATTGACTCACTTTAACCTTTTTTTATGGTAATCAAAATTCGAATTTAATACATTATTTGCGAAGGAGTTTTATCAACATAATATTAATTCTTATTCAAATAAATAGTTTTATCATCAAGGATATTTATTTAGCAGTAAAATAATTTTTAATTCATTCGAATCGGACATTTAATTTCGAAGTTATCACGAATATAAAAATACAATACGCGAACCGTTCGACGCTGGCGCCGCGACGTTCCCTACTCTAGAGAGGAGAGGATGGGCACATGGCGTGGAATAGGACATAGGATACGTTTTATCCCTATATTCCTACGGGATCGAGACTTACGCGGGTGAAACCGCGGGGCACAGCTAGTATTTAATATACAGATGGTCAGATATATTCTGACCTGTGTGCTGGAGGAGCTATTGTCCTTTTATTTATTTTATTATTTATGTACACACAGTAAAATACATAAAGATATGACATAATTATAATATGAGTACAAAGGTAGGTACTGCTTTTATGTTGAATTTTTTGTGCTGAAACTGTGTGATCACGCTGAATTTTTTATTGGTTAGATCAGTAAAACCCGTTTTTCCATACCGTTTATTCTATTATATTATATTATATTATTGTGTAGGCACGGTTGTCAGTGTTGTATGGATCTTGTTAACAGACACGTTTTTCCTACGGCGTGGTTTATTCGCCGTTCCATAAACTTTAAATCGTTTTTGAACCAAATTGATTGTAATTTTTTAAATATTAATTTGTGATAAAGGACACTACAAGTTCCAACGATCCGATTAGGACCAGACCCGAGTCGATGGCGCGTCGTGTTCCACGTGCGCCTCTAAGAGATGTCAGCACAATTGGTGGGGTCCGCTAGGACCGATGCCTGCCAGGGTTGCGGGTTAGTCCGAAAGGGATACCGGGACCTTAGCAACAGGCAACTGAAGGAACACGGGTGGGTTTTAGTCAGTAAAAGTATGACACGCCCTTCCGCTCCACCTAGAGCGGGAGAAGTCATTGGAGGAAATCCCACCAACAAAAAAAAAAAAAAAGTTGCAGCGCTAGGATTTCGGGAGTGCACTTTTAGGAGTATGAGGAACAGGGTGTAAAGTTCACTTATCCACCATAGACAAGGGAGGATCGTCCGACCAGACGGGTGTTGTGTCTGGCGGGCAACTGCCCAATGATTAATATTGCATTCTTGTATATATGTCCATCGCGCGGTAAACTCTACTTGCGCGATGCAGGATTTATGTGACGTCAGGATTTTTGTGTGACGTCAGATCTTTGATGCGTAGTTCGCATTCCACACACTCATTTATTCAGTAAATAAGTTCACTATTGAGAAACTCATAAATTAAATATTTTAGATCTTTGTAAATCACATTGTAACGAAATGTCAGACCCAGCATAGGTATAATCCCAACCATAATCACATCGTTTGACATGCAGAAGACCACAGCTTGATATTATTTTAACTTCACCACAATACCAGCGCCACCACATCACAAATACTACCTAGGAATAATGTAGAGGTAACCTAGATCTCTTTAGGTTAGCACTAAGTTGTGAGGCTCGTGGTTTCAGTCAGGAGGGTACTTTTAGTTAGTGAGTTCATATTTACTGAGGGTAAAGTTAGTTTACCACGATATGTTTTCTCTAATAGTTTGTAATCTTATTGTCTTAGTAAAATTTTGTGATAAATGGTGTCCAAGTTCATATACGTAGATATTTTTTATTTATATGGGAACTCCATTTTTAAAATTGATAATGAACTTTTTACCCGACTACGGCGAAGAAAAATGGAGGGTTATGATTTTGACCGGTATGTATGTATGTATGTATGTATGTTCATCTGTTCCCTCCTATCTTCCAAACCACTTATCACAATTTGACAAATGCGGGATCGTTAGAAGCGTCGTGATTGTCCGCTGGTTATAGGCTAAAATATGTGAAGTCGCATTAAATTAAAAATGGCGCCCTCTAGAGGACATAAAGTGAGGAACTTAAAAAAAAAAAGGGCTTAATGAGCACATTTCAAAAATATATATTATAACCCCAAAAGTATTTAAAAAAAAAACAAGTAATAAAAACTAAAACCCAACTACGACTTCAAACACCACAGACAGACAAATTAAAAATCCGGAGTCACACGTAATCTGTTCGATTTATGCCCTAACACGTGTGACTCCGGATTTTTAATTTGTCTGTCTGTGGTGTCTTGTTTATACCTTTTAAGTCGTAGTTGGGTTTTAGTTTTTATTACTTGATGTTTTTGTTGTATCTTTTTGACAGTTTGATGTTTTAGAACACTTGTTTAGTGTATTGACTACCAAATAAAACAGCATCAATGGACATTTAATTTGAGAGTCTTGTACTAGAATAAAATATGTCGTAGAGCAGGAGCTGGGAACAATTCTGAATAATATCATAAAAGTTGTAGGTAATATTTTGATCCAAGCGTCGTCGTGTCGGGGGACGGCTAATGCAAACGCCAACACACACTAGGCATAATGAATGTATGCTGTTGTAGAAAGGATAGCTGCTGTTAACTTCCTATTTTCATTAGCCGTCCCCCGACACGACGACGCTTGGATCAAAATATTACCTACAACTTTTATGATATTATTTTTTTTACTTTTTAGACGCTTTGTTTTTGTCGGGGGTTTTTTAAATTTTTAATTTAATTTTTATTTCCAGCTTTTTAAATTTTATATTATATCACTAGTAGAAACGCTACGATCAAGACGCAGCTCGCCAAAATCTGCGTAGCTGTACGTTTTTTGCCACAGTGAAGCTTGTTACCTACTAATTCACTCTATCTTTCCTACTCCATCATCACACTTTGATCACCATCTATCTGTAACCTATTTGTTGAGACCTTTCCAATGAGTCCAAACACGATACCTCTGCTGTAAGTTCTTGAGGGAGTTGGGTATCCTGCAAATTCCAGGTGATGCTGCAGCATCAGCTCAAGGTTACTACATATATTCTTTTCATATCATTGAAATAAGAGAATTCTAAATTTCCAATCGATTAGACCTGTGGAAGATGCTCACATCCATTCATCAACTAGAAAAGAGCTGATAATTTTCAAACGGCTGAACCGATTTTCTTGAATCATAGCTAAGAACACTCTCGATTAAGTCACCTTTCAAACAAAATCAAAAAAATCAAAATCGGTTCAGCCGTTTGGCAGCTACGATGGCACAGACAGACACACAGATACACAGATACACACGTTAAACTTATAACACCCCTCTTTTTCCGTCGGGGGTTAAAAAAGCAGTTTTATCCCAATCAACGAAAAAAGTGTCCCTTTGTTTTGTATTTATTAAAGATATTATAAAGAAAGAAAAAAACGTTATTCTTTCTTTTCTTATTTTTTGTATAGTTAGTCATTTAGTTTAGTACTTAGTTAGTAAGTTGTGTCATTAGGCATGTTAATGTATTTGAAATAAACAAAAAAACATCGAGTACCTTTTGTTCCATTCTCCCTATTCTATTTTTAAAAGCAATGAACTGCCGTCTGGTCCATAGACTAGAGAATGACGCCTGAACCCAACGTCCTCGGGTTTCAAATAAATTTTTATATGGAGTCTGTACCTAAAGATATCGCTTCTTTGTCGGGGCCAAATGGCAGACAAAAAGATTGTTGACACACATGAGAAATTTGAATGGCTGCGCAAACTTTGGAATCGTTTTGGGTGGAAATTTTTAGAATTTTTCCGGAGTATGGAGTTTATAAAATAGTGTCATAGTTTAAATTTATGAATTGGTGTAGTTTAAAAAGAAAAGACACTTATTTGATCCTGGTTGCAGGAGCGGTAGTAAATTTTTTGAACTATCTTTAGTTTCTCTTAAAGCTTAATGAACTATCACTTTCGAGAAAATATCAATAAATAAATAGAACATTGATGCTTTCGTGACACGCTAAAGTATCTTTAGCCCTTGTTAACCCAGAAAAAAATGTGTTTTCTTAGCCAAAATAAATAAATCACTGTTATCAGCATTAAACCCTGAGCGGGAGAAATCATTTGACGATTTCCCACAGTAAAAAAAAAAAAGCCCTTTCGAAGTTGGTCCAATATCCTTTACAAAAACAGATATTTTAATACGAAAATTCAAAGTCAAAAAGTCTAAACAAATCATTTATTTCAAGACGAAGACACTTTTGCACAACTTAAGTAAATAAGATTGATTCTAGTTGCCACTTCCAAAAGCTAGTTTCGTATGGAGGAGAATGGGCACGGAACTCCATAGTTACTCATTTTCTCACCCCTTCCTAAGGCCCCGACGTAGAACAATATCTATCAAAACTTCATGAAAATTGTTCTACCACTCACGTCGCACCGCCGCGTCACTCCTGACTGGGAGCATTTATTTTAAATCCAATAGAATTAAACTGTCTTACACCACAACAACGCCCAGCAGGCGTAGTATGAGCACCGTTTTGTCGACGGAAGAGTAGACAAAAATGACGTTTCCTGTAGACAGTAGACAGTACGAGACGGCAGCAAAATAGAAAGAGTCAACTGCACTTTTACGAAATTCACTCTTTTACATAATTCGACTCAGAATTCTCTATTTTATCATAGGATTTATGGGTTGTCAGTGTGATTTTGACAGTAAGGATAGAAAACTTTCTTCCGAAATAGTCTACATATAAAAAGACCTAGACAAAGATCGTTAGAAATGAAAGACAAAATGACA
The DNA here is from genome assembly GCA_947363905.1 of Lithophane semibrunnea. Taxonomy (NCBI): domain Eukaryota; kingdom Metazoa; phylum Arthropoda; class Insecta; order Lepidoptera; family Noctuidae; genus Lithophane; species Lithophane semibrunnea. The sequence continues at coordinate 3,764,487 of OX376200.1, read as the reverse complement.
GATTGTAGAAAGATTTCTACGGTGGATGTCAATAATGAAGAAATGAACTGTCACTTTGTATAGAAAAAGCGATGTCTATTCTTCGTAGAGATAGAAAGCGCCATGCTACGCCTGCAGATATACCTAATTACATACATACTGTATACTGACAAAGCCTGCAGAGTAATTGGTGTTAACTCGAGTCTACTCATAAGTACAGCCAACCGCACATCAGCGAAACAATTCGACATTGACAGCGCCTTTATGTCGTAGCTTTAAGGGTGATTTTCGTAGTGCAAGTATTTCTGATGTGAGGTTGATCGTACGTAGAGATAAGGAGAGTTGTTTACCCAAAATCCCTGTGTCTCTACAAAACAGTGGGAATTAATTATGTAGGCTGCCTAAAGTAGAACGTTTTGTCTGTTTAATTTACAATGTAATTTGTTTAAATGTTTTACAGTTATTTTATGTGTGCACTGTACTGTGTCAGGATTATATTTGTTTATCTCACATTGTTTATGTTGTGGAAATGGCAAAAAAGCGAGTGTTTTTTGTAATACTGTGCTGTTAGTGTACAGTTGTTTCATTCCTGCCTATTATCGTCATCGGATCAAAATGAGATAACCAATTATACTTATTTGGTTATCTCTGAGGCATTAACACACGGCACCGCGCACCGCTGCGCTAGGCGGTCTCATGACGCATTGGCCTCTATTAAATCCGTTGATGCCTAACACACGTACACCGCCCGACCGCGCGGTCGAATTGGTAGAGACCGTGGCGGTGCGAGGTGCCGTGTGTTAACCGCCATATTGTTTATTTTGTGGTTTTCAGTCACATTCACAACATGTAAACAATATGATATAACCAAAAATACTTATTTGGTTATCTCATACTGTAGTTGTAGGTAAATAAAATATAAGTAAAAATCTTTTTTAAAACAAGCTTTTAATCAACTAAAAAGTAGGTACTAAATAAAACTTACGTAGACATAGAACTTTAATATTTTATTAAAAGCTTGAGGCTTATCTTCAAGTTTAGTGTAAGAAGGTGTGACGTTGCAAATTGACATCTTAGGCGACATCTAGCGGTGGAGCTAGGTAGCTCCAGAGTTTCTCAATACTGGAGACAGAGCGTTGTTTTTGGGTTTCGATAATTAATTAGATGTTAATTAAGGAATTAAAATTTATTAACATTCAGATGTAATCACCCAAATTTTATAGTCATGCAATGTCCAATAAATTAAATTTAATTCTTATGATAGAATTTCGGAAGTGGATTGTCACTTGTCAAAGAATTCGGTTTTTAGTCTGTGGTTAGAACTTTCTCGAAGGTCGATAAGGAGGAGTCAGGTCTTTGGTCCTGCGTGTGTGACGAGAAGGGTGTTCCTTCCCGATCCTGGTGACGCTACGCAATGATGGAGTTTTAACAGGTATGTTATTCGAGAGGCACCAGTTCTGTGATGATTAGACTGTGTTCGGCCAATAATCTTATTGGAAATATATCAGAGATGTTGTTTCAGTAGCCGAACCTGTCTGGCTTTTTATGCTAGCCTGAACTGATGCGAACGTGAAAGACGTGTCGCCCTGGTGCCGTCCCGTGGTCTGGTGAAATAGCAGTTAGTCCCGACTAGTGGCGGGCAGTGTGCTGGTTGACCCGGGCTTTGGCAGTTTTGAGGTTAGATCCTACGAGTGCTGGCAGTGTGGCCATCCCCGTATATTGGAGGGCCTTACCATCCGGTAGCTCGTCCAGGAAAGTGTCGCCGCTCCAGGTAACGATTAGCGTCATCGATTTCCTTACGGATCCCGTAGGCCACGTGTATGTGGGAACTCAGAGTTTTCTCTGTGGTTCCATGCCAAGGGACTTGATTCCGTCAACTGACGTCAACTGAGAGTCCGTCGTGAACAGAGGGACAGTTAACACCTGCAAGTTTGTAGTAGACCCTTTGAGTGAGTGATACCCAGGTGACCATTTTGTTAAGGTCATTTCCAAGTGATTTAGGCCTATGTGTAGTAAACTAGGTTATAAACCAGTTGTTCTAAATTTCATGTGTTAGGTTGTGTCTCAGGGGCTTTGCCCAAATGTTATAATTCCTCTTATGAGCACAACCATATTTAAGGTCACTTATTATTCGATTGAGCTAGATGTTGTTAAGCGTTCATCTCACGGATCCTCACAAGCGACCTTGAGCTTGTTGATATTTAATCTCATGCTTGTATTTCTCCTAACACAACTTGTTACGGAGACGGGGTGTGTTAGAGGCTAATACCAGGTTAAAGGTTGGGAAAGTTCTAGTGTTTTAGTGGCTTGCCACAATTTTTGTAAACCTGTGTTATATAATTACAATAAACTTTGTAAAAAAGGTAATGGTTTAATTGGTTCTTTCCCTATTTATATATACCTAATAAATTTACTTTAGCACGGCAGGAAGCCGGGTGACAAAGGACATTTTACGCCTCAAGCTTTTAAGAAAATATTAAAGTTCTATGTCTACGTAAGTTTTTAGTTAATAAAAGCTTGTTTTTAAAAAGATTTTTACTTATATTTTATTTTGTACTTTTTAGCATTAGGATTTCTTTATTTATATTTGTTCTATCACAAATCCAACGAATTAGGTTTTCCCATGGCCACCTTCCGGCTCCATCATCAGGCCCTGAACACCACCTAGTGTCAAAGCACTTGTCAATGCATAACCAACGAGTCCAAACACGAAGATGCTATCTTGTTTGATTGAGGAGTTCCCATGGCCACCTTCCGGCTCCACCATCAGACCCTGAACACAACCTATTGTCTAATCACTTGTTAATACATGACCAATCAGTACAAACGCGATGGTACTATCTTGTTTAATTGAGGAGTTCCCATGGCCACCTTTCGGCTCCATCATCATCAGACTGAATACCACCTAATGTCAAAGCACTTGTCAATACATAACTAATGAGTCTAAACACGATGGTGCTATCTTGTTTGATTGAGGTTTTCCCATGCCCATCTCCCGGCTCCATCATCAGACCTTGAATACCACCTAGTGTCAAAACACTTGTCAATGCATAACCAACGAGTCCAAACACAATGGTGCTATCTTGTTTGATTGAGGAGTTCCTATGTCCACCTTCCGGCTCCATCATCAGGCCCTAAACACCACCTAGTGTCAAAGCACTTGTCAATGCATAACCAACGAGTCCAAACACGATGGTGCTATCTTGTTTGATTGAGGAGTTCCCATGGCCACCTTCCGGCTCCACCATCAGACCCTGAACACCACCAAGTGTCGAAGCACTTGTTAATACGTGACCAATGAGTCCAAACACGATGGTGCTATCTTGTTTGATTGAGGAGTTCCTATGGCCAACTTCCGGCTCCATCATCAGACCCTGAACACCACCTAGTGTCGAAGCACTTGTTAATACGTGACCAGTGAGTCCAAACACGATGGTGCTATCTTGTTTGATTGAGGAGTTCCCATGGCCACCTTCCGGCTCCACCATCAGACCCTGAACACCACCTAGTGTCGAAGCACTTGTTCATACGTGACCAATGAGTCCAAACACGATGGTGCTATCTTGTTTGATTGAGGAGTTCCCATGGCCACCTTCCGGCTCCACCATCAGACCCTGAACACAACCTATTGTCTAATCACTTGTTAATACATGACCAATCAGTACAAACGCGATGGTACTATCTTGTTTAATTGAGGAGTTCCCATGGCCACCTTTCGGCTCCATCATCATCAGACTGAATACCACCTAATGTCAAAGCACTTGTCAATACATAACTAATGAGTCTAAACACGATGGTGCTATCTTGTTTGATTGAGGTTTTCCCATGCCCATCTCCCGGCTCCATCATCAGACCTTGAATACCACCTAGTGTCAAAACACTTGTCAATGCATAACCAACGAGTCCAAACACAATGGTGCTATCTTGTTTGATTGAGGAGTTCCTATGTCCACCTTCCGGCTCCATCATCAGGCCCTAAACACCACCTAGTGTCAAAGCACTTGTCAATGCATAACCAACGAGTCCAAACACGATGGTGCTATCTTGTTTGATTGAGGAGTTCCCATGGCCACCTTCCGGCTCCACCATCAGACCCTGAACACCACCAAGTGTCGAAGCACTTGTTAATACGTGACCAATGAGTCCAAACACGATGGTGCTATCTTGTTTGATTGAGGAGTTCCTATGGCCAACTTCCGGCTCCATCATCAGACCCTGAACACCACCTAGTGTCGAAGCACTTGTTAATACGTGACCAATGAGTCCAAACACGATGGTGCTATCTTGTTTGATTGAGGAGTTCCCATGGCCACCTTCCGGCTCCACCATCAGACCCTGAACACCACCTAGTGTCGAAGCACTTGTTCATACGTGACCAATGAGTCCAAACACGATGGTGCTATCTTGTTTGATTGAGGAGTTCCCATGGCCACCTTCCGGCTCCGCCATCAGACCCTGAAAACCACCTAGTGTCGAAGCACTTGTTAATACGTGACCAATGAGTCCAAACACGATGGTGCTATCTTGTTTGATTGAGGAGTTCCTATGGCCAACTTCCGGCTCCATCATCAGACCCTGAACACCACCTAGTGTCGAAGCACTTGTTAATACGTGACCAATGAGTCCAAACACGATGGTGCTATCTTGTTTGATTGAGGAGTTCCCATGGCCACCTTCCGGCTCCGCCATCAGACCCTAAACACCACCTAGTGTCGAAGCACTTGTTAATACGTGACCAATGAGTCCAAACACGATGGTGCTATCTTGTTTGATTGAGGAGTTCCTATGGCCAACTTCCGGCTCCATCATCAGACCCTGAACACCACCTAGTGTCGAAGCACTTGTTAATACGTGACCAATGAGTCCAAACACGATGGTGCTATCTTGTTTGATTGAGGAGTTCCTATGGCCAACTTCTGGCTCCATCATCAGACCAGTAACATGGTAACATTTTTTCAAAATTTCTCGGTAGTTGTATATGTATGCCAAGTTACAGCACAATCAGATGCCAGGAAGTGCTTGATAAATGGATGACAATTGGATTTACTAGAGACACATATGGCCACCTTCCGGCTCCATTATCAGACCTTGAACACCACCTAGTTTCAAAGCACTTGTTAATACATAACCAATGAATCCAAACATGATGGTGTTATCTTGTTTGATTGAGGAGTTCCTATGCCTGACTTCTGGCTCCGTCATCAGACCAGCTCCATGGTATCATTTTTTCAAAATGTCTCGGTAGTTTTATGAGTATGCCAAGTTTCAGCTCAATCGGATGTCAGGAAATGCTTGAAAAATTGATGACAAAAGGAGTAACCGGAAACACATACGAACAGAGCAAGCTAATATAAAGCTTGTAAAAAAAAAGACTGAAGAGCGAGCGTTTTTAGAATCGATCGAGGGTTAAGCTACGCTTCACTGGGTGACCATCCATTACATCTAGACACTCCTCCGTGTCTCGAAATGCACGTTACGCCGCTAGTCCCGGCTGTCAATCGTATATCTTTGACAGTCAGAAGGTCAAAACTCTAACAACCAGTCTTACCAAGGGGTATCGTGTTGCACAGTACTTAACTGGGTCGTGGAGGTCAGATAGGCAGTTGCACCATGTAAAATACTGATATTCAGTTGCATCCGGTTAGACTGGAAGCCGACTCCAACAGATTGATTGTGTCATTTGGACGGGGCTGACAGTGATTCTGATACTAATATGAAAAAGAAAAAGTTTGCTTAACGTGCTTGGTATATCCAACCATGTCAAACAAACATTTTTCTCTGTAACCCAAACATAGGTAGGATATTGAATATTTGAACATTGAAGGGTTGTATCCTATTAATAATAAAGTAATATCAACGGTTTCGTCACATTAACATAAAGGTGTATGTAGACAGTTATGAAAAAAAACCGGCCAAAAGCGAGTCGGACTCGCGCACGAAGGGTTCCGTACCATTAGCTATAAAAACGGCAAATAAATCACGTTTGTTGTATGGGAGCCCCCCTTAAATATTTGTTTTATTTTAGTTTAATTATTTATTTTTAAAGTGAATATATAACTAAATATTCTGTGAATATTTCAAGCGTCTACCTGTTGTCGTTTTCAATATCGAGCAAAAACGAGCAACAAACTCACTTTTGTTGTATCGGAGCCCCCTTAAATATTTATTTTATTTTCGTTTTTAGTATTTGTTGTTATAGCGGCAACAGATATACATCATCTGTGAAAATTTCAACTGTCTAGCTATCACGGTTCATGAGAGACAGCCTGGTGACAGACGGCCAGACAGATAGACAGACAGACAGCGGAGCCTTAGTAATAGGGTACGGAACCCTAATAGAAAACATTTCTAGTAGGTTTAGTATGTCTGTGGATAGTCTCATTATCTTTTAGGATACATCTTCAACAATATTTCGATATTTTTCTTCGCACCACGCACCAGGAAAAACATGACAAATAATAACGTCCAAACAACATTCACATTGCTCTCTGAACTGAAAATACACCTTTCAAATTGTACGCTCAACATATTTGTTCGTTGTACGGAACTCGAATAAACAGTTCAGGAACAATAACATGGAACGAAAACAAAAATATAAACGGACACAATAAATGGTAGAATAAATATTAAGGTGTCAATGTAATCCTAACTAATAAATATTATAAATGCCAAAGTGAGTTTGTTTGTTGGGTCGATCCATCAGGTTCAGCTACGCTTGCCAGGGTTGCTCCGTGTATCCACGGTGACCATCTTTACATAACGAGACTCCTCCGTGCCTCGGTAAGCACGTTAAGCCGTTGGTCCCGGCTTATTCGTGGATCTTTGATAGTCGTTACAGGTAGTCAGAAGCTCGAAAGTCTGACAACCAGTCTTACCAAGGGGTATCATATTACCCAGTTTCTGGGTTGTGGAGGTTAGATAGGCAGTCGCTCCATGTAAAATACTGGTATTCAGTTGCATCCGGTTAGATTGGAAGCCGACCCCAACATAGAAAAGCGAAAAGGCAACGCAACGAAAAGGCTAGACAGAAGATAATGAGTTTGTTAGTTACGCTTTCACGCTCAAACGGCTGAACGGATTTGGATGAAATTTCGCACAGGGCTAGACCTTGACCTGGTAAAGGACATAGGTTACTTTTCATCCTGGATCTCAGACGAATTCCCAGGCAACAGCTAGTTGTGTATATCTGGCGAGATGAGGTTGATTGTGAACTTTCAAGGAGACAATCTTCACTGTTACTTGGTTCAGAGTTACAATGTAGATGGCGTACTCAGAACATTAAAGTTCAATAAACTTTCACAAACATTCGAAAACGTACCTGCTATAACTACACAACTGTGAAGAGGTTCTGTGTAACTCACAGACTAACTCGTTAGTTTGTCTGCAAGTTACTGATCGTTCAAGATAAGGGCTTCTTTGATCATTACGAGACAGCCAGACAGTCTGATTGCTGTCGAAGCGATCAGACGAGACATCAATGATATTTAAGACGTAGACGATATTTTATTTAGAGTTTCGCTGCGTCTGTGATTTGATGGTTGGATGAAAAAGTTGTGGCAATAATGCAGGGTTCAACCAAATTGATTGAAAGTTTGGGCCAAGGTTGGTTGATTCACCTTTGCCCTACTACGGTGAAACAAAAAGGAGGATTATGATTTTGACCGACGACCGACAAATTAACAGAGGGCATTCTGCCCCTTATTTTGAATTATATTCCACTGGAAATCTCAGGAGAGTTATGTAAATAAAATAGCTAAAATATAAAAACCAGCAATGGATGTGAAAATACTCGAGCGCGCCCCCTCCGACACGGGGAGTGCGGCTACGCGGGTTTTGCCACGGTAATGATACATTGCGCGTGAGGTACTCGTAATAATACAAATCAGGTTTAATGGATATCCATAACGTTCCTGAAATAATTTCATGTACCGATCGTTTTAGTATGACATGCTAAATTAATCCCATCTGCGGAGAGCTGTCCCTAACACCCTGTATGTATGTTTGTTCATGTGTTCCCACATAATTTCTAAACTACTCATCATAAGTTAACAAATGAGGTATCTTTGGAAGCGCCTTGATCGTCCACTGGTTCATACAAGATGATCATCATAAGTTGGCTATGTGACGTCACATTAAATTGAATATGGCGCCCTCTAGAGGACATAAATACATAATCTGTTCGATTTATGCCCTCACTCGTGTGACTCCGTATTTTTAATTTTCTATCTGTGATGTCTTGTTTATGCTTTTTTAGTTGACTTTTTTCGCAGTTGGGTTTCATTTTTTATGTTTACAAGAAACTATTTGGTTTCTTTAACGAAATTGAAAGAAATAGGTTGGACGTTGTAGGAGTATTGTGTGATATAAAGGCCAATTAAGGCGAGCCGCACCGCAACGAATTGCAAAAATCCTCTTTCATCACTTTCTGCGGCTGCGGTTCGTTGCGGCTGTGTGATGTGCGCTTGGCGTTGGAATTTTAAAATAAAAATAAAAAAAGTTTTTTTTTTCTTGCCAGATTTTTTTTAAGGCTATTATGCAGCAGGTTTTTTAAGGGACAATAGGTATATTTCTATCTGTCAATGAAGTAAGAAACATCTATAGAAGTAACATTACGGTGGGAGGGCGTCCCACGCTCGTTTTCCCGGTCAATGGTAAGCTCACTGGGATATTTTTGTGAATGAACCCTGACATATGCCTACATGAAGGAAATGGGCCTGTTTTTGTTAATCAAAACCGCATGAAGCGACTTGATCTCGAAAATAAAACAGCATGTATTCACAAATAATTAAATTATCAGACAATTCAGTTAACTTCCCATTCAACAATTCGCATCAAAGTAAAAACAACGTAAATTAAATTCAACAAAATCATTTCCAATATTCAAATAAACGAAATCGAGTACAGCCCATAAACCGAGACAATTCGAATGGTAATTGAGAAAATTGGAAAAATAAAACGAGCCTTTGCTAATAAAGTAGGAAATTGGGAATTTCTTCAATCAAATTATATTTCTATTTTCCGATAATTTCCGCCACGAGAAGGGATGGTGTAAACGTTGTTTGACGGCGTCTGTCTTTTCTGATATACTGAGAAAGTCCTATTACTTCTCATAAACATAATGTTTAGCTCCTTAATAGTAATACTACATATGGAATTAAGGAGCGCACTGGAAGATGCGATCTGTGAGTATCGGTTCACATCACCTGACCTTAGACCACGGCTACCACGTTTGCCGATGAATAAAAGAAACAGAGCACTGGTGTGTGCCCTGGATGCACTGTTACCAAATATTATTGAAGGCAGCGCAAACCTTTGCGATACACACTCAATCTTGTATTGCACAGCTGTTGCGGCATGTCGTATTGCTCGTGTCAAATTTCCAAACACTGACCGAGCTGTACGACCGAAACCTGCCGCGCCAGCCTGGCAGTGCAGGATTGAGCGTCGTATTAATGAGGCCAGGGTACTCATCGGGAAGCTCATCTGCTTCAGGGAGGGCAACACACGCCCAAGGGTGATGCGCTTTGTGAGGCGGGCGTTCTCGGGAACTAGTATTAGTCCTCGAGAATATGAGTCCTGTGTCACAGAGCGCATCGACTTCCTGAAGCAGAAAGTTTATGCATGGGCAAACCGTATCCGTCGGTATAGGCGAAGGGTGGATCGGTACACTCAGAACCGCATGTTCCAGAACGATGAAAGGTGGGTGTATAGAGCATGGGGGCGACCCACTCCCACCCAAGGTGTGATTGACGCGCGTCCACCGGATAATGAGACCATGTGTGCTTTTTGGCGAAGCATCTGGTCGGTGCCCGTCAGTCACACTGAAGGTGATTGGATGCGTGTTGTTGAGCGGGCGTGTGATCCAATACCAGACATGGAGGCCATTACCATCAGTCCTCTGGATGTGGCCCGTGCGGTCCGTCCGTTGCCTAACTGGAAATCTCCAGGACCGGACGGACTGCACAATTTCTGGATTAAATGGCTACAAAGATCACACGCCTGCTTAGCTTCGCAATTCCAGTCATCTCTAGAGACTGGGTCGCTACCACTGTTCTTTACGACAGGAGTTACCCACCTGCTCCATAAATCGGGTAGTACTGCGGAACCTAAAAACTATAGACCAATTACATGTTTACCGACGGTCTATAAAGTTCTTACATCCATTCTTAGAGCAAAAATTGCACAACATATTTACAGCAACTCGATTATGTCTGTGTCTCAGAATGGATGTAAGAATGGGTCCCGCGGTACTAAGGAGCTGCTCCTTATAGACATGGCCATAAGCCAACAGGTTCGTAGATCCCGGAAGGATTTGTCGACATGTTGCATAGATTATAAGAAGGCCTATGATTCGGTGCCACATACATGGCTCATTAGGGTGTTGGAGTTGTACAAAATAGACGCAACTCTACGCACCTTCTTGATGTCGTGTATGGGGCAATGGAGAACAGCCCTTCTCTATCCAGGATGTCGGCAGATACGGGGGAACGATGAACCGATCAGGATTGAGCGGGGAATATTTCAGGGTGATAGTTTGAGTCCGCTTTGGTTTTGCTTAGCCTTGAATCCTCTAAGCACACTGCTGGAGGATTCACGACTAGGCTATCGGTTGAGAAGTGATGGTCAGGTGATATCTCACCTCCTTTACATGGATGACCTGAAACTCTTCGCCCCCAACAATTTGCGTCTGATGGAGCTACTGAAGGTAACAGAAACATTCAGTAGCGCCATCAGAATGGAATTTGGTGTGGACAAATGTGCAGTCATGCATGTAAAGCGAGGGGGGATTATGGAATCCGTGGGTATCCAACTCTCGGACTCCATACACCTTAGATCCCTCTCCTCAACCGAAACGTACAAGTATTTGGGTATGTCGGAAGCATTAGGCATCAATGTTGCCGACATGAAACAATCGTTGAGGGAGCGCTTCTTTGGCCGCCTGAATAAAGTGTTAAATAGTCTTTTATCAGGCGGAAACAAGGTGCGAGCCTTCAACGGCTGGGTCATGCCGGTTTTGATGTATTCTTTCGGCATACTCAAATGGACTCAGACGGAACTTGACGCCCTGGATAGGAAGGTCCGTACACTACTGACAGCAAATCGGATGCATCACCCACGGTCATCAGTGATGAGACTGTACATCCCGCGGAAATGTGGGGGACGAGGTTTCTTAAATGCCAAAACCCTCCACAACCGCGAGATTTGCAGTCTCCGGGAATATTTCCTTCAAACTGACGTGGGGATGCACCGAGATGTGGTCGCAGTGGACAAGGGCCTTACCCCGCTCTCCTTGGCGAAAGAGAATTGGCGCAAACCTACAGTACTTGATACTAACGATCGTAAGGAAGTATGGCAAGGCAAGGAGCTACACGGACGCTTTTTCCGGGTCCTCCATGGGCCTGAAGTAGACTTTCTGGCGTCTGTATCCTGGCTACGTTTCGGTGACCTCTTCGGGGAAACCGAAGGTTTTGTCTGTGCGATTATGGATGAAGTCATCATGACGAATAATTATCGGAAATACATTGTCAAGGACGGTACGGTTGACATCTGTCGGGCATGCCACTGTCCCGGTGAATCAATCCGACATATTGTTTCCGGTTGTTCTCGTCTTGCTAATGGCGAGTACTTGCACAGACACAATCTAGTAGCTAGGATTATCCACCAGCAACTTGCCTTGCAGTACAACCTTGTAGAGTATGAAGTACCATACTACAGGTATGTGCCCGACCCAGTTCTCGAAAATGGTCACGCCACATTGTACTGGGATCGATCTATCATCACTGACAGGACTATTGTAGCCAATAAGCCTGATATTGTGGTGGTAGATCGACGAGAGCGCCGTGCAATGATTGTTGATATCTCTGTCCCTCATGACGAGAATCTCGTGAAAGCTGAGAAAGATAAAAAAATCAAGTATCTCGACTTAGCACACGAGGTTGTCGACATGTGGGACGTGGACTCTGCAATCATTGTACCGATAATCGTTACGGTCAATGGCCTAATAGCGAAGAGCCTCGACCAACATCTCAGGAGGCTCTCATTGCGCGGCTGGGTCAAGGGCTTGATTCAGAAAGCAGTACTTCTGGACACGGCACGCATTGTGAGGAGGTTCCTCTCCCTAGAGCCCTGACCACCGGCAGCCTGGATCCTGAACCTGATGCCGATGGGCTACTAGTTTTTATATTTTTAAATGTTTTTTTTTGTTTTTTGTTTGTTTGTTATAAAAATATTTAAAAATGTAAAGATTATGTATTTAAAATGAAATAACGAAAAATACTACATATTATTCAATCAATCAGTAGAGCAGTGAGAGCCTAGTGGTGTGACCGTCACACTGCCAAGTCATAGGTCTCGAGTTCGATCCCAAGCCACCTCTGAATTTCGGATTCATGTGCGTATTGTATAATTATCACTTGCATAAAAATGGTGAAGGAAAACATCGTGAGGAAAGTAAAAAAAAATGTCTTAGGGATATTTTTCGACGGCATATGAAGCCAAGTCAGAGGCCCGACGACTTTAAAAATCTGACAGCAGGTCACTAACCACACGAAAAAAAAGAATCAATCAGTTTCTCAACTTCGACAAGTCTTTTCGTTGTCTATCCCGCAATGTTTGAAGACAAGGTCTTCAACCAGTGCGTCAACAGGTTAAGAATGGTACAGGAATTAACCTGGTGTAGGTTATATTTTATTCTAACAGCGCCTCCATGTTGTCATAGGTAAGTAGTTTTATCCAATTAGGAACAATTTATGTAGGTATAATGCATTACAGCAGGCGTAGCATGAGCACCGTTTTGTCGACGGAAGAGTATACAAAAATGACGTTTCCTGTAGACAGTAGACAGTACGAGACGGCAGCAAAGTAGAAAGAGTCAACTACACTTTTTACGAAATTCACTCTTTTATATAATTCGACTCAGAATTCTTTGTTTTATCATAGGATTTATCGGTTGTCAGTGTGATTTTGACAGTAAGGATAGAAAACTTTCTTCCGAAATAGTCTACATATAAAAAGACCTAGACAAAGATTGTTAGAAATGAAAGACAAAATGACAGATTGTAGAAAGATTTCTACGGTGGATGTCAAAAATGAAGAAACGAACTGTCACTTTGTGTAGAAAAAGCTATGTCTATTCTACGTAGAGATAGAAAGCGCCATGCTACGCCTGCTGGAACTAAGATTCGAACTAAATATTCTGTGCTATTTAGGGATCAACTTTCAAATAATCTAATTACGTTTTTAGGCTAACCTACTCGAGATAACGCTTCAGTTAAGTAATTTTATAGTAATGGTAGATTTAAAATCTAGATTTGCTCCTCTATTTCTTAAAATCTAGACCAACGGATCCTTTTAACTACATCGAATGCTCGTAACATTAATTTTTGGAGCTCAAAAACAAATTGCTTTAAAAAAGCCATTCCGTTTAAACTCCTAATTAATGCTCTCATCTGTTGGAATTAGTCCGAATGGGTGCAATCAATTAACTATCATAACCCCTTAGTCATAAAGTTTGAATTACAATATTTTGGGTTACGTAATGTTGGCCATGCGAATATGCACTTAATTGGAACGTTTTAAGGTTCATATTGGAAGGTGTAAGTGAGTTTATTTAAAAGGAATCGCGTGGAATTTTGAGCTAAATAAAATTGGCCAGTTATCTCGATAAAATGAAAATGTTAAATCGAATCGTTCCCAACGATTTCAATCGTCTTCTTAAATTAATTGGACCTTCCTGTTTTAATTATCTGTATGTGTTTTGACGTCAACAATTAAAGTTCAAGCTAAGTCTAAGTCAAGTCTTAATATTTTATTTTATTTAGCCCTCAATCTGCCTAGCCTTTTCCCAACAACAGTCTTACGAAAGGGTATCGTGCTATCCAGTAACTGGGTTGTGGAGGCCAGAGAAGCAGTCACTCTTTGTAAAATACTAGTATTTAGCTGCATCCGGTTTGACTGGTAGCTGACCCCAACATATCGTTAGGAAAAGGCTAGGCAGATTGATTGATTGGTTTTTTACGAAATAAAATCAAAATCAAAAGTCATTTATTCAAACTAGGCTGAGAATCAGCACTTTTCGAACGTCAAAATTACATAAGATAGTCCCCCAAAAACGCCCACCCTTCACCACTTCCTAGTGCTTTAGCTGGGAAGAAGAAGTGGCGCAACAAACTCCCCAGCAGCACAGCTGTCTGTTCAGTTAGAAAAATTTGATTCTACACAAAAGTTTGCAAAATCATTTACATTACGCATCATAAAACATAAATCTAATTATTAGCCATATGTCAGCTAGCACACTCCAATATACCAACCAAACAAAAAAAAAATATAATAAAAAAACGAGAACTTTATGTCCACTATATACGAAATATCTACTATATAGTGCTATTTTATTGATTGAAAAACTTTACCTAATCAACCTTCGTTGATACTAAATTATTAATTCCTGAGCTCGCTCGCGAAATACTAAAAATGATTACTCTCAAAGTCGTAGACCCACTACGTGCTACGCAGCTACGCCGTAGCTTCGTAGCTCCGTAGCGATAAGCGAATAATTACGTAGCTGTTTTATCAAACGCTATACTGACATTCGAGAAATGTCATATCGGCAATCGAATCGGCGGTGATCGATGTTTCGATTCGTAATCGTTTATAAAACGAACACTTGAGCTATTTTAATGCCAACTACGGTTGATTGTACCCAAACACATGACTATCCGTGGGTTGTATGTAATCATGGCAGAAGTATTTTTTTCTGAATGAAAGACAAAAAGTAAAGTGTCTGATATCGCCTTTATGACTCTCATTATAAGAACTCTATTAGCTTATTCTCTTAAATCCGAATACCTGCTCTAAGAAGCCCTGGACAGGAAATCCGATATATTTAACTATCTTAACACCCACGATGCCTGCGGGACTATGTAGCCATATTTACTGCTTTGTTCATCTTATATATAGCCGTTTATATGCTTACCGGGACCTTTGAGTATTGTTACTATAAAATTATCGTAAGGAGGCTGTGCTGTATTATATAATTATATCACTTGCTTTAAAAACGGTGAAGGAAAACATCGTGAGGAAACCGGCATGCCCTTTTTTTTTTTTTTTTTGAGGTTGGAAATCATCAAATGACTCCTCCCGCTCTGGGCGGAGCGGGAGGACGTGTCAGACTTTTACTGACTAAAACCCACCCGTGTACCTTCAGTTGCCTGTTGCCAAGGACCCCGGTATCCCTTTCGGACTTTCCTACAGCTCGTCTTGAGCAAGCGTTGTGATCAATGTGCCTTCTCTGTATGAGAAGAGACCTCTGCCCTCCAGTGGAACAGCAAAGGCTGTATTATTTGCTAAAACCACATACAGACACCACGACGCATGCGCCACGAATATTTTTCCATGCATGCAATCAATAATACTCACACAAAATATATTGCAAATAGAATAACGTTTTATCTCATCTGCCTAGCCTTTTCCCAACCAAGGTGGGGTCGGCTTCCAGTCTAACCGGATGCAGCTGAATACCAGTATTTTACATGGAGCGACTGCCTATCTCCTCCAACCCAGTAACTGGGTAGTACGATACCCCTTGGCAAGACTGATGGTCAGACTTTCGGGCTTAAGTAGTAACAACTGTCAAAGATCCACGAATGACAGCCGGGTCCAACGGCTTTACGTGCTTTCCGAGGAACGGAGGAGTCTCGGTATGTAAAGATGGTCAGGTGACCCATCCACGGACCAACCCCGGCAAGCGTAGCTTAACCTGATGAATCGACCCGTGCGGCTGTTATTACTTAGTCACGAGCTCCTCAACGTTTTATCTCTAAGATTCTATTTTAAACCAAAGGGATCAGTATCCGTTCCCTGTCAGCTGGTGAAGTATGAGGTGGTCAGGTGGTGAGCTGTGATAAAAACTGGTGAGATTCATTAACGGCGTCTCGTGTGAGATTAATGAATTGAAAGGGCCTTTGCTGTGTTAGACAAGGAACGTTGGCAAAAGTCGTAAGGGCAAGCGAGAGTAAATGTAAATAATTTTTGCCTGAGTTTTAGTGGTAAATTATTGGAATAACAAACTCTTGCATCGTGTTGACTGATTAAACCATTTAATAAATTAAATAAAATTTTAATTAACTTTCAGTGTATTTAAATGGTGATCGTCATCATCTGCAATAGAAGTATTGTCATGAATTATGATTACACAATTACAGCCGTGATTGAAGCCGTGTTCCCGATGGTATTTCTTATGTGCAAAGGTGACGAACTTCCATACAAACTTTCATCCCCTATATTTACCCCTATATGGGTATAATTTTCAAAAATCCTTCTTAAATGCTCACTTTCCCTATTATGTATAAGGAAATTTCATGTTTCTAGGCCCAGCGGTTAAGGCTGTGCGTTTGTCTGTCAGTGAATGAATTAATTAGAATTAGTAGATTTTATATTTCACTCAAAGCAGTCGCTCCATGTAAAATACTGGTATTCAGCTGCATCCGGTTAGACTGGAAGCCGACCCTAACATAGTTGGGAAAAGGCTAGGCAGATGATGATATTTCACCCAAAGAAAAAACCTTTAGTGAAGAAAAAATCGTACGTATAACAAATTAAAATTTATCAACCTTTGTTCCTTTCCGATGCCATTGATTTTGGCACCTCTTATTTGCGCTTGTATTCATGTCTATTGGTGAACATGAGCATCTCAACGCTTCAGCTTATGACTTAAATATTTTACCGTAATTAATCTGTACCTTGATAGACAGTTTATTAGGGGTACTGTAATTAATTAGTGACGATATCATAGATCTATCGAGACCCTATGATTTTAATTAATTAACTAATAAAATACATAGCTTTTAATTAAAATTTATGTAATATTTTAAATTAGCCTTGAACTATTTACTTGTCTCGGAAAATATGTTTGTACATGTTGTAGTAAAAATATAAGTAATATATCTTTTACAAGTAGTTATTGCATAAAAATTCCTTTCGTAAACTTATCATCAAAGATGAATGTAATAATTTTAAACTACAGCAGTAAAGAAAGAAAGAAAATTTGATTATTCTGCACAAATATGTGTAGTACAAGTGTGCACATTGCTCTGCTACGATCTTATTGGTACTATTAGGTACCATTCGAGCTTATTGGTACCAGTAGGTACCATTCGTCACGGTAACGACATCCGTGCACGTGTCAACGTGACAATTATCCTGAACAAATTACTGTTCAGTAGGATTGATTGAATGAACACAGTTTTACAATCAGAATTTATTTTTAATGTTATTTAGTGTTATTGCTTTTGTACGATTACAATTGGTTTTATTGTTTGTTGTTTAGACCGTTATACAGGGTGTTAGTGTAAACACCGTTATCCTTGGAACCAGTGGTTTGGTTTCAAAACATATATATACATATATATATATATATATACATTCTGGTTTCACGTAGTGGTTTGGTATTTTTCCATTGATTTTACGTTCTTAGAACGTAAAATCATTGGAAAAATACAACTTTTTTTTTTTAAAGAATATCTACATTTTTCCACAAGAATATTTCACCCTACACGCAAGGGCAACGACCGGCCGCGGCCGGCGGTTGGCAGGGGCGGGCGGGGCGCGCGGGACGTTACATGACCGGCCGTCAGCTGTTTCGCAGTCTCTCGAACGCGTATCCATGAGTATCGGGACAGTGACGGATATTTACTTTTTAAAATCTTTTAATGAAAATAAGGTTATTTTTTGTTGTTACTGGGTAATTTATTTTTATATTTAAGTCAACTACCCATGGTTTGAGTGACAACGGTGTTTACCCTTGCATACTGTATTTGTATTTGTGACACATATAAATTGCATTGATTGATGTGCTCAATAATATGCAGTGTGTAGTGTTATTATTTTTCCCTTGTTTAGCTTATGCCCCAGAAAATCAACAAAACAGCCGAAAAATGATGCTTTTAGCATAATTTAAGGGATATTATGGCAAAAAAAATAACGAATAAATTGGCGATATTTATCATTTTCACTGTAGCTTTTATTGACAGTTTAAATAACAGGAGAACTAGTGGTACCATTTCTAAAAAAATAAAAAACAAATTACTTATGAAATATTCCAACAAATAAAATCTTTAAAAAAAACAAACTGAAAATTAATCCGTTTACAAGTTAACGATGTTGGTTTGGTCTGACACTTAGCTATCGATAAGCACTTATCGTCAACTTGACATCAATCGCGTGGATTTTGTACTTAGTTGCTGATCTAGATAAGTAAGCACCCTTTCGATTAGTTTGCATTCTTAAAGTGCTGTAAGGTAAGGGTGCTGTAAGGTTAAACAGTTTTTAAGGGGTTTTTAAAATTGCGTTAAATAAATTGAAAAAAAACATTTGGAAAATTATTATAATTTGTGAAAAATATAAAGTAGACACAGAATATTTTTCAAATGAGTATAAAATATTTATGATAAATGATTTTATTTCAACTATACAAACAAACTATGTACCTACCTATAAGTTGTTGATCGCACATCCCGATAAAAATGCCGATAACATTACCCATTGGGACAATAAAAGTAAAATATAAATCTCAAATTGCATTTACTGCGGTGTGGACCTTTTTACTGCCACCAGCCAAGACTTAGATAAGTCTCTCCGCCCTTAAATAAAGGTTAGGAAATTATTCGTGAACTTTTTTATTGATTTATTTAACCGAGATTTTTTTCTTTTGTTTAGTTTATGTAATTAAAACATCATTTCATGAACCTCTAGAGTCACAGCGTAGAATGCAAAAGATTACGATTACAATACGATTCTATTTGCTGTAACACAGAATAAAAATTAAAAAAAATCGCGTTTGTATTATTTTTTACACGTTTTGGGCACGAGATGTTTAGCATCTTTTATTTTCTATGGTTTACAAATATTATCTGCCAGTGTAGGAAAAAAATCGGTATCGATAGAATCGATTATTTTATGCAAAAAGAATATTTCTCCGTGTCAGTTGCGGGTGTCGCGCGCCCGCGGCGCCCGGAGATGCCACTAGGACCCGGGCGGGTTCAACGAGCGCGCGCGAAAACCGATACCTCTGCCACTAGTGTTCTAAGTGAGTAGTTTCAGTCATAGTGTAGAAGTACAGATCAATATAATATCATTCTGTAATTCCATCATACAACTACAGTCAATATTTTCACCACCCTTTAACTGTATACCGAAATCCATCTTCCATCGTGTATCGCTAAAAGTACATCGACGCATCCAACCCTCTCACTGCCACAGGCTGTTACCCCGAACGTTAAGCCCGTTGCACACAAGAGCCACTCGTCTTCACTCGTCGTCGACGGGTTAAGCTTGTTTCAAAAAGTTGGAACACATTAACCTCTGTTGCTCTTTGTGATACGTATCGTGTGTAACGTGCTTTACGGCTTTGAGAGCAAAAAGCTTTTAAGAATATTATTTAGGACGATGTTACTAGATAGGTTTTAGCATAGATCATTAACCGACTTCTAAAAGGAGGAGGTTATTTTAATAGTCTAGACTAGTGGTAATACTTAAATGTAGTTTGTTCAAAAAGTATCTGATTAAAATGTAAACAAATAAATCAGAAAATGTAGATAACCCTGTGGATACCAATTTGTCGTGCCACTTACAATTTGATATGATTATTTATTAAAAACGAAACTTTTATTTTAAATGAAACATGTTTTTAATTTGAAACATATAACACATGTTTTTAATTTGACACATTTCAGTTGAGTAATTTTATTTGAGACAAGAATTGTTAAAAAAAATGCTGAGATGTAAAAGATGAATGTGTCACTAATTACCAGATACTTTTGCGTCTGGCGTATTCTGGGCAGTCAGCATCGCTGTGACAAGCAAAAAAAAACGGTTTGCATGTACGGTACCCCGCGTCCTGACCAAAAGCCCGATGCCTGCCAGGGTTACGGGAAGTCCGAAAGAGATACCGGGGTCCTTGGCAACAGGCAACTGAAGGAACACGGGTAGGTTTTAGTGAGTAAATCCCTGTCCTAATACAAAGTGCTCGTTTTCTCTAAGGACGTGGTCTAAGAATATGACATACTCACGCGATCAATCAAGCTGCGTTTGTACGTCAAAATTCATATTACATATTTTTCATTATGTAGTTCTTGCCTTAACGAGAGAAGCATGAGTAGATTGCTGATAACTTTGTCCTTGATATGTGACCAGACCAGCATATAAAAGCTATTTGTCCACATCGCCAAGGCCATGCATTTAATAATAACCAAGTTGCCACACGCGTGTTAATTATAATTAAAACACAATCGTTAAATAAACTAACTAGGAATTATACGGTGTATGGTTATGCTGCCATTAAACAGACGGTTAATATGCATGTTAGCTTGTCGTTAATTGTACCAATATAAAAAATAACGTAGGTTACATTAAGGCTGCGGGCACGAAAACAGTAGCGAAGACCGGGGCGACAGAAATAGAATATAATATTGTTCCGTCGCCACCGCCGTGGCTACTACTCCTTGCCACTGGTTTCGTGTCCGTAGCCTAATGCTACGGCTATATTATCGCGATAACGCGAACTATATTTCGCGCGATCTCCGTTGCTCAGGGAGACGTCGAGCGGTGTGCGACAGACAGCGCGCGAAGTGTCGTTCCCTTATCGCGACAATTGGCCCCAGCATAAAAGGTAAGGCAGGTAAACAGTGGCAGGATGAACGAATATGTATGTCACACCACCGGCGATTAATGAGAAGCGAGTAGAGCTAGCAACTCAAAACGAGTTGGCGAGCAAAGAACAGCGAGTGCGCTACGACGAAGAGCGATTACTCATTGGTATGCAAACGGAACAAGCATGAGTCTCTCAGCGAGTGCTTTGCACGCAAAGCGAGAGTCGCTGAGCGAGTGTATTCTGGTAGCTCTTGTCACTGCGAAAAAAATGAGTACAGTCCTGTGGTGTGAACAGTCGGCGATCAACTATTAATATAAATATGTAGCTCTTTTACTTTCTCAGGGCCTAAAATTTTTTGTACGTTTCTTGAGCGAGTAAATAGTCGATAGGTAGCCGCTTCCTCGTCGGCGGTAGGACAGGACACAGACACAGTGTCCGAAGACACAGTGTCCAAGACAACAGGCTTGGACACTGTGATAGCGGAGCGAGACGGAGCGGGGCGTAAGATAAGCGTTTATAGTGTGTTGATTTATTTCTCGCTTGTCACTTCGCTTGATCTCTTAGTCCGCTACCAAACTGTTTATGATCGCGAGCAAATTCTGGTCTACCATAAATCAACTTTCAAATTGAGCGCGACCTTTTCGTTTTGCCTCACAATAACCTAATAAACGTTAATTAGGAGCAAATTGTTGTTAATTGTTGGCCGAAAGCTATATTTAATGATTGTTAATTTTAGGGTATCTGTGTTAACTTATAAAATATATGGGCAACCCTTTGGGCTTGGGTTGTGTAACATTTTTTTTTCAAATACGTGTTTGAAATTGATGGGGAAAGTTTGTATTTGGTATCACTCTATCATATTCACGTAGAAAGAGGTCCTTTTTATATTACATGGTGTGAAATAACTTGCATGGTAAATAAATAAAGAGGTTGGTAGGCATTGTTTTGTAATCAGTGAGACTAACTGGCAGATTTCCCAGTAAGTTAGTGCGAAAGTGAAATTTATTAGTTCTGACTATAAATTCAAACTTATTTGACATTGAGATTATTTACTTAAACTTACTCATAAACATGACCAAACTGTTTCGTAAGTCCGCATAGATTTGTAAGTAAATATAACCCTGTCGCAGTCGCAATCGTTTCACTAACCCTTTAAATAATCGCTGCACCAGGAATGACCCCCGAGTGTACATTATCTAAACCTTTAAACTAATATTTGATTTGTTTGTTACGCTTTCACGCTAAAACGGCTGAACGGATTTGGGTGCAATTTGGCACATGGACACACCATAACCTGTGTGAGGACATATAATACTTTTTATCCCGATATTCCCACGGGATCGACACTTATGCGGGTGAAACCGCGGGGCGCAGTTAGTGTACCTGTACAATACTGAAGGCATGACCCTTGACCCAGTGACATTTACCTCCCCTCCCCACCCCTCCTACAATGCGCTTATCGAATTCTTCCCTGGACCTTAATTATACTGTCTTGCTTAGAAATTCTCCGTTTAATGACGAAAGTTCCTTCTTTCGTATTCATTGCTGGCTGTAAACCTTGAGCCTGTTTATTTTAATAAACAAAAATGGCGGTGGATGTTGTTTTTAATTTTTTATTCGTGTTTTTTGTAATTGTGAGGAAAAGTTGAGGTGTTTTATCAAGTTGAGGGTTAATAGAAGAAAGTGTTATACCTATTAATATTCGTGGAGACTTTATACCTAGCGTCTTGGGTATGACTAAACTACTAAATCTAGTTTAGATGTAGTGGCTAATTTTCTTCATTGTGTTGGTTAAATAATTTTGACATTGTAGTTTTGAATTTAATTTTAATTTAAACATCGTAATTTTGCATGGCATTTAAATTTTGACATTGTAATTTAAATTTTGAAATTGTAATTTCAATTTAATTTTAATTTTGAAATTTTAATTTCAATTTAATTTAAATTTTGAAATTGTAATTTCAATTTAATTTAAATTTTGAAATTGTAATTTCAATTTAATTTAAATTTTGACATAGTATTTTTTTTTGTTTTTGTTACAAAGTAGTTGCACTAGACAAACAATTTGTGTAGTGCAACTAATTTTATACGCCATAAATGACAAAACATGTAACCACCTCATATTAATTATAAGACCTTCACTTTTATACCACTTTCGCCACTGTAATCACGTTTCACAAAATAAATATTCGTTGAATTTCTTTCGCAAAACATAACATCATGCCTTGTTTCCTACGAAAACTCACTCGTGTACTCCCTTATCAAAATCTGTTGCGTGGTTTAGGAGAACATCGCGGACATACAAACAAAAGCGACTTAGTTTTATAATATTTAGAGATAGATAGCTCGTGGCTAAGTAATAACAGCCGCACGGGTCGATCCTTCAGGTTAAGCTACGCTTTCCGGGGTTGGTCCGTGGATGGGTGACCATCTTCACATACCGAGACTCTTCCGTGCTTCGGAAAGCACGTTAAGCCGTTGGTCCGTCATTTGTGCATCTTTGACAGTCGTTAGGGGTCGTCAGAAGCTCGAAAGTCTGACAACCAGTCTTACCAAGGGGTATCGTATTACCCAGTTACTGGGTTGTGGAGGTCAGATAGGCAGTCGCTTCATGTAAAATACTGGTATTCAGCTGCATCCGGTTAGACTGGAAGCCGACCCCAACATGTTGGGAAAAGGCTAGGCAGATGATGATGATGAGATAGATAACTAAAACTCAAAGGCACGTCAAAGAAGTTTTCCAAAGTAGGTAATATACGCAACCGACACGCTAAATAGCATTTAATAACATAATTTAAAGGCAGTAGAATAAACTTAGTTCTAAACAGAAGTAAATTTTTCCTCCGCGACTATAATAGCCAACATTAAACGCAAACAATTCGCCAGTTAGAAAAGAGATTAAACCGTCATTAATCGTTAAAGTTACTAACGACCATAACTTCCCACACTAGGTTACCTAGGTAACCGTTAACATCACGTAAAAGTTACCTTTTATTACCACAAAATGTAGGGCAAAAGGTTCACTGCATAATGCCGCGATCCGACGGTGCGCCATATTGCGGACGGACATAGACGAGCCTGCACGACGCACCGTAGGAAGGTGTACGTGCGGGGTATCGCAGACATCGGAAGTTCCTCGGTGCGCGGTGCGTGGCGGTCCGTGGTCGTCTGCCGTGCGTGTCTGTCCGCAAAATCGCGAATCGTCCGATCTCGGCATAACATGTTGTGTCTGCCAAAAAGTTTTCAACCAATTCGTTCTATTTCAAGTTTTGTGACGACATTGTGACACCATCTATCCATTATGCTGAGTGGAAGCCTTCTTGTTACAGTCATGAAGTGCCAGGAGATGGCGACTATTTCTGTTGTGTGCTCGTGATTATATAGACCTATTTTATTGTTCTGTCAATTATCTTTTCTATACACGAACGTGTTTCTGTGACGAATAAACTTATTTTTCTTTCTTTCTTTTTATCTATCAACAATCTACCATTTTCCTTCATCGTTTTTAAAGGAAGTGATAATTTTAAAATACGCACATGAATCCAAAAAGTCAGAGATGCGTGTCTTGAGTTCGAACTCATGACCTATGACTTGGCAGTCCTACGGTCACACCACTAGGCTATCACTGCTTAGTCCAGGCCGGGTGAGGAATGATATGAATGAAGCGGGAGTGAATGATAGCGTGACGGTTGACAGAATGGAAAAAGAAAACGTGTTGCAACGACCCCAAGGAACATGGGACAACGGGGCCAAGTCTACTAATTTACAAACGTGTCGGTGGTCTCACAATGATCACATTTTGTCAGATATGCCATACAAAATCTTTCAAAAGCTCATCATTGTGAGACCACTGACACGTTTGTAAATTAGTAGACTTGGCCCCCTGGATAGAAACATGATGATGATTGATTTTTGTCCAATTTCAACTTCTGCGCGTGTTTCCATGCAGTTACCACGTTTTGTAGGTTCTGATATACTATTCTGTGACCCGGCGTCACGTGCGCCGAACGTGTTTCAAAAAGTATAAAATTTTAGAGTGCAGTCACAGTTTAAATACAGTTACAGTGTAAAAGTTTAGCGGGACACGTAGTGTACTGTCAGATGTATCTAGATTTTACATAGATTTAAAATCTTGTTTTCCCAATTGGAGAAGAGTTGTGAGAGATAGGAAGGATATGGAAAGGAAGTCGTATGAAGAGGCCTTTGCTAATAGGCACACTGAACTACGAGACATTCTGTAAACTATTGAAAAATACCACAACGCAATGATGTTTAGAATTAATCAATCTGCCTAGCCTTTTCCCAATTATGTTGGGGTCGGCTTCCAGTCTAAGATAGTGCTTAGGGAGTTCGTTAATAAACAACTCAAAAAAGAACGTAAAACAGGCTATTACATTCCATTTAGGCCTTCACTCTATGGCTTCTACGGAATTACACATAACCATGGGTTTAGAATAGCCAATAAGTGCATAGGGGGTTTCATAAATTTCCTTTATCGGAAAGGTCAAGGAAACGGACGCCGCTTGTATAAAACTGTAGGTAATATATAATGCTAATGCAAATGAAAAAGGCAAATTATAAATTATAATGAGTTTTATATTATACTTTTATGGCATAACGTAATGTGACCTGTTCCTGGAAGGTGTAGGCAGAAGAACTGTGTACGTACTTAATTTCATATTAACGTACCTATTATACAACATTACATTACATTGTTTATTAAAACGGCCATAAAATCGAGATTGTAACAGGTATAGTAAACAAAAATATTTCAAATACTAACATAAAACAGAGGACAACCTAGCATACTTACTCTCGCAAAACATCAGACATACGCGCATAATTCTGTTCCAATGAACAGCAAACAGATCACATTCAGGATCAGGTCAGGAGGGCGTACCATCCTTAAAGTACGACACACCGAGGACTCAGCTTTGGCGACAGCTTTAGATAAATAAAATAAAACTAAGAGCCTACTACGACAAAAAACACAATTAAAAAACTTTTTACAAAAAAAAAACAGCCGACTTCCAAAAAACAAACACTAAAAAAGTGAAAAATAACTTTAATTTCGGAAGTCGGTGTCTTTGCTTTGCAATTTTCGTTTTTTGCGACCGACTTCCGATTTTTTTTTGAGTCGTTTGTTTTTTTTTTTTGTAAAAAGTTTTTATTTTTTAGTTGTGGTACCTACTCTACACAAATTCATATACCGTTATCTGCTATGCAAATAACAGTGACGGAGTCAACTAAGATAATAATATCGTCTACATACGCAAAGAGGGAAAAATACGTAATTATTGAAGCTAACTCAAAAACTACGCAAGCAAAATTAATAAAATTTATATAGAACCACCTCTAAAGCATGACCTACCAAACAAAAAAAGAATCATCAAAATCGATTCATTATTGGCGGAGTAATCGCGAAAAATACACACAAAAAAAACATACAGACAAATTGAGAACCTCCTCCTTTTTGAAGAAGTTGGTTAAAAAGGTATACCTAAACAAGACATCACAGACAGACAAATTAAAAATCAGGAGTCACACATGATACGGCACTAATTCAAACAGATACGTGTGACTTCAGATTGGATTTTTTTTAAACACCATTTCATCTTGGTCATAACAGGAAAAAAGTCGTTCCTCATTACATTCATAAAAAATTGTATCATTTTTACAACAGGTAGGTAACCAACGGCACACCACAAGGGTCAAACCATGAATAATAATTCGCTATTGTGTGAAAACACCGGATGTCCGGTTACCGAACACAAAAAACGGCGTAATTAATGTATTTTATGAAGATTGTGTTGATAATAAATGATAGGATGACGTGAAAAGTGAAACATTATGTATTGTATGGCATTATGTTACTCTGAATTATTTAACTGAGAGGCTATGGGCCGGCCATAGTAGTCGTAGAACTGGTGACCGTTACGGTAGACGTGTTCTTGACTGGAGGCCGCGAATTGACAAACATAACGTAGGACTACCCCTCCAGACTAGGTGGAGCGACGATCTTCGCAGGGTGGCTGGTAACAGCTGGATGAGAGTTGCCGAGAATCGAACTGAATGGCGTGCTATTTGAGAAGCATTCCCTAATTCTTGCAGTCCACAGCTGGACATCCATGGCTTTGATTGCCTTTCCTCATATTTATATTAATTAACTGAAAATCTGGACGTTACATTAAATTCAATGTCAATTAATTCACAGTTTATTTATTTATTGACGCAATATTTCATTTATCTTTGACATTAATTGATTAATGTGTTGGCACAGCGCTAGCGCACGGTGCCAATTATTATTAATGAATTTTCAGTAAAATGTGTGTGTATTTTATGTATTGTTTACTTAATTCAATCAACACTGATGGTTTTAACTGTGTTTTTCCCGCGGCTTCGCCCGCGTGGATGTCAGACAATATCCCACGGGAACGTACTACCGGCATGAAAAGTATCCTATGTGTTAATCCAGGTTATAAACTATCTGTGTGTCAAATTTCATCTAAATTCGTTAAGAACAGATGAATTCTCCATACAAACGTAATACCAAAATCATTTGCAATTTGAGCATATTTCCACCATATTGTGTTGTTATTCGGATTGAGACAGTATTTATCTAGGCTTCTAAATCCTTTTTTTTTCAAAAAACCTACCTAAAGTAAAGTTATAGCGAATTGAATTTCGAACATTTTTACAGCGTAAATGACATGTTTTCATACTGTTTTTTCTGTATTATAAACAACAATATTTGTAATATTGTTTCAGCAGAAGCACAGTTTATATTGGAAAAAAATTGAAAAAGAATTGGAAAAAAATTAAGTTTTCATTAATCATTTTTGGTATTACGGAACACATCCAAATTTCTCATAAAAATTCAATAGAATTCTCTTCGCTTCACGCGTGTCAATGTGTGCGTGGTCGTGGTAGCTGTCTGTATCGCTCCGACAGGCACATTAGCGTAACGTGCCTCTACTACACGCGGGGTTTGTGTGGGATTCTTTCGGGGTGTTTGTTATCTTATCAGTGAAGTTTTGTTTTGTTTACGGACTTGGAATATTTCTTACGATTTTGATTTGGTTGAAGACATGGACTCCGAACGTTGGGATTTGGGATGTACTTACTTATCTCACAGTAAGTATTACCCAATGATATAGGTACCTATTATAACGTTATAGGTACCTCTTTAGCTACTAATTGTTTACTTATAAACTCAGCCTAAGAAAATAAAGACATTTTTGAAGTGAAAACTTCTTTAGGCGCGTTGAGCACTTTTTGGGTGAACAAAAATCATGGAACTCGCGTCATCGTCACCGCCAGTGCCCGTCCACATGACGCCGCGACCGCGCCGCCGCCGCGCCTCTAAACTGTTCACACGGCACCACAGCCACGCCGCAACCGCGCCGCCCGCCGCCGCGCCATTCCACTTGATCGCCGGCTGCTTGCAAAAGTGCAAGCCGGCAGTGGCGCGGCGACGGTGCGGCAGCGGTGCGCCACCGCCGCGCGGCATAATTATATCAAGAACACTACTCAATACTTGACAGTGATGTTTGTCCAGCGTACCCGGGGTAGGGTGATTTGTTTGGACAAGTGCGGCTTTATGGCCTCGGCCTCGGTACGGTTTTTGATCGAACTTTTTTGTGAAATTCCTATCACATAGTATACATACATTACATTGATAAAACTAAAATGAAAAGTTCAAAGTCGTTGAAGTTTATACACTTTTAGTGCCAAGCACCCGGCTCGCAGGTAGAACGATAATTCGTATGTATCAATTGTTATAGGCAGTGCGCCGATGGACTTGACTGACCGGCTGTTATAGATTTGTGAGAGTTGTTGTAAAATAAGTCAGTCTAATTGTTGTAAAACAAGTCATTATTTAACTGTTGGACTTTTTTGCATGTTTGTTTACGCATAAAATGATGTCGAAAGTAAGGGAATAGGAGTGCACCTGTGTCTATACGCACACACGTAGGTATAATAAAACTTCTTGCCGTTTGATTACGGTGGATTATCATCTTAGGTAATAGTACTGCAGATAACATAAGGTAACAAGCCAAATCCTATAAATCTGCGTGTTTTGTGTGGATCTTTGAGACTACATTATGTATTCTGATGATTGTATTTTTTGTAAATAATTCGTTCAGTCGATAATTAACCCTACACGACTTTATCACGATTCGACTTATATTTTTTAAATTATGAATTATCATTATCTCTGAAGTAAGAACCTAAACAAAAGTTTTGTCTTTTACTAATACTTTGCTAATGTACACTTTTATTATTTGACTTGTATTCAGTATTTCCTAATCACAATATTTAAAGTTAGTAGGTAAAAGAAATAAGTAAGTACCTACTTACTGAAATAACAAAGAAAAGCCTTAGTTTTTCAAAGTTGAGGCCACTCATCTTAAAGAAAATAAATAAACTTGTACAGGCTTTAAATAAAGACAATAATAATAAATATATCTTAATCCTATTAGTTTATAATTACGCGCCGTGGGTGGTCAACTTTAGCGCCGCCCGTTCGTCTGTCGATTTCCAAGGCCACTCTCGATAACGATGCATAGGTACTAGGTAGGTACCTTATTTGAATGAAGTAAGTACCTATCTACTTACTAGATTTTCTCGAGATCCTAACTTTATATCCATACTATAATATTATAAACTCGAAAGTAACTCTGTCTGTCTGTCTGTCTGTCTGTCTGTATGTTATCTTTTCGCGCCCAAACGACTGAACGGATTACGATAAAATTTGGCAAGGAGATGGCCGCCCGGGGAAGGACATAGGTTACTTTTTATCGACATACCACGCGGGCGGAGCCCTGGGCGGAGGTTATACTAATATAAATTCGAAAGCAACTCTGTCTGCCTATCTGTATGTTACCTTTTCACGCCTAAACTACTGAACGGATTTCGTCTGAAGGTAAGGAGATAGATGGCATCCTGGGGAAGGACATAGGCTACTTTTATCACGCGGGTGACGCCGCGGGCGGATGCTAGTATATACATTTATAATATTAGTAGGATTAGTGATATGCATATATATACATAATATCACTAATCCTACTAATATTACAAATGTGAAAGTTTGTGTGTTTGTTACTCAATCACGCAAAAACGGCTGAATGGATTTGGATGAAAGGCAAACAGATAGTTTATAACCTGGATTAACACATAGGATAGTTTTTATCCCGATATTCCCACGGGATCGAGACTTACGCGGGTGAAACCGCGGGGCGCAGCTAGTAGATATATAAAACTCGTGTCACAGTGTTAGTTGCCATACTCCTCCGAAACGGCTTGACCGATTGTTATGAAATTTTATATGTATATTCGGTGGGTCTAAGAATCGGTCGTAATCTATTTTGCATACCCCTAAGTGGTAGGTAGGCTAGGTAGGTAGGTAGGGTAGGTAGGTAGGTAGGGTAGGTAGGTAGGGTAGGCAGGTACTTAGTGCTACCCGTGCGAAGCCGGAGCGGGCAGCTAGTAATATTATAAATTCTAAACTATTCGAAAGTGAGTTTGTTTGTTACTCTTTTCGATTTAGATGAAATTTAGCACATGGGTAGACTATTACTTGGAATAGGACATAGGATACTTTTTATCACGATATTCTTACGGAATCGAGACTTACGCGGGTGAAATCGAAGGGCGCAGATAGTAATCTAATATCTTGAGATATTGACATGGTAAAGAAATTTCCAAAAAACGCATTACTAGTCTACACATTCAATAACGATTCCCCAAATTAGTCAACAAAAATATAGAAAATAATGAACATACGTAATTATTAATAATAAATATAAAAGCCGATTGAACGACTCGATAAGAATGAATGGCAAATAATAATATCTACTTATCTCTTATCTCAGCACGCACACATACACGGCGGCGCACCGAACGAAGTTTACACGAACTCCAAATTGTAGTTGAGAGCATCATTCGGTGGCCCCTTAAGCCGTTTTTGCGTAATTCAGTAACAAACATCCAAACATACAAACAATATATTAAATGTACAGTGAAATATAATAACACACAATATAATATCACGCCTGAACTCCCCGAAGGGCTAGGCAGAAGTGTACCTATAGTACACCCATATTTCGCCAGTTATGTTTAACTCCCGTGTAATAGGGGGAGAGCCTATTGAAATCCACCGGGCACTAATCAAGACTCCGGACTGCTACTGAGAATTTCCAGATGGAAGAACCCAATAACATATTGCCGACCCGAGAATCGAACCCAGAGCCTCATGCTCAGCAGTAGCGTTTGCGACCACTAACTCAATGAGGTAATAAAAAAAACACTCAATTCACAAAATAAAAAATTAAAAACATCTGAAAACGTTAACAAACGCTGATTTATAAAAAAAAAAACAGATGTTGTATTCAAGCATTACAATGCTTTCATTTCTATTTTCCTTCCACTCAATGATTTACCAAAACCAACCATAGCTCCCCAAGCACAAGGTTCATTATCTATCGTACAATATGCCACTTTTCCACACAAATTGGTTGTACTACGGTCTGAAAGAGGAGTAGTGACGCCATTGGGGGACACTGAACAATACTTATGTTCCAAGTCTGGAGGGACCATGAGAGGACTACCGAGATTGATCGAAGAGGATTTTGTAGTTGCAGGTAGATATTTTGTAGAGTGTGTTTGACCTAAAGGTGTGTCCAAAACCTGCCGCGCCAAACATTTCTAGCAAACAATTGTCAGTAATTGTGTTTGGGCGAATTATAAGCAGAGCTACGACACACGCAACCGCTCTCATGCCAATTAAAGTACGCAGCGTGTCTCGGATATGCCGTAGTACTGCCGCGCAAACATTTGTCGGTTTAGTCCACACTAGAGCGCAGCAGAAATGTGTCCTGTAAATGCCGCGTGTTGCTACCGCGCTCTTGCCGCGCAATGTTTGGATACACTTTAATAATAAGGATTGAACTTACTTATTGTATTACTGTACTTTCTGAGTTTATCTTTTACATTACTGACATCGGTAAAGGAAAACAGCGTGAGGACTCCTTTGGGCCTAGACAAAGTGTCATTCTATCAGCGACAACGATGATGGAAAAGGCAAAAATGTATAGGACTGACATAAGCTATCGAAAAGCTTATGTCAATCCTGTTGAAAGTCGTTGTAGAAATACGAAACGCTTTCGAAGCGATTGTCACTTGTCTAGGCCCTCTGAGGCTATAGACAAAATCCCTTTTCTGAAAGCGTTAACGCCAACGGAAAGATCAAATTGTATGGAGTTGACATTAGCTTTAGAGATATCACGTGACTGCTGCTGTCAACTCCATACAATTTGATGTTTCCGTTGGCGTTAACGCTTACAGAAAAGGGCTTTTGTCTAGGCCCCCTGGACTTTTAAGTCTGAAATCGCCAAACTGTTTTGAGCAAGTGTGGTGATGAAAAAAAATCAATTGTTTCTTGTTAGTGACAGTACTCATCACGTGCTTTCCCAGGTGCGGCACATTTGATAAAGACTAAGGATACTACACTGCTTTCGTTTCCTCATTGTTTGGTGCGGTATTGTGTCGGTATAATGGTCAACCCGGGTGTCAAATTTCATCCAAATCCGTTTAGCCGTTTTAGCGTGAAAGGGTAACAAACTCACTTTCACATTTTTAATATTATATACAAATATGTATGGCGCTCAGCAAGCTTTCGGTACCGAATATACCAAACATGCAGTAAAACGCGTGACGTCACGCGGTACTGAAACGATCGCGCCCCGCTCCCGCGTATACCGTGCAATCAGGAAACGCTCATTAAAATATAGGCGCTCGGTAAGCTTTCGTTACCGAGCATACCAATCCCGCACTGCTAACGTACCGACCAGTGAGGAAAGGGAAACACAATCCTGAAAACAAAAAAACTTATAAAATCACCAAGGCATAGTTACAGGCAACGGTAATACATGGTAGATCATCATCTGCCTAGCCTTTTTCCAACTATGTTGGGGTCGGCTTCCAGACTAACCGGATGCAGCTGAATACCAGTATTTTACATGGAGCGACTGCCTACCCCTCCACGACCCAGTAACTGGGTAATACGATACCCCTTGGTAAGACTGGTTGTCAGACTTTCGAGCTTCTGACGACCCGTAACGACTGTCAAAGATCCACAAATGACAGCCGGAACCAACGGCTTAACGTGCTTTCCGAGGCACGGAGGAGTCTCGGTATGTAAAGATGGTCACCCATCCACGGACCCGGCAAGCGTAGCTTAACCTGATGGATCGACCCGTGCGGATGTTATTACTTAGCCACGAGTTCTTATCATTCAAAAATTGGTAATACATTGCAGATACCACCTGTTTTTCACCTTACTACCATAATCTGTAACAAAATTATTCAACGAACACCGCATTATGCTAATCAGGTATGTCCCAGCTGGAAGTTAATCAAAATGCTCTGGTATTTTGCCCCTCTTCATAATAAGGATTACGTCGAGAAAACACTGTATTGTTTGCTTTTCTTTACATTATAGTCTGACGCCTGGTTTCAGTCATGTTTCAGATTTGCATACTTATTAGGGAGGTTTTTATCAGATCAGCTCTATTTAAAAAAAATTAAAAGCTGAAAATAATTGGCGTTTTTAAAATATCATTGCTACAGTTTCTTAGGAAAGCGGTTCCGTCATAATTATCATAACGGCTGTCATAAAAAATCTGTTATTTGACAATAATGTTAAATGACAGGGGGCTGACTATGAAGTATTAATGCCATTATTATTCCACTGCGAAAAAGGTGCTAGCGGCCTTGTGTAACTCCGTCTCTCACTAGCACTGGAAAAATGATGGCATTAATACGCCATGGTATAGGTGCTGATCTCACAATGACTAGTGTCCAAATACAGAGCGTTTTTGACACGTTAGTGTGCGTTTCCACTGGAGCAGAGACGAGCAAAGTTGAGCGCAGGTCTGCAGGAATCGATTAATCACAATAGTTGAAATCATCATCGCATCTCTCGTTTCGTCTGTGATTGGACGATTCCTGCTCGTCTCTGCTCGTTTTCACCTCAGCAGAAACGCACCTAAAAAACGGTAAACGCCGTAATTATGTGGAAGATACGGTTTCATAAAATATGTTAATTTCGAATGACGTCACTGAAACGTTATTTATTTAAATAAGTTGGTATGTTTACCTAGCCGTTGGTCCCGCCTGTCATTCGTGGAGCATTGGGAGAGGCTAGGCAGATGGTAAACATACCGGTATTCAAGATAGTTAATTGATTCAGGCGTGACTTTGCGGAAATCCATTATAAAATAAAATAGACGCTGATATATTTAGTAACCTATTCCGCTTGACTATTCTTCAAGAGTCATAAAAACCCTGTAAGAAATCGACACGTGTTTCACCTCTCAACGAGGCATCTTCAGGATGACGATTGACCAATTGCAAACCAGAACGCGACGTGTTACCACACCGAGCGCTGGACGCAGAGTGAAATTACCGGTACATACCGGTATTCTGAAGATGTTTTAAGTAGGTAGGTTGTTCTTTTTTTTTTTTTAGTGTTGGTAGTCTTCAAATGACTTCTCCCGCTCTGAGCGGAGCGGGAGACTGTGTCAGACTTTTACTGACTAAAAGCCATCCGTGTTCCCTTTCGGACTTCCCGCAACCCTGGCAGAGGTACGTTTGTTCTGATTTGATTATTCTTTACTGAAATTCAATTCAAATAAAAGTAAGGGTCAATAAAGCCTCTTTTAAATGTAAGAAGTCCTATAGAAGCAATAAAGTTTCATTGCTAGTTCCGATATTTATTTGTGTAAAAATTAATATCCTCTTGCACTAACCTTTACGTCCGACCTTGTTTGCTTTTTGTTTTGTTTTATTATTTTATTATCTGTTCTTTTCAGTTAAAGTAACGGCTGTACTCTAGTTAATTGGAGTTCTTTTTACAATAATAATGCTTTAAATCATTTTGTTAAAAAGATTTAGTGGGTAGTCGTGAAATAAATAAATAGTACTTTTGATTTTTGAATGATAAGGAACTCTTGTCTAAGTAATAACAGCCTCACGGGTCAATTCATCAGGTTAAGCTACGCTTGTCGGGGTTCGTCCGTGGATGGGTGACCATCTTTACATACCGAGACTCCTCCGTGGCTCGATCCCGGCTGTCATTCGTGAATCTTTGGCAGTCGTTACGGGTCGTCAGAAGCCCGAAAGTCTGACAACCAGTCTTACCAAGGGGTATTATATCTTCTGGTATATATTATATCTTACATTCGGTTAGACTGGAAGCCGACCCCAACATAGTTGGGACAGGCAGAATTATGAATACCTACCTAACTGTACTAAGCCCGAAAAATAGAAAGGGCGTAATGGGCCTAAAATACACATCAAAAGTCATTTCATCCCAAAAAATAATAAGCAAATCCGCGTCGAATCTGACGTTCACGAATAATCGTAATCTAATCTTGAGACGAGATGAACAAATTGTGATTGGTTTGGCACTAACAATATTTTATGCTGCCGCCGTCACCACAGATTACTTCGACATACATAGATGTATCCTCAGATAAACAAAAAAAGGAAGACGTAGCACTACGAACATCAAAAGTGAAGCCAACTTTTTATCTATGTGTGTGTAAAATGGGTTGTCATTTGTTAAAGTTTGTCCCTTTAATTTGGGGAATAATAGTATAATATTGGTTTTGTATGGGTAGTATAATATTGTACGAGTAAGATATTGTTGAGTATGGTATTATGACTCAATTGTTAAGAAGGACTTCCATTCCGAAACAAAAACAAAACATTTTTACATATAAAAAGAAAACAGGAATATAATTACTCGAAATAAGAAATCATAATTTAAATCGGTTTAATCGAATGGGAAAATTTGAAATCACATTATGGCAACCCTCCCACGCTATGTCACTGCTTTCATTCGATCATTCGTTGAGGTTTTTTGTTCCAAGTAACCTAAAATTCATCGTTAATTAAATTAAAAAAACGATGTTATTTCAAGTATGTAGAAGTGAAAAGTGATTCCGTATGACTTTTTATGTGACTTGCTATTGTTTTTACAAGTTTTTACTACACAGGAAGGCATAATTCTATTTTTTAATTGATGTTAACTAGACGAAGACTCGTGATGTACTAGGAGCAATGAGCATGGTTTTAGTGTAGGTGAGTGCGTGAGCCTGTGTGTTTACTTGCAAGAGCATGGTTTTGTGGCTTCACTTTTGATATACGGTGCGCTCCGTCTTCCTTTTTTTGTTGGTCTGAGAATGTATCCTACATAGCTAGTCACAAAATGTCTTACCATAATAATATCAAATAGTTTATAAAAAACGTATTGGCGAAGTATGTTTTTTTTTATTTATTAGTGTTAAATAGTGTATGTAAAAAACATAATAACATTTTGAATTTATAATTTTTCTTTGACGGTAGATTGAAAAAAAAACCCCTTTACTTTCAGTTTACATTAAAATTAACAATATTTTACTGATCTATTTTTCAAAGCTTTATCTAATTCCGAGTCCATTATTCCATCATACAAAACTTAACACTTATCGTAGTTATAATCTCAACGGTGGTCTCAAAAAGTGGTCCACTCACTCAGTGTCAGGTTACGGACCACCTAGAAATAGCTACACCTAGGCGTTCGCCGCAGTAAATATTTGCTGTAAGCATCAAGGTTTTCAAAGGTCCAGTTGATGGCAATAGGCTAGACCCCTATTACATGGGACTTGAACATAACTGGTGAAATGTTGGTGTACCAAGAAACGCCTCTGCCTAACCCTTCAGGGTGCCTAACCCTTCGTCATGTTATGATATGTAAATAATTTATTTTTCAATGTCATGTGAGTACACCACACCTTTCTGACTTCCCACACGTTGATAACTTATTCAAATCATAACCAAATTCCTAAACTATTTAGTACTTAAGAACTCCCGCAACACATTCAGGCAGATATTTGTATCCTCACTTCAAGTAAACAGATTACGTAAACCCAAAACTTGGATACCAAAGGTTATCAAAATAACTTGCTAAGACTTTGATTACAGTAATGTTACATGACTTGAGCTACTGCCAGCATAGTAGGCCTCGTAAATGCCTTACCATTATAAGATTGAATGTCACTTCACGTCGCAATATGACAGTTAGAAATTTTACACCATTGAAGTGTCAAATAAAGCCAAGCGCACATTACAGCCGCAACGGGCCGCAGCACAACGTAATTTTTTACCAAAAAGGCGTTGCGCCTCAATGTGGCTTTTTTTTTTTTTTAGGTTTGTAAATCATCCAATGACTTCTCCCGCTCTGGGCGGAGCGGAAGGCCGTTTCAGACTTTTACTGACTAAAACCCACCCGTGTTCCTTCAGTTGCCTGTTGCCAAGGTCCCGGTATCTCTTTCGGACTTTCCCGCAAGTGTGGCTTGAGCTTTAAGGTGTTATTATCCTCATGACATCTAGACCCAAGTCCAATATCGCCCGCTCTGGCTTCGCACGGGTAGCACTAAGTACCTACCTTACTTACTTACCTACCCTACCTACATACTCTACCTACCCTACCTACCTACCTACCCTACCTATCTACCTGCCAACCCTACCTACCTACATACCTACCGTACCTACCTACCTACCCTACCTACATACCTACCCTACCTACCTACATACCTACTTACCTACCTACCTATCTACCTACCTATCCTACCTAACTACTACCTACCTACCCTACCAATTAGGGGTATGAAAAATAGATTACGACCGATTCTCAAACCTACCGAATTATACATATAAAGGACATGACCAGTTCCTGCACTCGAATTCGGGAACTTGTGCAGGATTACAGTGTATACACTATGATTTAAAAATTAAGATCTAATTTATCTTGGATAAATTATACCGAATAAAGCCAAGGTTAAAATATCTGCAAAAACAGTAGTTTAATTGCTTCCGCTATTCTTTTAGAGTGCGTTTCATCCTATGCCGTAGTGTTGGTTCCCCTGTTGTATGACGAATTTTGTACGTTACGGCGCCACCTAATAGGTCCGTTGTTAAAGTACCAACATTATGGCATAGGAACTATAATGATAAAAACCACTCTATAAGTACTTTCCGATTTTGACGTTCCATTGTATCCATAATCATCCGGTAACCATAATAAGCTAAACAGTATGGGAAAAATAAAATAAGAACGAGTTATTTTCGATTAAGAGAATAAATGACATGGAATAATATATTATAATGCATGTTTTGTTTTTGATTAATTTGATTTATTTACATTTTATAATCTAAGTTTGCACGCCTACAGGTTAGGTTTTTATTGACATTTGGTGTATAAAGGACTGTTATTTCTTTGACAATGCATCTGACATTAGTGGCGGGACCAAAGGCACAATGTAGGAATCTTTTTCATAAAATCCCCAATTAATCGATTAGAGTCAAAGCATGAAATCGATTCACAAAAAAAATATTTTTGAAAAATATATCAATTCAAAAATATTTTTTTAACTGTGTTTGATTAATAATAACATAACATAACATCACGCTTCTAATGCCTGAAGGGAGAGGTGTACCTATACACCCTCATTTTGCTAGTTGTGTTGTAAGTCTCGTGCATTAGGGGGCGAGCCTATTGCCATCAACCGGGCGCAAATCCGGACTCTACTTGCTACTGAGATATTCCAGATGAACAAACCCAATAACACTTTGCCTGACCAGGGAATCGCACCCAGGACCTAATGCTCAGATGTAGCTGAGCATGAGGTCCTGGGTGCGATTCCCCGGCACAGCGCTACAGCGCTTGGGACCACTAGACCAACGAGGCAGTCAAATGATTTCGAATTTAGTGTTTTAGGTTCGAGAAAAAATCGAGTATCATTTATCGATCTCAGATCACCATTCACCATCCCTACCGATCCATCCGATCTTGGCGTCACGTTGTGTTTACATATTCGTTGTGTACTGTGCGATTATTGTGTTCTATTTCTAACGACCATTGCTATTATTTACGAACTGATAATTATCTTCAAAGCCTGATTACCATTGCTATATAAACAGGATTCTTCGGTTTTGCTCTACGATTCGATTAAATGGATATTAAGATGAGATGCATAAACTGTGGTATAATTCGTAAAGCGGGTTCAAAGGCATATTATGTCAATGCTAACCTTACCCCTGCAAGCGAGACTTGCCCGGTGGTTGAATAATCAGGTATGTACTTAAACTACATTGGAACAATACCTACTATATAACAACAAGACTTCAGGTTTAAAGTCTGACATAGCGGTTCGATTGCATTTGAGCCAGCAAAACGAAATAAAGCAGCGTTTATTTGGGGAAAGGGTGGCAATGCATCAGCAAAAACCCTGCTATGGGCGGCGGTGATTGCCTAATTCCCGTAACTAAAAACGTTCAAATTCAAGTCGCAATATCATTGTCAAAAACTTGATTACCACAACGCCTAGCGCCATCTCATATCGAAAACCAGAGTTATTTAGTGAATACTTATCTTTATTTTTCTCAGTTTCCTGATCTTTTAGACTTCTGAAACTTTTTTATCTGGAAACTGTAGTATACAACAATTGCAAAAATAAAACAATATTTGCTGCACATTGATTTCGACACCTATGCCGGCGCCCATAGTCCCACTGGTCATGTCATTTCATAAAATCGGTCAAGTCAAGTTTCGGAGGAGTATGGCAACTAATACTGTGACACGAGAATGTTATATATTAGAAAATGTTATAACCACCAATATTTTTATTTATACGCGAAGTGCTTAGCTTCCCTCAAATTGCAAATCTGACATTTATGTGATGTAATAAAAATCCGGGCTCAAATCTTCATGTCACGTATAGGGACGACAGTTTTCATGAGACGTTGCTCTTCAAAGAGATATGAATCCGATTGTCCCCATAAAGGATAATGTGATTTTCAGGAAATATTGTTTTGTCGAAGAATTTGACATCCCTAAGGAGCTATGGAGGTCAAATGTTAGACGTGCGTGAACAATAAAATTTAGCTTACATGATGTTCAAGACTGCTTTCACAAATAGATAATTTCAGACAACTTAATGCCAGAGTTTTTGCCAATAAATAAACTACTTCTTTTCTCCCTCCTCTTGGGCAGCATCCACCATAATTACTACATCTCCAAGCAATGTTATTATGAACCTATTCTAGGTATATCGTCTTCACATATAATTATAACTAATGTATACAAAATATACATTCATAACATCACGCCTGTATGCCCCGAGGGTTAGGCGGAGGTGTACCTTTAGTACTCCATTATCTTTATTCTCCAGTTATGTTTAAGTTTCATGTAAAAGGAGGCAAGCCATCATCATCATGTGTGTGGGGTAGTGCTGGAAAGACCTATCTGATTGAAGTAGAACGAGCACAGAGAGCGCTTCTTAAAGTAACTTTTAAGAAGCCCTACCGGTTCTCTACTGACTTACTCCATCGTGAAACGATAGTTCTCAAGAGTCCGCCAGCTTTTCATTCTATCTGCCTGTACGAAAACTCATAAAACTATTAAAAGCAGACCCGACTACACATCAATCATAAGCAAAAGGAACTATAGAATCCCAACACCTGACAACACCTCTTTGCTAGCTAGACGTTCCCCAGCCTACTCTCTCATTAATACGTACAATAAAGTCTGCAAACTATGTGAAATCAAAAATACTACTTCGTTTAGTTGCAAAAAAATAATAAAGAAAATGTTGCAAAACTCTGGTTACGACGACTCGGAACAATTAATATAAATGCCCTGACCTAACACTAAATCAATTATACACAATGGGAACAAACACACAAACATACACACACACACTCATATACACACACACACTCACATACACAACACACCACACCCACATCACACTTAAACAAACAAAATACCATACAAAACCTGAAATCACTATTGTTTAAATTCCACTTTGTAAGTCGTACCCCGAGCCCCGAGATACAGACTAACTGTCTAGTTTGGGGCTCACTGTTAAACAATTTGTGTAACCTAGCTATAGGAAATATTGTAATCTGCAAACCTGCTAAATAATTGTAACCTTGTAAATTTTGCGTATAGGTAATATTGTATAGCCTGTAAACCTGCTGACTGTATTACCTGGACAATAAACAATTTTCTATTTTTTTCTATTTTTCTATCAACCGGGCACTAATCCAGACCACGTAAACAAAATATTGTAAAATATTTTTAAAAGAGTAACTGTAGAGTTTCTTGACCATTTTTCTCTATACGATATTACCTTTTGGATGATCTAGAATCAATTCTACATAAATGACGTTTAAAAGTGCCTTGTAATGGGTTACTTGAAAAAATAAATAATTTGACTTTGACTTTTGGGTATGAATATAAAGCAAAGGTAGTCGAAATGTAGGTTTTTTTCAAATACAGTATTTCAGATATCAAATACAGTAGTGCAGGGAAAGGTCAAAAGAACAAGAGCACGCGTCAGGTAGCCCGTGCGATGGACCGACCAGATTAAATCCGCAGTGGGCGGCCTATTACACGAATGCACACATGGTACAGCCGATAGAGAAGGATGGCGTCGCATCGTCAGGCAAATCACGGCAGTCCGAAATCTCACAGCAACTTGATGATCACGACCGCTTTGTCAAGAGTGCACCGACAAAGCAGAAGAAAGAAGAATTTCAGATTCGTACCTTACTCTTTAATTTATGAAAGTTACTATGACTTATCACATAATATAGCATAACGCCTGTTTTCCCCGAAGGGTTAGGGTGAGCTGTACATATAATAGGTAATAGGTCACCATGTACCATTTAATACCCCTATTACATAGGACTTAAAAATAACTGGTACTTACATTGCCCATTGCCATCAACCGGAAATAAACCTAGACTCCGAGCTATTACTGAGAAAAAAAGAAGGAAAAGATTGACAACAAAAAGCGAGAGAATGTTAACATCCCTAAAATCCCTTATATACAGGGTGTAAGGGTAAACACTCTTGTCATTCAAACCATGGGTAGTTGACTTAAATATAAAAACAAATGACCGAACACAACAAAAAAAAAGCGTTAAATTCATTAAAAGATTTTAAAAAGTTTCTATCTGACACCGTGCTTGCTAGCGAAACAGCTGACTGACTAAGGGAGGGATCGCGCTCGCTGCCGGTCAGGTCACATCCCGTACCCCCCGCAAGTTCGTTGCCCTAGCGCATAGGGCAACGAACTTGCGTCTCTTGTGGTAAAATTTAGACCTAAAATTTTTATTAAAAAGTTGTAATTTTCCATTGATTTTACGTTCTATAAATGAAACCAAACCACTGGTTGCAAGGATAACGGTATTTACCCTAACACTCTGTATGTAAGAACCTTCGTGCTTACCAGTCATTGTCCATAAGCATGCTAATCAGTCTGTCTTACGCATATTTGCTTACATAGCGCTTAAATAATTAATGAAATCTCCGGCAAAAGCACGAACAGCTGCTTCATACTACTGGATTATGATTCATCTTGTTAAGAGAAATATTCTGTAAACATACTATGTTATGTATGTATCTGCGACCGTTTATAAGTAGATCTACATGTTAAAGCACGCGGAATATACTAATTTGTAAATATTTAAATTTTAGAGGGGATCTTATAATGATTTGCAAGCCGCTGTTACAAATTGAATGTTTGTTTTTTGTTTTTATATAATTTGTAACCACTTTCTTATGTCAGATCTATAACTGCTTATTTGTGAAGTCTCTGTCTAACAAATTATTTTAAAACCCATACTATTCGTCTATTTTTTTAACTTATTACAAGACAATTAACAAAAAAAAAAGATATTTATGTAGATTATTTTAATTTTTTTTTTTCTGATTTCTTTTATCTTTTTGTATGCACGTAATTCTGTGATAAGTAAACTTCTTTTCCATTCTACTTTTTATCAAATATATAATTATCTTTTCCAAATAATTAATATTTAGAATTATATTTATGTTTTAGTGGTATGGTTTATAGTCAAGTTTTAGGCAATCGCGGCCACTTGAGCGATGTGTTTTTGTTCCTAATCCTTAATCTAGTGCTATTGTTGATCGAAGTAAAAAATACATAGATGGATTGACCGCCTGTGGTCTGTACTGTGCAATTAAAATGCAACTCGCAGACAGGTTTTTAGAAATGTCAACTTTTATAATAATGGTATTGAACTTTAAATGAATAAATTATAAGGGTTAGTTTTCCTTACAAAAGTAGCGACCATAATATTATATAATATACTTGTAGTATTTCTATAGGAAACAGGCAATCGTTCTTTTAATGTAAATAGGCACTTTGCAACTCTACTCCGAATGATCAATTTTGATTAATTCTCTAGAATTTTTAAACGATAGTATAGATAAGCTGTTATCTTCCATAACATTCATTGACAAAGCCGCCCCTTTCGGATATTCGCATACAAGCCTCCGGACGTCTAAAAAATATTCCAATTTGAACCGTATTTAAGGGCTTCAGCCGGATAATTCGTTATATCCGCCCAAGTATTGCAGACGTCGTGATATCCGTCTTTATGAGCAAC
Source organism: Lithophane semibrunnea (assembly GCA_947363905.1). NCBI lineage: Eukaryota > Metazoa > Arthropoda > Insecta > Lepidoptera > Noctuidae > Lithophane > Lithophane semibrunnea. Next base: position 3,721,340 of record OX376200.1, on the reverse strand, counting down.
GTCTACGGATGGACGGATTTGTGACTGACTTACGGATACGTTAAGCGGTTAATATAGGTAAAAATATAATTAATAAAAATAAAATTCTTCCGGTATCTGTCCAATAATAAACTTTGTAGTTACCTAATTAAAATGAACAAAATGATCTAATAAATATTTAATCATTTTACAATGTTTTTTTTTTTTGTTACTGGGTAATTTATTTATTCAGTTATAAACCTTAATTATGTACATTATACAAGCTAACACTAAATTATCAAAGGGCATCAAAAAATTCGTCTGCATCGCTGTCAACAGGAAAAGTGCCCAAAAGGCTGGCAGCATTGCCACGTTGTATGGCAATGCTGATTCTTTGGCCAAATACTAGGCCAGCCCTCTGGTAATAATTAAGGTTTATAACTGAATAAATAAATTACCCAGTAACAACAAAAACAAAATGATATAGATTTTTTTACTAAAAAAGTTAGAATTTGTAGAAACATCTAATAAATAAAATTTAAATGAAAAAAAATGTGTAATTTATTTCTTAAAAAGTATAAACAATTCCTAATAATAAAGGTAAAAAGAAACGAACAAAGTATAAAATAGTAAATTTAAACCAGCTTGTCTGTTCAATTAAAAAGTTTTTAAAGACAAAGTTTCAACTACCTACCCTAACATTGCCAAGTTAACCCGTCATCCTACTCAACAATGTGTCCATTGACCTTCAATTGTAGTCTGGCTCTCTGCCAAGTGTCGCGATCACAAATTGTTCCTAACTGAAGCTTAGTAAAATCTTAGGCGTGTAATGTTCCTGTTGATCCTATCATTGTCCCCTTGAAGGTTCAGACGGACGTTATTGACTTTTTACCCGACTACGGCGAAGAAAAAAGGAGGGTTATGATTTTGACCGGTATGTATGTATGTATGTATGTATGTATGTATGTATGTATGTTCATCTGTTCCCTCCTATCTTCCAAACCACTTATTACAATTTGACAAATGAGGTATCGTTAGAAGCGTCGTGATAGTCCGCTGGTTATAGGCTATGTGAAGTCACATTAAATTAAAAATGGCGCCCTCTAGAGGACATAAAGTGAGGAACTTAAAAAAAATATGGTTTAATCGTACCATGTTGGGTATCAAATGAAAGGGCTTAATGAGCACATTTCAAAAATATATATATTATAACCCCAAAAGAATTTAAAAAAAAATCAATTAATAAAAACTAAAACCCAACTACAACTTAAAAGGTATAGGGAGTATAAAGGGAGTCACATGTAATCTGTTCGATTTATGCCCTAACACGTGTGACTCCGGATTTTTAATTTGTCTGTCTGTGGTGTCTTGTTTATACCTTTTAAGTCGTAGTTGGGTTTTAGTTTTTATTACTTGATTTTTTGTTTTATCTTTTGGAAGAATGACCATAATGCCTTGGGAGGCAGGTAGGCCTTTGGTGTTGGATGCAACGTGTGTCGACACCCTTGCGCCATCCCATCTTCCTAGCACGGCGGGCTGTGCTGGAGCTGCTCAAACGGCGCAAATACTCTAATCTTATTGGGTCGTATATGTTTGAGCCGTTTGGGGTTGAAACCCTAGGGCCATGGGGCCCGAGTGCTCACTTATTATATCAAGACTTGTCACTTGACACTTCGTGGACAATAGTGTGGGTTATACGTTTTTTCGACTGAGTACTTTAACTACTTTTTAGTATAACTGTTAACTGTATAACAATAAACTGTATAACTGTTTTAACAAATAAAATAAAATAAGACATCGCAAAGCGGTTGGTCGACTCTTCACGTGACTAGAGGGCTGGCCTAGTATTTGGCCAAAGAATCAGCATTGCCATACAACGTGGCAATGCTGCCAGCCTTTTGGGCACGTTTCCTGCTGACAGCGATGCAGACGAATTTTTTTGATGCACTTTAATGATTATTTCCTCCCCCTTTTTACATACTTGTACATATTATTAGTATTGTAGTGTTAGATGTATTATAATGTATATTATTAAAAGGTAATTAATAATTTTTGGAAGTTGATTTTATATATCAGTGCTCAGGTTTTTTTTTTCTGGAACTCGGTTTTTTTTATTATTAGATGGTTGAAGGATGTGTTTATTGATTTTGACGTTAAAAAGTGCCTTTATTGTGCCTACTTGAAATAAATTATTTGAATTTGAATTTGAGTTTTCTGTTAAAAATGATATTGCAACTTAAAAAAAAATCAACTTAAAGTTGATGCTAAAGAAATGGTTAAATATTTCTTTAACACTTTCGCGGACTGTAAACGCCCATAGACCTAATAACAATAAAACTTCAATTGTGTCTCATTCAACCGCGAAAGTGTTAAATAAATAAAAGCTAATCAGTATATTTAGGTATATGAGTGTTTTAGAAACTTGTCATCGGTAACTATTATAGCGTACCTAATATTAAATTAATCGAATATGGAAACAGTAAGAGTCCCTTAAAACTTTTTTGAAATAACTTTCATTTGTGAAATTATTTGTAGAGACGACTTTGAAAACATTAGAAGACACGTACTACATGTTTCATTTTTTGTTGTAATTTCTGACCTTATATCGTGACCTTTTACAGTTTTTCCAGTGACAATTAATAAATTGTCACGTCTCATCCCATTTATTAAAATACTTCTTCAAATCCCGACGGAACCATGCATTTTACATCACCATCTTAGATTTACCAACGGGCACTCCAAAGTCTATCATAAATTAATGTATTCAAATTCATTTCCATTTGACAGAGCCGATACATTCCGCTTTAAAAATGTATAGACAGCGGATAGGGTTGATTTTTTAGGTTTCACGATTGAGTCCTTTGGGGGTCGTCAGAAATACAAGGTTAGGACAAGGAGCACTTTTTGCGTCCTTAGAAGTGTCAGCAACTTGTGTTTGCGCTGTAAATTAGATTTCAACTCATTGTTAAATATAAAGCTTTATTGGACCAGTGTTTAGAGTACACAAAGTTCATTAAGAGATAAAAGAAAAGAAAAGAAAAGAAAAATAAGTTTATTTGTCACAGAAACACGTGCATAAACAGATGCGATAACTAAAATCATAAAGAAAATCCTAACTCTTTAATATTAAACATGCGAAAGTGAATTTTTTTGTTTGTTACGCTGTGTCACTAAAACAGCTGATCGGATTTGGATGAAATTTGGCACATAGGTAGACCTTGAACTGGAGAAGGACGTAGGCTACTTTTATTCCTGGATCGCAGACGAAGTCGCGGGCAACAGGTAGTAAAAAATACAAAATAAAAGATCTTACAAAAATCTTACTCAAAATAAAAGGGCTTCTAAAAAATAACCTTCACAAAATTGAAATCAACAAAATATTAAACGAATTTAGCATTTGCATCCACTTTATAATTCACTAGGAACCCGCCCCGGCTTCGCACGGGCTTGTTATAATACATATAAACCTTCCTCTTCAATCACTCTATCTATTAAAAAAAACCGCATCAAAATCCGTTGCGTAGTTTTAAAGATTTAAGCATACATAGGGATATAGGGACAGAAAAAGCGACATTGTTTTATTATTATTAATCGTTTATTTCAGAATTAATTTACATTCCCTAAACTGTTAGTAAAATGTTACTTATAACTATGTTAGTACATTATTATTCATTATTATTATTTACAATTGCTCTATTTAATATTATATAGGGCACCTCCAGATCCTCCTTTATATTAAGTAGTGAAGAGCCATTTGAACATCGTCTGAAAAACTTTCCCAGTAATATATCGATATTTTAGAAAAAATATTATTTATTTTACTAAATTAAGTAGAAAATCTTGCTAAATAGGAGATTTTGCTTTTTGGAAATAGAAAAATTAAGGACCTGTTCATCTCGCAGATGTCGCCAAAAAAATGCTTGAATGTTTTTTTTTGTGATCATCACAATTGTTTGAATCAATCAATTATATCTAGAGTCTAGTTTACGCAAGAACTGAATATTTAAAACCTAATCATTTCAGTTCGGTAAATCAATTCAGTTCAGTAAATTTTACAATAATTGGCCTAAAATAATATTAGACTTAATCGAGAGTTTAATCGTTCTCAGTCTGACTTTAGGCCTTCAATCTAAGTTACTGAGACTAAAATAGTAATTAAATTGCCTCTAAAGGCGCCGTTCCACAGCTAAGCAACGTACGAGTAGTACTTAGCTTTGCTTTATTTGAAAACTAGCATCCGCCCGCGGCTTCCCCTTATTTCCTTTCCCGGGATGCCATCTATCTCCTTGCCAAATTTTGACGAAATCCGTTCAGTGGTTTACGCGTGAAAAGGTAACTTACAGACAGACAGACACACACAGTTACTTTAGAATTTATATTATTAGTATGAAAGTATGGATTAGTTTATGTGGGATCCACTACTACGACCTACGGCGACGCTACGCACGAATGCGTATCTGGAAAACAAATGAACCGCGCAGCTAACATGGCAAACCTCTCCGTGCACATCCTATGTAAAGTGCTTCAAGCATCATTTGGCGCTCGAATGACGTTGACAGGTAGGCGCTGTTGGTAAACATTTGTGAAATGTATTGTAAAAACAAGATGGCGGCGTTACTTCCGATTTTGGCCACGCACCAAAAGATCTTTGTTAGGAAGGTCAACGTATAAGAACAAAAAAGGAAAAGAAAAATGAAAAGAGGAAAGGCAGTGGACGGTCGGCTTTACTATAGGAAAATGGATTAACCATAAAGCTACGTTGATTTCATAGCATTTTGTAAGTAAAGTTAACGACGGTTTCAAAGTAAAGTTATTAGCGGGGAAGCTAAGACATAAAATAATATAAGACAAAATATGCCTTTTAACGATAGGACATTAAAAGTATATTAGCGTGTAGTAGATATTGTTTTTATTTTTAGTGTATTTTTTTGACATAGTTTAGGCCTTTTTAGGGTTTTGTACCTAAAGGGAGCCAACGGAACCCTATTACTAAGGCACAAGCCCGCCACAAGCTCCGCATTCCGTCCGTCCGTCTGTTTGAACCGTCATAGGTGAAATTTTATTATAGTGGGTACTAAGATGGCCGTAATAACAGCAAATAATAAATATGTAAAGTCTGTTTTTTAATATCGTAGAGTAATTTATCATTTGAAATAATAAATTACTCTACGATTGATTGATTGATTGTTGTTTGGTTTTTCAATTTTGAGTTTGACATTTGCACCTGTAAAATTAGTCTACGAGATTAAAAAACAGGCTTTAGTGTTAAATATTGTACGGTGGTACGGAACCTCCGTGCGCGAGTCCGTCACGCACCTGGCCGGTTTCTTACTTTTTTTTAATTCAGATTCATAATTGGTACCTTATTTTTAAAGTGCCTAGCTTCTCGATAACCTTCCCTACATTTACTTAGAGCTCTCCAGGAAGCCTTGACCTAATACTTTTTCAAGCGTCCATTATGTCCATAAGTAACTCATATCTTGTATAAACGCGCGATATATCTTGCGAATATTCTTTTTACTTCGGTTTATACGAAAAAAATGATCCCAAATAACTCATCGTCGTGAAATGAGGTTTACATATATACCAACCGTCCCGTGCGTATAATTTGAAACCGGTTCTTATTTGCTGGATTACCTTTGCTGGTTTTATATGGTATTTCTCTCTGATAATAATAATTAGATTTTTATTGATTTATTGGAATGGTAGGAGTTCAATAATATTGATAATAAGCCTTTGTAACAGGTCTCCGTCTGGTGAAAGGGAGTGGGCCGTAATCCACCGCGCGGGCCCAGTGCTGGTTGGTAGATGTCACATGTCTTCGATTTTTCGAACGAAGTTCTTTAACGCGGCTTGCAAACTGGCAGAAATCGTTTTGGGTGTCGTTTTCATAGTTTTCGAGAGTGCTTAAGCCGACTGGGGCCAAAATGTAAATCCAAGATGGCGGCTGCGAAAATGTTTCGTCATTCGTCATCATGGGTGTAATTTTCACAGTTTCCGAGAGTGTTAAAGCCGATAGTTACCTTAAAATGTAAATCCAAGATGGCAGATGCGAAAATCTTGTTTATCTTGCCTCCCCTGACCGCACACTTTTTTTTGGTTCTAAGACTTGCCTGTTTCCTCACGATGTTTCCTTCACCGTTTTGCGAGCAGTGGTGATGAAATAATTTACACAAAGTGAAGCGCCTGTCAGGGTTTGAACCTACGACTTACAATTCATAAGTCGCAGCCGTTACCACTGGGCACCACTGCTAGTAGTCTGGCTGGAGCAGGAGTGAACCACTTAACAACAGACTGTGCAAAGCATTTTTATCCTCCATTTTTGATTACGTCACGTTCATTTTAACACATAAGGCCTCCTGTTTCATCTATATAATCATATTATAACAGATAATAACGTGAAATATGTACGACGGAGTATGGTGTTTATAAGATGTCTTTATTACACGCCATAAAAATATTAATGGCGAACTTTATTAAAGGGACAGCCTTGGAATTAAGCGGTTGATTAAGGATTTAATGGTCATTTACGGAAAAGTTGGTAAAGAAATAATGAAGCAAGTAATAGTATGTATCTAAATGGTATGTGGCGGTTATACATTGGTATGGTAGAAAACGTATTTTAACTTAAATTTTGGCTTTCCGTGTTGGATGTGTATTTACTATAGAATATACATGTTTGTTTGAAAGAAAAATAAAAAAAGAACAGTATTTTATTGGGGATACGCAAAGGAAATACAAACAGTAAAAAAAGAACATTTAAAACCAAGAAAAAACCGAAAGAAAATCCTGTTTAGAAAAGGTTTGCATGAGAATTCAAGAGAAAATGCTAGATAAAAAAAATATTTTTGGAGGAATACTTTTTCACGCATATGAAACATAATGGGGTCCATGGGTCCCGTTTTACCCTTTGGGTACGGAACCCTAAAAATGAAATGCTGGCAAGCTTGAGAACGACTGGAACAATTTGACAAATTTTTGTTATAAAATATTCGTAATAGACCGAATTAGATTATTATGGAAAGAAAAATTGGAAAAGTTTTCCGGGAAAATATCGAACTAAGGAAACACTGATTTTTTCTATGGGATTTTTGTACGAACTCAAGACGACAGAACTACGTCTGTCGGGTCAGCTAGTTAGAAATAACTAGCTTCGGCCCGCGACTTCGTATGCATGAAAGGAATGCCAGGGCTTCCCACAAGACTCGGCCAGAACCGACAAAGATGGAATATATTTCATAAAAAATGAAAATAAATATAGAATTAGATAGTATAATTAGTTTTCTATTAGAAGCACATCAAAAAAAGATATAAGTAGTTTTTTTTTAAGTTGACCACTTGACACTTCTGATTTTAACGATATCATGAAATAAACTATTAAATGAATTAATGACTTTTAGCATATTATCCTCAGTGTCAAAAGGCAAGGTAGTCGTAAATGGTATAAAAATCGGAGTCCAGCAACACAGCAATATACAAACACAATACTCAAAAAAATCGGAAATACTTCGTTACCTACTCGTGACACCACGCGGAAGAAGTCAAACTATTTTGAAATTACAAAAAAAAAAAACAACAGGTGGCAAAAAACGAAAATTGAAAAGCAGACACCGACTTCCGAAATTAAAGTTATTTTTCACTTTTTTTGTGTCTGTTTTTTGAAGTCGGTTGTTTTTTTTTTGTAAAAAGCTTTTATTTTTCACTTTTTAGTTGTGGTACCTACCTCACACAAATTCGTATACCGTAATCTGCTATGTAAATAACAGTGACGGAGTGAAATAATTATATCGTCTACATAGCAAAGTGGGAAAAATACGTAATTATTGAAGCTAACTCAAAAACTACGCAAGCAAAGTTAATAAAATTTATATGGGACCACCTCTGAAGCATGACGTACCAAACAAAAAAAGAATCATCAATATCGATTCATAATTGGCGGAGTAATCGCGTAACATACATACAAAAGAAAAAAAAAACATACAGACGAATTGAGAACCTCCTCCTTTTTGAAGAAGTCGGTTAAAAAAATGACAAATGCCAGTTAAAGTTTTATATCAAGTGCTGCCAGCACTATAATTACTTTATTAGGAATAAACTATTCTAAACGGTATCGATAATCGAGTTAAAATATTTTTAATTATTACATTACTATAAAATATAATAAACTTATTCAAAAATATAACTAAACACTATTTATTAATATAATTACGAGTAACGATTATGTAAGCAATAAATTCATTTACGTATCTTCATATTTATATTAGTGTAATCGATTCGCAAGTGCAATTTCGTATCGATATTGTTTTATTTTGGTATTGGTAACATTTCTAGTTGAAATTGTAGCTATGGAATGTGTTGTTAAATTGAATAACTATTTGAAATGGCTTTTCAACGGTGTGGTTCTACAGATTTTATTTATATTGTATAATTCTTACTGTTTTTTATTATGAATTATCATTATTATAGAAATTCTGTCGGACGCTCCATACAATTCGAGCCGATTCTTGGCATTGTTCTTTCCCGTTTTAACATTTGTCACTAAGAGATAATGTATCTTCCCATTAGTGAAAGAATTTTCGAAATCGGATTAGTTCTAAAGATTACCCCCTAGATACAAACTTACAAAAAAAAAAACCAAAAAAACGTCTTTATAACTATTATTAAATTATATACTAAAACCTTTGTGCAGCCATCTGTCGGCCAGTAACAATATCGCTTGTAGACTAATGTCACATTCCCAAATATTGTTACTTTGTGGTTGTAAATGTAAAGATAGTTAATAGCGGGATCAATAGATGACACTTTTTATTTGAGTTAAGAGGTTAAATCGCGGTGTCGAGAGTCTCCGCCGGTACTATATAGCATCCAGGTCATAAGGTTCAGAATTGTACATTTTATTAATGTTACCAGCAAAGCAAAGATAAGGGATAATAAACATTTGGTTATGATACCCTGTTTCATTTTTGTAGTCGGCCCTTTGAAACGTACGGAATCTTCTGATGGTGTTATTGTGACCCTCACGAAGCCTGAGGGTTCGCATGACCCATCATCTTCAGGGAATACCAGCTCACAAGGTGTGCGAGCACCCCCAAAACCCTCACGAAACCCGAGGGTTTTTTAACCTTCCTCGAGAACTACTCTATCCATTGGTGAAAGCAGCATGACAATCGGTGCAGTCGTTTTTAAGTTTATCGCGAATAGGACGACAGAAAGACGCGGCGGAGGACTTTCTTTTATAATATGTAAGGATAGATAACGTTCTACACTCGATGATATGCAGTGACTCATTCCTATTGATTTCGTAGAAGTCTTACCAAAGAAAACAAACAAACATCGCACTGGACAAATACCAGTAACAGTGTAGTTATTATATGTGTATATAGCGAGTAGATGGCCCTAGTACGTGAGTGGTGTTTGTTGACAGGAACACGGGAGAAAAATGACAGAAGTTCTACTATTGATCCTCCTTGATCTTAGTGGTCGCTACTGCGCTACTGTTAATCATAAGGTCCTGGGTTCGATTCCCAGCTCGGACAGTGTTATTTTTGGTTTTTTCACTAGTCCGTGGTAGCAGATCGGAGTCCGAATTTGTGTCCGGTTCATGGTAATAGGCTCGTCCTCTATTACATGGGACTTACACATAACTGGCAAAATGTGGGTGTACTGTATGAAAGAAAGAGAAATAGGTATATTTTGTCACAGAAACACGTGTATACAAAAAGAAAGCAGTAGGTACTTAACCACCAAAATTAAACAAAGTAGATCTAAGTAGAAACAGGAGTACTTATTAAAATAAATAGTTAGCAGCTGCACGTCATGACTGTGACAAGAAGGCTTCCACTCAGCATGATGCTATGCTAACCCACAGCATAACGCTGATTTCCAGTGGTCAACGGAAAAAGAAGTACTATAGGTAGACCTCTGCCTAAACCTGCGGGCAATAGAGGCGTGATGTTATGTTCTGTGCTCAGCCGAGAAATTGCAACCACTAGACCAACGAGGCAGTTACATTGTGCATTTTACTGTAACCGCATAATCCTAACTAATAATATAATTGCGAAAGTGAGTTTGTTTATCTGTAACGCTTTCACGCTAAAACGGCTGAACGGATTTGGATAAAATTTGACCATGACCTGGAATAGGACAAATGTTGCTTTTTATCCCAATATTCTCACTGGATTGAGACTTATGTGAGTGAAACTGCTGGGCTAGTTAATAAATAAAGTTTGTAAATGCGTGAGTGTATTACAAATAAATGTATAATGTTTGACCTTCTGGTTAATTTTATTCAATGTTGTGTTGAAGAGCCGTCGAGCGGGTCAGAGATCAAGGCCCATTTGCATGATCGGATTAGACAGACCGCCCATCGCAGATTCGTTCTACATACACCGTAATCCAACCTATACCTACTAGTTTGAGAGCATTGTTTAGTTTTGCATGTCTAAAACACTCATAGAAACAGGTAATAATGACATTTATTTGGACACAGTTCGTTTACAACAACCGTGTGTGCCGGACGGCTGCGCTAAAAAGGTCCATTTCAGCATTAATGCCAGACATACGCTGTCTGACCTCGGTGGTTGGTTCTCTAATGAACCTCGTTTACAAATCATAATTAAGGTACAATCTGACACTGACCTGCAAATTTCGAAAAACGTAAGAAAATTTGACCATCGCGAGCTACCTTAGCACATCTTCCTTAAATTATTTATATTATCTCGGACGTGAGGTAAATTGTAGGTACTATGAAGAAACCTGGACTTACATACGAATAAACAAAACCTCACGCCATTTTTGTATGGGTGTAGGCAGCAAATTTGTTCGACGACTACGGTAAGTACCTGCACAATTCCGAGCATCCTGGTTGAAAAATAATGAACTGTAACGCTCGAGACGTTTGAAACCTAAGCGCGATATCCAATCCATAACTTACGTACGTCTTGTGCAGCTGACGAGCTGTTGAGTTCGCTTACTTGGGAGCTAACACCTGAGGTAGACAAGTGACGATCACTTCGAAAGCGTTTCGTATTTCTACAACGACTTTCAACAGGATTGACATAAGCTTTTTGATAGCTTACGTCAGTCCTATACATTTTTGCCTTTTCCATCATCGTTATCGTTGATAGAATGTCACTTTGTCTAGGGGCTCTGGTCCTGCTGGTAATGCTCGTTGACCGCGTGGCGATTCGCCTTCGTATAGTGTCACAAGGCCGTGAAACCTGCGCGGTATTCATTGCGTTATTTACGTTGTTGAGCTGTCGATGTTTTCAAAAATACGAAGCAATGTTTTAGCAATAATTTGAAGGAATTTTTTTCTTCAATATCATTCGGATTGTGACTGAAAGGGATACGTAATAAGGGTTCTGGACATAATGGTCTAAAATTGGCAACACGCAGTGAGCATCCTTCCTTGCATTGTATAGTATATAACTAAGCTTTGCCTTACTTTAGATCGGTAGCAAATAAGAAGGCTTGTAACTACAAGCTTATGTTTTTATATTAAGTTCTGTACCAGACATATATGTACCTATATCCACCCAGTTTATGCTTGTTCGAGTTCTAATATAGCAGGTATTATTCCGTATATGCTATAAGAGGTAACCGAGTGAACTAGAGCGTATGAATTCTTACTAGGAGGGCAGCGAAGTTATGATTGGTTGTTTGTTTTACTTTGTAGCTAACTGTCTATCTCTTTCACACTTTTAGGCCGCTTTTACACGTTACTATTATACTATTGTATAGCTAAGCTAAGTTCTTCTAACTGTACAGACAGCTGTGTTGCTGGAGGACTTTGTTGTGCCGCTTCTTCTTCCCAGCTAAAACGTTTTGGGGGACTGTCAGTAATTTTGACGTTCAAAAAGTGCTCATTCTCAGGGTAAGAGTGGTAGCACACGGCGTATTTTAAACGCGCAGACGATGCGCGTTGAGTATCTAGTAGAGAAAAGGCCACGATCTTCTTTTCTTTTTCGTCTCATAAGTGACTATCCACATGTTAAGAAAAGTCACTGGGCCTATGCAAGAATTCGTGTCGTTTCTACACACGAACTGTGTCCACTGCTTCAGCGCTGACCAAGAAAAATATCTTGTCTGCGCTAGACCCGATGCGCGAAGTTGTTGCGGTGCGGAAGGGAGCGGGGGGGGATGGTTTCTTGCCTAGAGTGTGTGGACCCGACGTGCGAAGTTGCTGCGGAAGGGGGCGGGGGGTTTTCGTGTCTAGATCCGACAAAATTCTTCTCCTGTAGGTACATGATGAATTGGTCCTATTTGCAGCAGACATGGTGAAATTACTTAGCGTGTACAAGTGGCCTTAGGGTGTTCATTAACGTTTCATCATCTGCCTAGCCGTTTTCCAACAACGTTGGAGTCGATTTCCAGTCTAACTGGATGTAGCTGTATACCAGTATTAGTAGGTACATTGAGCGACTGTCTATCTGACGTCTACGCTACGACCCGGTTATTAGGTAACACGATACCCTTTGGTCAGACTGTGTCAGACTTTTGGGCTTCTGACTACCGTAACGTCTGTGAGGAGGTTCCGTTTCTGGAGCCCTAACCACTGGTAGCTTGGACCCTGCTCCCGACACTGGTGGACCACAATTTTTTATATTTAAGAATGATTTTCTTATCTTGTTATTTTAAGAAATATTTTATTATATGTATCTAATAAGGAAGAAAATAATTAAAAGATATTAGATAATTTTATAATACGTACTAAGTTCGCTTTTAACGGTATGAATGACGTCATGACGTCGCTAATATCACAAAATATTCCTACATTATCGTGTAGACGCTTTTTACGACTGATATTACAATCATGTCCTTCACATTCTCAGCCTTGGACCATATGAGACGATCAGCAATGAAATAAAGGTAACACATTTTTCTGCAAAATTCGTATGTGGAACTTGTGAAAATAAACTGATTATTTTCACTTGTCGTTTTTCTATTTCAATTGCTGAGCATAAAACACAGGTAATATATTTGATTAATAACTCTAAGGTTGAACATAGTTTTCAATGTTTTTGTTGGTATATTGACGTGTGCTAGCTGACGAGAGATTCCTTCTTTTCGCATTATAGTTTTTTCCTATTATTCTTTGGTATAACTATTTCGTTTATTTTTTTTTGGTAAAATATTTTTTTGCCATATTGTTACTTTGCATACTACTGTATAGCTAAGCTAAGTTATTCTAACTGTACAGACAACTGTGTTGCTGGGGAGTTTGTTGCGCCACTTCTTCTACCCAGCTAAACGTTTTGGGGGACTGTCAGTAATTTTGACGTTCAAAAAGTGCTGATTCTAAGCGTTAGGCTGAGTACCTAGTAGAGAAAAGGCTACGATCTTCTTTTCTTTTTCGTGTCGTTAGTGACTATCCACACGAAGTCTATGATCAGGCGCGGTCCGAGAGGGGGGGCCATGACCCCTCCAAAATCATTCAAGCTGTCGAGAGACTGAGTGATTTACGTACTTATCTATTAACCATTTCCCTAAAACTATTCCTCGGCACCAATGGTGACCCCCCAAAATCTTGCGCTGCGACCGCGCCTGTCCATGATGTAATGCCATGTTAATTAAAAATGATGATACGTATAGGAATTGTGGAGTACTAAATTAGCCGATTGTCATAGCTCAGCGTATTTTCCAAAATGCGTTTAATTAATTTTATTAGCTCCCTAGCGTTTCGATGAAAACGAAATTAATCTACAGGAACGGAAATTCGTAATGTATGTGAGCCTAGGGAATCGCGAGTATCTGAGGGTTGAATTTATTTGCGACATTAAGGCCTTGAGGCTTTAAAACCCAGCCATTTTGGGATTCTAAAAACGTTTTCCGGGGAGAATTTAGGGCTTAAATGTGGCCTACCCTCGTTGGTAAAGTACGAAGGCTTTTTAAACAACTTTGATGAGTGAAACACCTTTTTTAGCCGTAAAGTTTCAGGTTGGTAATGGTAATTTGAAGTGTTTCGACCGTAATTTGTACATATTGTATGTGTTCGATATATAAATTTAAAGTTTTTTTTTTTCATTTTCTTGTTAATCCTGCTATAAGTACATTTTTTAAACTATGTTTTTATTCGTATGGTGTACTACACAGCTATTCGGGTCGGCATGACTCGGCACAGCCGGGCGGGTAAAAATATTTGAATGTGCCGCCTGGCAGTTCTGGATCGTGTCGAGGGGAACAGGTGTGTAGGATCCCTTATACGATAAGGAAACCTAACTTGTACTATTTTATCTTTTCATCAAGACAAAACTTTATTTTTATTTTTTCCTGTTTACATAACAGACACTTTTTTTTTTGCTGTTGTGAAATCATCAAATGACTTCTCCCGCTAGCGGAGGCGGGAGGCCGGGCAGACTTTTACTGAATAAAACCCACCCGTGTTCCTTCAGTTGCCTGTTGCCAAGGGTCCCGGTATCCCTTTCGGACGTTCCCGCAACCCTGGCAGTATTTTACCCTCTTGAGGGATGTTATTTTTTTTTTTCATAACATTAACTAAAATTGAAAAAAAAGTAAAAACGTTTGAGTTTTGGAATACTTTTTTACCACAAAATCAACCCTAATATTAGGAGTGAAGACGTCTTTGAAATATTTGAAACAAAATGGGAGCACACTTGAAAAAACAAAATCCAATCCAAGTTAAGTTTTATATTGAGATAATTTATACAAATAGGGGCAAAAACGTTCTTTGGGCAATTTAGTTCGCGTGCAATTGAGTTTAAAAAAGGAACTGCCACTTAATTGGGTGAGCAGGGAAGCCGTGTAGGTTTTAAAATAATTATGTAAACTGAAACATCAAAAGAACTCATAGATCAGATTTCTTTTAATATTTTTATTTTATTTTGTTTTCTTTATTTAAGTAAAAAGCTATTCGTTGGTAATAATTAATCGCTACAACTTTTTACTCTTTATTCAAAGTTTAAAACAGCGCCATCTATAGAGAGCACTAGGAACTGAACTTCTTGCAAGCTTGCCGAAAAGCAAGCGGTATATGTTTTATACACCCTCCAGTAGATGGCGCTAGCTTCGCTCTCACTCAAGGAAAGCCAGACTTGAAACAGAGACTTGACAATTTCTAGTGCCGTTGTATGTCGCTTGAGAAATTGTACTTATCTTTGTGTTTGTATGGTTTTGACTTGCATCAAAAGAGGGCGCCGATATGGTTTTGCAATACCAACTTACATTGAATAAAATACTAATGTGGACACGATTTATTTTTTACAATGAAATATGTACAACAGCTTTTTAAGTTTATAAATTACTTAAATTTTATTGAGATTTATTTTACTGGTATTTTAATACAAAACATGCTTTGTTGTCATCCGTCATCAGCAGTGCATTTTAAGTACATACTATAATTTAAATTACTGTGATTTCTTTAAATATATTATTAATATTATTAATGCGAAAGTAATTTTTGTCTGTATGTTATCTTTTCACGCCTAAACCACTGAACCGATAGTATGAAATTTGATAAACAGGTAGCCTGGAACCTAGAAAAGGACATAGGCTACTTTTCATCGTAGTTAGACGAAGTCGCGAGCAACAGCTAGTAGATAATAAATTCATTGGTAAAATACATTCTCTTTCTAATAATATCACAGCACATTTTGTTATAATTATAATGAGCAGCGGTTTGAGTATCTGCTACGCGACGTAGCGCGTATCTTGCGTAGCGGTGACGGCCGCTACGCCGTAGCAAGTGCGTAGCACTTATTCGTAGCTTCATTATTTCTTGTAATAAATTATTAAATTATGTTTTATTATTACAGGTATGTATTACCGAGTGAACAATCAATAGTTATCATCCGAGGCATCATCCATCCATCATTATTATAAGTAATGATTCACAGGTAAGTGATAGCAACTATTAATTCAAATAATATTATTATTTTATTTTAGTAGGTAAAATTGTAATGTTATTTTATCAATATACATGATACATAATTATTATTCACTTGATACTTATTGCTCGTTATAAAATTGCGATTATTTTGTAAAAAATATAAAATAAATAGCACTGTTTTTTAGATCTTTTAAATCTAAACAAGAATAGTCAATAAATAAATAATATTTTGTGAAGTATAATTGTACCAATATGACTTAAAATCTAAACTATTATGCCCTAAAAGTAATTATAATGATTATTATTTAACTATAATAATTACAATAAAACCAATATTATCATTAATTATCCAATACCTATATACCAATAATAACAGTAGTACAAAAAAAATCTTACCTTACCTTAATTTCTAATCCTCCCTTTTTTTTACCTTAAAATTAAGGTAAGATTAAGGTAAAATTAAGGTAAGATTTTTTTTTATATCAATTATTTTTCTTCGAACGGAGACTTCAAACAAAGATATTATATTCTAATGTAGGGTACATTAGAGTATATCTTTGTTTCCCTAAAGCCATTACAGTTTGTTAAAGTTTAGTTTTAGTCAATTTGTAAATGAGTTATAATTCCCAAGTAAAGTTACAATAGATATCGTCCTCTTTTAATTACATTTTAAAAGCCTGTCTTAGCGGCGGGTCTCAACTTGTCATTTTAGGATGGATATAAATTAATTCTAGCGAAGCGAATATCATTAATTTCTGAGGTCAACAGGGTTCTTCGTTAAAATTTCTATTCATTTTATGAAAGAAAATATAAATGAGGGTCGAAAATATTTAGCTGACCTTTCTAATGAAAGTGTACATGGTATCAGTTTAATTTTATTTATTTATTGCGTGCCTATGTTCTGACTAAATCTAAAGGCTTCTTTCTCGTCTTTAGCGATAAGACCGCCCATTGTGTCACCCTATGTCAGGGATGACCAATTAGTTTTATTGGGAATCCGTTTTTTAAAATAATATGACTGTCGCGGTCTGTTTCATAGACAATTACTAACAAAAATGATTAAAGTTGTACATTATAATACTTTTTATAAAGTTACAAAATAGGTCGGCGCGCGGCGGTCCGGATGCGGACCGCGGTCCGCTATTTGGTGACTCCTGACTGTATTTCTATCTGTAATTTTTATGGTGTACATAATACAATTCTCAGTTCTTCTTAGTACAATTCCGTAAAGAGGAAAAATTTAATTCTGGATTTTTTGGAAATGGTGTAACTCTCACAAGATTTAACAGGTTCTAGACAAAAGAGCTACTAAAAAAGTCGCCTCGTCTTTGATTTATGTGTGAGTGAGACCTTAAATTAAAGTCTTTAGAGTTCTCATTACACTCATAATAAACTTTGAACTTTGCTCTGATAACTTTTGCCTAAGCGCCGATAATATTTATAAATACCGCGAAACAAAAGTTATTATAAAAACAGTTATGTGCTTACCCGCCACGTGTTGCACAACATGTTTGGTAACTTGTGTTCTCTAACCCTGTGGCCACGTGCTACACGCTCAAGCAACACGCGTTTTGCGACAACGACTTTTAAAGCATCTCATGAGACCCCGCGGTGCGATTTGCGAAGCGACGACGGGTGGAAACAGGTGACACGCGCGCGTGTCGCTTGCCGCAAGTCGCGTCGCATGTCGCATCGCTCGTGATCTTGAATCCCTAAGATGTTTTTCTTGATAAATTGACATCTTGCTTCATATTTTATGAACACGCGTGAAGACGCGTCCTGCATGAGAAACAATATCCTTCGGTAATTTATACAATCTTGTCAACAATAAATACATATTATTTTCCGTAGGTACGTAACCTTGTGATGCCTCCTGTAATAGCAACATATGGCCGTTAGGTCGTACATAATGTTATAGAGAATGAAGTAACTTATTGAGATGCCAAATAACATTTTCTTTAGTAAACAATATTATTACCTACGAAAATAATTTAATGTTTTTAGAAACAATAAACATGTTGCCTTTCCGGTACAATAATATCGTTTAGATAAATTTTCTGTCAAAGTAATCATTCATAAAGCCGCGTTGGGACACAAGGTTGCACAACATTGTTTCAGCAACATGTACAGTGTTGCCAAGAAAAGTATACGCTTCGGGAATTATCGTCTATCTTTGGAAATACAAACGCGTGATGATGAAATCTAACATAGAGTAAATAGTTCGTTGTGTTACAATACATAATGTGTATTGTAATGTATATCCAATAAAATGTCAAAGTGAAATAAACATAGAGCTGTTACAACCATAGAAGTACTTGCCTATGTTGTATTACCATGATTACAGAATTATATATTGAAAACTCTTTAACATTCTAAAAAACTTTTCAAAATTTTTGAGTGGGAGGTGACAATCAGTGGCCGGAGTAGGTAGCCTGACAGTGAGAAAAAAAACATAATATCAGACGCACAATGATAGGTGCATTACAAAAAAAGTGCGGCGATATAAAAATTAGGAGCTATGCTTTGGGGTTTACCCGGGGTCTTGGGTGGCGCGGTTCGTACTAATTCCGAAACATGAAGATTACCGAAGCGCCTAACTTTTCCAGTTTACCTGCATTTGTAATGCGGTAAACATGTTGCTGGGAAAATGGAATATTGCTAATGTTTTGTAATCAAAAGAACAAATCGCAAAATCAAATGTTTCTGGCAATAATGTTGCGTAATGGAAACATTTCATTCCGTGTACTCATGTGTACATTTCATTTCATTCCGTGTACATTTCATACGGATGACTGAACAATGTTCACCCATCTACGTTTTGACTGATATTGATTACCGCACATTTGCCATTTAGCCACAAACCCCACATTAGATTGATGATGCAGTTATAATACAAGCGTTGGATTAACATCTCCTAATAATGTCATACAGCTAAATAATAATAACTGAGAAGTTTTTTGTTACTTTCTCATATTAACCGTTGCTCATTAATAAACTTTCCCCTTTCCTCACTTGACTGACAGGTAGGGTTGTCAAACCTTTAAGATTTTTTTTTTCATATTTTTATTTCACTGTTTGTATATTTTTTTAAAGTAAAAAATCTTTGTTATTTGTGCCGTGAAATCTTTATAATGAAACAATATCAAAGAATACCTTGTTTTTCTAAATATCATATTAACATATTTTTCTCAATCGGCATAGAGAAACTATCTTCGTAACTTATGCGGCAAAATAAAGTTGATACGATCTGTCTTTCTCATATGTCATTTGTGTAACTGGAAGTTAATATAATGGCGAAATTCGGCGATTTATTGAGTTTTTTTTTACTTGAATCTATTTGTGAGAGTGTTGAAGCGTTTAAATGAAGATTAAACTTTAATGTTTTCATTTTAGAACATAGTAGATATTGACCAAGGGTAAGTTATTTAATTGTTTATGTTTCGCATGAAATTCTAAAGTGTCAAACCGAAACCAAAATTAATAACTTCAGTCCGCGGACATCATAATTAAACTAAATAGATTTCCGTAGTGACCACAATATCAACTAAATTCATCGCTCAATCCCTATGGACGATTAATTAAACTGTACCAAACGCTTAAAATTACACCTACGGTATAAAATCGACGCATTTCACTACAGAATGCGCGCGCAACCCTAAGCACGAGCGCTTACTTCGCCGGCAGTCGCCAGCCGGGCCGCGCGCTCCCACATCGCAAGTAAACAGACCACAAAATAAACAAAATACGAAAGCCCTGGCTGTATACACCCCGGTATAAATAAAACCTCACCGAAAATCGAATAATAAACGCAGCACACCCCTACGCTTTCGCGCCATTCCGAACTGTCACTCAAGTGCATTCAAAAGGAATTGAAAGAATTCGAAGCAATAATATCGTGTTATTAGTTATTTAAAATAACGAGTGTTAAATTAATAAACAGCTCGTTTTTAACTGTGGTTCCGAGTATTGTTGTCGGTTTGAAGTTATGTGAGTATATTAAAAAGCAGTTTGGATAAATACAGCTTACGTAAGGACAGCGTATTGTTAAAAGTCTGTAGTTGAGTCCTATGGGATAAGCGACTATTTAACGACCGTTTTTTTGTAGCAAATATCTACTTTATACTGATGGCTCTATTTCAGACACTACAATGATTTTATAGTCATTATTTTTGATATATTATTTCAGATAACACGTCTAAATTATCGGATAGTTACAATCAGATAAATATGTTACAATTTTATTGTATTATCTACACATTTGTATTATATTACGTTACATTATCATTATACATAACAATTATTATTTTCGGATGCATTATATAAAACAACTTTTTACTGATTACTCTCAACATAATGCCTTAAAATAACGAAACTTTTCTCTGCGTCAGCTGCTTCTAGGGCCGTGGGTCGAAAAACAGCTGAGATATTAAAATAACTGTATTGGAGAGTTAAAAACCTACACTTTAAAATTAAAATTAACCATTTGCGACATTATTTTACGTGTAATGAGTCAACGAAGACCCGTTTGGTTCTTTATTTCGGTTTATTTTGGGTGTCGATAAACACGACAGATGTCGGTGCAGTGAATAGGCAGTTTCCTTCTTTTCTTCTTTAAGAACCATGTTATTTCTTGCTATTGAGGAAAATTTCGTGAGAAAAGATTTAAGTATGAATGTGGATGGTTATAAGAGTAGGGAAAGACCAAAGATACGATGGGTAGACTATAATATGAGAGATGATATGGCTAGAAAAGGGGGTGACTACCGAGATGACGACTAATAGAGAAGTATGGAAGAAGAAGACATATGTCCATCCTGCCATCTAATCTCTTCACCACCCTTGGTTGACTGGTAGAGAATGCCTAAGGCATTAAGTCCGCCTTTGTGAGTGCAAAAAGTTTAAATAAATAAATAAATATGGTTTGCGCCGACCTTAATTATATTGGAATAAGGGCAGGAGAAAGATGGTGATGTAATTTCTACATTTGTATCTTTATTTTTTATGGTGTACATAATAAAGAGTATTCTATTCTATTCTAATCTCTCTCTTCTTGTTATCACCGTAAGGTATACATACAGGGTGTAAAACAATCCATCGCATAGCCATCAACTACGCATTCTGTAGCAGAAAAATAATTGCTAGGAACTTTTATTTTTGGTGAGAACAATCGCTGTTATAAAAAAAATATTGTGTTTATGGGTGCATGCAACGGTTCAGGGTTCATATTAAAATTAAGTTATAACATTTAAAACTTGCTTTCTTTAAAAAACGTCTGAATTAGTTGAAACTTTGACCTTTAATATCTCCGTAACCAGAAGGTTCTCAGTTAAGGTTCAGAACAAAATAAATATCACAAAGATGGGAATAACAAAGTGAGTTTCGGCTTTACACCCGTTATATTGCAGGTGTCTTCAAATAGTCCATGTTCAACAACAATGTTTGCGGCATATAACAATAATTATGATGGTGAATGAATTATTCTGGTTCCAATTCTTCCACTCAATATCTCTTCCTCCATTCAAACATTTGTGCCCCATTATTATGGGTCTCTCATTTCAATGTCCATTGACTCTTTTCAGAAGAAGCTTTACTACGAAATAATGATGATGCCATTTGATATTAGTACCAGCCTGTTACTGTACTGCTGCAGGACAAAGGCTTCTTCTTTAGACAGATAAAGCATTGATCACCACGTTTGCTAAAGACGGGTTGTCGATTTCAAACATAAAGGTTTAGTTTTTTGGTAACATAATGTTGTTATGCTGCCAGGTTTCTTAATATGTCTACTTAGTTTCGGTACATCATCATGCCTGTACAGTACGACACAACTTAGATGTAGCATACATTTGAAAAATTTCATTCATTCATTTAAATTTTACTAATGTATTTGGATAAAGTACGTTTGCGTAAAGATCATTTTCACCTTAAGATTCTGAAAGCACAGTCAATTCGGAATGTGTTCGGTTTTACGAATTTTACCGATGCTACATCTATGTTGTGTCGTACTGTACCATGAAGTGGTAGACAAAGGTGAACAGCAAGCCCGCCTTTCAACAGTTATTTCTAAGTGCACACAAATCCACACTCCGGGCTGTTATGGCGAATTTTCTATAGGAAAACCCATCATATTACTCGACCTGGGAATTGAATCGCAGGACCAAACGCTCAGCAGTCACGCCCGCGAACCGAGGAACTAATTCATTTTTGATTTCCGTACGTATTCTCTTCGAAATTACATTTCGCTGAAATTGTACCAATCGCAACAATAATATTGATGTGAGAAAATTCACGTCTTGATCGATACTAAACGAGGTGCGAGTATGCTGCCTACGTGTTATGTTCATAGAATCGAACAAAACGCGTTTTTATGAAGTTCATTTAATTTTAAAGCAACGTGTTAGGAATAATACGTATCAGTTTGCCTTCTTGGTATAAGAACTGTGTTTTTTAGGGTTCCGTACCCAATGGGTAAAACGGGACTAAAGCTCCGCTGTCTGTCTGACCGTCTGTCACCAGGCTGTATCTCATGAACCGTGATAATTAGACAGTTGAAATTTTCACAGATGATGTATTTCTGTTGCCGCTATAACAACAAATACTAAAAAACAGATCTCTTTTTGTGAAATATTTTTTTTAAAAGAGTGAGAGACTTTTTAATCAACCGTTAAATACGACTGCTGCACAATATAGGACCTACTCACGAACAATAACCACAACGAATTAACAGTATTAGCAATTCAAAAGAAATGATTATTCTCCAATAAGCAACTAATCGTGGCTTTTAAAAGAATTGCGACTCTGTTAGTTACTGGGCATTTTTTTTTGCAGGCATAAAATACGTACTTTGCAAATTATTTAAATACATACTTGGGGTTTATGCACTAAATTCATGTTTATTTGAACATTAAACAAATTAGCTCTGAACAGTGTTCTAATAACTCATTATGTTAGGTAATATCTCCCGCGTCGAAGTCTCCATTGAGATTGGTCACCAGAGGGCCTAGCCAAGTGACAATCGCTACCAAAACGTTTCGTATTTCTACAACCACTTTCAACAGGATTGACATAAGCTTTTCGATATGTCAGTCCTATACATTTTTGCCTTTTCCATCATCGTTATCGCTGATAGAATGTCACTTTATCTATGCGCTAGGGCTGAAATTCAGTCTGGCTATTATTATTATGTGAGTTAAGCTATTTGAGTAACAATAATTAATAAGGTTAGCGCACACTGCTGAACTTTAGGTTCGATTCCCGGGTTGGGCAAATAATTATTGGGTTTTTCCATCTGGAGTCTGGATATTTTTGTGCCCGGTTGATGGCAATAGGCTCGCCCCCTATTACATGGGACTTAGACATAACATGCGAAATATGGGTGTTGTATAGGTACACCTCTGCCTAACCCTTTGGGGAATACAGGCGTGATGTTATATTTATATGTATGTAATTAATTAACATGGTTATTATACTAATTAAGTGACAAACACTGTAACGTAATTGTCGATAATTGAAATTTTAATAATGAATATGTCTCTGATGGGGACGTAATTATAAAGGGGACGGGCGCGAAATTGAGAACAAATTAAACTTTAATTACAAGGTGTATTGGAACATAGACAATTAAAAATATTTTTATCTTTCACTGTTATTCGGTACCTACAGATGAAGCCTTATTTATTGACGACTAGCTGCGCCCCGAGGCTTCACCCGCGTAAGTCTCAGTCCCGTCGGAATATCGGTTTAAAAAGTATCCTATGTCCTATTCCAGGTCATGGACAAATTTAATCCAAATCCATTCAGCTGTTTTAGCGTGAATGCGTAACAAACAAACAAACTTTTTTTTTTTTTTTTATTTAAAAAACGTTGCCTCACACTAAGAATTTCTTCCTGTATCGTGGGTGCGTTTACAAACATAGAAACTCACATACACTGACACCCAGACCCGGAACAACTACTTGCAGATCATACAAATATTTGTTCCGTGCGGGGATCGAACCCGCGACACGTTGCGCAGCACTCCATCGCTCAGCCACTGCGCCAACCGTGTCGTCACAACTCGCTTTCACATTTATAATATTAGATTTTTTGTTAAACTAGCTTCGCCCCGCGGTTTCACTCGCATAAGGGTGAAAGTGGTTTAAGTGATCAAGGGTCAAGTGATCCCGTAGGAATATCAGGATAAAAGATATATTAAATCCTTCTCCAGTTCATGGTCTACCTATGTGCCAAATTTCATCCAAATCCGTTCAGCCGTTCACGCGTTATGGCGTGACCAAGGGAAATAGGGATTCATTTTTATAAATATAGAAGATAACAGGTTTTCAAAACGATACTACTGGTACCTATTTTCAAAGCGGAATCGAATCGTGACTTGATCAGTAGGTAAACTCTTAAAATCATCTGCGTATAAACTTTAACCCCTAAAACAGTACCAATATATCTCTAAGTACAGTTACAAGGTCTGTTAGTTATAACATTCACACTCCCATTTTTGACTTATTCAAAATCTGTCAACCCTAAAGTGAAGTCTAATTCATAAATTTTAACCCATTAAAACGAAGTATATTGAAAATGATCATACATACATTAATGTATATACGATCATTATTATAATAATGTACATAAGCTATGTATAATTTATCACATCTAGATACATTAGATATTCATTAGATTCAATTCTTGTGAAAATGAAACGATTCTATATAAAAGCTTGTTTGAATATGAGACGCATTTCAGCAACTAAGGTGGCGTTTTCATTAAAAACAAGTTTAGAAACAAATTGACAAAAAAAAACTAGTTTATTTGTATGTCTAAATTAAATAATACCTACGTCCTAAACTAATTAGTACTGCTGGTAATGACAGGTGGCAATACCCAGTGTTGTCTGTCACCTGAGAATCCTGAGATTTCTATGTTGCCAGTAACCTGCAAACAAAATAAAAACATGTCGCTGAAACAATGTTGCACAATTTTGTTCAACAACGGATACGGGGTTTCAGGTCGACTTTCAACGCGTCCGTTCGCAATATATCGGCGCGAAAGTTTTCGGCAAAGTAACGGATATGAGGGTAGATGTTAATATGAAGTATCTGTCGTGTTTACCCCTGTTTATTGGCTTCTTAGGTATTTTGAGAGGAATTTGCGTCATTTGGGCTTTAGTATTGTGGTATAGGCCCGGGTAAGGATAATTTAACAAAACCAACTTGATATTTTTACCATAAACGCATTGTAAATATGTTCTGAAAAAAGGTTTGACGTTGTAACTATATTATTACTAATTATTTATATTTAAAAAAAATGATACCTTTAGCATGTGAAAAACATGCTGCTGAAATAATGTTAAACAACTTTGTTTCCTAGTAGCTTTAAGGTCGACTTACACTTCAACGCGTCCATTCGCAATATATCGGTGCGAAAGTTTTCGGCAACGTAACGGATATGAGGGTAGATGTTGCTATGAAGTGTCTTGTGTGTTGTACTCCTGTTTATTGACTTGTAAGGGAATTTGCGTCATTTTGGGAAGGTAATGAGAGACCTCTTTCGTCCGTGTAATAATAATGTAAACACATGTCCACATAGATGTGTGTTATTTTCTGCAAAAGGGTTTAACGTTGCAATTATTTTTCCAATTACACGGGAAAATTCTCATGGTGACCCTCGGCTTGGAAAATGCAAAGCGACTTTTTTGTAATTACTTAACTATTTTTCGCCTTCCGAGCCCCTGGAATTTGCTCGCATAATTCACAGCTATATCACGTCTGTGGCGTGTCATCTCGCACCACCCGGAATAATCTATCAAAAGAATATACATAGATAAAAAAAACCATCACACGAGACCCTAAACCCACTCCACATCAGTTCACGCTATTCATTATACGCCAGTATCCATCCGTTAAAATGTGAATATGCCTTAAAGATTCCTTTGAGTTGTCGGAACGCTGGATATTGAAACTGTTCGGAGCCATATTATTATTTTGTGCTTATTTTTTACGATATTGTATAGAATGATAAAATTATGGACGCAAAAGAATTCCTTGATAAATTCTTTTGCTTGAACTAACGAAGTATTTTTTATGAGGAAAGGAATATTGCGACAGAATTTGTTTTATTTTTTTTTTCCTGGTCGTAGTATGGAAGATTTAAGCGCTCCTTATTCGGGTCAACTTCGCCAGTAGATTCTTTAGTTAACTTTCCGTTCACATTCCAGAGATTCCTTTGTATTTTGGGTATATGCACCCAGGAAATCTAAACTCGACAAAAAAAAAAAAACAATCTGTCTAGCCTTTTCCCAACTATAGTGGGGTCGGCTTCCAGTCTAATCGGATGCAGCTGAATACCAGTATTTTACATGGAGCGACTGCCTATCTGGCCTCCACAACCCAGTAACTGGGTAATACGATACCCTTGGTAAGACTGGTTGTCAGACTTTCGGACTTCTGACGACCCGTAACGACTGTCAAAGATCCACGAATGACAGCCGGGACCAACGGCTTAACGTGCTTTCCGAGGCACGGAGGAGTCTAGGTATATAAAGATGGTCATCCATCCACAGACCAACCCCGGCAAGCGTAGCTTAACCTGATGGATCGATCCGTTCGGCTGTGGCACGGGCTCCTCAAATCTAAACTCGACAAGCAAGAAAAGAGTTAATTTTTTGTGCGTATCAAGCCATGCATGTCTCTATCCATTTCACGGTTCCTGAAAATAATCAGGTACAAAAAATAACAATAAGAATATGCCTAATTCCAATAGAAGCCAAAAATATGCTGAAATTATCTATTCTCCTCACGTAGCCCAGAGAATGAATGCCTGAAAATAACTCCCGATTGGGAAAAAAATACCGAACACAATAAAAGTCACGCTTGCGAGTCCCGAAGGGTTAGGTGGGTTACATTATGTTCACCCGCCGGTAGGTGGGGTGTATTTATACCCCACATGCACACTACCACAGATACATAGTTTACTGATAACGATAAGGTTCTATGAAGGTGGTGTAGATCCTTTTTTACCCGACTACGGCAAAGAAAAAAGGAGGGTTATGATTTTGACCGGTATGTATGTATGTATGTATGTATGTTCATCTGTTCCCTACTATCTTCCAAACCACTTATCACAATTTGACAAATTCGGTATCGTTAGAAGCGTCGTGATTGTCCGCTGGTTATAGGCTATGTGAAGTCACATTAAATTAAAAATGGCGCCCTCTAGAGGACATAAAGTGAGGAACTTAAAAAAAAAAGTGGCTTAATCGTACCATGTTGGGTATCAAATGAAAGGGCTTAATGAGCACATTTCAAAAATATATATTAAAAAAAAAAAGAATTAATAAAAAAATCAAGTAATAAAAACTAAAACCCAACTACGACTTAAAAGGTATAAACAAGACACCACAGACAGACAAATTAAAAATCCGGAGTCACACGTAATCTGTTCGATTTATGCCCTAACACGTGTGACTCCGGATTTTTAATTTGTCTGTCTGTGGTGTCTTGTTTATACCTTTTAAGTCGTAGTTGGGTTTTAGTTTTTATTACTTGATTTTTTTTCATTGTGACTTTCTTTCTTACTTTCATAATAGTCTCACTTGTGTGAAAATAATAGTCTCACTTGTGTGAAAATAATAGTCTCACTTGCGTGAAAATAATAGTCTCACTTGTGTGAAAATAACATAACACGCCTGTATTCCTCGAAGGGTTAGACAGAGGTTCTTTAATACTCAAGTAGGTACTGATGGCTTGAAACAGTCACTTTGGAAGAAACATAATAGGAAAATATTATGAATCATCGTAAAATGTCACAAACTGACAGTTCATAATATGATCTGTGTGCTTTTCATATTACGAAATAATTCATCTGTTTGACAGTTTTCTATGGAGATTCGTAAAATGGTCCACACTTTATGAACTGCTTTTTGCACCTAGATTCTGACGTTTCATAAGTGCCCATGTAGGCTTAAGTGAAATAAAATATTTTGATTTTGATTTTTTATTTTTTGTGTCAAATTATAGGAATTGCTAATGACAGCTGGAAATTCAGGAAATTAATTGATTTTAGGGCTTCTATTAAATAAACAAAAGTTCTTAAAGCATTTAGCTAACTTCTAAAAGAGACTTTTCTTGGTAAAACATTAGGTTTTACTCAAACAGAGCCGTCGTGGCTCTGTTTGAGTAACAGAAATAAATAAAATGTATCCGCGTCTATAAAAGCAAATTAAAAGTAAACAGTAGTAGTATTTGAGTACCTTCCCATTCAGCTAAGGGAATAATGAACCATGGATTATGTTTAGCTATCTTGTTCATATCACCCTCGCTTTCATTGAGGTCAAAATTGGATGATTTGACATTGAACCCGCACTTGAATACAAGTGAACAGGCTCAGGGTCGACCGTGCGTTTCAAGGGTTTTGTCATTCAAGTAAAATCCAGTTGAAGTGGCAAAAATCGGAAATGAAATTGTTTATTCTGTAAATAGGATATCGGAATCATTTTTACACGAAGTATTAATAATAAATATGCTAGATTGAGTTAACATTTCCTATCTGACTGAGAAGAAATAGCGAAACAAGCTCAGGGGTCCAAGTCTCTTTTAAAGTCCAGACAGAATCTTGAGGAGCTCGTGGCTAAGTAATAACAGCCGCACGGGTCGATCCATCAGATTAAGCTACGTTTGTCGGGGTTGGTCCGTGGATGGGTGACCATCTTTACATACCGAGACTCTTCCGTGCCTCGGAAAGCACGTTAAGCGTTGGTCCCGGCTGTCATTTGTGGATCTTTGACAGTCGTTACGGGTCGTCAGAAGCTCGAAAGTCTGACAACCAGTCTTACCAAGGGTTACGTATTACCCAGTTACTGGGTTGTGGAGGTCCGATAGGCAGTCGCTCCATGTAAAATTATGTCATGACCTATAGAGGTATTGACATAATTTCATGTGACAAGCCCTGATATCTTTCGTAATTGATTTTTAATTTGTTTAATGATTAGCATCAACGTGCTAGACAAAAGGCGTTATCAAAATAAATGATAAATTGATATCCAGTCTACCTACCTATGTATAATTACGTACTGGAGCAATGGGCATTAAGGTAATTATGTACGTCGTACGTTCGTTAGTACATAGTCTCTCAATGATGGAGGTAGAATATTTAATAGATCCTCTTTAAACTTTTCGATCTTCAAACTCATAACAAATTGAATTAATTTGTCAAAGAGTTGGTCAGTTAGTCTTGAAGTAGAAGCTAGTTGCCCGTTCTAGATCTCTATGGAGAAGAACGGGCAATAAACTTCAAGGACACTTTTTGAAATCAAGATATTACAAAATCTTGGGTACATTTTTATTTGGGGATCGATTAAATCTTCTTCTTCTTCGCTTCGCTCTTGACAGAGCGGTCGTAATCACGATTAATTATGTCCAATCGCAGGTGTAGTCTGGCGCATTCATTCAATCAACTTACATGACAGACACAGACACAAATCTTCCCAGCATTAGCTTTGCATTATCACATCTAGTACCAATTTTATTGTCTTTTCATAAAATTAACATATATGTAAGTTTAGAAGTTTTGTCGACACCAACCCAATAGTCTGCGTTGACCCTACCATCAAAATATCCGATAGCATAGCTTTGACAAATGGTAGAAAGGCAGAAAGAAAGTAAAAGTCCGGTTTGTTGACCTCCATCAACCTTTCATGTCTTGTCAAGTTATGGGACATCGGTAGAAATGAATTATCCTGTGAGGAATGGGCTTTCTGCAAATCTAATTGTATTAGGTAGATTGTGGAAACCAATCATGTTATAGAGCACTATTAGGTAGTCTTGGCAAACCCATTTGTGAAATGGGAGGGGTGTTAAATTGATTTGTTAATTTATTGGGTCTACCAATAAATTATCAAATCCATTTTAATCCTATATTCATTCATAATATCCTAAATCCACGGAGGCTTTTGCGAGACGAATTTTGTTCTTTTAGAATTGGAAAGAGATTTACGAATGAAAAGTTGAGAAAGAACGCCTCTGCAGCTATTTTTGGTAAGGTACTTTTTAAAAGGTTACATAACATAACATTACGCTAGTTATAAGCCTGGTTAGGCAGAGGTGTACCTATAGTACACCCACATTTCGTCACATGTGCATTAGTCCCATGTAATAGGAGGCGAGCCTATTGCCATCAACCGGGCACAAATCCAGACTCTGGGCTGACAAAATCTTGACACTTTTTAAAAGGTAATTTAATGTAGAAATATTGGTGTAGTATTCATAATAATGTGTAGTTTTCAGGGCGTCTAAGAGCGATATTATATGGTGTGATAAATTGTAACAATTAGGTATCTTTACATACCGAGAATCCTCCGTGCCTCGGAAAGCACGCTAAGCCGTTGGTCCCGGCTGTCATTTGTGGATCTTTGACAGTCGTTATAGGTCGTCAGAAGCTCGAAAGTCTGACAACCAGTTTTGCCAAGTGGTATCGTATTACCAAGTTACTGGGTTGTGGAGGTCAGATAAGCAGTCGCTCCATGTAAATACTGGTATTCAGCTGCATCCGGTTAGACTGGAAGCCGACCCCAACATAGTTGCGAAAAGGCTAGGCAGATGATGACTTATATCAAAATGTTCATGAACAAAAAATATGAACATAATAATAATGTATTACTAAGCAACTAGTAGACGGTAGTAAGTGCAGTCATTAGCACAAAGAATCGATATTATCGGCCAGCTGTTAAAAGAAAACATCACTTAATGGGTATTTTATGAGTTAATCTATAAAAAACTCCACATGCAATGCGATGCGAACATGCAATTTGTTAATTAATAATTACTTCAAGTACTTTTGTGGAACAAAACAATTTAAGTATACCTAGTGTGTTAAAATCTTTGATAACGATAATTTAGGTTTTTACTCGACTGCCCCAGAAGGACCGAAAAGACAAATTGCAACAAAACATTGAACTTTGTTTTTTGTTATTGGTTTGGCCTTTTTTTTTGTGGGTGGGAAATCATCAAATGACTTCTCAGCTCTGGGCGGAGCGAAATGGCGTGTCAGACTTTTACTGACTAAAAGCCACCCGTGTTCCTTCAGTTGCCTGTTGCGGTATCCCTTTCGGACTTTCCCGCAACCCTGCCAGGCATCGGTCCTAGCGAACCCCGCCAATTGTGCTGCCATCTCTTTGTATTGGTTTGGCCTGTAATACCTTACAAAAAACAAAGTTCAATGCTTGATTTTCTCTTTTCAGTTATAGGCTTTTGCCTTTTTTTTAAATTACCTACCTTACCTAGTTTTTAATTAATTTTATTTCTGATGCCCGATGTTGCCTTTCAATAAATTCAGTGAGAATTTTTATAGTCAGAAAAGGAACTAATACAGGGTGTAAAAAAGAAACATCACAAAGTCACCGGCTACGCATTCTGTACATAAAACTTAGTAACTTTGGGAATAATTAATTGCGGAAAAAAAAAACGTTTTTTTTTTTGGTGTGAAAAACCGCCATTTACCAATGTAACGGTCGTAAAACATTGTGCTTTAGGGTGCATGCTACTCACTGTAGATACTGGGGTCGTGGGGGTATAATTATGTAGTTTTGTAAACTAAATCTAATCACTACCAACTAAATAAATACTATTTAAAACTTGTTTTCGTAAGTAAATTGAAACTGACCTTCAATATCTCCGTAACCAGAAGGTTCCCAGGTATGGTCAAGTATAAAAATAATCACAGTGATAGGAAAAACATGTTCCTTTCGATAACTTTGAAGTAACTATCACATCTCTATAAAAAATAAAAGGTATCTTAAACTGCTAAGCACTAGGAAATCCATTTAAATTCACACTTAAATAATAGATGAGTATCTCTCTATCTTTCAGTTTGTTACGTTTTCATGGATGCCAAGGTGATATTGACTATTTTTAGTTGAAGTTCAGTTCTTATATAAGCTATCGGAAAATTGAATAGACATTTAAATTTTAAAAAACGAAATTCAAGTGATTTAATTCAAATTACTCAAGTGATTTAATTTACTTCAAATTATGATTTCATTTTTTACTGAATGAATATTTTCACACATAAAGTCACTATTAAGTCCTCCCGGCTTTTTCACTCACATAATGACCGTAAATGAGGCAAAAGGAGTATTTAAGGATCGTAGCAGGTCGCGTTCTGCAGTTTCTGCCTACCCCCATGGGAAGAAGGCGTAAAGTTCATGAGACGTATGTATGTAATGATTTTCATAAATAGGGAAATATGCATGTGATTCAAATATGGGTCAAATATTTTTTTTTATAAACTATATTACTTCAGAATTATGCCGCCATCAATATTTTTGAATAAAATTTCTTTTTGTGCGAGAATTTTTTTTTTAAAGTCCCAAAAAACTGTGGGTAATTCAAATACTTGAAAAGCTAAGAGCGGACGTGACGTAACAATCCGGGATAACAATCAAAATGTCAATGTCAAGTCAATCAACAAGTGTCAAGTCAATGTCAAACGCTCCTACAAAAAGGAGTGTTTGACGTTGACTTGACAGTTGCTTGCTTGTTTTCACGGACTATGACGTCACCACACCAAGCGCGCCATATGAAGGGCGTTTAAATAGCCGGATCGGGCTATTTAAACGCCATTTAAAAAAAAAACGTTGGACATTTAAAAAAAAAAAAAAATACTTTAAATTGTTTTTTTGCCGTCGAATTTCTTTTTACTATTATTTGACGATGTAAACTATCGAATAAAAATATATAAAAAATACATGCATATTTGTCTGAACTCTGTAGGTACAGTCGAAAAAATTGAATTCTGACCCAACATAAGCTTATTTTCTTACAGAATTTAAATACAATTAGGTGGATATTCGCGTAAACATACATTTCCTTGGTAATGACCTTGTAATCTGCCATTTAATTACACAGAGAATTATCTGTTGCAGTCTCCATCTTTGTTAAGAGCTTTTAAAAAAATATTATTTTACACCAATTTCTGAGTGACTTTTTGACTCTGTCATTTTATAATCGAACATGGTTTTGAAAAAGAAAAAGCATATTTTGTTCTGAGTTATAGTTAATTCCAAAGAGTTTGGATTCAAAATATGATTATTATGCTTTTTCTAAAATATTATCTATTGCAGTGATGACAAAGGTTAAAATTGCACAGATCTCCTACCCGTATTGACATAGATTGCTTAATATTTAAAACGTCCTAAGTGCGGCATGCACTGTAAAGGAGGGAAATCTTTGTTATTTTGACGGTTTCAAACGATTTATCGTCAAAGTGGGTCATGATTCACTTAGCCTGACTGTACATACGAAATTCAAATCTTACATGTCCTGAAGCTTTCGCCTTAAGGCTATCGAGTAGCAAATTTAATATCGTAAATACAAGCTATTTGGTATGCAGGAAAAATATATTCATTTTCCGCTACACTGCCAAAATTCGTTTTGATTGTGTGTCTAGTTGCAAGTTATCTTCCTGTATACCAAATAGCTTGTTCGACTGTACAGACAATATCGCGATGAAGATGTGATATTTAATTAAGTCATAATAAAATGCTTCTATCTCTCTCAAAAGTCACCAAGTCACATTAGACGGACAAAAACTTCAAACAAGAAATATTATTATAATAATTTCATTTTGTCGCAGTAGAAGTTCGGGTAACATCTTGAGTGCTCATATGTCCGTTCCATTATTATATACTCCGACATAGAGGCACACCGGGTCTCGTTTGTCAGGCTGCTTCGCCGAATTTCGAGCTGCGATAAAGTTCTATTTTTAAATTCGGTGATATTCGGTGGCCATCTTCTTGACATTTTCGTGAAAGGAGGATTGAGTGATGAGGATGTAGGTATAATTTTAAATGGGTAATGATATACAGGATTACTTGTAATTCGACCTATATCTGAGCTAATAGGGGGGCCAGAATGCAACAAATTGAACCTCCCATATGTATGGCCGAAATTCAATAGTTGTCGAGGTATTTGAATTTTAAGGGTTAATTTAACAACCCTCGATATTTTTGCCATCGACAAGCTAAGAAGAAGGAGAAGGGTTTTTCGATATTTACCCTAAGCTTACAGAATAGGCAAGTTGTTTTAGTTATTTGTACGATTAATGTCTTACTGTTTTTTTTGACGAGACTACATTTTTGAAGCGTAGAATGAAAATATTGGTATGATATTATCCTTAAATCGCTCTTCATTTTAATTATTTTGTTGAATTAGGTACTTTTAATTATGTTCATAGATTAATTGAAGTGCCAGCTACGATATTATCATTTTTAATGGTTCCATACCTACCCATTCCATATGTAGTTTTTTTTTTTATTTGGAATTAAATGTCAAATTTTGGGTAAGGTAACCTTAATTTCAAATATCTTCACAAATACCCTAACCTCGATCCCTACTAACCCCCAAACATTAACCTTGAAGGTTCTATATATGAAGCGCGTGGGTGTGTTTTATTCTCGTCGCTCGACATAACGAGTACGGTTTGAACTTGTTTGCCAAAAAGCAATGAATTTGTCCCGTTCTCGCTTGAAGACGACCGATGCGACCGTAGCTAGGGTTAGCAAAAACATTGTACGTTCTTAGTATTTATTGGAAGGAAAAAAAAATGATTTTAACAGTAAAATTATTCAATATACAATTTGAGAATACTTTTAAGATGTTTAATTACTATTTTTTTGGGTCATGAATAACTAACTACCTAAGTATTAAAGAACTGTCTAATTGGATTTACTTATTTTGCGTTGTTTTTTATTTTTAATACGGCGCGGTGCCCTACGTCGTGCGAAGCTGGCCTTAACGTCCTCTAACCTTAAACTATTGTTTATATTTAACTAGTTTTTAACTAGTGTTTATATTTTTGCCTTTTCATAATTTTATTTTTATTTTTAATACCCTGAGTCGTGCGAAGCCGGCCTTAACGTCCTCTAACCATAAACTAAACTAGTGTTTATCTTTTTGTCTTTGCTTACTACCTGCGCTTAGCTCCGAGGAGGAGTTACAGTTTATATAACCTAAATCATATAATACCGAAATACTTTAAAAAATAGGCATTACTCCGCGTCCTAACCAACGTGATCGGTCGCGTGTATAATGTGATTGTCGCGTTCATATGTCACTTTTTGTTCGGAAAACCGAAGCGCGCCCTCTGGAAAACAAAATGAACGCGACGTTTGCGTGTTCAAGCGATGATCGCTTTGAATAGGTTTGGTCGCTCGAGTTGGTTAGGACGTAGCCTTATGAAGGCTAAAGGCTACGACCTAACCAACTCATAAGAAAAAAGAATTTCAAAGTTTTATCAATCAAACTGCCTAGCCTTTTCCTAACTATGTTGGGATCGGCTTCCAGTCTAACCGGATGCAGAATACCAGTATTTTACATGGATCGACTGTCTATCTGACCTCCACAACCCAGTAACTGGGTAATACGATACCCCTTGGTAAGACTAGTTGTCAGACTTTCGGGCTTCTGACGACCCGTAACGACTGTCAAAGATTTCTAAATTTCAAACTTTGAACATTCCAATTTTAAAGAACTGTAGATTTCAATTTTAAATAGACCAAAAATAGAATACAGCAACTGGCCTCTGGTCCATCAATCGACTTAAAAATTCTCATTAATAATGCATTTGCTGACGCTACTGCAACCGCCCACTCGTACTTTTCTGCTGATGCACTGAATTCTCTGAAAGATTTTACATAAATATATATGTAGAGGTCAAAGTTAGTATAGCTCTTAGACTTTTAGCAACTGGATTTAAAGGTTTAAGTTTTTATCTTAGATAAAGTGTAGTTTCTTAATGTAAGTCGTTTTTTTCTGGAGTTATTTTTATCCTAGCTTTTCAGCTTTTTGTGAGGAAATTGCTTTAAAGTCTGTGTTACTATATAATATGCCTTCTGTCTTCATATGGGCCTTTATTATTGTTTACTGTTGCCAATAATAATTCACCTACATAGTTGGTATTTGCACTTTTAATGTTCAAGAATAACACAATATGATTAAAGTTATTGAAGGCGCAGAGGCCGCCTTTTTTTTTTCTGTCGCGAAATCATTAAATCACTTCTCCCGCTCTGGGCGGAGCGGAAGGGCGTGTCAGACTTTTACTGACTAAAACCCACCCGTGTTCCTTCAGTTGCCTGTTGCCAAGGTCCCAGTATCGCGCAGAGGCCGCCTAACAATAAAACAGCGTCATACTATTTTTTACCTATATTCTCCCACTGCTGGGAATGGGAAAAGGTCTCCCCCATACTTTTCCAATTTCCTTTACTTTATGTCGTGTGCCTTCTACAGCCAGGTCAGTAACGAGTCCAACTCGTCACGCCAGCGCATTCTACTAAAACATAAAAAGAATGAAGACACCCATTTTGTAAAGAAAAAATGATACATTCCCATCTCAAATCCGCTAGTAATTTCACTCATCGTTACATTTTTAGTTTTTCCCAATTATAAAAAAAAAAACAATGGTCTAAAAAGCCTCGACAGCGCTTGGCAGCGTTCCAAATAGGTATATGAAGCTGTGTTCTTGACAAATTAATTCTCAAATGTTTCGTGTCATCACTATGAAGATTTTTTTTGTGTTTTCGTGATATTATTTTAGGGTGGGTATTAGTTATTTTTGTTATCTTGGATTTTAACTGCATATTGTACACTGTGACTGTACTACTACTAGGACCACTGCCTACAGCCAATCTAACTTGCTAATGTCCGCTTACACGGGTCAGTGATTATATTAGGCTAAGTTCATTGGCATGCGTTGGCGTTCGTGTATTGATGACGCATAGCAGCAAAACAATTGCCTGCTTAAATAATGTTTATAACATTTCTGGAAAGAAAGTAAAAAAGCCGGGAAGAAAAATTTTGCTACATTTTGTTTCAATAATAATTATTTTGTTTTATTTTTGAATGTGGTACCAACCAAAGCCGTAGCGCCATTAGGCATAGGTTTTATTTGTAAAAAATGTGAAAAATCGTTACTAAAAAAAAGAAGTAATGAATTAAAAAAAAACAAATGAAATATCCCTTACGTATGGATCAAAAATGAATGAAACTGGTACGATATAGTTCACACTTTACTAGGTTACATAATAGTTATTTATGCAACTGTTATATAATAAAGGGTATTAAAACACGAATGTGGTTGATAATAGTATCACATGAGTGTTTTAATACCTAATTATATACAGTTGCATACAAGATTTTATCTACACCCATGATATGAATCTTCTATAAAATTTTCTTTGCAATACCAATATCGAACAAAAATGGCGCGGTACTACGTGAATTCGAATTTTTCGAATTCGAATGTGTTTTATTTTTAAATTACGGTGCTTTGTTTGTGAAACGCCCGTGAATGACAATGTTCTTTTTTTGAAATGAGTTGCATTATGAAATTCAGTACAACATTATAACACCCGTTTGGATGATATTATGGTTACTATGACACTGGATGTTTTAATGTTGGCAATAAGCTAACTGAGAAACTTTTATAGAGGATTTATAGCATGGGTGTAGATAAAAACTTCTTCAATTATCTTAGTTATTCAAATCAAATCAAAATATTTTATTTCACATAAGGCTACATGGGCACTTATGAAACGTCAGAAGCTAGGTGCACGGTTCCAATTGGTCGTTTCCTATGGAGAAGAGCCGGCATGAAACTGCATGGTTACTCTTTTAAAAATAATTGGCTGTTACAATATTTTCGAATTACAGTGTTATTAGGTATGGGAGGACATATTATGTTTTAGACTCACCAGCACAGGTTTGAACTCGGATATTCCTGCTCTCCAGTTTACGCTCTCACTAAATCTAAAGTAGTTTCTATTACATCCAGCACGGTTCATATACGCAGCGCTATAAAATGATGTCGTCTGATTATCTCAAGCTGGGATCAGACGTCTTCCGTGTAGCTAACTTGCAAATCGCAATAACATTTTCTCGTAGCCTTATCTCGCGCAGAAAAGAGATGTGACTGCTTATCTACCAGTGCCTATGTCTCACATGTACGCTAAGCCCGAGAAAATGTATTTTTACTGCCTGTCTCTTGTCGTAATTGAAAAAGTTTTAGTACTAAAATAATTGAGCTAATTTACTCTCATTCTATTGGCCAATTACTGTGATTGGCACTGAGTGATCAAGAAACACTTCCTGCGACAAGTTTCTTACGACTCTCACATTATTTACGAGATACTATAAATTCGAGGGTAGTGACGACTGTGTTTGAGTACAGCTTTATAACTTATTTCGAATTTGGTTTGTTGAAATGGTTGTTTAGGCCTTGTAAATGTATTTATTTTAGGAGATTGAGAATTTGTATGTTTATTCTAATTATGACTGCAAAATTGGTTAAATATTATAAATCGTCAAGTGTGATAAACATACAATACAATGATAAATTAAATTGTTTGAAACAACAACATTTTGATTGTTTGTTTTTTGAATTGTTGGTTGATTGTCAATTGTTGTTGTTTAATTGTTAATTGTTGTTTAGTGAAAAATTTAAAATAACCATAAAAACTAAACCATAAAATGAAAACAAATACAAACCATTTATGGTTTGTATTTTATAAGCACAGGTTAACAAATTTTTTGAATTTAATTTTAAAGTTGTCCTAAATTGGTTATCTTCAAAAATATTAGACATTCTAGATACCTATTCTAACATGTTACATAATATCATCTTACATAACCTCCAAATTAATAACAAGTCTTAACTTTATAACCACTTCATTCACTGCTACGCACCGGCTACGAAGTTCGTAGCTATCTCGTAGCGCTATGCCGCTACGCCGTAGCAAGTTGAAGATGCAATTAAAATGAATTTAGCATTCATGTTTTCTTTAGTGCCCTCAATTTGAAAACCGGTTTTGCTTTAGCCCTTTTAAAGGTTTAACCAACATTTTACTGAGGCAATTAATTTGATGAAACTAATTTGTTAAAAAAGTTTTGAGTTACTATTCTTGTAAATATTTTTAAAGGTCTTATATTAGATTTGGGTTCGCACAATTAAGCTTGCACTAATTACAACCATGAATGTCGGGGATTTCTAATGTTAACAAAGCCTCAATTAATTTCAATGTTAGAATACCTACTTCATTCAAAATAGAACATTGTTTATTATTCAAATGATTTCCAAACTGCTTTACTCCATAATAATGAATATAACTAATATTATAAATGCGAAAGCGAGTTTGTTTGTTACATTTTCACGTTAAAAGGGAGCTACGCCCCGCGGTTCCACCCGCGTATTTCTCGATCCCGTGGGAATATCCGGATAAAAAGTATTAGATGTCGTATTCCAGGTCATGGTCTACCCCTGTGCCAAATTTTATCCAAATCCGTTCAGCCGTTTTAGCGAGAAAGCGTTACAAAAAATAAACAAACAAACTCACTTTCGCATTTTTATTATTAGTTAGGATATTTTTATAACTAACTTTAAACTTGTAACTTTAAATTAACTTTCTATAAGCAATTTGGACAATAACACCTACAAACTGAAACGGGTCCACACGTAATTTCAAATCGTGTCAAACTTTGTTGGGTATCAATCAATACGCTGATTAGTGTGATTGATATTTTGATACGAGAAAGGTCGCGAGTACATTTTCTGATTGTGACAAAGAAAGAAAGAAAGAAAGAAAGCTTTATTTGCATAAATTGTAGGTACATGACATAAGATATTAAAATAAGTTGTGATCCTTGTACAATTTACCTTAAAATAGGCATGCAGAAATTGTTGGTTTTATCTCATAATATATTATAATGATCATGCAAGTAATATTATACAAAGATTTATTATTTAATTGTTTTTTTAATCTAGTTACATTAATTGTTTCAAAATATCGACAAAATCAAAATTTACCGATCTAAAAAAAACTGAAATGTAGTTTTTCTCGATTTGACGATTATTAATTAAAAATATAGTATATTTATTTTACCCGATTGGACGCGTATTAATTAAAAAAACAGAAATATATTTACAAAAAATAGTTTCTATAAAACAAATGCGTTACGTAGTTTTCTATATGTAATGCCTTCGAAAGTACTTGTCGGAGAAGCGAGTAGAACAAGCACCTAAAAACGAGTTGACGAGCAGTGAGGGCGCGACGGCGACTAGCGATAGCTTGCTGGTATGCGTATGTACTAAGCGTGGGTCTCTCAGCGAGTATTCTCAGGCCCTAGACAAAGTGACATTCTATCAGCGATAACGATGATGGAAAAGGCAAAAATGTATAGGACTGACATAAGCTACCGAAACAGCGTATGTCATCCTGTTGAAAGTCGTTGTAGGAATACGAAACACTTTCGAAGCGATTGTAATTTGTCTATGTCGAGGCCTCAACGAGTTCTCACAAGCGATTCCTCGCCTGTGTTATGTACAGTCACGGACTTTAATTGATGAGCCACCTGGCACTGTTCGTATTTAGCCGTATAATGCAAATCGGGTGAATTCGGTTCCCGACACGCAAAGTCATATGTCTTCGTATTAGAAGAAGAAAATTATATTTCTTATCTTTACCGGTTGGCTAACCTGAGAGCCAGAACTACAAACTTGATAGCAAAGTGACTGCCCAAAGTCAACCAATTGCAGGTCTAGCAACAGTAACCTAGCAACGATAAACAATCGTTGCTAGGTTACTGTTGCGATAGTAACGTTAGCGTACGGATAAATAATTATAGTCATTTCGACAAGTGCGAAAGTAACGTCTCTGACATTGATATTTCAACTGTCAAATGCTATGATTCAAAGGAGGTCGGTATCAAATAGATTTGACAATCTTAATGCAACATTGTATTTATTTTTAATTTTTTATCATTGAGAACTTATAAGTCAACCTCTATGAATAAGACTATTTCTGATTAAAAGTAATTTATTTGTCATCTTGTTTACGAGCGTGCAATTTGAGTTCGTGTAATCTCGTGAATGTATGAAACTGCAAAAATGAAAAGTTTGATGGTGGCTCATCAATTAAAGTCCGTGACTTTTATCTCTTTTACTTACACGGGACCTACAATCTTTTGTACATTTCTTGAGCGAGAAAACCGTTGATAACTAGTCGTTTCCTTGTCGGCGGCAGGAGAGGTACAAGCGTCGAGCTCTTTCGTAAGTAACTTACAAAAATTGTTTTAATGTACGTAAAATTGTTTTAATGCATTGTTCCCAAAAGTTCTTCAAAATATCAAGGATACCATGTGCTATTTTCGTCTCCTATCCAAATAAAAATACATAAAATCACAATTTTTTATATACCACCCGCATTATGACCTTTAATATTTTTTATCATCGAGCAGTAAAAGTTAAAATGCTCACATTTCCGACCTCAAAATATTATTATATATCCTGTAACTATAACATGCCTCTCTGAATTTTATTGACATCGTCAAACACATTTATATTTTTTATTACATTGACTTATATTACCTACTCAGGAAAACCTGTATTATAAATAATTGTATAAATACATTGATATAGGAATTTATGTGTAGGGCTAATGCGGATTTTTTTTACAAGATTCACTCTCGCGCATGTTTAAAAGTAATTTAGTAATCGGTTCTACCAAAAGAAATAAAAAAATATAAGATAGAAGCATACACGTCTTTATTTTGAACTAGCTGCGCCCCGTGGTTTCACCCGCGTAAGTCTCGATCCCGTGGGAATATCGGGATAAAAGTATCCTATGTGTTAATACAGGTTATAAACTGTCTGTTTGCCAAATTTCATCCAAATCCATTCAGTAGTTTTTACGTGAAAGAGTAACAAACATCCATCCATGCATCCATCCATACTTTCGCGTTTTAATATTAGTTAGCTTCTAACTATTCATCTATTGCAACGCACAATTTCGATTCAAATTAGTCCAAAAAATTGGGGTTGAATAACAAACGTTTTTCCTCGAACGAACCCACGCAACAAACCTTATAACAAAAACAAAATATAACCAGAAATGCGTGTTGAACATGGCGCATGAGTGGCTGCCTCTAAACGATCATGACGATTGCGTGCGAATACCAGCTTTGTTTTGATTTATTGTGATTATAATCGAAGGCAGAAAGGTCGTAGTACTTTAATGGTGTTTTCAAACAACGTTTATGGTGTTATGGGTTACTTTTAACACAGATGAATACTACGACACAGTACGACGACACAGCTGTTTTTTTTTTCGCGATTTCATATTTGTTCCCATAATAAAAGTTGTTCATAATGATGAGTCCAATGACTCCTTAAGAGGTTGTTGGTGTTTTACCCATAACCCTGTATATTTGGTCAGTAATTCAAACTTAGATGCTCTTCCACTACACCAGACGCGTCATTCAATTATAAGCAGCACACCAATTTCTTTGTACTAAAATTCAAGTAACCTGAACCACCTCGCTTGTCAAAGCAAGCCACAACGACAATACTGAGTATTTTGTTCTATACGACTATAAAGTAACATCAACCAGTTAGTAAAGACCTCACCAAGTTTCAGTAACTTATACGTTTAAGTTACGATTTAAGAAGAAGCAGAGGTCTTTGTCACTGGTCTCCAAAGTTTGGAGAGGCGCCAACTGCATCAGAATTCAAGCTACTGTGGCGTCCAAATATTAAATATTTTCCTTATATTTCCGAGAAAAACTTTTAGTATAAGTAATCACAAATCATGGTGATATTAAATTTAGGGTACCGTAATTGTAAAACGTTGCCAAGAGGCGAATAACGTGGCAGTAGTTTTATTTTTAGGACTGAACGTAATTTTTTTTTTTTGTAAATTGCACGACCCATTTATTTACACAACCCCTTTGGTAGTTTCAATTTTCAATCGATACTATTAAGTAAGGTTTTTAGTAGTAAGGTGTCGTCATTATGGCTTTGAATCTAAAAATGTCTGACGATGTTGTTGGAAATAATACAAATTAATGTAGACATAAGTAAGTAATATTGTATTTTCCACACCAAATGATGTCACCTAGGTGTGTCGCTGTAGACACGGAGTGCCCTGACGCACGCATACTCATAACTTTGAGTTTAAACATCGTAAACCGTAGCAAATGTTATACAACATGAACTGGGTCAATTTCTCTTGAACGGGATAACATTGAATATAAGAAAATGTGACCTTTGAAGTGTGCGTTATCTTTTCAAGAACCTTATTATATTTTTATTACAATTCGCACGTTTGACTACCATTCATTCATCCATACTAATAAGATATATCCAAAAGTAACTCTGTCTGTCTATCTGTATGTTAACTTTTCACAGCTATAACACTGCACGGATTTCGATAAAATTTGCCAAGGAGATAGATGGCATCCCGAGGAAGGACATAGGCTACTTTTTATCAACATGCCACGCGGGTGAAGCCGCCGGTGGAAGCTAGTTCTATATAAAACTTCTACCAATCAGTGTACTAACAGATGGTTTTCAATCAAAGTCTTTCAAAGAATAAATCTTGACTCCCTCAAAACATAAAACACCGGAAAGGAACGTCTTTCTCACAAAAGTTCTGTAAAAATATCTCCTATTGTAATTTTACGGGGAAACTATAGCACATGTGGTGCCAAAGGTCGAATACTGTGTGCGGAACCCTTGGCACGGGGACAACGCACACACGACGGAATTTTTGTAGACACATTGTTTTCGTAGTTAAGGTCATGTTGTTTATGTAGTATGGAGATCTAGATAGCTGTCTTTAGGTAGAATTGAGACACTAGCGATCGCGGTGGAGTTCCTAATGTCCGTCTTTTAATGGAGATGGTATAGTTTGCAATAGGTTCATAGAAGGATCGTAGTAGGTGGCGTTCCGTAGTTTCTGCCTACCCCCATGGGAAGACGGCGTGAGGTTATATAATCATGTATGTGTATGTATCTATGTATAGTGACTTAATATTTTGTGTTTCCGGCGTAATTTTTAATGAGATCTTCACATTTGATGTAAAGAAAGTTATACTCTATCAAGCGCGTTTATTGGCATAAAAATCTGCTACATAACATAAATGCAGTGAAAAATCAACTAAACTATTGATGGCATAATTTGTATTTTATTTAGTCTAATTTTATTTGATAACATGTTTTCTATTTATTTGTGTTTGGCAATGGGTCTTGTTTACCTGAAAAATTAAATGAATTTAATCATAATAAATGTTGCGTTAATTCTAAATTATAATACTGTGGCCTCAAACATTAATTT
This sequence comes from Lithophane semibrunnea, assembly GCA_947363905.1. NCBI lineage: Eukaryota > Metazoa > Arthropoda > Insecta > Lepidoptera > Noctuidae > Lithophane > Lithophane semibrunnea. The sequence continues at coordinate 3,677,388 of OX376200.1, read as the reverse complement.
TTTGACCTTTCAAACAAAACAATTACCGTCTCATAAATGAATTCGGTGAAAAAGTAGGCGTTGATTCAACACATTTTTATTACAATCGCGTGTATGATTACAATTAAAAACTATTTCGAATTGGCGCGTATTAACTAGAACCCTGCCTTATCAGGCCAAACCATCTGATCCAACGAGGCCATCGGAATTTTTAATTGTTTTAAAAAATAATTAATAAAATATGTTATTTTATTTTGTCGTGTTTTATTTCAATGTGTGTTTTTGTTGATTTTTGTTTCACACGCGATGAAGTTGTTATGAATTTTTAATTAGCGCCTTTTATTAATAAGTTGGTATTTAATATTTCTGAGAAATGTTAATTTTTATGTTTTGATTTCAAAGGGCGTTAAGCATGCAATTTTAAACTTGGCAATTAATTCTTTTGATTAAAATCTTTATGATTGCCTAATCTTAAGGATTTTTATTAAGGAGTTTTAGTATTTTAACTTTAGAAATAGCTTGAAAGTAGTTCATTGAAATTTAATAGAGCTGAATTCAGAAATTTATGTTTTTAAGTTTCTTAGTGATTTTAATAAATTATGATTATTTTTATTTTCTTTAAGATTTACACATCGCCTGTTTATACAAGAAGTTTTTTAGGTGTATATCAGTTGTTTAGGTGAAACACCTTTTAAACACGATACTTATGTATGGAGTTTGACGTAAGATTGACATTAGACACACGTTGAACAAGTATCTAAGTTTTTATAGTTTGTCCCTCAAAAGATAACAAAACAACATCCACTCGACCTTGTGAGAACCGATAACATTTAATATTTTTTTAACAAATCGGTTCCCGAAGGTACCAATCGGCGTGATATCGGCCAAATCTCTCGAATCGTGGGGTAATAACAAAACTTCGATAGCGACTTGGGCGGTGGCGGGAATGAAAAATAGCTGTGACGTCAGATACGGCCATGTTGGCTCCAAACCGCGCCCCCTACTGCTCCCGAAACTGTAGATTTGTGAAAAATACGGAATAGAAAAAAAAAAATCGGGAGCGCTAAAAACAATTGATGTTCGTAAAGGTCTTTGAACGTGAAAACGAAAGTACTCTAGGTACTTATAACAAACAAGCTGTCCCCCCGGCTGTGTGTAAAAACCTAGCCATAGAGCCGTAAAGGATAAAAATATTTAGGTGAATTAAATCAAGTAATTTGAATGCAAAGTTTTTGAACACAAATACAATTAAGCTAGCTAACGCACAGACAGGCAGAGAGACGTTGCTTATGCATGTTATATTATGAAAAAAAAAAAAGACATGACCAAGAATAATGTTTTACGAACCTGTAAATAAAGCAGTAATCATTTTGAAAATCAAAGTTGATTAACTGTTAAGAAGTTACGCTGTGGTTTGTCACAGTATAACTTTACTGTATATATCTGAATAGTTATGAACTACCGGCACCCAGTGTTAATTCCGCTAGGAATTTGGCACTGTTTGTGATCAAACCACGGCTGGAATTCTCGCTAGTATTTATGATCATTGTATCGGCACTATGGGTACTCGATAGCTATGTATATTGACGCTGCCTGTCAACGGGTGCGGAATTTTAGACAGTCTCGCACACACACACACTGACTCACACACGCACACACACGCCCGTACACCGTCTATGGACATTATTAAGCTAGCTAGCTTACCCAGTTGAAGTGGACTGTTTTTTATTCATGACATTGCATTATCTTTATCAGAGCAGTGGCCCAGTGGCCGCGATTTACGAGCTGTAGGTCGTAGGTTCTAACACTCTGCCCAACCCGTGGGGAACACAGGCATGGTGTTATTTTATGTATTCTCAGAATGAGTAGATAGAGGTTTTTAAGTATAACACCCTTACTTCAGCAGTTACAAACCCACTTAATAGAAAGAGAGAATTTTGCCACTAACCAGGCTCAAAGTTATTTTCTGATTCTCTAATAGAAACATCTCATAACATTTTCCTTACCTCTGGCGTCGAACCCACGACCACACGACCGCACGAACAGTAGTCATTCCTGCATCTGGAAATTGCAGTTACACTACTTTATTATCTTCATTTCTTAGTAATTCCTAGGGCAAGTGATAATCGCTTCGAAAGCGTTTCGTATTTCTACAATTACTTTCAACAGGATTGACATAAGTTTTTCGATAGCTTGTGTCAGTCCTATAAATTTTTGCGTTTTCATCATCGTTATCGCTGATAGAATTGTCACTTTGTCCAAGGCCTCAGTTCCTCTCAACTGTTTGTCGCAGTAGCTAATCAGAATGGCGAATAACACGCACTGTTTATCACAGAAACCGCTACTGATTGCTATGTCTGTCTCTGTCATTCATTTGTGTTTGCTGTTTCTTTGTCTCTGTCTATTGTGGGTCAATTTTGATAAGTAGGAAAGTGAGCTTTTGTCATGGTAAGAATGGAGGTGTGTGCTTTGGTTCTTAATGAAAATTCAAATTTTCTTAGGTTTTTTGCAATTTTCAGTATCTGTTTGTATGTTGATAAAAATATGATTTGCTGCCGTGACAAATATGGTTTTACAGAATTATAAACATTAGAATCAGCAATACAAGTCTCTAAGCTCATATAAATGACTATTTCAAGAAATCATGACATTTGGGCACTTATATGAACTTAAGGAGTTGTATTGCTGATTCTAATGATTATAATTCTTTAAAGTCAAATTTTATATGGTCGCAAATCATATTTTAATCAAGATACAACCTGACACTGACCTGCAAATTTCGCGGGCTACCTTAGCGTAGTGGCAGTGGGCAATGTTTGTCGAAGGACCGATGGCCGGTGGAGTAGACGAGTCCTAGAGTGGAGACCGCGTATCGGCAAGCGTAGCATGTAGATGGACCGACGACTTTAAGAAAGTGGCTGGGACGGACTGGATGCGGAACGCGGAGGACGGGGTATTGTGGCGCAGCTTGGGAGAGGCCTATGTCAGCAGTGGACTGACTGATAGACTGAGTTGATGGAGATGACTAAAAGAGTTTAGTCATCATCTCAGTGGTCACCCCTTTTCGAGCCATACCATCGATTTTCACACAATCGATCCATCGTTTTTTTTGGTCTTCCGTACTCTTAAATAGTCATCCACATTCATACTCATATCCACTATCAATATTATGTGTAGCTAATATTTTCACTTTATTTTGGCGTCGTTCAATGCAAATAAGGCTTTTACGAAAGAAAAATAAGATTCCTTTTACGACACGTCCGTGTAAGGAAAAGGTATCCTAATCTTTGCCAGGGACCAAGGTTGTCTGAGATAATATCGCCGTATTACTTCCAAACTTTACAGGAGGGGTACGTCGCTAAGTTAAAATCACGTGGGTCGATCGATAAAGGTTAAGCAACGGTAGGTCCGTGGATGGGTGGCCATTCAGACCCCTCTGTACCTCAGAAAGCAACGTTAAGCCGCTGGTCCCGGCTGTATTTAACAGTTGTTAGGAGCAGTCAGAAGTTTGAAAGTCTGATATCTCACCAACGGGTATCGTGTTACCCAGTAACTGGGTTATGGAGATCCGATAGGCAGTCGCTCCATGTAAAATACGGTTGGGTATTTTAGTAATAAGTATTGCAACACCAACATTAAATGTAATTTATTATGACATCTGTGGCAACACTTCACTTCCAACTGTGACACTACTGGTCCATTATACACGTGAAGATTACTTGTCCGCCTTTTTATTTACTTTTCCTCTACACCAACGCTACCAAAGGGCTTAAAACGGCCACTTTGGCAGAATCATAATAGGTAAATATTATGAATTATCGTAACATGTCACAACCTGACAATTCATAATAATATGATCTGCGTGCAATTCATATTACGAAATAATTTTTCTGTTTGACAGTTTTCTATAGAGATTCGTAAAATGGTCCACAAATTATGAATTGCTTTTGTGTCAAATTAGAGGAATTGCTAATGACAGCTGGGAATTCAGGAAATGAATTGCTTTTAGCGGAATTGCTAATGTGGCCGTTTTAGGCCCCCTGTACCTCCTCAGCCACCACCACCCACACAAATACTGGAATTAACCTGCTTCTGACCAGACTGAAAGCCGACCCCATCATATTTGGAAAAGGCTCGGCAGATGACGATTTCCGAACTTTTTAGATCGATGACAGCACTAGTCATTAGCCAAAGTTCAAATAACAATATTTTATTAATAACATCAGTATAGTTTGCGTGCAAACAAATAATTAGCCTTTTGTGCAGTGCGGCAAAACTGTTAGTTTTTATTACAATTACCTTTTATAAGTATTATTCTAAAAGTTATTTTGTTAGGACAAGGAACTTGGGTTTTAATATGGAAGTGGGTTATTCTTCAAGAAGTGAAGGATTTCAGGTTAATTAACTTTGTATTTAAACTTAACTGAAACACGAAAGCGTTAATGCTAAACGTGCTTCGTAAAGTAATTGCTGGGAACGTTTAAAAAAGTAAACGGTACATTTTAATAATCACATAATTCTAGTGGAAAGTTGCAAAGTTGACAGATGCAGATTATCCTTTATTGATTATTTTACTGGCAGGCTTTACTGCTAGTAAAACTATCTCATGCTGCTTCAACATATGCCTGAATTATATTTTTTGCTTTTTACAACTCAAAAAAATAAAAGTTTTTATAACTTTTATTTACAAAAACCCAACTACGACAAAAATATTAACTAAAAAGATATAAACAAGACAGACAGATAAATTAAAAATCCGGAGTCACACGTATTAGGGCATAAATCAAACAGACACGTGTGACTCCGGATTTTTATTTGTCTGTAGCCTATTCAGGGGACGGTCAAGACAAGACGCATCCAACGATACCTCATTTGTCCAATTGTGACGAGTAGTTTAGAAGATATGAGGGAACCACATGAACACATACATACATACCGGTCAAAATCATAACCCTCCTTTTTGCTTCACCGTCGTTGAGTAATAAGGTATTAACCGTCTGAAATAACACAAAACAATTATTAAATTAGGTTGTTTTTAAGCTGTACCTATGCCTAACCAGTCACAGAATATTTTCTGTAGCGCGCCATTATTTACGTTGTAAGCTACTTATATATAAGAATACGTCTCTACGTATCCATAACTAAATATAGCGTTAAACTTAATTTAAAATGCATAGGTATCCCTTAAAATAAAACTTCTTCTTCTCAAAATTGCTGTAATGAAGCAGTTACACACAAAATTCTCATTCTACATTCAGTATAAATGTTTCAAAACATGTCCCTTGACGTGCATTTCCTGAAAAACTTACACTGAAATACGTATTTCAGACTACTGTAATGGCGGTTAAATAACTTTTCAGTGCTACGCGAAAAAGGTCTTTATGTTTCAAGAAGGAAGGTTTAAATCGTGTTCACAAAAGTAACTTGAATAAGTTTTTCTCGCAGAGTAATCTTTTGGGGATCTGCGAACCTTGGGTACGTGAAATTAAGGATTAGTTCGCTGTTATAGAGGGTGATTTATTTAGAAGAGTCTGACCCCTATGTTTACAAAATATTCGAATACGTAGTAGTAGAGTTTGTTTTAAAAATCTTTAAGGATTAAAATGAACACAACAAAGTTATATTAAAAGACAAATACTGGATACACCACATTTTCATCAATATTCTTTAGAAAGCTTAAGTTTTGTGAGGCTAGCTTTTATAGTACACACTAAAATATTAACAATTATGTCACTCTCTGCCATTTTTGTTTTTCTGTGTACTTCGTTTTTGGCTTGGCCACATTCATGTAATAGGATGGTAACCAGCGCCGATATGTCAGCGCTTGTCGGCATCGACAAGCACTAGTTGTCAACGTATGAAAACTGTCTGGGCCGACCAGTGTTGACAACCAGCGCTTTTCGGAGCTGACTAGCGTAATTGGCGCCGACAACCGCTATCAGCGCCGACAAGCGCTATCGGCGCCGACAAGTGCTATCGGCGCCGACAAGCGCTATCGGCAGCGAAAAGTGCTATCGGCGCCGGTTACCAGCGTTCTACATGAATGCAGCAACTTTACTTCTTTTACAGTCAGCTGTGAATCTACCTTATATAAAATAAATAAATCTCAACTATTTTCATTCATTTTCATTTATCATTCTCTGTCTATCTTGGTTGTCTAATTATAGATACCATTCTGTATCGATCTAGTTTCTAAGAAACTAATTTAAAGTTTATACTGACGGCTAAAAATGAACTCTGACTGTTTATACGTAAATTTTATTACTGCTTAGCATAATCAGTTTACAATAATATGTTCCCACTGCTGGGACACGAGCCTCCTCTCTGTCCAATCCACCACACGGCCCAGTGCGGGTTGGTAGATGTCACATGTCTTCGAATTTTTGGTTCTAGGACAAGCCGGTTTCCTCACGATGTTTTCCTTCACAGTTATGAGAGCAATGGAGATGAAATAAGTTACACAAAGTAAAGTGCCTGCTTGGATTCGAACGTATGACCCCTAAGTCCTCGTAAGTCGCGGCCGTTACTACTGCTTTGCTTACTGTTTTATATAATAAAGACGGAAAAGTCAGTTTGTAGGGGTGGAACACTAAAATTGATCCGATTCAGAAAATTGGAATCAACAGTATTGCCGAGTGTCATAGGATATAATTTATGTTAAAACAAGAAATTTCACGCGTACGAAGTCGCGGGCGGGCAGAAGCTAGTATCCGATAAACTTATAAAAAGTGTTACTTTGTTTTACAACATCATCATCATCTGCCTACCCTTTTCCCAACTATGTTGGGGTTGGCTTCCAGTCTAACCGGATGCAGCTGAATACCAGTATTTTACATGGAGCGACTGCCTATCTAACCTCCACAACCCAGTAACTGGGTAATACAATACCCCTTGGCCCCTTGGTAAGATTGGTTGTCAGACTTTCGGGCTTCTGACGACCCGTAACAACTGTCAAAGATCTACAAATGACAGCCGGGACCAACGACCAACGGCTTAACGTGCTTTCCGAGACACGGAGGAGTCTCGGTATATAAAGATGGTCACCCATCCACAGACCAACCCCGGCAAGCGTAGCTTAACCTGATGGATCGACTCGTGCGGCTGTTATTCAGTAGCCACAAGCTCCTCGAGCTCTTTGTTTTACAACAGAACCCTGATAATTAAATAGCCATATTGCCTCTTTGAGGTTATTTGAATCTTCCTCTGAGTGTTCTCTAGGTTATTGTCCCATTTGGACTAATTCCAAATAAGATACACTCAGATCGTTAACTTTGACCATATTTCTTGCTACAAATGAGACAAAACATTACGGTTTTAAGGCTAATCACCGCACAATAGGATGAAAATAGTTTTATAGATTTCTAGGCTACAACTAAATGAATGTTTAAATAAAAGTTCGCTGTTGGATTTTCAACGCTCGGATCTGCACTGAAAGAGGAAAATCCAACAGCGTGCTTTTATTTGGGTTGCACATATTGCTAGTAAAAACGGGCATAGTCAATAATAGTAGTAATAAGGGGATTTGTCTAGGCATAGCTTACGTACGAGGGGATCCGCAGGAGTATCTGAGTTTGAGTTGCGTTTGTCGCTGTATGCCCGTGTATGGGTTACCATCCTAATCCTAACTTTCAATAATATTATAAATGCGAACGTACGTTCGTTTGTTTGATACGCTTTCACGCTCAAACGGCTGAACGAATATAGATGAAATTTGGCACATGGGTAGACCATGACCTGGAATAGGACATAGGATATATTTATCCCGATATTCCTATTCCCACGGGATCGACATTTATGCGGGTGAAACCGCGGGGTGCAGCTAGTTCCTTATACATCGAAGGAAGGGGTGCAGACAGTAAAACCATCGTTCTTGGCGGTCTTAAAAATCCCTCATTAGTGTTTACGGACAGTGCAACCTTTCCTGAAAACGCCACTGATGATTGGCGTGGCTACCTACTGGCTTGAACTCATTCAACACAAATACATTTATCATCGACACGAAAAGGAGAAAAAAGCCTCCCAAAATCTGATAAGCCTTGAATTTTACCAGTATCTGGCTGTCGGACTATGGAATATGACGCGATATGTTGAGGATACAATTAAATAACACTCTTTGGGAAGCCCTATAGGTCGGTACTCAGCAGTGGGCAAGTCCATTATAATACCGTCTTTTAAATTCCACTCTAATTTGCCTTTAAACGTCTCCAATGTTCACTAAAACAACATAAAATAAAAATACGTCCACTTTTAGAGTAAAAAAATAAAAATCAGAAGGTTCATTCCGAAACAACGTTCAGAAATTGATTATTGCCATAGTAATTATTTAGTTACTAAGTTGTAGTACATTACTGAGGTGTTGAATAAATCAACTGAACAAAAGACGTCGTCTTTTGTTCAGCTCATAGGTGCCTGGCAGGGTTGCGGGAAAGTTTGAAAGGGATACCCGGCAACAGCCAACTGAAGGAACACGGGTGGGTTTTAGTCAGTAAAAGTCTGACATGCCCTTCCGCTGCACCCAGAGCGGGAGAAAAAAACAAAAAAAGGTAATTGTGAGGAGCATTCTCGTATTTTTAAAAACGTTCGGGTTCTCACCTGAGTCATTCCCTAAATTGGCAATTTTTTGACATTGACCCCACATCCTCTTTAAAAGCGATCGTCACGCGATCGATCGAATATGAAGAAGCCCCATACTTTAATGTTACTAACGACAATCGACGCTGCCAATGTAAAGTAAAACTTCTGTTTTAATTTTGTGTTGGTATTTTGTAAGCCGTTTTCATTAAAGTATCGCCTCCAATTCTGTCCACGTCGCGTCCCGCTGACGGCCCCCGCTGATGGGCCCCCGCCATCATTTTTTACTTAACGAAGATTAAGGCAACCTTTTGACCCCATTTTGGAGGAAAGACTTGAGTCATTGTTTTGTTTTAATCAAATTCTAATTGGATACTGTTGGTACTATTTCTGATTGAAATACAAAGGTTTTTAATGAAGTTTCCGGTTATGACTGAAGATATTACGTAGGGGTATTCCTCGAAGCGCACCAGCTTTGAGACGCAGCAAATGAAGCGCACCTATATACACGAATCACGCACAATAAAAATATAGATTCAAACCACCAATGCTTAGGATCGGGCTACAATTACAACATTTTCTTTCCTTTCTGAACCATTATTATGAACTTTTATTAAGAAAATTAAGATTTGTAATTTTAATAAGTAATTTTAATTTGGTTCACAGTAGATACCTATAAAAAAGAGTTGCACGGTTTTGTGGTAATCTTATTACCACAAAACCGTGTTTAACAGTTGTTTATCCTAAACACCTTTTAAACATGACATTTCTGTATGGAGTTTGACACAAAAATGACATTAAACACGTGTTGAACAAGTGTCTAAGTTTTTGTGGTAAGGGCCTGAATGGTTATGGGCTACATGATTGAAGTGAAAACTTACGACTGAAGCCAAGTATAACCGATTCAGCGTCACCGACCCGAGAGCGTGACGTTTCAGTTTCGTTCACTATTCAGAAAGACCGTAAAGTGTGGCGGAACAGGTTTTCCCTTTTAAAACAATCAAAGAAGAAAGATTACCCCCCTAATCTCCCATCCACAACACATCCCTTAAAATATACAGTGACAATACATCGCAAAGAACAGATACCGTCTACAACCATTAGTTACCCGACAACACCGATTTAAAAAGCATTCAACTAATCGCTGGCACATAAATTCGCTTCACAACCCCCTACGGAGGGGTATAAATCGAAAAACGGGGAGGACAGAAGATTTTTTTTGTGTCACTCTGGTGTTTTTCTCTTGGGGTATCACCAGTTTTAATGGATGATTTTTTAGGTCATGTGTTTTGAATTATGTGCTTTATAGAATTTTTGTCCCATACACACACGCACACGCACATATACATAAATTCACCCCCTTTTCGTATAGGGGTGAAGAAATACACGTGCAATAATCTTAACGCATTCCTTTTACCAATGCCTTCCGCGTCAATGTTAATAAATCTGGTAGTATCTACACACGAGAGGAGCTCGTGGCTAAGTAATAATAGGCGCACGAGTCGATCCATCAGGTTAAGTTACACTTGCCGGGGTTGGTCCGTGGATGGGTGATTACTTTACATACCGAGACTCCTCCGTGCCTCGGAAAGCACATCAAGCCGTTGGTCCCGGCTGTCATTTGTAGATCTTTGACAGTTGTTACGGGTCATCGGAAGCCCGAAAGTCTGACAACCAGTCTTACCAAGGGATATCGTGTTAACCAGTAACTGGGTTGTGGAGGCAGTCGTTCCATGTAAAATATTGGTATTCAGCTGCACCCGCTGGTTAGACTGGAAGCCGACCCCAACATTGTTGGGAAAAGGCTAGGCAGATGATGAGTACCTGGATACCTAGTACACACGAGAGCGCAGGCCACAGGGAACGAAGCTAAGTTCGTTTAGCTTTGGCTAATATCTCATGTTTGCAATATTCGGTTCACACCGCAAACTAAGAACCGAAGTATGAAAAGACGCGGTAGCTTTATGAAACAAGCTTGAGAGTGTTTTAACTCTCGGGACGTTGTATATTGTATACTCGTCGCGCGGTAAACACTACTTGCGCGATGCAGGATTTTGCGTAACCTCAGTGTGTTAAGTAGTTCCCATGTGGCGTTTTAGATCCCACATCCTTAAATGTCGGGTTGTCTCCTTCCCTCAAATATGGCGAGGGGGGTAATGGCTGATGTTTGCGTTATGTTCGTGAACGGGTGCTGCTTGTGGTGACTGGTCGTCTTGCTGATCTCGGTTTTGTTAATGTAAATTAGTAATTCATTTTTATTTATTTTACCTCGATGGTCCTAGTTTATCACTTATAACTTCCAGCTACAGCTATAAATAGCTTTTTGCCTGGAGACTTTTATTTAGTTAATTTACTTTTTATTTCTGCTTGAGTATGTACATATTATAGTTCTCGTTTTATAATATTATTTTTTGTGGTTGGTGGCGTGTGCTAGCTGACATATGGCTAATAATTAGATTTTTGTTTTATATTGCGTAATGTAAATGATTTTGCATACTTTTGTATGGAATAATTTTTTTATAGCTGAACAGACAGCTGTGCTGCTGGGGAGTTTAATGCGCCACTTTTTCTTCCCAGCTAAAGCACTAGGAAGTGGTGAAGGGTGGTTTTGGGGGACTGTCTTATGTAATTTTTGTTCGAAAAGTGCTGATTCTCAGCCTTGTTTGAATAAATGACTTTTGATTTGATTTAATTTGTACCTAACAAGAAAATAGACCAGATGGTTGGCCTTTACCAAAACAATATAGCAATTTTCTTCCATAATTTTCTCTGCAAAATATAAATAAACAGAATACTTTCCGTGTCACCGGCCTGTCTGAACATAATCGTAGGAAGCCATTATTTCAGGCGTCTGAACAATTTCACAGCAATTTGAGGCGGTATGCCGCCCGTCACCAGACTATTGTTGAGTCTAAAGCTGTTCTTACAACACAAGCGAAGCGAGTTGGAACTAAAATTGTCTGTCAATACTTTGGCGGCATTCCAAGCAACGACTTAAAATATATAAATGCTTTCTTGCATCAAGCTTTTTGGTGTTCGTTTGTCTAAGTTTAGGTACGATTAAATGTCATGGTTATTCATGAATTTATATTCTCTCAAGATAATTACATAATTTATAAGTTTATAGTCTTAAGGCCCTACCCTACCTCAAATTTTATCCCGCTCGTACCATACTACTCGCGGCCTGAGTGAGAGCGAGACGGAGTGGGGTGCTGGCGGCTCTCAATAATTGTTGGTATAAAAATATAAAAAAAAAGTTATTAAACTAAAAACCAACTACGACCAAAAAAGGTCAACTAAAAGGATATAAACAAGACATTACAGTTATAGAAATTAAAAATCCGGTGTCACACGTAGTCTGTTCGATATGACACGTGTGACTCCGGATTTTTTATTTGTCTGTCTGTGATTATTTTGTTTATATCTTTTTAGTTGACTTTTTTGTCGTAATTGAGTTTTTTTTTTGTTTAGAAGATATTTTTGAAATATGCAAATTAAGCCCTTTCATTTGATACCCAATTATGGCATCATACATACAATTTTGTTCATGTCTTTATGTCCTCATATTCAATTTAATGTGACGTCACACACGCTTCCAACGATACCTCATTTGTCAAATTATGATGGGCAGTTTAGAAGTCATGAGGAAACAGATGCATACATACATACATTATACCAATCAAAATCATAACCGTCCTTTTTGCTTCGCCGATGTCGGGTGGGTAAAAATAAGTACCTTCGCCTTTTCTTCAAATAGTTTGCACATAAAAGCTGAATGTTTTGCCATATTGCGAGTTTTTATCTATCTTTCATCGTGACTGACACAAAAACACTAGAATTTTACCCGGAACTATTCTTATCTAACCCCTAGAGATATCAAATTCTAAGAATGTCAGACTTCCGGGCTACAGAGCCTACCCGGAACTGCTGAGCCACACATCCACCCTTTGTTGATGGGGTATGGAGCAATATTGCCTTGTAAGGTTGGAGATAAGCCCCGCATGATTGCTCTCATAAAGAGGAATTGTTACAATATGAATCTTGATAAAATAGGGATATTTAATGACTAGAGAAAAGGCTATCTTACCTTTATCTGCCGAAACACAACAATGCTGTTAACTTTGTTGTTATATTGGCGACAGACCTAGATATGATGGTGAAGCTAGACAGGCGGGCGTAGAACAAGCCCATAACATAACATAACATAATCAGCCTATAATGTTCCCACTGCTGGGACACAGGCCTCCTCTCTATGAGAAGGAGTGGGCCGTAATCCACCACGCGGGCCCGGTTGGTAGATGTCACATGTCTTCGAATTTTTGGTTCTAGGACATGCCGGTTTCCTCACGATGTTTTCCTTCACCGTTTTGAGAGCAGTGGTGATGAAATTATTTACACAAAGTAAAGCGCCTGTCGGGGTTCGAACCTACGACCTAAAACTCGTAAGTCGCGGCCGTTACCACTGGGCCACCACTGCTCCAAGCTGAACAAGCCCAAACGAGCAGAAAATTTTACCCCCACTGGGAATCTGACCTCTGGGTCCAAGACACGAAAACACAGAGGCGGTTAAATATGACGTAATAATAGAAATCACAAAAACAAATTAATTACAAAAAAAAAAAAACAACCGATTTCCTAAAAAAACAAAAAAGGGAAAAATTACTTTAATTTCGGAAGTCGGTGGTAAGGTTGTTTTTTTTTTTGTAAAAAGTTTTTATTTTTCACTTTTAAGTTGTGGTACCTACCCCACACAAATTCGAATACCACTACCTGCTATGTAAATCAATTCAAAATTGGCGGAGCAATCGCATAACAAACATACAAAAAAAAGAACATACAGACGAATTGAGAACCTCCTCCTATTTGAAGTCGGTTAAAAAGAACAAGTTGGGGGAAAATATTCAATTTTCATTAACTTCGTGCCGTTACGAGAGAAGAAACTGGTGTGTAATTATTCTACCCACATTTTTGCGTGTACATACCTTTTCTAAAAGCCACGGTAGGCTTTTGTCCTAAGTATTTTTATTCCCCGTACAAAAGTCCGTATTCCGGCGCTTTGTATCTCAGTTCCGCACTAGATAAGCCCCTTGTGGCTCGAGCTCTCATTTTAATACTTTACTACTGAATCTTCTTTTTATTTCAGCTTTCAGACTTGTTGTTAGGAATGTCTTGTTCCTGAGTTTTGCGGTTTAATTATATTTTTGGGGTGCTTGAGTATTTCTTAGCTTGTTGGATTCATTATATTTTTGGAGTTAATTACTTGGTTGTTGTTAATTATGAAAGGCTTGGGCCAAGTTACTAAGCACTGTGTACGGAGGCACGTGCCAATATGTGTTGGGCCACGTAATTATTAGTTATTGTTAGGTTACTTTGTAAGATTTACTAACTATCACCCAGTTGCACAAAGACAAACATTAATACCCCATTACATAATGGGTCATTAACGCTAAAGATTTCATTAATTTCATCAACTTTCAGCAACAAGTTAATGGAAGATTAGTATTTAATGACAGCTTTAAAAGTTCAAATTTGTTTCTGCACCCGTCTGATAGTCTTTCTATCTTTACCAATCCAGTGCGTGTAAATTGTATGTGTGGTCCGCAATAAAAATATAATATACTTACAGTAATTAGAATAGAAACATGAGGAAATAAGTTTTGCGAGTTCTGCTTGAAAAATTAGTAATTGCTCAACGAACGAAACTTCCGAGAAAGTTTATGAGTTCGAACCCCATCCGTTGCAAGCAACGTACCACGCCTTGCTGATACCGCTGTATATCACAATATACCCAACCACTGCAACTTTTAACTAAGCCAGAATCTACAGAAGCGACAAAATAAATAAAAACCGGCCAAGTGCGAGTCGGACTCGCGCACAAAGTGTTCCGTACCATTATCTATAAAAACGGCGAAAAAATCACGTTTGTTGTATGGGAGCCCCCTTAAATATTTATTTTATTTTTAGTATTTGTTGTTATAGCGGCAACAGATATACATCATCTGTGAAAATTTCAACTCTCTAGCTATCACGGATCATGAGATACAGCCTGGTGACAGACTGACGGACGGACAGACAGACAGCGGAGCCTTAGTAATGGGTCCCGTTTTACCCTTTGGGTACGGAACCCTAAAAACCACCGATATACTAAAGCCCGGTGAGTCGCAGAGAAATTATTCAACTGTCTCGCGTTCCCACTAGCCCACGGTCTAAGTCCCACAGCCAAATCAATACAGCTGGGAATTAATAAAGTTACGATCACAAATCCTCTTGATTCGATTACCAAAAACGGTGGCGAAAGCAATACGGTCCCCCAAAGTCGGATCAGAGTCTGTACCAGTGGTTCTCAACCTTTTTTATCAGGGAACACTTGATTTCTTTGTCATTAGCGACGGACCATAATGGTTCGACAAAAATAAACTGTGTCAATCTAAAAATAAACTTTAAAGAAAACTTTTCACACAAGTGAAGTGCATTTACAGCACTATTTCGACATTGTAATTATAATAGACAACAAAACATTTTAAATAGAAAATTAATTTCAATTTACATCAATGTGATTTTTGATCTTGCATCTTCCGTACAAACTCGGTAATTCTCCGAATAAAGGTTTAAAAAATCCTAACTTATATAATAAAATATGTAATATAAATTATAATTATATAATTAATATTATAAATGCGAAAGTGAGTTTATTTGTTTGTATGATACGCTTTCACGCTAAAACTGCTGAACGGATTTGGATGAATTGTGGCACATGGATAGACCTGGGCTAGGATGACATAGGATACTTTTAATCCCGATAGTACTTAAGTTAACCTGGGATATTTTTTGACCTACACGCGGGCGAAGACAGGCAAAACCTAGTAAATGATGAACAAACAAACAATATTTTATACGTTTCCGATCACTGGTTGGGAACCAATGGATGCCATCCGAACCGGTACGTAATCCTATATAGTTGTCAGCGAGTTTGCAAAGTCTGAGGCTCGCGGTACGGCAACCGAGTTAGGTACTTTAATCTCGTTAATTCTTTGTATATAATCATGTTTCTTCAATATTGTAATGAACTTTGTTTGAAAGAAGTTGATCAAGTTATTGGAAGAGGGATTATGTGGTGAGAAAGTTATTGTATTGTATTGTGTTGTGGTCTCTTGTCTTGGCAGGACATTTAAGAAAATAACTTGTGAAATTGTTCGCCAATCAGCGAGTTTCGTAACTCTGGGTGGTTTTTTTTGAGGGTGGGAAATCATCAAATGACTTCTCCCGCTCTAGGCGGAGCTAGAGCGTGTCAGTCTTTTACTGACTAAACCCACCCGTGTTCCTTCACTTGCCTGTTGCCAAAGGGCCACGTTATCCTTTTCGGACTTTGCCGCAACCCTAGCAGGCATCGGCCCTAGCGGACCCCGTCAATTGTGCTGACATCTCATTGAGACGCGCGTGAAACACAACGCCCCGTCAACCCAGGCCTGGTCCTTATCGGCCGGCGAGCTACCCATTGCTCACCATCCGCAAGCGCGCGCCTACGGTGGCCGGGAATCTGCCTGGGATTTACGACGACGGAATAAACCCCTAAGGGCTAATTTCATTAATAAAAGTGAACGCGATAAGCATATCTAAACCGTATTCAAGAGCTGTTAGTGTTAATATACCACAGCAATCAATCAATCAATCAATATGCCTAGCCAACTATGTTGGGGTCGGCTTCCAGTCTAATCGCATGCAGATGAATACCAGTATTTTACATGGAGCGACAGCTTATCTGACCTCCACAACCCTTAAATTAACATAATATATAATATTATTTTAATTGGCTGTCAGTCTCACATACAGGTTACTTTTTAGCTTTAAGTCATCCATAGTAAATAAATAAATAAATGAAATGAAATGAAATGAAATTGTTTATTCTGTAAAATAGGATATTGGAATCACTTTTACACGTCATATTAAAAAGTTGTAAAAATAAGCTAGATGAGGTAGGCGTTTCCTATCTGACCACTCTGAGAAGAAAGGCCGAAACAAACTCAGAGGTCACCGTCTCCTTTAAAGTCCAGACATAATCTTGGTCAGGCCATATGAGGACCATGTAGATTAGAGTCTGAAATGGTCTTTTGAGGAAAGAACCAGACAGATTTGAGTGGACCTGTCCAGTCAGTGCAAGCATTTGTCAGTAATAGTGGAGCTCAACTCAGAACTTAAGGAGCTCAACAACTCGACGAACAATACCAAAGAAAGGACATTTGGGTAGGTCGCATAAAGTTCTCAAATTTTCAAACCTTCGCTAAAACTAACAGAACAAAAAATAAATATCCACATAGTCCTCACATTCACAATAAAACAATACTTACAAGTAATCATCATGTCAATTTGTATATAATATTCAATAATGTCAATTTCTATATTAAACTGGTAGGTATTAAATATTCTACGGGAACGATGACTAAAACGGTAGTGGCGATATGTGGGTACTATAGGTACTATAGGTGCAACTCTGCCTAACCCTTCGGGGAATACAGGCGTAATGTTATGTTATGTGTATATCTACTTACGTTTATGTAATTTAGATGAAGTCATAAGATAGTAGTAAAACTCCAGCTAATACACCTATGTGCCGTCACTGGCAAAAGCTTTATCAACGCGACGTATCGTTGTGTGTTCAAATATATCGCGAATGCCATTACAAATGCATTTGCTGTCGTGATAAAGGCAATATACCTTAATCGTTCCTCCCAGTCAGTGTAGTCAACGTCAGTAATAATCTATTTTTGGCAACATTATTGATATCTCCGAAAGACAGAATTGGCTTGCAAAATCCAGAATTATATACGTTTTTATTCCCAACTAGTTGACCCGCAGACGTTGTCCTGCCCAATTTTCAATAATTCATAGAAACTGCACTTTCAATTTTCTCAAATTTTCCAATGTTCCCGGCAATTTTTCTTTTTTGCAAGAACCTGTTTCGGACTATTACGAAATAAAATGTTAAAATATTGCAAAGTCGGTCCAGCCCCTTCTCAAATGATGCGCTGTAACAACGAACAGCATTTCATTTTTATAAAAAGATACATTCAGGTAGAATCCACACATACGTAACTACCTAACTACAACAAAATAGAACCTGGATATGTTCCAAATACCGGGCAATTTCTCCAACTAGCTGATAATGCTGAGATATTGTCTAGCTGGCATTAGGCGGAGCAAATCTCCAGCTTACTTGGCTTATAAACTGTTTCACCTATCTTGAGATATATTGCATGATAAAGAACTGATTATACAAACACGCTAAGCTTTCAGCGTGGGTTCGACATATGCGTACCTACGTACAATACTTACGTTAAGCCGTTGGTCCCGGCTGTCATTCGTGGATCTTTGACAGTCGTAACGGGTCGTAAGAAGCCCGAAAGTCTGACAACCAGTCTTACCAAGGGGTATCGTTATACCCAGTTACTGGGTTGCGGAGGTCAGATAGGCAATCGCGCCATGTAAAATACTGGTATTCAGCTGCATCCGGTTAGACTGGAAGGCGACCCTAACATAGTTGGGAAAAGGCTAGGCAGAAATCAGAAAGCTTTATTTGTGAACACGGGTCAAGTTACACATAGTGTGAGGTGTTATAAATAGGTAGATCCTCCATGTTTTGCCCAGAGGCGTACAAATGCAGATGCATGAAGGCAGATGATGATGTACAATACTTACTTACAATAGATATTAATAAAAAGGAAATATTTAACTGATCCTCTAAAAAACTTATTGACCATCTAATGACGCATATATTTTTAAATATTGAGCCTCTTTTTAATTTTCTTTGTACCCCGACCAAACGGGTTGGTAAGGTTGGAACTGTGACCAACCAAAAGATCGTTAATCCTAAAAGCGGAAGTAAGTTTGGTTGTTTGTTACACTTTCACGCTAAAACAGCTGAACGGATTTGGATGAAGTTTGGCACATGGGTAGACCATGACCTGGGCTAGGACATATACTTTTTATCCCGATATTCTTACGGGATCGAGACTTATGCGAGTGAAGCCGCGCAGCGAGTAGCAAACATAAGCGAAAACTAAACAAACAAATGTCGTCATATTATAGAAAAATGAGAGTTCTTATTCTATATTATGACGACATTGGTTTGTTTAGTTTTCGACGGACAATCACGACGCTTCTAACGATACCTCATTTGTCAAATTGTGATAAGTGGTTTGGAAGATAGGAGGGAACAGATGAACATACATACATACATACATACCGGTCAAAATCATAACCCTTCTTTTTTCTTCGCCGTAGTCGGGTAAAAATGAGAGTTCTTATTGAAGAATCTAAAGGTTCAATGAACCTTGATCCTGAACGAAACAAGACTAAATATTCATTAGAATGACAATTCAATTTCAAGCCAGGACACAAAATGGAATCACATACAGAAAACACATTGCAAACATTCTTTAATTTAAAACAGTCTGTTCACATTGCATTTAATGAAATTGAAAATTATTTCCATACTGCTTTTGTAATAACAGAAAAATCAAAATGAATGTGAGTGCAACTGTGTATTCTTGCAGTACATAACTAGATCATTATATTCAGGCATAATAGTTTCATTCTAACACACACATACCATCGCGCCTGTATTCCCCGAAAGATAGGCAGAGGTGTACCTGTCTGGCATTAATGCTGAAATGAACCTTTTTGGCGCAGCAGTGAGGCACACACTATTGTTGTAAAAGCATTGTTTTTTATTCTTTATTTTGTTATTTGTATTTTGTGTTTCATGAACTGTGTCCAAATAAACGTTATTCTTTCTTTCTTTACCTATAGTATACCCACATTTCGCCAGTTGTGTTTAAGTCCCATGTAACAGGGGGCGAGCCTATTGCCACCAACCGTGTACAAATCCAGACTCCGGGCTACTACTAAGAAATTCCAGACCGAAAAGCCAATAACACTTTACCCGACGCGGTGATCGAACCCAAGACTTCATGCTCAGTTTCATTATAAGTCTATCTTAATCTCGTAAAAATAAAGATAAATAGCTATTACATAAAAGAAGTATCATTGACACCAATGAATCTATCTTTCGAAAAGATTAGCGCAGTCATAGTGATTAGGGGTATCTTTTGCTAATATTTTTACGGAATCGTCGTGAGAGATTTATCTTTCTTTTGTGATATTAGCAAGATGATTAGTAAAGCGATGAAAGCGGCGGTGGAATAAAGGAGCTCGTGGTTAAGTAATAACAGTCGTACGGGTCGATCCAACAGCTACGCTTGCCGGGGTTGGTCCGTGGATGGGTGACCATAATTACATACCGAGACTCCTCCGTGCCTCGGAAAGCACGTTAAGCCGTTGGTTACGGCTGTAATTTGTGGATCTTTAACAGTCGTTATGGGTCGTCAGAAGCCCGAAAGTATGTGAACCAGTTTAACCAAGGGGAATCGTATTACCCGGTTAATGGGTTGTGGAGGTCAAATAGGCAGTCGCTTTATGTAAAATACTGGAAGCCGACACCAACGTAGTTGGGAAAAGGCTAGGCAGATTGATTGATTTGATTAGTGAAGCGGTGGTATGGAACACTTCTTGTGCGAGTCCAACTCGCACTTGACTGGTTTTGTTAAATCCTTTTCACAATTCCAAAACAAACTAATAATTTAGTTTTTGTTTGCCTTGTAAAACACTTGCAATTAAATCTTGTAAAGAAAACCGCTATAGATATTAAATATTTTACCTTCTCCAACATTATTTTAATCTTAAGTAAAATGTGGACCATTCTACGTTCTCAGATGTTCGTGACTTGGCACACATCTCGAGCTGCGGAGTGCCACGTCATCATATTTCATCAATCCGTGACGTCATAATATCGATAAGATGGATTTACTTGGCTCATGCTTCATACTCGGTTCACGTATTAGTTCCACTTGAGATGATTAGTTAGTGCTTAATACATCCCATCCATTCTGCCATGGGTTTGATAATAGCAGCATTCTAAAATATTTGTTACTAAGCCGTGTGCCCGATAAAATTGACCAACGGAAAATAAAAATTACGAAATTTAGTACAAACTTTCATACCTTATTAATTAACCCAAAACAAGAATAACTAAGTATTAAAAAAAAAAATCGTTTATTGACCAAATACAGAATTGTTTTCATTTCCTTGAATATTATTATTACAAGTAAGTAAACTAAAATTATTGTTATGAAGGAAACATAATTTTAATATTTTAACTTGCGGACTCCATACTAGGTCGAGCCTGTCTCATGGAGTCCTAGAGATACGATAATTTTTTATTTTAGATATTGTTTTAAAACTTTAATAAAAATTTTAGTATTGCTTACTTGTTGTATTGCCCTAAACTTATTGTGGTTTATTTTCTAAAATGTAGGAAAAATTATTATTTTTATTCAAGTACCAAAATAATATAGGTATATATCCTAACTATTTAAATATATATTTTATTTTTAATATTATAAATGCGAAAGTGAGTTAGTTTGTTTTTTACGCTTTCGCGCTAAAACGGCTGAACGCATTTGGATGAAGTTTGGCACATGGGTAGACCATAATCTTGGTTAGGACATAGGAAGCTTTTTATCTCGATATTCCTACGGGATCTTAAGACATATTTGTCAGGTAAAATAGTGCAGACTTTTTAAGTTAAGATAACTTTTGGCAAACGTTATCGTACGTGAAACTTGGAAACACATTTAAAACTACTACACATTTAAACAAATACATTTAAAACTACACCTTATCGTATACAAAATAAAAAGTAATTCAGATTGGCTACTTATGTAAAGCAAGGTTGTAGATTAGAAACGATTAAAGAAACCCTTTATTAAGGGGTGAGTTTGGTTGTTTGGCACGCCTCTGTTAACGATAAGGCATTCTGCAGGTATTTTATTGTTAAATGTTAAATTAATGCAAAGGGTTTTGGGTATTTATGTTAAGGTCTGTTTTTGTTTGAGGAATTTGGGGATAGTAGATAACGTTAGATAAGTTGCACATTGCCCAAACAACTATATTCTACCAAGCGTTGTTTATGGCGAGCTCCCGTTTGATAGGTACATTATGTGTTATTTTAAGTCGTTTAAATCCTCTGGGTCATTGTACTCATTAAAAAAAAAACTTGGGTACCGCTTTTTCGTGATTTCAGATTTGGTTCCATAGTAAAAGTTGGACATAATTATGAGTACAGGTACCCCGGATTTAAATGTCAATTTCACCGTGTATATTTTTTGTAAATTTTGACGTTTAAAAGTATTGCCTATCCATACTATATACTATACTATAATATTATAAATTCGAAAGTAACTCTGTCTGTCTGTCTGTATGTTACCTTTTCACGCCTAAACCACTGAACGTATTTCGACAAAATTTGGCAAGGAGATAGATAGCATCCCGGGCCCCGGGGAAGGACATAGGCTACTTTTTATCGAAATACCATGCGAGCGAAGCCGCGGGCGGAAGATAATTTGAAATAATAGATTTGACTTTTACTTTGACACGAAATCAACATATATTATTACCTTTATTACTTCCCATTTTAGAGGCGTTAATCCATCATTTTACTGCAATATCCTCAACACCAAATTACACTATCATTACTCGACGCGTAGTCTATGATTCAGCATTCAACCTAATTATGATCGATGAACCATTAGCCATGAAATGAGTTTGATAGCTGTCCCTAATTTAATAATGTACTATTGTTTTATGATATCATGTTGGATTAATTTGATAATATATTAGTTTTCCGGGTGCTGCGTCAGCATATTCGTTTAGAAGGGTGAAAATTACATAGGTGCTATTATTCCACTACTATTTGCCTTATGGCATTTCCCTGGGAAGTTTTATAGGGCCACCTCGGGAGTATACCCTTGCGAAATGTTTTTTTTTTAAATCGGTTTACAATTGGCGAAAATATCGATGAACATACACAAAAATAAAACACATACAGACGAACATATAACCTCCTCCTATTTGAAGAAGTCGGTTAAAAACGAGTAAGTAAAATACGATACACGTAGATATATTTAGTAACCTATTCCGTTTAACTATTCTCCAAGAGTCATAAAAACCCTGTAAGAAATCGACACGTGTTTCACCTCTCAACGAGGCATCCTCAGGATGACGATTGACCAGTCGCAAACCAAAACACGACATGTTGCCACACAGAGCGCTGGACGCAGAGATATATCTACGTAGAGTAGATTTCCATAAAGTCATGCCTGAGTCAATTAACTATCCTTGGGAAGTTACAACTTACTTTATCTATATCTATACCTAAAATTTGATTTTACAGGTTATAAAATATCTGTGTACCATCCAAATCCGTTCAGTACTTTTTGCTTTTTGTATTTTATAATTTGCAAGGAGAATACCCATTTAATGCAAGCGTTCGTTAAATTTTAAATACCTCCATTTCCATGTAACATTGAACCAAAACCGGTTTTAAGCGCAGTTTACACGGTTTCAATTTACAACACATGTTTCAATAGATACCTACCCAGTGCTAGTTGGCCCGGGCACAAGCAGTTTAATAGCCAATTAAAATGGAAACCACAGGGTATGCAGAACACACAAGTAATTGCGTAAATGTATCGAAACATGCTTACAGATTGCCTTGTTGGACTAGTGGTCGCAAGCACTGCTGAGCATGAGGTCCTCGGTTGGATTCCCAGGTCGGGCAAAGTAGTATAGATAGGTCTTCTTCTTTTTGTGTGGTTAGTGACTTAGGCAAAGTGACATGCTATCAGCGATAACGATGATGGAAAAGGCAAAAATGTATAGGACTGACATAAGCTATCGAAAAGCTTATGTCAGTCCTGTTGAAAGTCGTTGTAGAAATACGAAACGCTTTCGAAGCGATTGTCACTTGTCTAGGCCGTCTGGTGTCACAGTTTTAAAGCCGCCCAAGGGCCTCTGACTTGGCTTCACATGCCGTCGAGAAATATCTCTCTGACATGTTGGTTTCCTCACGATGTTTTCCTTCAGCGTTTATAAAGCAGGTGATAATTATTATACAATACGCATATGAATCCGAAAAGTCAGTCTTGGGTTCGAACTCGAGACTTATGACTTGGTAGTCCGATGGAGATAGATAGAATACTCTATACAATCATTCAAACCATGGGTAGTTGACTTAAATAAAAAAATAAATGACCGAACATAACAAAAAAAAACGTAATTTTAATTAAAAGATTTTAAAAAGTTTCTATCCGACACCGTGCTCTCTAGCGAAACAGCTGACTGACTGAGGGAGGGGTCGCGCTCGCGGCCGGTCAGGTCACATCCCGTACCCCCCGCCCGTGTTGAGACGCAAGTTCGTTGCCCTAGCGCATAGGATAACGAACTTGCGTCTCTTGTGGTAAAATGTAGACTTAAAAAAAAGAAAAAAAAAAGTTGTAATTTTACATTGATTTTCCGTTCTATAAATGAAACCAAACCACTGGTTGCAATGATAACGGTGTTTACCCTAATACCCTGTATTATGAAATATACAGCAAAAATATTGAAATATTGGACAAGAGCATTGATATCCTAGTGGTTTGACCAGTAGACTGCCAAGTCATTCATAAGTCTCGAGATCAAACCTAATGCACACACCTCTGACTTTTCGGATTCATGTGTGTATCGTATAATTATCACTTGCTCCAAAAACGGTGAAGGAAAATATCGTGAGGAAACCGGCATGTCCTAGAACAAAAAAATCGAAGACATGTGACATCTACCAACCCGCACCGGGCCAATTAATTGATTAACAAACATCAGTTTAGAAACAACAAGACCTGGTGGGGATTGTTACTTATTTTTCCAAAAATCCCCACTAGGCTGAGTTGATTAAACTAGTAGGGATTTCTGGAAAAAAAAGTAACAATCCCCACTGGTGGGCATTTATCGGTGGGGATTTCTGGAATAA
Organism: Lithophane semibrunnea; assembly: GCA_947363905.1. Lineage (NCBI taxonomy): Eukaryota > Metazoa > Arthropoda > Insecta > Lepidoptera > Noctuidae > Lithophane > Lithophane semibrunnea. The sequence goes on along the minus strand of OX376200.1, from coordinate 3,652,934 downwards.
ACCGGGCCCACGTGGTGGATTACGGCCCACTCCCTATCACAGAGAGGAGGCCTGTGTCCCAGCAATGGGGACATTATAGGCTGATTATGTATGAAATATTCATAAAAATTACAGACATTTACATAGGGTGACACAATGGGCGATAATCTAAAAAAGCGATATGATCGCCCATTGTATTGTATTGTATTTGTCGCCCATTGTTTGTTGTTGTTGTTGTATTGGGAATTCTGTTATTGTTGTATTCTGGAATTTCTCAGTAGCAGCCCAGAGTCTGGATTTGTGCCCAGTTGATGGCAATAGGCTCGCCCCTTTTTTCCTTGGGACTTAAACTTAAATGGCGAAACGTGGGTGTACTATAGGTACACCTCTGCCCAACCCTTCGGTGAAATGAGGCATGATGTTATGTTATGCTTTTTGGACGTACGGGTTGTGAAAGTGGACGTAAACGTGTGCAGTTTTATTCTTTTTCAGGGGTAGGCAAGAGTTATAAGGGAGGGAATAGCACATAAGCGTAAACGGCCTATAACGTTCCCACTGCTGGGGTACAAGCATCCGCTCTGTAAGCTCGCTCCGCTCCGCTTTGTAAGAAGGAGTGGGCCATAATCCACCATGCGGGACACGTGCGGGTTGGTGGATGTTACGTCACATGTCTTTTTTTGGTTCTAGAACATGTTTTTTCCTCACGATGTTTTCCATCACCGTTTTGAGAGCAGTAGTGATGAAGTAAAAGTACACTAAGTAACTATTATCCGTTGGTTTAGGTATTTAAATAAATTTTATTTTATTTATTTTGGAAAATAAACGGTTACACATTACAATAATACACAAAATTTGAGCTACAGAGTGAGTAAATGTATAACCCACGACATTTTCCACATATTACAAAGAAAAATTATAAAATTAATGCGATGTGAACTGACAATTAAATAAAATTATATAAAGGCAACTAAAAACTAAACAGGCATGCAAATTAAAAGAAAAAGAAACAAGGTAATTATAAAGGTTAACAAACAAACACGTGACGAGACTGCTGTCAAATAACCGACTAAAACAACTTTGTATTTCATTGACGTTAGAGTTTGGGCACCATTATAATAGACAGATTACTTTTATTTATTTATAGCTTTACTATTTAACATTTAACGACAAAGGGTGATTAATGACGGAACATGGCATGTTTGGCGTTAAAAAAACATAAATATACGTGTACACAGTAAAAAACAAACAATTTCAACTAAAAACCGTTGATTCTCTATATTTTTGTTTAACAAATAAATCAGCTTAAAAACATTTGTCTACCACACAACTCAACACGAACAGCGTTAACAATGTAATTTATGGGAACGAGCAACTGTACTCGACATAGTAACAGTGATATTTCACACATGAAAAAATATATCAGTTACTTTTCACGAGTAAAATATAACAGATATTTTACACAAGTATAAAATCACTGTTATTTCACACACGTGAAAAATAACTGTTATTTTTGGTGTGAAAAATGCATAGAATACTGTTATCAGCAAGTGGCAGGCTTTGGCGGTGTTTTATATCCAACTAAATGTGATTTGTTCGCGCAATCTCTCATTTTTGACCTTTTTCGCGCGAAAAAGAGCTTTACGTTGAAAAGTGGAGTGGTTGCACGACCGCGTTGATTACTTTGAATGGTACTGTCCTAGTTTGAAACGTATGCATAGTCCTTTTGAAGGCAGGAACCTTTCGTAACGAAGTTATTCCAATGAAACGGCACTTTTCGGCACCAACAAAAAGTCCGTATCCATAATAAACTGAATCAGATTATAAAATAAAACGTTACAATTGGCAAATATGTCATTTTCTATAAAAAACTTAATTTCATTAGTAAAAGTTATCTGGGGGCCTACCACCCGCTTACAGCAGTATTATTTTAATATAACTTCAGTGTAGGAAAGAGATGAAGCTCTACAGGACGTATAGCTCCATCTCTTTCTCCCACGAAGGAAGATTAAAATAATACTGCTGTAAGCAGTGGTGGTAGGCCCCCAGAAGATAGAAAAATCGGCCTTTAAGGAACTATTTTAAACCACTACCCAAAATAAACATCCATTTAATCTACATATACCGTCATTAGGTACACACTTCTTCCATCACCACGCCTTGGAAGCTCCTTGCTTTAACGACGGAAATGACCCACAAAAACCCAATATCCTTAGCTCAGTGACGTCATGGTCAACCTACTCGGGAGCGGCTCGGACGTAACGAGCAGCCGGTGCTTTAAAAAGCGTTTTGTAAACTCATTTGGGTTCCGCACTTTGTGTAATGACTTTTGGTCCTTTGCTTTGGTTTAAATTGAAAGGAGATACCTGCAGGTTCTTTTTTCAAGATTATGGCAAAGTGGACCCCTTCCATTTTGCCATAATCCTGATCCTTATGAATATTGTAGGCTGCATTTGAAATTGGTGACTCGTACAGCTACTGAAAATATTTCAAAAAAATGCAGTTTAAATGTACCATTTCGAAGACATTATGTTACATCTACCAACCCGCACTGGGCCCGTGTGGTGGATTGCGGCCCACTACCTCTCATAGAGAGGAGGCTTGTGTCCCAGCAGTGGGAACATTATAGGCTGATTATGGGTATTTCACTTCGACGGAAGTAAAGAAGAAAGAGTCAACTGCACTTTTTACAAAACTCACTTTTTTACATAATTCGACTCAAAATTCATTTTTTAATCAGAGGATTTTTTTCTGTTTATTTCTCAATGTTTCTAATATTATGTCACGTAGAGAAAAATACGACTATTTTTCAAAAAGTGACGAAGTAGACACGTATATATTTTATACCATTAGTCCGTGTATACGTCCCGTCGGACAATCGGCGCTTACTTGTTGTAAACAAAGATAATTTATAATATAATTACATCGCCGTTTTAATAAACCTTTATTTATTATAGCAATCAACAATGCAACTTATTAACTTATTAAAGTTTATTCAACGAAAGACGCACTCAAGATGGTAATGACTGCAAATAAATAAAAGTTATATTTTATAAATCCACCGAAATGACTATTCCATTTAAAAACGTCATTTCGAGACCTCGGATTAATTTGAAACTTTATAACTTTTGAGTTATTACAGAATTTTCATTTTTAGTTACATTCATGAATTCAGCTCGTGGCCTACGTAATAATAGTCGCACGGGTCGATCCATCAGGTTAAGCTACGCTTGCCGGGGTTGGTCCGTTGATGGGTGTCCATCTTCACATACCGAGATTCCTCCGTGTTTCGGAAACCACGTTAAGCCTTTGGTCCCGGCTGTCATTTGTGGATCTTTGACAGTCGTTACAGGTCGTCAGAAGTCCGAAAGTCTGACAACCAATCTTACTAAGGGGTATCGTATTACCCATTTACTGGGTTGTGGAGGTCAGATAGGCAGTCGCTCCATGTAAAATACTGGTATTCAGCTGCATCCCGTTAGACTGGAAGCCGACCCCAACATAGTTGGGAAATGTCTAGGCAGATGATGGTTACATTCATGAATTGTGTTTGACTGCCACTTTGGTCTAGTGATCGCAAGCGCTACTGCTAGCATGAGGTCCTGGGTTCGATTGCCAAGTCGGGCAAAGTGTTATTGGGTTTTTCAATAAATCTTTTTGACTTCGACTTTGACTTTTCCATTTGCAATTTCTCAGAGGCAGCCCGGAGCCTGGATTTGTGTCCAGTTAATGGCAATGGGTTCGCCCCCTGTTGCACGGGACTAAAACATACTAACCAATATAGTAAACAATACTCACCAAAAAGTAATGTTTGGTGAGTAGGTACTTACTATAGATACACTACCTAGTACCTCTCTACCTTACGCTTCGGGTACTACAGTTGTAATTTTATGTTATGTAATAAATAAATAAAATTCATTTATTTCAAGTAAATATCACCCCTAACCAGACATAAAACAATAAAAATCTCAATTACAAAAAATAAAAAAACATCAAATTAAATTAAATCAAAATAAATTAAAAAATAACATCAAATCAAATGAAGTAAATACATAACTCAAACAAAACAATAAAATAAATACACAGTCAAAGGAAATTACTGTAATGAATTGTGGATTGTCCTCAGAGTGCAAATTGTCTTAAATTCTATTTATATCATTCCATTAGAAATAGAAATAGGAATCATTTGTTTGCCAATAATGTAGGTAGGTCTGTAGAGAGTCCCGATAAATTTTGCCTACGCCAAGCAAAATTATTGAATAAAATACATTTACTAAACAAACAAAACAAAAAAATACATACCATTTACTAAGCACTAAGCATTAATTAAGCTCATTCACTATAATGAGAAATATAATCATATTTATAACTATTATAATTTCCATCAGTAAAGTGTATTGACACGCGATTGTAATGTACTCGTATAATAAAAAAGATAAAAAAAACAAAAAAGAAACATTGTCACGCGTCACGTCGTCGTTTTGCGGCACGTGTAAATAATAATCATTATTGTTAGCCACTGCAGGGCTAGACACTACAATATATTCATACACACTACCATTGAAAAGTGTTAACATAACCCGTCGGAACTGCATAGCGTGACACGGAGCGTGACAGCGTGGTCCGACAAGCGGTAATGACGGCTCGGGTCTCTTCTGTCAGGCGCAGAGAATCAATAATTGTTGGGACAATGGACTGGACTGCGAGTGACAGGGACTGCTGGGGATCTGGATTGGAGTAAAGCGATTGGATTTGTTGCTTTGGTGTTGCTGGTTTGATTGCGAAATCGAATCTATGTAGTTCAAAGAGACTTTATGAAAACACACAACCACCCTTTTTAGGATTCCGTACCCGTTCCGTATTTTCTTTCTTTCTTTCTTTCTTTCTTACCCAAAGGGTAAAACGGGACCCTATTACTAAGACTCCGCTGTCCGTCCGTCTGTCTGTCACCAGGCTGTATCTCATGAACCATGATAGTTAGACAGTTGAAATTTTCATAGATGATTTATTTCTGTTGCCGCTATAACAACAAATACTAAAAAATAATAAAAATAATATTTAAGGGGGCTCCCATACAACAAACGTGATTTTTTTTTGCCGTTATTATAGATAATGATACGGAACCCTTGGTGCGCGAGTCCGACTCGCACTTGGATGGTTCTTTTTTCCGTGGGGAATTATCCAAATGGGGAATTTTCCTCATGGATACTCTCCGTCTTTGGAGCACAGAGGGTTATGTCGGACTCCTACAGACTAAAATCCCACTGTTCGTACTTCTATCATGAATCAGGGGCCCGGGAGAGACTGGTATCAGCCCGCCATGCCGAGCGGGCCTCATTACAAAGTGCGGCCGATCCCATGACCGCATCCAACCATCCGCATCCGCCCATTGTGTCACCCTATGTTAAATTTCTACATTTGTAACTGTATTTTTTATGGTGTACATAATAAAGAGTATTCTATTCTATTCTATTCCAATCACACCAGTACCCTAACGCGTATATTGCTAACCCATTGCTTCATTATGTTCGTTATTTTTTCTGCTCGGCAATTTAAATAACGCAATTAATGTTGTTGAACTAACTGTCAAAATGGAAGCCATTGAAACTGTACTGCGTGTTACGCAATTACCCGTGTGTCAAATTTTCCAAATCCGTTCAGCCGTTTTAGCGTGAAAGCGTAAAATACAAACAAATTATTTTCTTCACTCGCATTATTAAATTAAAGTTAGGTAATAAACTTACATACATTTATTAAACAAATCTCTATGTTATGTCAAGTTATACAAACCATGCAAAGTAGGAAGCAGGTCTATCGGTTCAGTTAGTAAATAAATAAAATTACTCACATGTTCATTTAAAAACCAGAGGCATTAAAAAGAACTATTTCTCACAATTTTCATGGTAAAAAATTCCAAAACTTAAATTGATTACACAACAAACAGTTTAGGCACCATTAAAACTTCAACCCACTCAAGTTTAACGTTCCCGTCCCTTCCGTTGGGAATACAGCACAATTTACATGAGAAGTCACCACCATGGGAGTTGTCATAACGCCGAGATTATCTGCCTTTATAATGTTACGCGTGTTCCACGTTCATCTGCAGTTAGACCGTGCGCACACCAGAGGCAAGACAGTTTATCAATTGTAGACAGTTTTGTCAATTGTAGACAGTTTTGTTAATTGTAGACAGTTTTGTTAATTGTAGACAGTTTTGTTAATTGTAGACAGTTTTGTCAATTGTAGACAGTTTTGTCAATTGTTGACAATGTTGTCAATTGTAGACAGTTTTGTCAATTGTTGACAGTGTTGTCAATTGTAGACAGTTTTGTCAATTGTTGACAGTGTTGTCAATTGTAGACAGTTTTGTTAATTGTGGACAGTTTTGTCAATTGTTGACAGTTTTATTAATTGTAGACAGTTTTGTCAATTGCAGACAGTTTTGTCTGAAAAAAATATATGAAAAAGTGGCTGTACTTTTTTCATACATTTTCACATAGAAAGTGTACAAAAGTGTTTATAAAAGGGTTTTTCCAAAGCCGCCTGCCCAAATCTTCGTCAAAAGCATTGCAGCACGCCTAACTTTTGTAATTTCGGCAGATGTGTTGTTTTACCTAAAAGGCTTGCGTAGGTCTGCGCATAACCTTACGCGTGTTCTACGTTTGTCTTGTGTTATCGTTGTTGAAATGTTTATTCATGTTAACACGTTAATGGGGGCGTGTTATGTAGTGTGTGGAGCAATGTTAGTGGTTGAGCTTTTGTCGTGCCAGATTACGATTTGTTTACTTTGTATGTTTTGATAACGTTAAGGAAACGGATTTAATTATAAGATAGTTTTTATCCATGATTACTTATTTTCTGTACAACGAAGTCATAATATAATTGAGAACATTAATGTCGTGTTCTGCGTGTCCTGTCAGCTCTACGATGAGGCACTGATAGACGCTATCACGCTAGTAATAGCACCAAACACGTGGCCGAATTCCTGGCCGAGTTTATTTAGATTACCATCGACATTAAGCTGCCATTGATTTTGAGTGGATGGGTAACACTGTAAAAACATCTATCAGCCAAAATAAAAAAACTACACTTAGCTTAGCCACTTAGTAAAAATAATACTGAGATATCGCTGCAACTAACAGAAAAAAACGTAGAAATCCTACATCACCAATTTGAGAATTCAGACTCTAATAAGAAGCCAGAAAAAGCTAATCTAAAGAAAGATCATTTATCTTACACACCGAAATCAGTAAAGAAATATTTCTCCGATTCTGCTGCGCAAACAATAAGATTGAGCGTAAGAAATCGTAGGCAAAGAAACTCGACCTGGAATCATAAGTGCTTCGTCCGGAACTCCGGAATCAATAAAGATAATAATAAAGTAACGCCTGGATCCGAAAGGGTTTGACCGGACTTCGGACCCTTCTCTAATATTCGCTATTCAAACGCCACGCGACGGGTTAAGTACTGTCGACGAAATAGATAAGTATGCAAGTTAAAACTAGAACAGAACCACTATTTTTGGCCCGTGTTGTTTTTGAATAGTGTAGTCCTCTAACATATCGGTCGTCTGACTGTATAAGTGGTATAAAACTTTTATAAGTTAGACTAGCCTAAAAAAAATTCACAATTTCTGATACATTTGCAAGAATAGTTGCTCTATTTGAAAATGGGTCGAGTTTTTGCCATGAGTTTTTGTTTTTGAAAAAAGATAGGTACTTGGTTTTATCAAATTCATTTTTTAACGTAGGTAAACTTTTAATAATGGTACCGCCTAAGTACGCGACGGGTATTGTAAACTTATATCTTGCCTGGACACCAAACTTTTTGCTGACTGTACAAAGGTCCAATTTTGCATTGATGAATGAATCTCCAATTGAGGTCGGCCATTCGGTGGATAGGAAGGAAATTATGGCTACGATCTGCGGGTCATGGTTCTGATTATTTGAAGGAAACCAACCTTCCCAGGACTTTGGTAATGTGGGGTTAAATAATTTTATTTTTATGATTGTTTCCTTTTACTTGCTGTAGATTGAAAGGGTTAAAACCTCAGATGTGTGTGAAATAATTTCAACGGACTGGTTTAATTTTTTTTTTCATGTGCATTTGCCGAAGTTAACTGAGATGACTATTGATTTGGTGTATTTAAAATAAATAGTCACATCAGGTGATTTAGAGGGATTCAGGGGCATACTCATGAAAAAAAGTTACTGATAGCCCGCGAAATAAAAAATTTCTTACATATTTTACAATGGCCTCTGCTGGCCCTTTCGCCATAACGGGTAGCGCTACTTTTTTTTTCATGTTTAAAGCAACACTACTACTTGGGTACTTTGAGTGCAAAATTTATTTCAAATATAATGCTGGCATAAAATAAAGACAGTATTTACAGTACCTCTCCATTTAGAATTTCCCAGAAGTCACAATAGTGCAGAAAATACTCGTCCATTTCCACCAAATTACGTAGAATAGTGGCGTGTAAACAAACTACTCTACTGTCACCTATTAATTTAACTCACATGACGTAATCCTATCAAGGTTGTCACTTACAGTGGACATTCATTCAATGTAAAGTGCGAACAGGTATTCAGTTAAGCTCCCAACTACTATCTGATAAAACTCAGTTGGTTCTGTATTCGAACTGACAGCTGTCAATATTCTGTCAAATCAGATTCAAAATTGAGCCCTGTGGTTTCAGAATAACCCGTTCCTGAGATTTTAAGAAAAAATATATCTCGATATGCAGGGCTCGTAGCAATATGAATAATACAACCAAAAAAACTGATTCGTTGTATACCCAAAGGACGAATGTGATACCGTAAAAATCTTCCCTATACAGGGTGTCCCTGGAAGTGCGGCTCAAATCGAATAGAGGCATGGGCAAGGTCATTTCCAAACTTTGTAACCCTGAGATTTTTTTTTTTACTAGTGAACCTTATTCCCATGAAAATCGCTCGAAAATTAAGTAAAATTTTTGCCAGATCAAAGCTTTTGCAGTAAAGGTTGTTGTCATATTGAACACATGTTTTCTAGCTACGTAAAGTACCACAGGAAAGGCCCACTACTCTACAACGTCCTGAAAAAAATACAATAATTGATAGCCCTGATAGAAAGTTGGCCATAACTTTTAAACCGTAAAAAATTGCACTGGCATTCTCAGGGTTAGAAAGTTTGGAAATTACCTTGCACTCGCCCCTTTTCGATTTGATCTATACTTCCAGGGACACCTTGTATATGAAGTTGTCGTGACTGGTATCCCTTGCCTGTTTTATTTTACGTTGGTATCAAAAAACACCAAAACAGTAAAACTGGCCTGACACTTACTCATGCAGTGAAAAACGTTTGCTTTCTCTCCTGTCTTAGATACAAATTGATACTTTTTTTTTTTTTTTTTTGATGTTGAGAAATCATCCAATGACTCCTCCCTCAAGTGTTTTCTTTCTGCATTGAAAATAGATCTGTAAAGTCATACAAATAAGGAGTACAATCGCGTATCCAAAAAAGGTTACGTCCAACTTCCAACCAAGACTTGGTGGAAGAAAAATACTTGCATAGAACATTGATCCTCAACTCTATAGAAATAAAGATTACAATAGCGTTTACAAAAAAAACTTCTAAACCTAAACGTAAAAAAATACTTTCATAGGAAATTGTTCCGTGCACCCTTACCAATAAGGATCATGATCGCATTTGTGAAAGAGTAACGTGAGTCCCATTGATTAAAAATCTTTGATGCGTTGCGCGTTGAAGTAAAAAGTTCGTTCCATTTTCAAATAACACAACACAACAGATAATTCCCCTAAGACGACACACTGACCGCATCGTCACTTGTTTTTGACCAGTACAGCAATTTTGATTTATCTCGAAGAAGTTTATCAAAATAATGCTAGAATTTCCAAGCATGTTTGAGAAAAGATTTTATTTAAATTTCGATTTGTTTTGCAAATAGAGCTGTTTATGGAGCAGTTTGAAGATTGATAACGAATAATCGGTGGAGTACTTTGAGAATAATTCAAGATACCTATGGAGCAGAATGGGAATAAAATAATAAGTATTTTTTAATAATACAAATTCCTTGGAGTAACTTGGGAAGTAATGTATGAGATTTTTATCTTTTTAGATCAAAAGAATGGGGTACTTTGGGAATAACCCGTTTAAAATAAATAAGAAACAAATTAACATATTGGCGCGTGAAACATTATCCTTGTTCGTCATTAATTCTGGAAATTATAATTAATTTACTTAGTTTGAAATTCCGCGCATTGTGAGATTGAGAAAAGTTCTATACAAGACTTGGCCGCAACCAGGCATTGATGGACTCACGTATGTGTGCCTCGGTTTTGCCTCGGCCCACATTTTCACGATCGTCCATCAATAGCCCAGTTGCAGGCCGCGACAGTAATGTACGGAAGAAAGAATACTTGCATAGAACATTGATTCGTAACGTATTATAAATAA